>CATIWH010000017.1:0-1200000 GCA_949640775.1 Jamesozyma spencerorum
AAGCTTCTAACAATTCTTCTGATGAAGCTTCTGACAATCCTATTACTAAACTATCATCAGATGATAGTTCTCTAACAACATTAAATAAGGATAATTCACTAATTTTAAATAAAGATAATTATTCACCAACGTTAAATAATATCAACTCTGCTATCTCATTCGATACTTCTGACAACGAAATCGTTTCTGATTCAAATGTTTCACTACCTATCTCGACTACTCCTTCTCCAATTGATAAACCTGAACCTGAAGCTAATGATCTGGTTTTGGTTGATCCAACTCATGACTACTTTGTCAATGAATTAAATAAGTCTCATGACCATTTCGTCAATGAACTAACTAAATCTCATGACAAGATTTTAGATTTACAACTTTCTGCTGATTACTTACAACAAGAGAACGAAAAGCTTTCAAACGAAGTTGCTAAGTCAAATGAGGTTATTGAATACTTCAGACGTCCTTATAAGAGGTTCAATCACAATATTGAAATATATCCTCCAACTAATTCATCTGAGATCACTGATCAACCAAAGTTCCTAAAGAAAAGACAAATAGTAATGGATGGGGTTTCCAACTCCATATCCATTCCAACTAAGGCTACTACACCAGGTGATCAGGAATATACTGCTATCCCTTATAAGAAGGCAGGGTCGAAGGACGACACTATTGTTCCTATCGATGAAGCTTTGACAGATGAAATACGTCGAAGTATATCTACTCACTGGTCACCGTCTGGTCAGCCAATTGAGAATCTTCCCATTATGGCTGTGGACCATCTTTTTGACGCTTCTACAGGTGTAGTTATCAAAGACCCCAACAATTCTTTAACACAACAAGTGTTGACTTTGTCACAGGGGCTGAATAGCTCACCACCCTCACCTGATTCCATTCCTACTTTGGCATTACCTGCTCCAGATTCCTCTAAAATGCTGGCATTGCCAGCTCCCGACTCATCCACTAACACTCTAGCATTAACAGCTCCTAACTCATCTAATGCCAATCTGGCATTAACAGCAGTTTTACACGGCCATTCTACTTTATCCACTGGTCTATTGGTTCCTAATTCAATTAAGGAAGCTTTGACTGGTGACAAATCTAAAGTCTGGCAAGCTGCTTGTAAAAAGGAACTGTCTGCTTTTATTAATCATAATACCTTTAAATTGGTTCCCCTACCAGACAATAAACGTGCCCTTGGCACACGGTGGGTTCTAACTGTGAAAGGTAATAATGTAGCTAAAGCTAGATTAGTGGCTCAAGGACACCGTCAGATTGCTGGTTTAGACTACACAGAGACTTTTGCTCCTGTAGTTAGATATGATTCTGTTCGTATCTTTTTGGCTCTCTCTGCTTGTCTTTCTTTAACCGTTCATCAAATGGATGTGGATACAGCATTTTTAAATTCTCCAATGGATGAACCTGTCTATGTTAGACAGCCTCCTTGTTTTATCAATGCTAAACATCCTGATTTTGTTTGGCGTCTTACTGGTGCCATGTACGGTTTGAAGCAAGCACCTTTGCTTTGGAACAGACATATTAATTCCACTCTGTTAAAATTGAATTTTAAACAACATGAAGGTGAACATGGTCTTTATTTTAAAAGAATTCCATCTGGTATTATTTTAGTGGCTCTATATGTTGATGATTTATTAATTGCTGCTCCTACTCAAGTTGATCTCCAACAGGTCAAGATATCTCTATCTGACTTTTATTCTATGAAAGACTTAGGACCAGTAAACAAATTTTTAGGGATGAACGTCAATCAATCTGCTAAAGAAGTTACGCTATCTATGCATGACTACATTTCTCAAGCAGCTCAATCTAGTTCAGTCTCATTGCACAAGTCACCTCATACTCCACTATCTTCGTCGATGAATCTATTTGATGAATCTTCTACACCTCTGGTCGATATTACTGCTTACCAAAGCATTATTGGCCAACTACTTTTCATATCCAACACTGGTCGCCCAGATGTTGCGTATTCGGTTTCTCTGCTTTCTAGATTTCTAAAAGCACCAACTGAAATACATATGAAAGCTGCTCATCGTGTCTTCCAGTATCTCTATACCACTCGGTACCACTCTTTAGTGTATCGTATTGGTTCTCCTGTGAAGCTCGATATATTCTCAGATGCCTCTTATGGTGCTGCCACGGATATCCCTTACGCTACACGGGGGTATGTTACCAGAATGGCTGGTGGTATAATTACATGGTGTTCCAAGAAAATCAAGACTACTGTTGCATTGTCCTCTACTGAAGCTGAATATATAGCAGCAAGTGAGGCAGTGGCTGAAATACAGTGGCTCATGAACTTAATGCATGAAATGGAAATACCAACCGAAATGCCTACATTATTGGTGGATAACATGCCTGCCATACATACAGTGGAGAATCCAGTTCACCATAGTAGAATGAAACATGTTGCCATAAAGTACCATCATATCAGGAAAGCTGTATCTGATAAATTTATTTCCATTGAATATATTGGAACAAAAGAACAGCTAGCTGATATTACAACAAAGACATTGGCAAGGCAACCATTTGAATTCTTGAGGGATCGATTACTACAAGTTAAAAATACTAACCTTACGGGGGTATGTTGAATATAATACTTATGCTAGTATTTTATTATACCTCGATACCATGTTATATGGTTGAGATTACCGAGCACGGGTAACTTAGAAATACTGTGCCTCGGATTTTGAGAAAATGGAGAAAAACATTTTCTCTTATATATAGAGAGGAAATATGATTTGAGAAAAATATATTTCTTCTTCTGTATACTTTTGTATATGATGTTTAAATAAAACAAGCTTTATTATTATACATTTTACAATATAATAAGAATGTCATCTTCTACTAACGATCAACAACAAAGTACCAATACTGCTAATGAATTTACCTCATCCCTGTACTCTGCCCCACCTGCTATTCAACACATTATAATTCAACATAATCATCACCTTCATTAATTCCCTACCTCTAACATATTTATTAACATGACTACTTAATAATCTTCTTACTATAATACAATACCCCATCGATAATGCTCCAATATTATCTAACTATACTTATCGCACACACCTTGATGCACTACTATTTGACAATAATCCCAACAACTATCCCATTGAAATACTCCACTTTACACAATCAACACAAAAGATAAGTTATCTCATCCATATTATACATTACCGTTCCAATATATCTAACAATATTTTGCCAAACGTAACACTATATGAGTTTTATCTTAATATAGACGCTCCATCACATAGATCAAACACAACACTGGTCTGCACTTTATTTATAATATAAATTCATGCTATTATTATGCCACTATTACATATACAACAATACACTAATAAACTATATAACATGCACAACATACTCATTTATGATCAATAAATACTACTCAAACGCCAAGAATACGTTTCAATCCATCAATAATATCATATAAACATATTACTACTAACTTATTTTTTCGGTATAATACATTTATTTTTAAACATATTATCATATATTCAAAGCGTTACTTCATTACTGGAACATTAACTTAATCAAACAACTGATATATCATAATTCCTCATTACATATACATTGAATCAATTTAGATTAATCACATTCATTTTAGATGTAATAAAATATTTAATAAAAATTACATTATATATATAATAAAAAATAGCTTAGCCAATAATTAAACTAGTGAATAAACATCCTATTAACATCAATATATTATAATAACTAATATATTTTAGTTAAATACAACATTGACTACATACGGCTACTTCATTAATTGTGATAAAATAAGCGTCACTAACTCATACTGACCTAACCATCAATCCTACAAGTTCCCTAATAAAATATTCATAATTACCCATATCAATATACCCTATTTAACATTCAAGGTATTCAAAATACCTTTTCTCTGTCCCATTCTATCCACTCTGTCATGCTCTATATCTAGTCTATTCGGTACATCTGGTTCGTTTTCTCTAACAGGCCGAGTCATCTTCCCGAACGTGATATGTTTTTTTAATCGCTTTATAAAAATGAAATTTATTTGAGATATGAAAGATATGAAAGACATAAAGATAAACAGAGCAAGGAGAACAGAACAACAAAAACACATCTTCACACTTCAAAACCTGGCAACCGGACTTAATTTAACATGCTGATTATGGATATTACACTATCTTTTACACTCACCCAATATTTCTACTATCTTCTTCCTCCCTGTCATTATTCATATTCAGTCGGTATCAGTTCCAACTTTGATCAACCCAATACTTCAAAGATGCACAGAATACATCAAATATATCTTTGAATAACTGTTCTAATTATATCTCCAGAATATAGAACGCCCATTGCATCTTCTGATCACTTCCTCTAATACTGACCTTAGTCTGTTAATATTAGATTATATTTGAGAAATGTTTTCGAAAAACACAACTAAGTGTTTTAATACTATTTTTTAGCAATCAGCACACTCCCTTTAAAGTTTGAGCTTACCATCTTTTATATTGGTTGAAATACATTCATTTTTCTCTGCTACCATTTTAATATATGAACTTTGAATATATTATCTTATGTCCATCCACTGTCATTTCAAACATTTATATGTGATATGTGCTCTCCCTCAATATATTGGCGATCATTTAGTTGACCATGGCATGTGCCTTAACCTCACCAAGAAGATATAATCAAGACATTAGCTCAAAATGTCTATGGTCTAAACTACCCATATAGATGTAAGCTCATACGTACATCTGTTTTTTCCATTTTAACTGTTCTCAACCCATTTCATTCCTCGCATATAATGCTCAAGATTTGTTTCTGTTATCATATCATTACTGTTTAAATGTTTATCAGTCTTCTGGTCAACTGAATTTTTGAAGAAGTACTCGATTGCCGCCAAGCTTGTCATTCTAATCCATAAGCTACATTATTGAGGAATGCATTTCTTTTCGTGCAATGAGCACCTTTCCAAATTCACTGAATATCGCTGTCACTGCTCTGAATAATACCTAACTGGATCATTTTACCGGCAGTCATAATCAACCACCTAACCCATTTCATATTCTATATGTAGTAACACATTTGCAATTATCAAACAGGTTTTTCTTCAAGGTATTACAGTCTTCTTTATGTTGAAAACTATATCGACATAAAACATAAGTCTATCAGCCACTGCTTCTATCACATTTATAGTATATTAAACAAGTGATATTTGTAGACATTGTAACTAAAAACAGAACATTCAACGCAACCCAGCACCAAGGATGCCTGCCATCGTTCCAATAATTTTTAAACATAGCTGGATGTCATGATTTCAAAGACTACATTTACCATTGGATATTGCATATATAAGGAAATAACAAAACATACTGTCACTCTTCTACCAAGAATTACTTTTCCTCAAGAGTATTATTATATTACGCTACATTTTTCTGTCTGTACACTCTAGAATACTCGTTTTAAGATTTCGTCTATGAAATTTCAACATAGTTCCATTATTTTCAAACAAATATCTCATCAAATATCATGTGTCAACCTGTCGTGTATTATTTAACTTTAAAATTTGCATCTCAAACTTATAATAATTTATTATCAATTCAGTACTCAAATTGACATCCTACCTTAGAAATAAGTTTTTATATACTGACAATATTCTATAAAACTTCATAACAGTTTGAACCTCTCATCTTATACAACAGTTCAAGAAGTGACAATAAAGATATATTCAAAATCATATTACCCACAAATATGTTAAACAAAAACTCTAAACACATTTTGGTACAGGTTGGAGTTGTTCCATTCAGTAAGTAGAGTGTCTTCTTAGACGTAGATGCAAATTTCACTACCATATTTTGTAAACGCAGCCACTGGGAAAAGATCTTTACAACTGGGAGGTCAGGAAAAATCTTATAGAATGCAGCCATAAACATCTTATTATGAAACAAAGCAAACTGCATCATAATATACATCAACTTACTAACTATCACATCTGCGGGTATTCTCTTTTGGAGTGGGCCATTATACTTACTTCTGAAGGGTTGTTCATAGTCCTTACTGTTGTACTTGTTCACATTGTCACTAAATTCTTTCGAAATTTGCGACATCATATAATGAATACTTCCTCCAAAATCAGAAATAAATGAAAATGAATGATAGTTCTTTGTTTTTCTTGTTCTCAAGACATGTAAAATATCTTCTGTTGAACTACCATCCCACAAGACAGGCATTTTGACATCAAATTTTCCACAACTAAAGTAATATAGAATATCACAATTATTTGCTTTCAATTTAGACCATACCATATTATACGTCTTTGCTACATTCATATCACCACCCAAAAAATAAGCATCTCTAAAAATCATTTTGTAATCCTTCATATATATGACGTAGTCTCTAAGAGGTCCTTCATCAAAAAACTTGTTTCTCATTTCTTTTCTTCTCTCGGCAAAATTAATCATGTATCTGTGTAAACCAAAGTCCTTACAGTAGGTAGCTTCTTTAAAGAATTCTTGGTCAGTCATTAACATTCTGGCAAATCCTAAACATTCAAGACCAAACCATTTTACAGATTGATTTGTTTTAACCACTGTTCTATCCCAGCACACACATCCGCCATTTTTTTCCCCTAAGCAAAATAAGCATGGATCACAAGCATCAGTTAATTTGAAGTCGAAATAACATTCGCTAAACCCTTCTGGGTATAGGTGATGATGGTAGCCTTTATCGATACCCAAATAGTAGAACACATTCTCGTATTTACCAAACAACTCCTTCAATTTCTCCTTAGTAGGATTGACTGGGGGATTTGGTTTAAATCTCTTTGCGTTCAGTGCACTATTGTTGACCATCGGAATTGAGAGTGGCCTATCGACCAATTGCGCTCTCGATTCGTTATTTCCACTATTCAATTGAAACCTTACAGGCATATCTACCCCAGTAAGATTCAGATTCTCATTTTCGTCACTCATTGGAGAGTCATCAAACATATCAATATCCATGTTCTCGTCTGTAATGTTGGCATTCTCTACTTCAAGCTCATTAATGACGTTCCACACCCACTTTGTCTTGCTAGCATCATTTGTAAATTTACCACAGCAATTATCATGACCTGAAATACCTTCCAAACCATAAAACTCCGCCATCTGCTCCGTCAAACGGCCAGGACGGATGCTGTCTTCCCTTTGAGACGATTTGCCCCAGAATGAAACACAAACACCATATTTTCTGATTCTTCCTGCTGTTTGGATATACTCACCAATCGATGGTAAGTAATCAGCCATGATGACTAAGTCAACTGCTGAAATATCAATTCCCTCTGATACCAGCTTAGTACCGACAACAACTCTATGGATGTCAGAGTTAATAAATTGGTTAACCCTTTCAATCTTGTCCTTTGAGTCTAAGTCCCCATGAATAAACAGAGCCTTGTAAGAGCTGTTCTGTTTAATTTTATTATATATCCATGGAATGCTTTCTTTTTGACCGCAAACAACAATAACCTTGCTAGTATTATCTGCCTCCATCAGACGATGGATACAATCCACCGTCTTGTCGAAAGACGTTACTTTATTGGCTGTCTCGACAAATGCCTTATAAACATGTGACAATGGCAAACGATCAACCATATTGTGATAATAAATAGAAGCCTTCAAATCAATGTCGGTAGTTACACCCTCCTTATAGCCTAAGAACTTCACTACCTTAGGCATCATTCCTTTTCCACCAGTACCTGTTAACCCAAGAACTTTCCATGCCTTTCTGAATTCCACATCTCGAATTCGTTGAAAAACATTCTGACGGTAAGTCTCGGTGATCAAGTTATGAACCTCATCGATAACAATCAACCCTAATATTAGTTCATCAAAAATGTTGTACCAGTCGCTGACAAGATTACAAAACTTCTCATCAGCCATATCATTAAAGGTACCAACATACACATCATGGTTGATTTTATTCTCCTCAAACACAGGTCCATTTTTGAACAAGTCCTTCAAAACACCCACTTTCAAATTAGGACTGTTCTCCAACCTCAATCTAGTCCCCTCCACTAACACCACATAAGGAACAAATATAAAAGAAATGGCCTTGTTTGTTCTTCCCTTTACTCCTAACAATGGAAGTTGAAACAAAGCTGTTTTTCCAAAACCTGGTAGAGCCTGGACCGGTATTAATTGAGAGTTAGAAAGATACACATCAATCATAATCTCCATTTGTCCAGGTCTCATCTTGAACTCTTTTCCATAGATTTTTCTTCCTGCCTTTATTAAATCATTGAGATGGCCCTCAACATGAAACACCTTCTTTGGCTGCTTCAACAAACTTTTCTATAGCGCCGTCAACTTGGTTACCAAATCCTAAATATTCTTGCCATGCCTTTGCAATAACAGCGAATTGACAATTCTGTAAATTGTTATTGCTGCCAAGGCCACTTTCCAGATCGACAGCGTAAACTGACAACCCTGTTGACTCAGAATGACCAGCATAGGACTCTAAAGCTGCTGTAAGATTAACTTCATCAGAAATCTTAAGATAATGCCTCATCATCCCAATCATTCCATGTCTCATGCGACGGAAATTTAATCTCATCGTCTCTTTGATGGAAACAGGGTACATTTTAACAAATGTATTGAACTTATCGTAAGATGTTAAACATCCAGTAGCTGAATCAATGAACATGAAGCTGGTTATGACTTTGACAGAAAACTCTACATCATTGTGCTCTTCGCCGGGAATCTGAGCAAGGGACTGAGTATACAATTCTTCTCTCAATCCCATGTTTCCAAATATATCTCTTCTAATACCAGCAAAGGCAAGACCTAGTTGTTGGTTCCGGACAGTAATCAAGACCAATATGTAGTAAAAGACGTATGCACTTGTAGTTCTGTCTAACTTTTTAGCTATAGGGTTGGCTTCCCTGCTCTTACTATATTCAGTAAGAAGCTCGATACACTTGCTCTCTGGGTCAACAAAAATGTTGCGTTGATTGCCAGCATATTTGAGTATCAAGATATCAGGGAAACGGTAAGGACCCCCAGAGCTAAAATATATCATCCACATAACACAAACACCACAGTCGTGGATTGTGTCTAATACCAACTTCTTCTCCGCAGTAGAAAGATTTCTTATCTTGGGCATAGCAGGGGACTTGTGATCATTCTCCATCAAATCCAACACACTCTCTTCAGGACGAGACCTGGATTCTACAAAAGAAATATCGTCGCAATTGAGAATAATAGTGCTCACTGTTTCAACAGATTGCACATTTTCCATGAAACTTCTGAGTGTTTCTAAATTGTCATCAAATTTAGTCCTGACATTGTGGTAAAACTCTCTGATATAATCTCTCGAAAACTTCATACCATCGACGGTGACAGCATTTGGTGGAGAAACCTTGAATGGGAATTTACATTGGTCGCTGTAGGCCTTAACAGCCAAATTATAAATTTTTTTCATCCACATCCAAACGGTACTTTGGTTACCCAAAAAGAATTCTCTGGTGTTGGCAAATCTAGTTGAAGGTTGGACATGGCGATAAAGGCAGAAATAAATTATACAACCTTTTATACCATCCAACATTTCTCTAAAGGTGTGCAACTTTTGAAGTTTTGGAGATAGGTCAGTATCAGTCATTTTAATCCAGTCAAACGCAGAGAGACGAATAGCCAACTGAAGAAATTCGTCATAAGCAGACTCTGGTTCGACAATATGGCACAAATAATCACTCATGTCGGCGATACATTCAGGACCAGCATTTGTAGCCTCAGGAGATGGAGCATCCACATGTTCAGCAAAACTCAACAAGTGAATCTTTTGACAAATATAGAAAAACAATGCAAAGGATTTTGCGTATTTGTTTATGGTTCCCACCTGCCAATCCTTTGGAAACATTTCTCCACCATGAGGACGCAAAAAGGATGGCAAATAGTCACGAGAACCAAGTTTCTGACGAACAGTGGTATAAGCAGCAGCAACATTTGTTAGGGCACTTTCCTCTTCTTGGTGCTTGACATAATTATAACCTTTCAAAATTTCTAGATCAGCGTCTGTAAATTCGAAATCATAGACACAAAGCTCTTGTGCAAAAAAAGAAGAGTCTTTCTCGTGGACAACCGTGGATACACCTCTAGATCCAGCAAATCTTAGCAAGTCAGAGTTGTCTAATAGGTAAAGGTATTTAGTTTTAGTTTTAGCATTTTTGCCTCTTATGGCAATTACGTTATAAACAGATGCTCTTTTCCTGTCTTTGACATGAGTGTTTTTGCCCTTGACAAGTTGTAGACCGTCGGTAGTAGAATAGAACTCCTTCTCAACCACGGTGGCTAGTTCAAACAGCTCTGGTGAGTTAATAGGAATAGCATCACATTTGGGATATTTGTCGAGTAAGTCATCGATTGAGACTAGATCGTGCTCTGATATTTTCTTGATCTCCTCCATAGTGGCTCTGGCACCGTATGTCCTGGGGTTTCTGAGTAACATTTTACCAGCACCATATGCATTTAAAATAAAACCGTCAACAACAGTGTAACGATAAGAAACTTTAGTAGAAGGCATGATAAATAATAATAATATAATTAGTTAAGTAGTAATAGTAATAACAGCAATAGTGTTTGGTTTATTTACCAGAAAAGTATGCTAATAAAGAAAGAATTAGTTATATACAAGAAAATATATCATTGTCAGATTATTTGATCTCTCGAGCTATAATTATCTCGAGTCACATCGTGCCTAAATTTTAGAGTCGCAGTTTCACGCTAACCGATTGGATAATTTGATATTTTTTAGATTAGAAAGAAGGAATATACCACATCTCGACAGTGTTGTAAATACGAAGTAAGCAACAAGCCAACTTAGAATGCAAAGAAGCCAATTATATGAACACAGATCTTACTGACTATGTTAGACATAATTTTCTGAACACAAAAACTTGAAATGTTATGTTTAGAGTATGCCATGGAAATATTAATGATATGACAATGCTAGAACGATATGCAATGACTAGAGTTATCCCAGCTTTCATATTCCAAATTTACAATCAAAGACTCTTGATTCTATTACCTGTCTTATTTAAGTTCAACCTGTCGATTCAACTTTCCTTTATTCAACCTACTACATATGACGCTAATAAATATTCGAGGTAAAACCTTGAGAATAGAGAATCATAAACAGACTGTTAAACCAAAACACAATTTTAACGCATTGCTTATGTTACCAATGATATTATTGCTCGCAATATACGCCTTCAAAGTATTGTATGCTCATCGACTGACACTACAGAGACAACCAACATAGTAGATAATATATGACATATTTTATCTGTCAGTACTGCTCCAGCAGCATCCTTAAAACATTACTTCAGTTTCTTTGACGGTCTTGTTAACGGTATTATTTATTTCCAATGTCTTAGCATATCTCAATTTGAAATCAGTCTGAATAAAAGGATAACACTATATTTCAATCTGAGTAAACCATTTTTGAACAATTTAATCAAAATATTCACTCATTTATAACGCCAGATTCATTACTAAGTTATCCTAATGCATTAAATCAGAGTTATTCATCCAAAAAATATATATGCTGTCATTATTCTGTCACCCTGTTAGTCTATCATGATACATTAAACAGTTATTCTAAACTCTAACATAGTCCAAATGTTTATATGTTTGACTGCAGTTGACACTCATGTGCATGTTACCAGCTGCCATTTCTAAAGCACCATATGTTATTGAGACTGCAATTTAGACTCAATATTTTGAAGATTGCCTACCACAATCCTTAATTGATACATCTAGACACTCAGTAGTTCAAATATGTTTCATTTGTTACCATTCTGTACTTGATCGATTTGACATATTAACAGAAATTTCCATACCACATTTGAATCATAAATACTAGCAACTTCATAGACAACAAAAAGAGAAACAAATCAAACAAAACATCTATAAACGGTAATAAACATATTTGTTATATGTAAACCAATATGCTGTGAGCACAACCCTGTCAACAATTTGAAATATCCACCATGTTTTTTATCACTAAACCAATTTATTGATGCAATTACAAGTAACCTAACAAGACTATATCTTTCAAATCACTTCTGTCTAACACTATTCATGCAATTGCTCAGTTCAAAAACAATGACTAATGATGTATTTTTCTACCTGAAAGTTAAAGTCATTACAATGTGAATAATAAATTGAGACCATCAACAGCTAAACTAAATACAATATTAATGTATCTATATGTGATCCATAATTTATAATCTAAGGCCTTTTACAATCTCTCTGGGATAACTATTAAATTTCATCAACATATATTTAATCAAAGATATTACAGCCTATATGCACCAATTTGCATCAATATGAGGTAATCATAACAGCTGCTATTACCTTTACATTATAGTTAAGAATATAGGTTTACAAAATACAACATGTCCAAGGTATCTGTCATTGTTTCTGTATATATTCAACATAGCAAAAGTTCAATAGGGTGTTAAACTCCAACAAGTAATCATTAAATATTACATAAAAACAATTCCAAATATTTTGAAACACACAGACACTTCACTGACAATATCAAAATATTTATAATGAAAATATTCCTCAGCCTACCAATATATTCTGTATTACGATATACTAATTGGTTAGGCCAAGTTACCTACCTTAGTCATTTTTTGTAGCAACCCAGTAAAGTATTCCTTGTGAGTATTACATCCTGGTCTCATAACCTACTATTCTTTTGGATTGAGTTTATATTTCCAAATAACTATTTCAAAATTGTATTAGTTTATTCCTATTTTGGATGTGAACTTATCATCGAGCATGATTGCTAAATGATAATGTCATCAGACCAAGTTATTGAAGCATATTCACCATATTGGCCAGTAGTTAAAACAACATACACCTAAGTTTGAAAATCTTCTAAACTAACAACCTAATAATTCAACTTATCGAATTCACTTTGATTCAATCTGTATCTAATTGAAAATTAGAGACTTAATAATTAACATATCACATATAGGGTTATTCCTTCACTCAAAATAACAAAATACTTTCTATATTTCCAATATCAAATGAATTTTGTTAACACGTTTAACTGATAATATAACATCAATAAATCTTAAAAACTATCAACTTTTTGAATCATACAATTAATAATGAACTTAACACATTCATGATTAGATAATCATTTCAAATAAAATTCTAATAGCTTATCCAAATCTGAATCTGCATTTTAAATATTTTGGTGATTCGTTTACATGTTTTAACATTGTGATTATTAACTTCATAGAATGCAAACATTACATTTTGGACTATACTCAATTTATATCATGTTGTAATGATATCCAAAGTTATTTAAGTCGTATACCCGAACAGCAATTTGTGACAACTTTATCTTTTTCCACTATTTGACTTTCTAATAACAATTTGCAGATACATCAGATAATATGGTATTGCAGACAACCTAAACAGATAAAACATGTATGCAACAAATATGTATCCATAAAAACCATAATCTTCTTAGATAGTATACATGTGGTACCATGATACCATTTTGACAACTTATCGAATATAACGAGAAACCCTGATCTTGTCGTTAAATTTGAAACAAAACAATACAAAGATATGTATTACTGTATAAACTAGGAACTGAACATTTCAGACTTATATCTGATGTTCTAGTAATTGACTGTATTACTGTGCTTACTCCATAGTATAATGTATTATATAATCAAGAATATCTGTAAAATTTTCATCTTTCCCATGTGACAGATCTGTTTGGCACATGACAAGAAATATTCTCGAAGCAAGAAAATACGAAAATCGAAACTCAAAATACTTTGATGGAAGCAACAAATCCGGGGTAATAAAGAATTGCTGAATAGAGTAAGAAAACCGAATTAGGCAAAAACTACCAAATCGAGTAGCAAAAATGACTAAATTTACATATGTCGAGAAATTGGGGAACGTGCCTTGAAAAATTGGTGAATTATTCAAGTTATTGAGTGGATTTTTTCGAAAAATTGGTGAATTTCAAATTTGCTTAACTATGGCAAAACCGCTCAAATCGAAAAGGCGATGAAAAAATGCAATAAGGTATAATAAAATATCATGCTTAATAATGAATACAAATCTGTACTAAGAGAATCTTGATTATGCATAAGTGTGGGATAAAGTGTGGGGTGGCACGTGACTATTTAACCCCGGGGGCTAAACCTTCCCTATGCAGGGCTTTCTAAGCGAATAGTCACAATTTAAGTCCGGCTTGTATCGATTTATGTTACACTTTAAAGGCGACTTGCACCGTTTTCCAAAATTTCCCATTTTACATACTTTAATAGCACCATTTCAGAAATGGCATAGAGGTGCCTACATTATTGGTGGATAACATGCCTGCTATACATACAGTGGAGAATCCAGTTCACCATAGTAGAATGAAACATGTTGCCATAAAGTACCATCATATTAGGAAAGCTGTATCTGATAAATTTATTTCCATTGAATATATTGGAACAAAAGAACAGCTAGCTGATATTACAACAAAGACATTGGCAAGGCAACCATTTGAATTCTTAAGGGATCGTTTACTACAAGTTAAAAATACTAACCTTACGGGGGTATGTTGAATATAATACTCATGCTAGTATTTTATTATACCTCGATACCATGTTATATGGTTGAGATTCCCGAGCACGGGTAACTTAGAAATACTGTGCCTCGGATTTTGAGAAAATGGAGAAAAACATTTTCTCTTATATATAGAGAGGAAATATGATTTGAGAAAAATATATTTCTTCTTCTGTATACTTTTGTATATGATGTTTAAATAAAACAAGCTTTATTATTATACATTTTACAATATAATAAGAATGTCATCTTCTACTAACGATCAACAACAAAGTACCAATACTGCTAATGATTTTACCTCATCCCTGTACTCTGCCCCACCTGCTATTCAACAAATATACTCACTCAGAAATAATAAAACTGCTTAAACGTCAATAATACTGTGCTACCTATAAAATATCTAATAATATTTTATAGACATAGTACTACTAACTTATTTTTTCTGTATAATACATTTAATTTTAAACATACTATCATATATTATCAAAGCGTCACTTCATTACTGGAACATTAACTTAATCAAACAACGGATATATCATAATTCTTCATTATATATATATTGAATGATTTTTAAATTTATCAAATTCATTTCATATAACAAAAAATATTTAATAAAATTTACATTATATATATAATAAAAAATAGCTTAGACAACAATTAAACAAGTTTATAAACATCCTATTAACATCAATATATTACTAAAATAACAATTATATCTCAGTTAGATAATAACCTTGATTACATACAACTACTTCAATGATTGTGATAAAATAAGCGTCACTAACTCATACTGACCTAACCATCAACCCTACAAGTTTCCCAATGGAATATTCATAATCAGCCATGTCAATATACCCTATTAAACATTCAATATATTCAGAATACCATTTCTCTGTCTTATCCTATCCGCTCTGTCATTCTCTTTATCTTGTCTAATTTCTCTCTGTCATTTTCTCTCTACCCGTCCGAGATCGCAATAATATTTTATTTCGGCCGAATAATAATAAAAACCCGTTTTTGCCCGAGTTACCTTCCGAACATGATTCATTTTTTCCCCATGGCGTTAAGACGGACGAAGTTTCTTCGAGACATGAAAATTTTCAAAAGATATGAAAGGTAAAAATAAACAACAACAAGGAGAACAGAACAAGAAGGAGAACAGAACAACAAAAACACATCTTCACACTCTGAAACTTGGCAACCCGACTTAATTTATCAGGCTGATTATGAATATTACACTATCTTTTACACTCACCTAATATATTTATTATCTTCTTCCTCCCTGTCATTATTCATATTTAATCGGTATCAGTTCCAACCTTTGATCAACTAAATATTTGAAAGATGCACAAAATACATCAGACATATCTTTAAAAAACTGTTCTAATTGTATTCCCAGAAAATAGAACACTCAATGCACATTCTGACTACTTACTATGATACTGACCTTAGTCAGTTAATATTAGATTACTTTGAGAAGTGTTTTCGAAAAACACAAAACTAAATGCTTCAATACTATTGTTTAGCAACCATCACACTCCCTTCAAAGTTGGAGCTCACCATCTTTTATATTTGTCGAAATACATTCGTCTTTCTCTGCTACCATTTTAGTATATGTTAACATTTGACATATAATTTACTGTACCAAACCAAAAAACCAAGTTCCTATATTCTAATATTGACATCTCACTACTTTAAGATGATGATCTATATATTTACTTTTATTCAGATACCACTACTTTGATTAACTTTAGCATGCCTCACCAATTAATCTCAATTTGATATATTTGACAAATCAACAAATCAAATCAACTCGAACAATTTAGCATTGGATATAATCAAACAACCACATAAGAATTAAAACATATTGTTTCTCTTCACCAATACGAATTCTCTTTGAACAATATTCCTCGAAGATTGACAATATCTCTTCTAAACATTATTTTTTCCAAAAATAGTCAACATAGTATTGCAATTGTGAACAATGTATTTCAAATACTATTCCACTGACATCTTATTTCATTATTGATATCCTTTCCTGTATTATGAAACCGAATACTGAGCATTAAGTTAGGTATTATGAACATTTCAATTATGTTCAGTATATGATGTCAGTGTTACTTACTTTGACAAACCAAACCTTTCATGACTAAATATGAACACATTACCACAAACAACTCTGGGACACACTCATTGTCTTTCCCAATACAGTTTCTATAATGATATTTCTAATAACATCATGATGATTTATGTTTGCGGACAAATAGTTCAAGAAAGACTTTTCACAATGTTCCATTTGCACACGATTATATTTCAGATAGTGCTTTAATAATGCATCATTCCATTGGTAAGACTAGTCTTTATATGAAACCAATAGTAAACATCAAACTGACTATTATGGGCATTTCAATTATGTCAGTATTTGATCTCAATGTCATCTAACTCAACAGATCAAGCACTTTAGGACTGGATATAATTAGATTACTAGTTACAAATTTGAGGCACATTATTTCTTTTTCCTAATACGAATTCGACAATGATATTTTCCACAACATTCGATAATTTATCTTTGCAACCATATCACCTATAACAGTCAATATAATTCCATTTCGAACAACTAATTCCAAACACTATTTTAGTAATATATTATTCCAAACACTATTCTAGCAATATATTATTCAATTATCAGTACCGTCAAGTTTTCCATGAAACTAATACTGCCCCTTATTGCCAGCATTATGACCATTTCACTTATGTTAGTATATGATATTGATGTCACTTACCTCAATAAATCAAACATGCTTGTAATGAAATAGTCACATACCAATGTGAAATACATGTTTCTTTTCCTTAGTACGATTTTTACATTGAGCCAGTACTCTGAATAACATTATGATGGTTTTAGCTTTGCCAACAAATATTTCAAGAGAGACTTGATGCAGTATATTATTTGCAAACTAATTACCTCCAAAAACTACTCTAGTAATTTACTAATACAGTAGCACAATTACTCTCTACATAAATTCGATATTGTCACTACCATGAACATTCATTTATGTTAGGATATGAAATCACTTTCTCTATCATATTATTTGGCACTGAATATTATGAAATCACAGCATAAAAATCTAAGATACACTACCTTTGTTTCAATAATAAGAATTCTCATGAACAGCACCGTTTCAAAGTTAGAAGAATTTATTTTGCCAACCATAATATCAAAGATTGTCAACACAGTATTTCCTTCACAAGCAAAACACTTCCAAGTTTTATTTTAGTAATATTACTACATTATTAATATCATAACCCTTTACATGAATCCAATATCGGCACTTATTGTTCGACATTTCCCTTATGTTAGTATGTGATATCAGGCCATCTACCTCAAAAATCAAACAAATTAGCATTGACTATAATCAAGTCACAATATGCAAACCTGTGACACACTGTTTTTCTGTTCTGATTTGATTTCTACAATGATATTCCCTATAACGTCATGATAATTTATCTTTTACAAACATATCATCAAAAGTAGTGAACCAATTACAAACAAATTATTAGCAGATACTATATTACTACTCCAGGTATAATTACTCTTTACATGAAACCAATATTGAACATGAAACCAATATTGAACATTAAGCTAAGTATTATGAACCTTCACTTATGTTAGCATATGATGCCAGTGGCTTTTAATTTAACTAATCAAACATTTTATGACTGGATATAATCGAGTTACCACATACACACCTACACTGTTCCTTCTCTGACATCATTTCTACAATGATATTTACAATAACATCATGATGAGTTATCTTTGCCAACAAATATAGTACCAAAATATCCAACATAGTACCATGTTAACACTGGAATATATTTGAAATACTATTCCACTTACATCTTATATTATTATTATTACAACTTCTCTTTGCAGGAAACCAATATTGATGTTATCATAATTCGACATTTCACTTATGTTACTATATGATATTAGTGTTACCTACCTGAACAAAAACCAAATAACCGACACAAATCTAAACACACTGTCTGGTTTCGCCACTTTGATCTTTACCAATCACTTTTTGTCTATAGCATTATGTTATATTTCTTTGCCAAAGGAATTTTACTGAAGATGGTGAACGGATTGGGTCGTTGAACACAACTTTGGTTTAAACATTACTCCAATTACACATTAGTTTATTATTGATATCCTTTCCTTCAATATGAAACCGAATATTTAGCATTAATTTGAGTGTTGTGAACATTTCAATTATTAGTATATGATGTCAGTGTCGCTTACTCTTACAACCCAATTTTTATGACTAAAAACAATCAAACAACCACATACAATTTTAAGCACACCGTCTTGTTTCTCCAATATGAATTATCATTGAACTAATTTCTATCATTTTTTCCTGCCAACAAACTTACTCTAAAAAATAGACAATATAGTATCCCAGTTACACACAGCGATATTTCAAAAAGTATTCAACTTGAATTTTTTATTCTATTAGTACAACTACTCTTTTCATGCAACCAACATTGATGCTTCTTCATTTGACATTTCACTTCTGTTAATATATAATCTCAATGTCACCTAAATTAACAAATGAAAATTGTATGACTGGATATGATCATATTACCACATACAGATTAAAGGTACAATATTTTGTTTCTCCAACATGAATCATCATTGAACAGCGTTTGTTGTAACATTATAATAGTTTATCTTTGCTATCGATATTATCCAGAAAAGTCACCATCATATCCCATTTACGAATGATTATATCCAGATGCTACTCTAGTAATATACGATTCCATTGCTAATACCATTACTCAAACTTTTCATGACTGGATATGATCGAATTGCCACATACCACTTTATAATACAATGTTTCCCTAATCTAATTTTATCTCTACTACGATATTACCTATAACGTTCATGATAATTATTCTTAGATGACCATATTACTAGTAAGCAAGATATCTCATTTACAAACGAATTGCTTCCAAGTACTATATTAGTAATACATTAGTCTAGGTACAAATACTCTTATATCGGAACTTATTATTATTTGGCATCTCACTTCATTTAGTATAGGATATCGTTCAGTAACAAACTAAACATTTTATGACTGGATATGATCATATTACCACATACAGATTAAAGGACAGTATATTTTCCCTAATACACTAATACAATTTCCACAATAGTATTTCCTATAACATCATGATGATATCTTTTTGTCAACATTTATATCACCCAACATAACATCCAATTTACACAATCGTATTCCAAATAGCGTTTCACTTATATCTTATTCTATTCGACCCATTACTCTTTACATGAAATTAAGATTGACGATTACTATAATGAACATTTCTCTTATGTTGGTATATAATATTATTGTCACGTACCTCAACAATTCAAACAACTTAGCATTGATATAATCAAACGAACTCCACATTGAATCCAAACACAAAAATTCTTCTTTACCAATATGAGCTGTACATCGAACAATATTACCTATAATGTTTTGGTATATTATTTTGTCACAAACTATATTATTGAAAGTACTCAACATAGTAGGTCAGTAAACACAATTATACTCTAAACACTAATGTACTCACGTACTATTTTATTATTGGTACTCTAACCTGTAATATAAAACCAATATTGAGTGTTAAACACAGTATTATCCATAATTCATTTATTTTAGTATATGATATTATTCTCACTTACCTCAGTTATTTCCCTGTTCCTGATATATCCAGACTTTAATACTTTAGTCATAATATTAGATGCTTTTTCCCTGTCATCTTGAACACTTATCTCTTACTAGAGTCCTCTATTTCAATAATGGTGATCACTTGCTTGACCAAGGTATATGATACTAATCTTGACTAACCGGTCTTACCAAAACATTAACTTAAACTAACCATCTTGTAAATCATGTATATAAATAGTATGTAGATTACATATAATAACTCATATGTTTCCCTTCAACAACTTTTCACTTCATCCTATCTTATCTCCTTCGGTCTCATTGCCCATCTGAATATCAGTATGATTATTGCTCAATAAGTACAAACGACTTTAGGACAAACAAAACAGTTGATATAAACCACAGGTCAACTGATTATGACTAGATGTAATTATCTGAGAACACTCAATCCAATTGAATTTCTATATTGAAACTCATATATTCACACTGACATGCCAATTACCAAACAATAGTACACCAATAAACTATGTCAATCCAATGTAGAACGTCTCATATTCCAAATCTAACAACAAAAACTTTATATTAATGCTTAGATTCCTTACATTTATTCAACTAAAACATTTAACATATTGATCAGTCATGTCATCTACAATATCATACTAAATAAGATGAATACTCCAGTCTATGCAACGTGAAATTTCATTAACTTAACATTATAAATGGACATTAGAACCATCAAACATATCATTTCTTGCCACTCAATAAGATTACTCTCTTGAGCAATATATCTAACATTATACTTGCCCTTTAACCACCAACTGCTAATCAACTGACAGTAAAAAAAAAGTAACATAATAACTGGTATATCATATATTTATTTGTCAGTAATGCACTAGTATTGTTTTTATAACGTTATTTGAAACTAAATTGAAGTTATTTGATCACTCTGTTTATACTAGCCATATCATTTAGCTTTACTATCTCTTAACAGATTTCCATTTGGATCCAACTTGACCAAACAGAGTTCATGTATATTTCCATCTGAATATGCCACTCTTTAGAACAACTAATTAGACTATTCACTACTCTGTAACACCAGATTGATTACTTATGCATTTTATTCAATAAATTTGATATTTTCCTTATGTGAGTATGGAATTTCAAAGTTGCTTACCTCAGCAATTTAGATGTTCCCATTATCGTGAGCCTCTGATACTTTAACCATGGTATATTGTACATGTATACTGTCGTATTAACCACTAACACTGTACAAATCTCGGCTATTTCGAGAGTTCTCGACAACCACGTACATGGTACCATGTGCCAATCTTGAGTTACATTATCTTATCAAAACTGAATTTGAACTCACAATCTTTTATAAAAGTGTAGTACCGTTCTCAAGTGTCACATTCAAACACCTACTAGTTTATGTCTACCTTGTTCTACTTCTCTGTATGCTCGACCTCATCGCTCTAACATATTGACATAAATTTCAATCTCAAAATTGAATCTCAACAATTTTCTGCAACTTGATAGAGAGAAACAAGAAAAAAAAACAGATAAAACAGTTATGGTAGGTCATAAACATACTTTAATGGTCTGAGTCGATTGTCCTGAACACAATCACATCAAAATTTGAGACTATCAGTATATTATACTATGATATCTTCATGTAATTGATATACAAATGACGTGCAAGGACTACTTTTAGATCAACTTCTGTCACATACAGAGTCAATGTTACAAATCCAGTTGTTTAACAATATTAAGTGATCTGTAGAATGTGCTATAATTCTTACTACGTCGCAGTTGAGTTCAATATTTTTTGAATGTATACATATTAAATCTATGTTGCTCGTCCACAGTTAAACTCGATAAAACACAAGTATTTGTACATTGACTTCATCTACTAGAATCAACCATCTAAACTCTCTGACATTTTAGCTGAGGTAACATCTTTGAAATCATCAACCTATATTTCATCCAAGATATTACAGTTTTTTTGCATGATATATCTGATACACTCACCAATTCGACATTGCATAATAAGTTGGTTAACTGCATTGATTGATCCCGTTCAAATTTTAAAACTTTGCTTCAAATTTGTGATAGAGGTACTCACCTTCATTGAATTAAAGCGTCTCAAAACAACTCACCATCTAACATTCCTGCCATTTTCTACAATAAATCTGTTCACATGGAGAGTATCCAAGTATGAAGTTCTAGCAATAAGGTATTGAATATAATAGTGTAAAAATAATTCCAAAACACATTGTCATCACTGACACCAATCATCAATACAATCATCACATCTCAATAATATGTTTTACTATGCAACAAATTGTTCGAAGAATGTATACTGCTAAATGAAATCATAATATCGTGGAACCGTTTGATAACATTCATCGTACTATTGAATTCACACTGAATAAATTTGTCATCTTTCCCTACTCTCAATTGACTTGAACCAATCCATACAAAAATATAAGAATGATCCCAACCTTGTTGCTCAGAAATCCCAAATTTAATTGGTAGTCTTGTATTAATACCGGGATAATAGCAACTTCAATCATAATAGTTTCATTAAAATCAGTCTTACCTTTCATCAACACTTTCGATGTCTACCATATGCTAGCTGATTATATCAAAGTTGCCTACCTCAGCCAATTTCATGTTCCTAACATACTCAGACTGTGAAACTTTACACATGGTATATGGTTTATATCTATTACCACATAAACTGTAGAATAATACAAAAGTTCTCTGTGTTAGTATTGATGATCACTTGGTGGACCGTTGTATAAGGTACTATATCTCGACCAATAATACATATCTAAAAGATCACCTTGAACCACCCATCTTCTAAATAATGTATATACTCTATATAGATCACACATAACTACTCATCTGTCTCTCTTTCACAACTTTCTCTCTACCTTGTCTTAGCTAAATCCATCTCATCGCTCCTATATATTTCAACTTGAAAATTTGATTTCTTTATATTTACTAACCACTTTATGACACAATCAAACAGACAAAGAACAAACAGAAAGGACAATATGGTCACCAATCTTACTGAATATGACTAAATCGATACATCTGAATACATTTTTTTGAAAAACCAGCACATTTGAGAGTCTGCCTTTCTTTTTAATGCCTCCCTTTCAAATACATATTATACACAGAATATAAACACGAGATAACCTACAATTACCTGAAATATTACAACCAACTATTAATTACTTCGCCCATATAAACTACAAGTCTATATAACCTTCATATTTGCTGAGATAATCTCTTACATTAGAGTTTTAAAATGTCGACATGCTAGGTGAGATAACTTACTGTCATATCATCAATATCTCAAAACTTCAACAATTTGTCAGCCTGCTAGCCAACTAAACCTTTAAAACCTATCCAATTACTTTACAGTTTGTCAATAGAAAAACTGCATTATCCAGAAATATAATCATTTTTGTTCAACGATGATATCAATTCAACCTCATTTTGAGTGACAACTAGAATAACCCAACCTTCTGGATTGTATCCTTTTATGAAAAATATGTTTATGAATCATCTCCAGACACCTCATTAGCAGCAATCAGACCTTTCTCTACAAAATTATCAATCTTTACTATATGCTGATTTATTATTTCATATTCACTTAGCCCACCAATTTTAATATTCCCTACATTTTCACACTCTGATATATTGCTCTGATATATTGAAGATATTATCTTTTGTCTATTTACTGTCATTTTAAACATTGATATTTGATATGTGCTCTCCATCAATATTGGTGATTACTTGGTTGACAATGTTAAGGCCACTAACCTGACTGAGAAGGATATAATCAATACATTTGCTAAAACTAATCGTGGTCTGAATTACTTATAATTGGCTATATATGCATCATATGTATTAGCATATACATGTCACTTTCATATGCCTTTACGCTACAACTGATCTAATTACATCTCATTACTCACATGATTTCAACGTTCAAGATTTGTTTTCTCGACAATCACTTTCACCACGAATCATTTCAAAGGGAAGAAAACAACGAAAGGAAAAAAAGATAAGAATACCAGATTGTAAACAGTTATTAAGATCTTTCTCATAACAGATTTGGCACTATTCAAGCAATACAAAAACTATTCCATATCAAAAATAAAAAGACACATATTATATATACTCAAATCAGGAAACAAAAACATCTAAACTTTTGAACAAGGACATATAACAACTCACCCAACAACTAATAAATAAAAATCAGGGTGGTTTCTACCACCTTCTGACAAATATAATAATGCTCCAATTACATAGAGCATACGGTGTCCACTGTTTTAGAGATCTTCCAGCTCTTTGTATGCAGGTTTAAAGGAAATTCAGCCATAACAATGCATCTCCTAGCCTATTGTGCAAATAATTGACACTCACTCAAAACTTCAAAGGTACCGTGTACAACAGCCATAGTGTTCTTATTATGGAAGTTCGTGAACAGCATTAAAATGAAACAAAGATATGGTACTATTAAGGGAGTGAGACAATCCTTTTCACTTCTCAATGATCTATCCAAATCCGCACTATAGTTAATGAAAATCTCTACAGACAATCTTCAAATTGGTGACTGTTTCCATTACATTCAGTAATAACTGGCAGAATATTGTACTTCACTAAAAAGTCTTCAAAATTGCGAGTTGGTTCGAGGTCTGACAAACTTCAAAAATATCTTGATATTGTTGAAGATAATAAAACAGCATTCCCTTTTCATTCAAAAATAGATACAGTAAAATATTATATTCAACAGTGGCTCGTTACGCTTCAGATCATCCTCTAGAGAAAACTTTATGTTCTTTCCATTCTTTTCATCTTGGGGCCAGAGTTCGGCAGTAATAACATCCATGCTACCGGTAGAAAAGCAGCTTATTGGATCAACTTTACCAGTTTTCGGCTCAAGCCGCATTTTATCGTGATATTTCCATATTTTGCTGTACTTCGCTATAGATGAGAAGGGCGTACTGTTTGGATTATACTTGACAATATCAAGATACCTTTGAAGATTGGCAGAAATTTGAACCAGTTTGCATTTTTTATTAGATGCAAATCTAATCATGAACTTATGCAAGCCATGTGTTTTTACAAACCGTTCAGTCATCAACCAAGCTTCAGGTGAAAAATTCATCTTACAATAAGCAAGCATTTGCATGCCCAGATTGCGAATTGTATAAGGTGAATTTTTATTAAAACAGTAGCAGGTTCTGTTTCAGCCAAACACCTATCACAATCATCTGGATTTTTCTTCAATTGAAAATTTAAATAAGAAGCATCAATTCCCCATGAATTCAAAAACTTACTGATATCCATTTGGATGTCAAGCATCTGAAAAATAGACTTTACGCTAAATTTGATTTGTAGACATTCTTTGATGGAATGATCAGTTCCGTTGAGATAGAGATCATTCTTATTAATGAAAAGATCACTAACAGTGGCAGAGGAACCCATTGGCAAAATGTGGGAAGATGAAGAAAAGCCAGCAGAAGCAGCAGCACCATTTCTTTTTTCAGTAGAGGCAGAAGAAGTAGTGGCAGAAGATGAAGAGGGAGAAGATCTGCTATCAGAATAAGGACGTACCTTATGGCCCTGATCAGCAAGTATTTGCTGGACTGTAGTTAAACGGGGTCTTTTGTTAGCAGAAGCAGCAGCACCATTTTTTTTTCAGTAGATGCAGAAGAGGCAGTAGCAGGAGATGAAGGAGAAGAAGATCTGCTATCAGAATAAGGACGTACCTTATGGCCCTGATCAGCAAGTATTAGCTGGATTGTAGTTAAACAGGGTCTTTTGTTAGCAGAAATCTCAGCAGCACCCTTTCTTTTCCCAGCAGAAGAAGCAATGGAAAGAGGAGCAGTAGAAGAAGTTGATGATGTAGGAAGAGCTGAAACTGAAGATGTGAATGAATTAATAGTAGTCGAAGGAGCATTTTTATTAGAGGGAGTGGAAGAAGTGGTAGAAGGAGTGACATTAGAAATAGCAGAAGCAGTGGAAGAGGTGATGATAGAAGAACTAGAACAAATGGAAGAAGCAGAAGTGGTAGACAAAATATTAGAAGCAGTAGAAAAGGCTATGGGTGGACTATTAGTAACGGGAGATGACTCTGCTGTACCTGAAGATGATGAACACCTACCAGATACACGAAACCAAAGCTGCTGTATTTCACTAGGAATATCATCCATATGTCCACAACAGCCCTGATGTTTAGGACCCTTTCTCAACCCCCAAAAGTTTCTCATTGACTTGCAAACGCAAGATTTGATATCAATGGAATTTGGAAGAAGAGTTCTTTTTGTCCACAAAGTAAGGCAAATGCCACCTTTTCTTAACCTGCCCGTTGCCTGAATAAACGTAGATATAGTTGGAACGTAATCCAGTAATATAACCATTTTCACTTCAGGAACATTCAAGCCTTCCACTATCAACTCAGTACCAGCTAGAACCTTTATTGAATCACCGTTAATAAAATCCTCACACTTTTGGTTCTTGTCTGAGTAGGAATCAGGACCTTAACAGTTAAGTGAGGTAGACTAAGCATTTCACTAAACATGTCCAAGGTATTCTTACTTCGACAGGCCACAATGAATTTGAATCAGCAGCGACCATTTTACAAATCATATTACTTGCTGTTTTACAAGCAGCCCAGGTGTCCACCTCTTCAATTTTTTCAAAAATAATATTGGTATAGGGAACCTTTTTGATGAGATGGTGAGCAACAATATGATTGTCCGTCTTGGTGATATCCATCGTGACAGGAAGAGTAAAACCTATAAATTTCACCAGTTCGTTGAATCCCCCTTGGCCTATAATAGCAGTATGAAGAACTACCTTTCAGAATGAATCGAATGGGATCATATTAATACTACTCAAAGACGCTGCACGAAATTTTTGATCAAGCAGCAATTTGTGACATTCATCAATCACACAGAGCCCCAAAGTAAAAATAAACCAGCCTTGACAGATGAAATGACTTTTTCGATAATGAGGAATTGATAGCTTTTTAAGTTCTCATTATATCTGCATTTAACATCGTTGACATAACAACAAATGTGATCTTTGCCAAATGGAACCTTCTCAATTGTTGCAGATTTATTATTTTAATCAGGTTCAATGTCATGTATCCAGTACCCAAATTTGAAGAAAAGTTAGTTTGAGAATAAATCAATGGTTTCATGCTTCCTGTAGAGGATTGTAAAAATACGCCAATTGCTGAAACAGGTTTAGTTGCTGGAAAGAAACCAAAAACCCAAGAGTTTCAAGAAATAGTGGTTTTGTGGTGGAGATTTTTATTTATTCAAGGATTGTCCTGGATCAAAAGAAGCTAGGCCAAATGCACCAATTCTTTGATCTAATGAGGCTGAGAAGAAATACCGTGCTTATGTTTGTTGCACAAGACGTAAGGATCAAATCTACACTAACTAGAGCTTGTCGTCCAAAGGCCACTAAAAATATAAGGTTTATTTTTCATGTTCATCAGGGTGTCCAGTACCTTTGTAGCACCACTTACCAATTTTTAGAGTATGCTAATGGTTCAGCTGCAGATTTTGATGACTTTCAGGTACCTCTAGTGCTAAAGTTACGTATCCCGTTACTTTATATAGGATCGTTAAAAGATTGGCAGATGGCACAATTAATAACGTATTTACAAAAAAGTAAACTGACTCATCAATGCATCTTTTGTTACAATTAAAAAGTCCAAGCCTTACGGGGCTACATTAAATATAATACTAATCCTTGTATTTTCTGCTTACTATAAGATCATCAAAGATTATAGAAACAAATCATCACGTCGTTATTTGAAATATTGCGTCTCGGAGTGAAAAAGTTTGCCTATATAAAGGGCGTAAATATGATGAAAAACAATTTTCTCCTTCTTACTTTATACACTTTTCTACTTCATACTTAATGAAACAAGCTTTAATATTAAGATTATACATTATAAACATAGTTAAACTGTCTTCCCTTATTCAAAGGTAACGGCGTCAATTCGAGGTTACGGTACTATAAAGGTAACGATGCTGTAAATAACCTTACACCATCCATATATTCGACCTGTTGTAGTTCAACAAGAAAAGGTCTCATGAGAGTTGGTAGGGAGATTATGCGCAAGGTGGTTTTGCTTCTGCGATATAAAAAGAATTGTATTACCGACTTCGATTCTAAGGTTTCATTCGTAATGCCTAAACAACCAAAAAACTTCTGGTGCACAGAACGTTTGGTTGAGGCAGACAACACAAGTAAGGTTATCGTCGCCTGCAGTGAGAGGGACAGTATTCACAGATATATGGTTGTGTCAGAGTGAGTAGCGCTCTTAAGGCACCGGCTATTTATGCTCAGACTCGAGGAAGAAAATTGATGGGGTTAACCAAACTGGTATTAGAAGGTATTGATAGTTCAATGGTTAATTTAGTCATCATGGCTAATTACTTGCTAAGGATTAGGGAGTCCAGGAAAGTTCTTATAGAATGCAGCCATAAACTCCTTATTATGAAACAAAGCAAACTGCATCATAATATACATCAACTTACTAACTATCACATCTGCGGGTATTCTGTTTTGGCGTGGACCATTATAGGTATTTCTGCTACGTGTCTTATAATCATCTTCGTTGTAAAAATTGACCACGGGACTGAATTCATTCGAAATTTGCGAGACCATATACTGAATATTTCCACCAAAATCAGAGATAAATGAAAATGACTGGTAGTTTTTTGTCTTTTTTGTTCTCAAGGCATGTAAAATATCCTCTGTTGAACTACCATCCCACAAGACAGGCTAAAGTAATATAGAATATCACAATTATTTTCTTTCAACTTGGACCATATCATATTATAAATCTTTGCTACATTCATATTGCCACCCAAAAAATAAGCAATTTTGACAATCATTGGGTAATTCTTCATATAATTGATGAAGTTTCTAAAAGGTCCTTCATCAAAAAGTCATTTTTTCATTTCATCTCTTCTTTGGGCAAAACTAATCATATATCTATGCAAACCAAAATCCCTTCAGTACGTGGCCTCCTTAAAAAACTCTTGGTCAGTCATAGCCATTTTGGCATACCCCAAACACTCAAGCCCAAACCATTTCACTGATTGGTTTGTCGTCACCACTGTTTTGTCCCAGCAAACACACCCTCCGGCGCTTTCTCCTAAACACATCAGGCATGGATCTTGAGCTTCAGTCAATTTGAACTTAAAATAACATTCAGTCAACCCGTCTGGATACAGGTAACGGGGGTACTTGTGATGGATACCCAAGTAGTAAAAGACATTCTCAAACTTACCAAACAACTCCTTCAATTTGTCTTTAGTTGGATTGTTTGGAGGATTTGGTTTGAATCTCTTAGCGTTTATTGCACCAGAGTTAAATAATGGGATTGAGAGTGGCCTATCGACCAATTGCGCTCTCGATTCGTTAACCCCTCTACTTAATGGAATCCTAACAGGCATATCTACCTCAGTAAGATTTGGATTCTCATCATCATCACCCATTGGAAAGTCATCAAACATAGAAATGTCCATGTCATCACTTGAAATGTTGGCATCTTCTTTCTCATAGCCATTGATAGTATCCCATATCCATTTTGCTTTGCTAGCATTATCGTTAAAATCACCGCAACAATTATGACCTGAAATACCCTCCAAATCATAAAACCTCGCCATCTGCTCTATCAAACAACCAGCAACCAGGAAGGATGCTGTCTTCTCTTTGACTCTATTTACTCCAGAAAATGAAACACAAACACCATCCTTTCTAATTCTACCTGCTGTTTGAAAAAAACCCACCAATCGATGGAAAGCAATCAGCCATGATGACTAAGTCAACTGCTGAGATATCAATTCCCTCTGATACCAGCTTAGTACCGACAACAATTCTATGGATGTCAGAGTTAATAAATTGGTTAACCCTTTCAATCTTGTCCTTTGAGTCTAAGTCCCCATGAATAAACAGAGCCTTGTAAGAGCTGTCCTGTTTAATTTTATCATATATCCATGGAATGCTTTCTTTTTGACCGCAAACAACAATAACCTTGCTTGTATTATCTGCCTCCATCAGACGATGGATACACTCCACCGTCTTGTTGAAAGACGTTACTTTATTGGCTGTCTCGACAAATGCCTTATAAACATGTGACAATGGCAAACGATCAACCATATTGTGATAATAAATAGAAGCCTTCGAATCAATGTCGGTAGTTACACCCTCCTTATAGCCTAAGAACTTCACTACCTTGGACATCTCTCCTCTCCCAGCAGTACCTGTCAACACAAGAACCTTCCACGCCTTTCTGAATTCCAGATTTCGAATTCGATGAAAACATTATTACGGTAAGTCTCGGTTATCAGGTTATGAACCTCGTCGATAACAATCAACCCTAAAGTTATATATTCAAACATGTCGTACCAGTCACTGACAAGATTACAAAACTTCTCATCAGCCATATCATTAAAGGTACCAACATAAATATCATTGTTGATTTTATCCTGCTCAGACAAAGGTCCACTTCTAAACAAGTCCTTCAAATAATCTTCCATTTATTATATCACCAGACAAATCTAGAGTGTTGAACTATAGCATGAGCAGTATAATGGAGTAAAGCTTTTGATACTATCGTTACCTTGACCTTGGTCATTACCATTTATAAATGATGGCATTTAAATATATTTCATAATGTATAATTCTAATATTAAAGCTTATTTTATTAAGCAAAAAGTGTAAAAGTAAAAAGTAAAAAGAATATGTTCACACTAGATCATATTATCATCCTATACATAAGAGAAAAATTTATAATCACTCTCTCATAAGTCAACGTACAATATACCTACTCGATTATCTCTATCATAATGTCGACAGTCACAGCAAGAGATTGTGATTTGTATAATTTTTAGCATATCAGGATTACCGCTTTCAACAATCTCCCAGTACTAGTTCTCGTGAGACTCTGATGCTCAGACCATGGTACATTGTACACATCCACTGTCATATCAAATACCAACACACTACAAAATCTTGACTACTTGACACTCATGTAAACGTTGCTACTTATCATATATAATAACTAACTAAAATTACAATTTGAACTTACCATCTTAATGATCGTATAAGAAAATCTTCAAATTTATCTTTAATCATTTAGTTGCTTCTGTTTATGCATTGTACCATTTAATATGCTCTGCCTCATCGCTTCGACTGATATAAATCTTATTCTGACTAATTAAATCATAACAGTTAACAGCAACTCTGTAGACAATAAGGTGACACAAAACATTTACAAAGCAACCATTAGACAAACATAACAGTCACGGCTATACATAAGTTGTTTTTTATCAACACAACCATGGTAATAATTCAAATATCTCTTATATTTTCTGTTTTCATTCTATATGGCATCGAGGAAAACAAACGTATAATAGGACATGCAACATGTTCAGCGATATTTTCATCTACTTTTTACTAATGATTATATACTTAACACAATACATTAAATAAATTTTCTCGAGAACTACTGTCTTGTGTTCTTGTAACGACACAATCATAATTTGTATGAGTTATATATTTTAACTGAAACCCACAAATATTACAAGCAAGAACAAAAACTATTGATTATTTGAGCATATGTAGACCATTTTTGATATGGCAACTATTCATTCGAACTCTACAATCAATATTGTCATCACGCTATCCAATTTTGATAAATTCAAGCAGTTGACAATGGACAAGTTTCAACAGAAGGTGACGTTTAATTAAAAAAAATTCAATAATTTCCTTAAAGTCTATATGACTGAATAAAATACTAGGTCGCAATACCTCAGTTTTGTCTAACTGTTTGTTTCTATCTCTTTAAGAATCTCTACCAATACATCTTTGACATCCATACTTACAAGAGTTTATTCCGAATGTCTTAAACTTCATCTTCCATAATATCTAAATCTTTTAATTTTAGTCTGGTAAAGAGCATTATATTTTATTTTGAGCAATGCTTGTTATACTTTAATTGCTCCAAGTACTCTGCTAACTGAAGTCAAAATTATAACAGATTGATAACATATTTGAGGATGTGTATCTATTTGTTCAATAAAATAATGAATACTGACTTGTATTGATTGGCACTGGAAATTATGTATTCTTTGTATACATTTCCTTGAGATTGAACTATTTCTTGAGAAATTAAGCTAAACTTCCATGTTACAGACATATCTGTCACAATGGTAAAACTGGTACGAACGAATAATATAATTGTTACCATACTACTGGTAATATATTTACTCCTATACACAGGCAACTACTTCCGCTTAAGGACTTTTGGTGACAGATCATAAATATCGTTCCCAATTTAACGGCTCTAATCGAACTTTTACTCAACGGTTGCTTTCAACCTTTCAAATAGCGTTGACTCTGTAATGACATCTTACTCAACACCTAGCTTGATAACGGCTTGCATGGAATTACCTTACAATACAAGCTTGACAAAATCCGTTGACATCCTTTTGAGCAAAGTTTATATGAGCGTCATAGATACTATTTTTTATAGTTGCTCTATAATAGTATTATTTATATATGGCCATATCGAATGGGCAAACTACTCATTGTAAGTTGATATTTATAGCTTAGTGATATCAATGACACCATCAACAAATCCCATTTGCATACTTCTCAAGTATACAGAAAATGTGTCTTCAAGTCTACAAGACACCCTTCTATGCTATCTTTATTGACGTTGGGAGAAAAACTGCCATATATGATAACATCTAATTTGATAAGGAGTATTTTCATTGTCATATCAAGGATGTCAGATGTGGGTATAATAAAAATTTAGACAGGCTTAACAACTTTCTCATCATCGATGAATTCATTCCTTTAGTTAAAACGGGTTTGTTTTCTTCGTCTGTTGATTTGTCTGAACCTTCTTATGACAGAGATGGTCATCCTTTAATTGTCACCGATTACAACATCAATAATATGGAGTTATACCAAACAATGCTGCCTGCTAGTACTGGAAAAATCATTAATGAGTGTGATGCTGAAGAAATGATCAAAACAATTGCTGACTGTTGCAATAGTACTATGAATATGGTCTTTTTTGCCGCTTTTGGTCCCTTGAGGTATACAGATCTCATGACCTGTAAGATTGCTGGTAACCAAATGTATTTTTCGACGCTTCTGAACGTGCCTTAGCTCTACGTGCAGAAAGCTCTAAAACAAGATCGTTTATTACTTCCTACAAGATTCTAGACAGGACAATCTCTGCATTTTTGTTTCATTACATTTTTGCTTTGAGAGCAATTCTTATTGATGTTCTACCAGAGCGTTTTCGGGTTTTGTTAAAGACATCTTCAAACTTGGTAATGATGACGAAAGTGATGAAGTTGCATTACTGTACTCCACAAGGGGTATTGTTATGACAGATGAGGAATGGTCAAGAATCTTTTACATTCATTTCTATTTGTCAATGCCTCAACGGGTACGGTTGTATCCAGGGATGAATTCTCCAAATTCAACACACAATACCCTTCTACCGTGGTCCATAGTCAAAGATTAAACTTACGTAAATTACGTCAGATCATGGTTACTGTGGGTAGAATGGTTGATGTAGGTGCTGCTGCATTGCATATTTGAGAAGAAGTGGCAATGCATATAGCATTGACTGGTTTAAATAGCTATGGGATCACAGATACAGACGCTTATACTGAGAGGTTCATAATTGGAAAAGTGATTGGGATGGAATGGCACAAACATTTCATGCCAGCTCTGACTTCTCAAATGGAATTATGTACCTCACAGTGTATCCATTCGTTTCTGTAACTCCATAACCATTCAACGCTGTCAACGCAGTATGCATACCTATTTCTTTTCTATTCTGTAATGTATCTATACCTACGTCAATGAATCTTCCGGTATCAATCAAAATCTGGCGTAGTTTTCGTTAATTTAGTTTTTGACAGACGAAAAAGTTTGAATGGTATTGAGTATTAAATTTGGAGAATTCATTTTTAGAGATAACAGTACCACTTAAAGCATTGAGAGTAGAAATGAATGTAAGACATTATTTGACCATCCTCGTCTGTCAAATCAATACCAATGGTAGAGTACAGTAATGCAACTTCATCACTATCGTCATCATTACCAAGTTTGAAGACGTCTCTAGCAAATCCTGAAAAGTCCTTTGGTAACACATCAATGAGAATAACTTTTAACCCACTAATCTAATGAAACAAATAAGCAGATGTTTATCTATCTAAGGGTCTGTAAGAAGAGTTGAAGCTCTTGGTTTTAGAATCTTTTGAACCAGAAGCCAGAACACCTTTGAATTTATTAAACCAATCCGTTCTTTGGTAGCCTCAATCTCTCATGTCATTAAATCGGTATACCTCCGTCGACTGAATCCAGAAAAGAAAGCTCTTCCTCACGCGTGTACAACAATTAGCGATCTGTTCAATTATAACATCATGCCCCTGCTCAATCATAACATCATGGTCATAGTTTTCCATATAGGCTTCATCACGTTCAGGTAAAAAAAGCATGATACATTTTGAAGTTATTTCATCTACTGTTTGAAATATTAGAAGAGGAAACAGCATTCTTTTCGTAGCTGGATTGTGCTTAGATTGACACTTGAAGAAAATAAACCTGTTTTAGCAATGAAAGAAAAAGCTTTCTAAATGGTAGAGTTTAAAACTCTTTTGCAAGTTGCCATTTTACCTAAACTTGACAACTTTTATGTAGCAAACAATGTACTCCTTGTTAGACTTGATGATATCGACTGAAATTATATAAACATCTTCTCAACATTAAAAGGATAGGGCATACTTTTGCGTTTTGTTGACTTGGTTAACCCATCGATTGAACAAATTTTTATATATGTGATGAGTTGATCTTGCCAAGATAATAGCGTCCAGTCATTGTAAAGCCAACAGAATGATCCACTAACAAATAGACACAGATACATGGAAAAATGCTTTAACAACGTTTAGTATTTTTAATTATTTCGACGCAGAAAAAATTGGGGATATTGGTTATATTAGCAATCTACTTTATTTATTGACATACAGAGAGCATCGAACCAATATTCTATTCAAAGTAAAATGTTATAAAAAAACTGTTTTAGCATACAACTTTCGTTAATATTAGTGTGAATTGTAGAATAACAACGTTTTGAGAAAAGGCATCATTTAACTTGTTGATCAAAAATATCAACCAGAAAGCATCTTTCATCAGTTAGATAATCTTTTATCGTATGCTATACACCCATAACCGTTTACCTCGACACTGTTCTATTTGAATCTCACTTTCAAGTGGTAAGTTTTCTTAATGAATTTCTCCCAATGAAAATTCTCTTTAAATATTCCCGAACAATTAAGACAACGAGAGGAATGGACAAGAATGCTAGGTATCTCAGAAGCTAGTATATCAAAAAAACAAGTCAATCTGTAACAAGTAATCTCTATTATTGAGATTTGGATATAAGCATTCGGTGTCGCTTACTCAATTTGATCTATTAACATTTACGCCTTCGAGATGAAATATTTGTGATTTATCAACTACTATCAAATTAATGTCTTCAAGAATAAAAATGTATCCAAACAGGTAAAACGTACTCTCAGTTTTGACCATATACTCTGGTAGTCACTTTCACATTATACTGTTACCACGGGGCCTGTCAGAGGACAACAATTGCCTTTGGATGACCAGTATTGATCAGCTAATTCTGCTTCGACTTTCCTGAGAGACCATGAGTAGTTATCTCCTTTCGTCAATATGATGGTTCACCACTAAGTAACGGTTCGGTTGAGAGTGAGCAAAAAATGGAATTGAAGCATAATACGATTTATTCAAATCAATGGACTGAAGACTTAGTCTTCTCATTTCGCTTATTAGAAAAATATTGTCTGTCATTTCTATCTTTTACAGAATTAGAACCTGATTAACTGTACCCATTGTGATGCATAGAAGAGGGACTCTCCTAGATGCATTTGCTTCTAGGAATCAAAAACTACCGTCATTCCTCAACACATTGTAAAACTTTGAGTAATAGCCTATTCGGATCTCTTTTGTGGCTATATGTCTAGTTCAATGAATCTGCACTGAACCCAAAATTTTGAAGTCAAAATGATGTTCTTTTGAAGAAGGATAGTCCCTGGTATTGAAAGACATTACTTAGCATGATCTGATATTTCAGATAGATACCTTTATCAACCAAAGGACATAGGTCAGATATGTTGCTCGGAATACAATTTATGCGACGATGTATCAGCAGATCCAATATATCGTTAATATCGGAGGTATGAATCTCAGTTGCTGTATTTTCCAAGGTATTTTTACGTCCTAATTTCATGATTTTGATGTATGGTGGTAACATAAGAAATCCAGTGACTGCTTAGTACTATGGCATCACTTGACTTTCAGCTATATTTCCAAAAATTGATGAATCATCCCAAGAAAAAAGCAGGTACTTGAAATGAAGTTACTTTCGTAGCTTGGGTTAAAGAGAGTAATTCGAAACTGTACCTAGTACACAACAGCATTTTCAAAACATCCCCGTTATTGCCCCTCTAGCACGATCAAGCTTATTTTAATGAAAGTTGATTATATGTAGCTTCACAATTTGGATATCCACATACCACTGATTCAACTTTCAAAATGTCATATTTTGCACTAGCATTTATCTGGATAACTTGACGCAGCATTTAACTAAACAACTTTGGAAGATATATTTGGGTGTATGAATTATAGATGAAAAATTTAGACTAGTTGAACCATATTTTCCTGTCAGCACTGATAGATTTGCCAATTTTGGAACTGAATTGGTGCTCTGACCAGTTCACGGTATTATCAGTTTGTATCAATATTAGCCAGATAATAAGTGTTAAGTTGAAGCTGTCTATTTATTCATGCTCAATCGATATGTATAGTAACTAAAGAAAGAATTACCATCAAATACATTATTATAGTAGGTATATTATATGAACGAACACAAAGAAGTTTGTGAAAAGAGACAATCAATTGAAAAGAATCAGTCTTACTACTATATAGCCAGTAATATCTTCCAGAATATTAAGGTCCACTCTGAGATAAAAGAACATCAATCGCTATTACATCAACTTCCCTTTCATATTCTTCATTTGTTATGTTTGTTTGAGGACCGTGATATTCTCTTTTCTTATACACCAAGTAATATATCAAGGCTAAAATCCAAACACTTGGCCCTATGACACATGCATAATTCATAGTAGACTTAGAGACTCCATGTTGCTGCGAGGGAAACATCATTAGCATGATAATGAAATATTGATAAAGTAATCCTGACCACCCTATTATATTAGACCATAGTTTTCCTAAATAAAAGGGACCAGGTGTGAAAACGTCTCTTCCACTTGTTAATCTCAAAATGGTTGGAGTAGAATACGATACATAGTTGCATGCAACTGCAAGACTAAATAGAGCTGCTGCTGCAACCGGATTGATAAGGGTCAATAACCCAAGGGTTAATGCCAGAAGGCAAGCAGACAAAATTGCATAAAATGGAACTTTATATCTTTTGTCAACAATCTTAATATAGTGAGACAAGGGCAAACCATTGTCACGAGCAAAGGCATATATTTGTCTTGAAATTGCATTCACAACTGAACTGCCCATCAAGAATTGGCAAAATGTTATTAGAGACATGAATGCTATAGCCCATCTTTTTCCCAAAGAGTCGTAAACAATTTGAGCAACTGGGTTACCAAATGGACTATTGACAACTCTGGAAACATTTGAATCCATACAGGCCATTAAACAAATAATAATCAAGAATCCAAGTATCCAGCAGACCGTAATAGAGCTGACAATACCGATTGGAACAGATTTTTTTGCGTTTCTGGCTTCTTCAGATTGATGTACACATGAATCGAAAGCACCAATGGTCCAGGATGCAGGAAGAAAGCCTGCTAGAAAGAATTGAAACCCATTGTTCCAATCACTTAGATTCTCATATTTACCGAAAATGAAACTTGCACCATTGAAGCCACCTTTATTAATTTTTGTTCCTATAGGCAATGCGATAAACAAAAGGAGTATAATGAAGATATTACAAACAATACTGAACGTTTGTAGACGAGCTAAGCCACTTGAAGCTATGCATGTGCAAATAGACATTAAAATTGTTGTACCAACAAATATACCATATATTTTACCTGATGTTAAATCGAAGTTACCATCTTTTGCAATAATAATGCCAGACATAATTTCATTAGCTAAACCATAGTTGATTGAACAGACACCTGCACAAAGAGCTAGGGTATTTGAACAGCCAATAATAAAAGATATAATGTTCTTCAACTTTGTAGGAGCATAGTAATGTGTCCAATAATACATTCCACCTGCAGTTGGGATAGCACTAGCATTCTCTGCCATGCTAATGCCGGTAAATAAGATAAAAAATGAGGATATGAACCAACCCCATACTAAAGTTGCAGGACCACCACCTAGACCACCAGCCATAACCGACGCAATTGATGGTAAAAGACCCATAATAGAAAATGCTACACCGAAAATTTGAAGAGATGAAAATTGTCTTGTTAACTCTTGCTTATAACCAATTTCGGCTAACAATTGTTTATCAGTGACTGAGCCAACTGCATTGATATAGTTAACTTTACCAGCACCTGTTCTTGATGTTACACTTCTTATTCCATTAGGAATATCATATACCTCGAGAGAACCAGACTCGTGATCTAGTGATATTTTTCTAATACCGATTGAATTATCGTCTTTTTCTACAGACATTGTAATAATTTACTGCTGTGACCGTTGATTGTATTACAAAGAGTTTTCCTCGTCTCATCAAGATACTCAGTTAATCTCAAACTTATATTTAAACGTTCAACAACATTTAATGCTCCCAGATTTACTAGATAAACATTATCAAACAGTGGAACATATGTATATCATATGTTGGACCAGATTACGAATTGTAGATTATATAACCTTATCAAAAAGTGGAAATACAATTCCATTTTACAACATAGATAAATTCAATAGAATTGTAAACCGTCCAAATAACACCTAACATTCATGCTTATCTTTTTTTTTTTTGATGAATTTCGAGGTATAAAATTGGTGAATTAACATATTTCTAACTTTCTTATCAGCTTTGATCAATGTATCTATGATTATTGTGGAACATTTTGGTAATACTTAATCGAAGGATCAACTTGCCAAATCTAGTAATTTTCGATAAGCGTCTTTTCATCGTCCACATTCCTTATCTTATCTAAACCGAAAAAGAGCTGTTAGCCCATTCAAATATATGTGCGACCAAGCTTAACTTTTTAGCTTATATAAGTCTAGCTCTACTCAATCAAATGTTGGTATGCCTCCATGTTCTTCTATTAATATTTGGGTCTTTTTAGAGACTGCTGATTGCTTTTGTTATCTGTACTCCTAATTCTTACTTCTAAAATTGATCAGAAAGCAGATGATGCGCTGCTTCTGTTCAAACTTTTCTATCGTGTTTCTACTTCTTTATGATATAGGTATGAGATCGAGAAACTAAATAATTCATGTCCACTATTTCTTTTTGTTTCATTTCCTAAAGTTATTAGATAAATTATATAAACTCCGAACAGACAGTTGAATCTACTTTTTGAGTATAATTCTTATTCTAATAATGAAAGCTAGGTCAAATATAAATAGTGGAAGCATCAGTAATTCTAACTTTTAGTTAATACTAGCCGTGGTTTGCCGATGTTATCCTACCGAAGGTGCCTCAAGAATAGCTGGAACTATTTGTTCAGAAAAAGCATAACGTACCTCTGACAATTGCCATCAGCTATTACTTTTATTGTATTCACCATTCTTATCTACCATATAAACCTTTACACTCGTAGTCTACTTAGTTTGATTTTGCGACTGGATCCTTTTAAGGAAATTATGTCAGAGTTGTAATGTACTAATAAAATATAGTCATGCTTGATTTATGATGGGACAAGAGATCTGGTACTTTTTAAGAAGGACGCCAGGTTCAAGATGTGCCAAGTATTTATACGTTAAAGAGCCTTGGCATTTATTTCCTGAAATTCTGTTTCTAAACAGAAGTACATAAAGAAGAGAAATTTTTGTTCTTAGTTGTTACAAAAAATTTATGAAGTTTGAGTAAATAATACAACTCCTGAGTTATTATAGCTTCAGACATTTTTTTGTCTTTACATCTTCTTCTCAAGAATTATATAGCTTCTGAATATTCTCCAATATTAGCATCTTGCTTTCAATGTTCTTGTGACTATTTATAAAATGAGAAATGAAAGATCCAGTTGTTATCTTACTGGTATACGTTAAATCTCACGGGCTATTTCACAATTTAAATCATCCCAGTAATAAAACGATTAAATGGATTCCTTACTAATATTTGTATTGGCAAACTTATAAGCTTATAATATATACGTAACACAAGCAGTAATATAAGTTTACTTAATGCAATATTTTTGATAATATTTCTATGATAATCCTAACATAACCGTTCATTCAGGTGCTCGCAGAACATCTTACCAGATACTTATTACACTCAAATGCATATTCCTATGATAAATGAGGGGGAAGATTTATCAGCCATATAAGTCATAGCGACACTACTATATGACAAAAGTATAAAGTTGTTTGGATAACCTAACCAATATCTAAGCAATTGAATTCATGAATAATTCTAGTTATAATATGACATTCATGAAGCTCCAACCTCTATCCGAAGAAAATTGCCTATTCAATAATAAGAACATATTAGATGGAAAAGCAAAAGGATGCCAATATCATAAATGATAGAGGGTAAGAAAGTTGCTGTTGTTACAGGTGCATCTTCTGGTATTGGATTTGCTATAACAAAAGAATTAGCCTTTAATGACTATATCATTTACGCATGTGCAAGAAGAATGGCACCAATAGAGGCTCTAGTCTCTCAATTTGGTTCACATATAATTAGACCTTATCAGATAGATATAACTGATTTGAGTGGGATAATTAAGCTTCGAGATTTCCTTCTTAAAGAATTACCTGACAAAAAATTAGATCTATTATATAATAATGCAGGTCAAAACGATGGTGTTTGTACCATTTTAGATACATCGAATAAATTCATGGAACATAATTTTCAAGTAAATGTATATGGGCATATCAATATGACTAGAGAACTCTCTAAGTACGTGATCAATGCTAAAGGTACCATTGTCTTTACTGGTTCATTAGCTGGTCTAGTTGGATTACCATTATGTGCAACCTATTCTGCTACGAAATCGGCAATACATGCTTATGCAACAGGTTTACATTTAGAGATGAAACCTCTTGGAGTTAGAGTAATTCATACCATTACAGGTGGTGTAGATACACCAATGAATGTAATGGATCAAAACCCATTACCTAAAACATCTTTATTCAATTTTAAAGAAGGCATAGAGGCTATACATTCACTTGATAATACTCCACCATGTATGAAACCAAATAAATACGCTAAACAAGTGATAAAGATTATATTGAGTGGACAAGATTCTGTTGATATTTATAGAGGTACAGGATCAATTCTTGCAACAATTGCTTACTACCTGTTACCTATTCAAATTTATGAATGGTTTGTATATCATTTGGTGAAATTCAATAAAGTTGAAAGAGCAGTCAATTCAACAACTAGTTGTATTTAGATATAAAGGTCTACTGTATCGTATTCTTTAGTTGATAAGGTACATTCAGCTTTATTATGTGATGATTTTTCAGATTACGTAAAAGGAGAACCTTATAGGGATAGTGAAAAATATTTATATTTTATTATATAAGGAGATGATGAATAAGAAGTTGAGACCAGCTTTTATTTTCTTTATAAGAAAAAGACATTAAGAATAACAATATGACAGAAGATAATAAGAAGGTAGCAGTTGTTACAGGTGCCTCAGCTGGTATTGGGTATGCATTATGTAAAGAATTAGCTAAACAAGGTTATATAGTATATGCATGTGCAAGAAGAGTTGAACCAATTGAACACTTAGTTAAAGAGTTTAATGATGAGATTATTAAACCATACAAGTTAGATATTACTAAAGTAGATGAAATTGCTAACTTTAAACAATTTTTAATGGAACAATTACCACAAGGTAAATTGGATGTATTATATAATAATGCAGGTCAATCAGAAAGTTTAATTCCAGTAATTGATACTTCAAATACAATTATGGAACATATATTTGATGTGAATGTGTTTGGTCATATTAATATGACAAGAGAATTATCTTCATTTGTTATTAAAGCAAAGGGAACGATTTTATTTACTGGTTCTGTTGCTGGTATGTCTTCGATTCCATTGAGTACAACATATTCTGCTTCTAAAGCTGCTATTCATGCCTATGCAAGAGGATTACATTTAGAATTAAAACCATTTGGTGTTCGTGTCATCAATGTTGTTACAGGTGTTGTTGAAACAAATATGCCACATCAGAATCCACCAACACTACCAGATGATTCAATTTATAATTTTAAAGAAGGTATTGAAGTTACACATTATTTTGAGAAACTTAATATGAAATATATGGATGCAGATGTTTATGCTAGGAATGTTGTTAAAGTGATTTTATCAAAACGGGATCCAATTGATCTTTATAAAGGTGTTGGTTCAACAATTTCATATTATCTTTATACTATGTTACCATCATGGATGGTTGAATGGTTAATCTATCATTGGATTGGATTAAATAAAGTTGAAAAGGTTGTCAAGGAAAGAGAATCTAAGAAGAAGGATTAATTCTATGTTTAAATAAATAGGTTTATGTTTAATGTATTCGTTTGTTAAGAAACTTTAGTAGTGACTGATTATACAATTTTTAAGAATATTTAAATGTAGATAAGCAAAAATTAATCCAATTTGATACGAACAGCTTTAACTTGAGTATAATTATCAATTGCTTCAGAACCCATTTCTCTACCTAAACCAGAAGCATTAAACCCACCAAATGGTACAGAATGATGGAAATCGTTATAAGTATTAACCCAAATTGTACCAGCTTTAATTCTATCAGCTACTTTAATTGCGTTATTGATATTTGTTGTGTGAATACCTGCAGCTAAACCATATTCTGAGTCATTTGCCATTTTGACAACTTCATCTAAATTTTTAAATTTTGTGATAGTGATAACTGGACCAAAAATTTCTTCTTTAACGATTCTCATATTTTCTTTAACGTCACCAAAGATTGTTGGTCTAATGAAATAACCTTTATCACCAACTCTTTCACCACCTGTGATTAAAGAAGCACCTTCTTTTTTACCGATGTCGACATAGTCTAAAATTTTATTCAATTGCATTTGTGATGTTTGAGCACCTTGAAAATTTGATTCATCAAATGGGTTACCAACTTTAATCTTTTCAACAGCTAATTTCAATTGTTCAACGAATTCATCATAGATTGATTCTTCAACGTAAGCTCTTGAACCAGCACAACAAACTTCACCTGAATTATAATAAATACCGGTAATAATATTTTGGATAGCTGTTTTAATTTTGGCATCAGCAAATACGATATTTGGTGATTTACCACCTAATTCCAAAGTAACTTTTTTCAAACCAAGGGCAGCTTGTTGATAAATATGTCTACCAGTTGCTGTTGAACCTGTGAAGGCAATTTTTTTAATTTTGGGATGATTTGTTAAGGCTTCACCTACGATTTTACCGAAACCTGAAACGATATTAATGACACCAGGTGGTATCCCCGATTGTGGTATAAATTGTGAAACGTATAATGCAGATAAAGGTGTTGATTCAGCTGTCTTTAGGATGACAGTGTTACCTGTTATAATAGCAGGAGCAATTTTCCAAGCCCACATTAGAAGAGGGAAATTCCATGGAATAATTTGACCACAAACACCTAATGGTTCTCTCTTTGTATAATTAAAATGTGATGAACCAGTATCAATCATTCTACCATCTAATTTATCAGCATAACCAGCTGATGCTTTTAAATAATTTATAACTAGGTTAACATCAGATCTTGCATTATTAATTGCTTTACCATTATCTAGAGATTCAATTGAGGAGATAATTTCTTTATCATTTTCGATAAATTGAGCTAATTTATATAAAGCTTGACCTCTTTCAATTGGATCGATTGTTGACCAAGAATTATTATTAAAAGCTGTATTAGCGGCATTAAAAGCAGATTCTACATCATCTTCTCTACCTTCATAGATATGACAAATTTCTTCTTCGGTTGATGGATTTAAGACTTCAAAAGTTTTATGTTGTTTTGATGGAACAAATTTATTATTAATAAATAGACCAGTTGGTTGTTCATATTGTAAACCATTTGGTAATGTAATTGGAATTGATAAAGGTAAATGTGAAAAATATCTTATATGAAATCTATTTAATTGAGTAGATCTCAATAATTTTGTTGTAGTGAACATAGCGTATGTTGTATTAACGGATATATATATATATATATATATATATATATATAAAATTATTAAGAAACCGAATAAATAGTTGTAATATGTTGAAATCAACTCCTTTATATAATATTATAAAAATGATAATCTTCAACTCTTAATAAGGAAACATGCCCCTCTAATTATAAATCTGTTAAATAGTGGGTATCAATGATTTCTCCACTTTTTTTTCATCGATTTGTTGAAGACAGAAAAGAAAGAGACAAAAGAGAAGTTGATAATCATTGGGGATGAGAAGTTGAGAAGTTGAGAAGATCACGAGAGAGAAGAAGAGACAAGAGAGAAGAAGAGAAGAGAAGAGAGAGAAGAAATGGTTGTATCAGGGTAATACACGGGGTTACACACGTGTCATAACATGATACTAACAAGTACATATTACTGTATATTGTATACAGTACCGTGTTATACGTAGTATAGTATAGTATAGTATAGTATAGTATATTATAGTATATTATAGTATATTATATTATAGCACATTACGTGATAGTACGGTATAGTATATTGTAAGCAACTATGAGGGTTGAAGTTATGCGATGATCGGATTATCTCAATTAAGTAATCACCGTCCATCGGAGTTCACCCGCAAAAGTCGTTGATTACGATACATTTGAGATTTATGATGGTTAACTAATCTTTAAGTAAGCAAATATCTTATTATCCCTCTATACTTTATCTTTAATTATCTACATAATTATGAGGGTTATTAATGATTCGGGTCCTTGTTAGTAACCAACTCTATCATTTGATCACATTTCATTAAAATTAATGATCGTAACCTTTGTTCAAATGTTATCTCAGATTCTTTAAATAATCGTCTCTTTAATATTGGATTACCAATTAAATAAAATTTTTTCAAATTAATAAATGGTAAAATATTAATCAACGTATGACTCTTCATAATACCATTGTATGATAAATCAAGTATTTGTAATGACGTAAAATCTGAATCAATTATTGGTAACTCAATTAAATCACGTATATGTGTCAATCTTAATTCACGCATATTTGTCTTAGGTATCCTTTTCAATAACTTATTCACTATCTTATAATAACCATATTTGATTTCAAGTTTATTCAATTGAGGGATTTCAAATTTTATATCTATTAACCCATTTAAACGTAACGTTTTCAAATCTGGAAATTTTAATATCGTTTCCTTGTCATTCATCGTGCTCTCCAATGACGGTAATTCCGCAGTCTTAACAGTCTTAATCATCTCAAGTGTCTCTAATCTGTCATGTCCACTATCCAAAGCGATCATACATTTCATATTATTCAATTTCAATTCACGTAATTTAGGTAAACTTTGTATATTCCTGATTTCACAAATTTCATTATCACTTAAATCAAGATATTCAACAGTTAACCAACCACCAAATTTATTCCCATTATTATTAACAATTTTCTTAAAATCTATCGTACCTTTAAGTCTATTATGACAAATTTTCAGTCTTTCGATTCTCGAATCACCTAATCCATCAAGTGATTCAATAAAATTATGTGATAAATCAATTTCACGCAAATTATGACATGTTGATAAAATTTTTAAATTCGTTGTCAATTGATTATGAGATAAATTCAATACCTCTATTCTATTATCTTCATCAAATGAACAATATCCATTCGTAATCTTATTAAAAGATATATCCAATATCTTACATGTCTTGGATACATTGTTAACCAATTGAATATCATTATTTGATAAATCAATCTTAATCAAATTGGGTAAAAAGTTCCTCAATTCAATAAAATTTTTCAACGATCGATTTTCATGAATAATTAATTCTGTCAATGCATTCCAATTATTATTGTCATCATTTTGATCAATTGTATCAACGAGAATCGATATCAATTGTTGTTTATTTTCATTAAATGATCCTATATCAATGTCATTTATATTAGTAACATCTCCATTAAATGGGACCCTTTCTCTTTTCCGTTCTTTTAATGCAGTCATTTCTTTCATTAAATGATTTGTATCAATTTTAGGTTCATCAAGTAGTTCTGTATCTTCATGTATCATATCTTCACTTTCATCCTCATCTTCTTCATCATCCATTGTAAACGTTGATGTTATATTTTTACTACTACTAGATTGATCTTTACTACTACTCATATTATCAGTTGTATGACTGGCTGAAATGTCTTGCAATTCATTCCCAGGTACCCAAATACCTTTATTTTGTTTAAATCCATAACCTAAAGAACCTGGTGTAATTAAATTTAATGCGTTATTACCATCAGATCTAGTTAATTTATTATTTATAGTTGTTGTTATTGACATATGTCTTCTTTCAGATCCTTGTCTCTTTAAAAGATTTGCATAAACTTGTTTAGCTTCTAAAGCTGGATCATAACTTTCTTCTTCATCATTATCATTGTCAACCATCTCATCAATTGCCAAATTTTTTGACCCATTTTTCATATGTTGTTGTTGTTGTTGTTGCATTTTATTTTGTTTCTTAAATGTATTACAAACTTGACCAGAAAGATCACCCATTTCAGTAATAATCAACGCAGATTCAGGTTCTCTAAATTTATTCAATTTATCAGCAAGTTCTTGACTCTTATGAGGATTAATATTTTCTTTATTATCATTATTATTGTTTCCATACAAGAAAGGTAATCCTGATTTATCAATATCTTCACCAGGTTGATATCTCGATTGTTGTTTCATGTATTGTAAATATTGAGCAGGTTCATCTGTAGTGTCTCCAGCTGTTGTACCTCGCGTTATAGAATTACTACGTTGTTGTACAGTTCCATATTCCATAACGCTGCCATTATCATCATCATCATCATCATCATCACTGATCTCATAATTTTCATGTAATCTTGAGATGAAGGCATCATCGGCAAATTGTTCATTCACCTGATATGCCTTAAATTGAGTTTGAGTCTTTGTATCCATTGTAGTTGCATTAGTTTGATAAGTATTCTGTCCACTAATATGAAAGGATCCCAATTCATCAGATAAATCGTCCAAGGACTGAGATATAGCAGCATCATTAGTTTCACCTCTCGGTGTATATTGCGAATCATTAGCCATTATTGTCTTATCCTTGATATATTGTACAGATCTTGATTCTTGGTAGAGTCTCTCATCACTGGTACATTAAATAAAATAACAGACCTCGAAGAAATGTAAACAAATGATCCTCGCGAATTGAAGAAATTACCCGGTTGCAAGCAACTATCATCTCAATATATACATAATCAAAAGATATTACTAACAAGGAACATACAACAATCATCAACTATATTCAAGATAGTCTAACAACTGTCTAATCTTTACAAAGTTCATCAATAATAGCTTTCTTATTCATTCAAGTCACATACAACGACTAACAAACCAGGGATGCGAAATTAAGACACGATGCGAAATAAACAAATCAATACAAAACAAACAAAATCATCCTGAAACAAATAGATAAAAATTCAGTTAAAAACTACTTACAGCTAGATATTAAAGGTGATATTATAAATTGGAACATATTATATACCCTTTGGAAAAAAACACATACACTCTATCTTATCTTACCTGGTCATTATATACCAGTTTTCATTCATTGATTTAAAAAAAAAAAAAAAAAGATGAATAACAACAATCTTTCTGAGTCGAATCCAATTAAGACAGGTTCGATGAGAACCAAAATTAAACAACCAGTCGTTGCAGGTTCGACGATTCTTTCACCTTCTCAAATGACAAGACATACAACACAAATTGCTCAATCAGCTGTTGGAGATATTGATTCCACCAATGGAGGAACTGCTAATATTGATACAGATGCAAATTTCTTTAAAGTTTTATCTGAGAATTTGAAATACGCTTTTAATAGTCCCATTCCTACAACAACGCAATTTCCGACTCCCTATTCTTCTAATCAAATTTCAAATCAAAACAAAATTGGCGCAACTTTACCACCACAAAATCAACAAAATGATTCTTCATTGATTGAAAACAGTATGTACGTTAACAATAATAATCCTAATATGATTCCAGAGGCTAATGAAAAGGGTGAAACATTAGATGATATGAATATTCAGCCTTCTACAGTTTTACAATTCGGTAATGATTTTCCAAATGAATTTTTATTAGCATCTCCTGAACAATTAAAAGAATTTTTATTGGAATCGCCAGCTGGTTTTAATTTTTTCCATACAGGTGCTAGTGGTAAAAAGACTCCAGCAAAGACTCCATTGAGATTTGTTACAGATTCTGGTATTAATAATTGTTCAACCACAAAATCAACATCTAATTCGAATCTTCTTCATCTTTTCAATTCTGTTAATAGTCAAATTGATGATCAAATAAGTAACGATCCGTCTAATGTTAATGATAAGAATTTTTTCAACAGAACACCTTTGAGAAAAATTGATATAAATTTGATGTTTAACTCTAGTACGAATGGTAATTCATTATCACCTTCTAAAAAGGTAGCCATGTCCTTAACACCATATGGTAGAAAAGTTTTAAACGATATGGGTACACCATTTTCTGCTTTAAAGGGAATGAATAATACATTTGATTCTAATAGTGCACTTGTTGATTTTCAAAGAGCTAGAAAGGATATTAGTTTGGGTAAAAGTCCAATAGATAAGAGTGTGCATAAGAAATTTAATAAAAATAAAGATGATCATATTCAAAATAACAATAAAGAAAATATAAAGACAGATGATGATAATGATTCCGTATATGGGTCTTCACCTACTACGATTCAATTGAATTCATCTGTAACGAAATCTATATCAAGATTGGATAGTAATAAAATTCCAAATTTAAGAAATATGGATCTTAACAATGATAAATTATTTGATATGAATTTTCGAAGGATACCATTATCACCAACACCTAAATCACATAATTATAATAAGAATACAATTTTACAAGTTCCAGAATTACCCAAAATGGGTTCTTTTAAAAGTGAAACTGGTCATAGTAATAATAGTATTATTACAATGCCATCAACATTGAGTATGCCACCAATATCATCATTATCCTCACAATCATCAACATCTGAAATTGCATCGATACCGACAATGGCATTCTCTATGAATAACAAGGTTAAAAAATCAAAGAAAAATAAACCAAAACAACCTAAATTTCAAGTATTTGTTTCAAGTATACACAAGTTTAGTGAACTTAGTAGCTCTGCAGCACCTATTCCATCAAAATCTAGTAAAAAAGATATGACAAAATCTGTCAATAAATTGAAAAGATCTCAATCATTGATGTCTACCACTTCCAACAAAAAATCAACTCAATTTGCTCAACAAAAGATACCCAAATCTCCACGGAACAAAAGATCCAAATCATTCAATACCAATGGTGATAATTTTTACAATATGTACTAAAAAGGATAAGACTCTCATCTCCCTCATCATTACAAGATTGCATTTTTACAGACTCCGACATACATTTCATATCCATATATCTCACATACAAAGTTCGTATCTTCACTCTTCTATAAACACATGCTATAACTAAAATATACATAATTTTTCCTGATAATGCTTCGAGAATAACGTCGGAAACACTTTAACTTTTGAAAATTGCTGTAAAGTCCTCCTCATTTTTCTATGAGATTTTATTTATTTTTTCCATTTTGAAAAGTTTCGAGATGCGGATTTCTTAGATAATCGGAAGGAAATTTGTTGGGAGTCAGTCAACTTTAAAAAAAATGGCATTTATTTATATATTGAAAATATTGAAATCTGCAACCTTTTCAATATTTGAAAACCATATTTTAAAATAAAGATCGTGCAATATAGAGAGGTATTTTCTAGTCAGAGGCTTATATTAAAGAACTCTATCTAGATATTCCTTTGCACAAAATATTTTTCTTTTGCACTCTTAAAGATTTAAGGGATATATAAGCAATAATAATAAATTTATAGTTTTGTTGAAAAAATAGTGCTGGTATATAATGACAGATTCAACATCAACTGTTTCCAATGCCGTATTGATGAGTATCACAGGATCTATGGAAGAAGAAGCTAATGATAGTATTTCTTCGTTGCCAACTTCATCGAGAACTAATTTTCTTTTAGCATTTAGAAATAATTATGAAACATTAGATTACTACACAAATTATGTTCCTTTGTTAACGACATTATCGGATAAACTTACTACAGAAAAGATTAAATTGGATAACAAACTTCAACTGATCCATTATTATGAGTCTAAAAAACAACTCAATATGAATAATTTTAGACATAACAGTGTAGTCAGTTCTTCTGACTCTTCAACGTTACAATATGAAAAAAATAAAAACAATGAGAATATTATTGACAATTTCTTATCATTTAATGAAAATGAAATTGATCCTTGTCAACTACAAGATACAGTAGGACACCTCAATGTTTTATCCACAACTATACCACGTAAGGTCTCTAAGCTGAAATCAGTTAGCAGCGTTGGAAATTTAAGTAATTCTAGTGTTGCAAGTGGTATGGCAACAGACTTTAATAGTACTACCAATTCTATTATTCCTAATAATACATGTTTTAATGATGTCGACTATGATTCAAACTATTTCATTAAGGCAGATTTTGCTAACTCTTATTATAAATATTACAAAAAATTATTGACAGTGGATTTGAAAGATTTTGATATTTTGAAAAAACATAATTTATGGATGCCAACAGTTAATGAAAAATATCAATACCTTTTATTAGACGAAAAGGATGAATCAGATCATAAAAGGACAATATATGATGATAAGTCATGTCCCTTATTTGTTACAGGCATACATTACATACCGACATTATATGATTTCCATACAGGTTACTCCATGTTACCATCTATATTTTCGGAATACAAATTACCAGCATTGACATATCATTGTTCTGTTGAATTTGGTGGCCAAATCTTTATTATGGGTGGTTTAATGGCATGTTATAGAAACGATGGAGAAAAACCAGATATTGATCAATTTTATGTTGATGGTATCAAGAATGTACCACCACCTTTATTACCAGAAGTTATAAATAATCCTGCCATGATTAATAATCCTCACCTCTATGTTCAATCCATGAATTCTTCTCGTTTAGCTAGACCTGAAATAACAGGACAAATTCCACCACCTTTGTTATGTATGTCTGGTAGTAAACTAACAGATAGGCATATTTTTTTCTATGGTGGTTTTGAAATTAAAACAGAAACTAATTATGATGAAAGTGGTAAAATTTATTTGAAAAAGAGAGCTTTCCTAAACAACACCGCTTATATTTTAGATACAGTTTCATTCAAATTTACAAAAACTGAAGTCAATGTTCAATCTTATCAATTTGTCAAATATCCAACATTTTCTTCTAGATTCGGTCATTTACAAGTGTCTGTTAATGACATCAACGATAAAGATGTGGGTTTAAGTGATGTATCATCTGTTAGCTCAGATGGTATATCTAACAATAGTGGATCAGGATTGCATCGACCTAAGGAACATAAAGGTGAGATAACAAATTCAAATGAACTATTTTCAAGATCAATGAACCCATCCAGTTCTACAAGAACTACTAGTAATACTAGCTCAGGTAATGTGAACAATTCTCATTCAGCTTCAAAGGTCTCTAGTATCATTATATTTGGTGGTTACAGACAAACAGGTGATGATAAGTACGAAGCCATGAATGATATGTGGAAACTTGATGTCAAGATCATAGCTAGAGGGAAGAAAGGATATTTAAAATTTGCAGATAACATATCAGCTCAAAAGATCCCAATTACGTCTGGTGACAATAGTTGGCCTCCAGCAAGAGCATTCTTTGCCTATGCTTTACCAAAAACTTGTCTTATTTCTGATACACCTTTAGAGACTCAATTGTTAGAAAAATTGAAGAGTTCTTTCAAGATTGATTCTACTGTTACAATGGATGCTAATAATTTAAAGAAAAAGTCAACATCTCTATTCCCAAACATTCCGCATGGTAACAAGGATGCAATTCTAAAGAGTCCATCTAGTACTCCAGTTAGACAACTAAGTAGTCCGCCCATAATGGGATTATCTCATGCCATTAGTAATACTAGTATTAAATCGGAAATTGGAACAAACCATAATGGTTATGATCCTTTAATGGATAGCATAAACGAGCAAAACAGCTCTAAATATAGAAATGATCTCGCAAACAAGCATAATAACAAAGGTAGAACGATTGTTATCCATGGTGGTTCTGATAACACAGATGTATTTGGTGATATGTGGTGGTTTGATTTGGACTCATTCAAGTGGACAAAGATTGAGACGTTTGTTAGAAAAAATACTGAAATTGGTGAATTAATGCCTCTTGAAATGAAATTGGTTGGTCACAGTTTAGTCACCTCAGGATATAACGCCATTAGCCTTGGTGGTTTTACTCAAGAATCTGTTACTGAAATTTATGGTAATTACTCTATATCTGAAAAAGAAATACCAATCAAACACACACTTTGTGATACCATCGGTGACAGTATAATCAATATATTTGATTTAAGTTCACAATCTATTCAATCAGGAAGAGTTAAGTTATCAGATAGTCATCCAAACGATCCAGAATTTGGTACTTATATTAAACTAGATCCGAATTCTTCTTCCCATAGCATTACTACTATCGGTGTTTCTGTCGTTCAATATAATGGTTCGGTTGTACTAATTGGTGGTTTGATAGCCAAGAGAGACCATTTGGAAAAGTTTCTACTACGTGGGTCCTTATTAGAATTCGTACTTCCTTCCATGAGTATTAATTGATTTTATCTTCTTCTGCATCACTCAAGGGCATACCAAAGTATTTTACATAGTTGTGTGTACATAATTATTTAAATACAATGTAATATAATGTATTTGTCCTCCACATCTCAACCTATTCAATTGATAAGTCAGATGATTTAGTTGATTTACTGGCACAGCTTCTAAATGACGTTTCTTGTTTCTTGTTCGTACATGGTAACGGAAGAAAAAATTTTCACCAAATGTCGCTTTATTGTTTTTTCTGGAGCTTATAGAAAAAACGACTAATTGCCAAGTGTATAACAATTAACATATACTATGAGAGAATTCAGATAGTTCAGGATAACCTCAACCAAAACTATCAAGGGTCAGAAACGCACATTTCTCACATTACAAAACTATTTCAAGTTAAAAAATATATATATAAAAGCTTTGAAGATCATATATCCGACAGTGAGTACAGTGCTTCGAATATACATAGAAAATAAAGGAAAAACGAATAAGAAAGAAGAGGCATTTTTTCAATATTTCCAGTTCAAACAGGTGTTAACAAAATAATTTGATTGGGATAGCTAATTGAATATTGAACTATTTGATAGATTCTAGTTGCAAAAAGTGAAGTTTACCCTTAAAAAGAAAATTTTTCACAACAAACGCCAAAACACAAATACAAGTTAAAATATGTTTAGTCCTGAGCGTCGTACCTCTATGGCCGAACGTCGTCCATCATTTGCTCAATTCTCCAATCAAATGAATTTTAATCCCATGGTTGTCCCACATTTAGCAGGGATTGAAGATCCTGTACCAGAAACTACTCCAGAAAAAGTTGATGTTTTGATTGCAGGTACTGGTATGGTTGAAAGTGTTCTTGCTGCAGCATTAGCATGGCAAGGTACCAGTGTTTTACATATTGATGCCAACGATTATTATGGTGATACTTCTGCCACATTAACCGTCGATCAAATTAAGATTTGGGTAAGTGAAGTTAATAACCATCAAATACCAGGTTATAGCAATGCAAAATTATATGTTTCTACAAATATTGGTAATAACCGTCAATATGTTTCAAAAGATTTTGGTTTAGATTTGTGTCCAAAGATACTTTTCGCCAAATCGGACTTACTTTCCATCTTGGTTAAATCAAGAGTCCATCAATACCTTGAGTTTCAATCATTGTCAACTTTCCACACATACGAAAATGATTCATTTGAGAAGTTAACAAACACGAAACAAGAGATATTCACGGATCAGAAATTAGCATTAATGACAAAACGTAATTTAATGAAATTTATAAAATTTGTTCTTGATTGGGAGTCTCAACCTGAAATATGGCAAGATTATGCTGATAAATCAATTGCAGATTTTTTATTTGAGAAGTTCAAGTTAGAAAAACCACAAGTATTTGAACTGATCTTTTCTATTGGTTTATGTTCAAATATTAATACCAAAGTTCCTCAAGCATTACAAAGAATTCGTCGTTACCTGATAAGTTTCGATGTATATGGTCCATTCCCAGTTCTATATTCTAAGTATGGTGGTCCAGGTGAATTATCTCAAGGGTTTTGTAGATCTGCTGCAGTTGCAGGTGCAACATACAAATTAAATGAAAGACTACATTCTTATAATCCAAACACTCAAGTAGCTACATTTACAGATGGCTCTAAGGTTACTGTTTCCGAAAAGGTGATTCTATCACCAACGCAAGCCCCTGATAATAACAAGCATATGCCAAAACAACCATATGAGGTAAATAGAATGACATGTATTGTTGAAAAAGATTGTACCGAATGGTTTAATGAGGATGAATCTGCTTCTGTAATTGTTTTCCCACCAGGTTCGTTAAAATCCAATAATACACAGGTTGTTCAAACACTTATTTTGGGTGCAGGTTCTGAATGTTGTCCTATGAACACAAGTATTTGGTATTTGTCAACTAATGAAAAAGGTGTTCAAGCAGAAATGGATTTAGATGCAGCGTTGGAAGCATTAGAGATGAGTATTATCAGAGAATCTTCTAATGATATTCCTGCTGATGATAGCATAGTTCAAATGACACCAAATGGTCAAACAATTATAAATTCTGTTAGATTAGGACAGTCTTTCAAAGAATATATTCCAAGAGAGAGCGTTGAATATCTATTTAAATTCTCATACACTCAATATACTTCTACACCTCCGTTTGATGTTGTTGATCCTTCCCTTTTCGACATAGAGAAAACGAGCGGACAATCACAAGCTAAATTCATTCCAGGAGCTAGTGATAATGATGTTATTTACACAGCTATGCCATCAAGTGAGATATCATATGATGAAGTTGTTACAGCTGCAAAAGTTTTATATGAAAGGATTGTTGGTGGTGATGATGATTTCTTTGATGTTGATTTTGAAGATGAGGATGACCAAAGCCTGGGCCATGGCGGGAACATGGACGGCAATAATCAAAACTATGAGAATGCAATTGATGACGATGATGATGTTGACATGGGTAGAAACGAATCCAATGAGTTTGTAGGAAAAATGGAAATATGACAAAAGTGTTTTCTTGTCGTAATGGTTTTCAAGTATCGCTTTATTTTTGGTTCAACTAAGATACATATATGGTGAAAAGGTTTAAAGATTCAATAAGGTAATTGCGCATTATAATGGGTGTATATTAATTATTAACAAGTATATTTTTTTAAAAGTTGATTTATTGTTTGACTGTACACAACCGTACATGTTATGCTCTAGGTAACCCATACATTATTTTTATTTATTTTTTAATAAATTGATTGAAATTTCATGAGTGACTGTTTTTTTTAGAGTTCGGCATAGCAAGCCAAACAGGAAAATACGGAACTAGTATTTTCAACTAGTGATATTTCATGTATCGATGAGGTTACAACAGTTATTTAATTTACTTTAATTCACCTTAGAAAGTCTTTACGGAGCAGTCTTTTTATTTCCCCTGTCGAAGAAGTCAAAACTAGCTATAGTATATTAATTTGAAATGTCTGACGTTGAAGAAGTTATCGCCGTTGAAGAAACTATTGTTGAACAACCAGCTGAAGTTACCATTGAAGATGCTTTAAAAGTTGTCTTAAGAACTGCTTTAATTCATGATGGTTTAGCTAGAGGTTTAAGAGAATCCACCAAGGCTTTAACCAGAGGTGAAGCTCAATTAGTTGTTTTAGTTTCTTCTGTTACTGAAGCTAACATCACCAAGTTAGTTGAAGGTTTAGCTAACGATCCAGCTAACCCAGTTCCATTAATCAAGGTTGCTGATGCCAAGCAATTAGGTGAATGGGCCGGTTTAGGTAAGATTGACCGTGAAGGTAACGCTAGAAAGGTCGTTGGTGCTTCAGTCATTGTTGTTAAGCAATGGGGTGCTGAAACTGACGAAAGAGCTATGATCTTAGACCATTTCTCTCAACAATAAATGAATTTAATCTGTTGAGGTTCTAGGACATCTTTTATCTTTAAGTGTGTCATGCTTATATATAATTATATAGTAGTCTCAAAGAAAGAAATATAATTTATTTTTGCTAAAACTGCTACATATTTAAACATAGCTCTTAAAAAAATAATGGAATTTCATTTGTTGAATATGGATAAGTAGCTTTGTCTTCGTTATTATTAGCATTATGCACAGCATCATTTTTGTTTGGATTCTCCAGATCATCATCTGTTGTCAAATTTAACAAATTATCAGAATTAAAGTCAGATTGATCTTCAGATTTTTTAACTTGAATCTTGGCAAGTTTCCGTTTCTTTTGACTCATTTCATTAGTTTCCATCAACAATTCAATTTCTTCCTGTGCAATTTGATCTATAGATTCCTTTTCGAGCATACATACTTCAATTACAATACCTGGATAATCTTCAAGTAACGGAGGTTGTTTCTTGGTGTTGGTCTCCTTTTCTGCTCTTGCATTAGATATAATCACATCGTCAGTTTGAGATAAAATATTGACACTTAATAAACCATGAACGTCCATTCGGAATAATACTTTACTTGCGATTTTAGTACTCATTCTTATTTTATCAAAGGAGTTGAAATCAAAGAATCCAATTACAGGCACATTGTGAACAATTGTTGTCGAATCATTTTCATATATTTCTAATTTTTCCAATATTGATCTATTACTAGGTAATTTGATCTTTGAAAATCCTAATTGAGACTTCGATATAAGGGCTAATGTATATTCACCATCTTCTGTTGATTTAGCATATATATAGCATTCTTTACAGCCAATTTCTTTGAGATCCTTTAATGCACTATATAAAACATCACCCTTTATTATACTTTCAAAGATGATCTGATCTCTATCAATTGTTAATCCACTATTATCCATGCCTTTGATAAGGTATGTTGAATATTCAACTCGCTCAGATATCATGGAGTCTTCAAAAATCAACACAAAGGGTGATCCATGACCATTATATGATAGTGTACATTCCACGATATCATTTATGTTCTTATTGGCAATATTGACACTATCCAGAATATGATTTATCTTTACACATAGTTTCATTTGGTCTGATGTAGTTCCATCTTCATCATTTACCTCATCACCCTCGTACAAATATGATATAAATAATTCTCTTGACAAAAATAACTGAATTTTTATTACATGGTTATTCTCTCTGATAAAAGAAAGTCCATCTTTATCAATATATATTAGCACATCTTCTTTGAGACCAAATGGTGTCAAACAATTCAAAGCTGTTGTAATATGTTCCAAATGTACAGTAGTTGCAGTAAAACTAGATAATTCGTTACTATTATCTCTCATGCTATTCAACTTCTTTATATGTCTACGTTAACTTCAACAATCTTTGTTAAACATGTAAGCGATGAGATATAAATATCGCCTTTTTGTTTCTTAAAGTCAAACTTTTGACATTTTCAGCATAAAAGAACATACAAACATAATCAACCAAATCAGTCAAAGATATGGTTAGTAATCGCAGTAATAACAATAGGACACGTATATTAGGTGCAGGTATAGTCTTAGCAGTTGGTCTTGGTACTGCATGTTGGTACTTGTGGAATTCCAATCGTTTCAATGATGCTTTAACAAAAGATGATGATATGAGAAAACTTCAAAAGAAAGATAAGAACAGACCTCAATCTAGATGTGTAATTGTGACTAAAAGTATTAGTGAGATTCAATCTATAGATTGGTTAAAATTACTGATGGAAGATGATATTGTTTTTTTAGTCGCACCATCTGTGAGTTTCTTAGAACCAACTCAAGGTTTTGAAATTGATCCAATCGTATCATATAAGATAATACGATGTGACACTATCATCGGTGTCTGGTCATGTGTAAAGAGTTTAAGAAAAGATAATCTTGTTGTAATGTCTCAAGAGATTGAGAACGGGATTCCTGACGATATTTCAAAATATGTAAAGACAGTTGATAATGTGAGATCACAAGATGATGTTACCAAATTGTTTGAAAACTAATATATATTAGACACTTATTTATATCTTTATGTGTGTATGAAATATACTTTGACCAAACACGATACCTTCATTTCCTTGTGAAGCTATTTCTGAGATCCATTACTACCCAGATTCGAATGCTGATGACACATTTGATTCTAATAGTTCTATAAAGTTTAAAACACAGTCTCCAACTAAGTGCTGGTTGTATTCTCAAGGGCTGAATGCAGTTACTTACAATACAAATACAGTTCCATTGATGATGTATGAATTCTGTCACTCACAAAAATAATACCATTTTTAAAAGATTTATTCAATATATTAAAATTTCAAATGCAGATTTAGGTTTGAGTATTGGATTATCTATGTATGGGCTAGATGATATTGAAAACCTCAATGACAGAAGATATTGAGAGGTTATTAGATCGTGATAAGGAAATTTCCATTCTTAACAATTATTAAAAATATATTTATTTAACATTAAATAGGTGAAAGATATTAATGTCTCAAATTATATAAAATGAATCAAAATTTGCTAAGTTATACTTGAGGGTTTCCTAACTCTACGTATACTGTGTTACATATCGACAAATATAACTGCTAATATTAAGAAAGCTAAATATCATTTTCATAGAATTAACCTGACGAACATTGAGAATTTCAATTCAAAATCTTGGAGAATCATCCTCATCTTTCTCAGATCCTTCTAATATTGAGAGTTTCCTCTGAAATTCTTCGTATGATATAATACTCTTATTCCCCTCATATCTTATCACTTCAATAAAATAATCTTCGTATTTATCCATTATAGTATCAGCATTTGACCAAGAACCAGCTTTTTCAATTAGATTTATAAAAGTTTCCCTCTTATCCCATTTTTGTTCCACCATTACGTCTGGCAAGAAAGTTGAACTACAGATCTTACGTGTCTTTGGATCTTTGAATCTTAATTCAATACCATGTGAACCAATATCCCAATTGAAAATATCATCATGATCAGAACCATTCCCATATATTGTCTTGAAATTTTGTAAAATATTACAGCTACATTTCAAATACTTCAATTCTTTACTACTGATGGGAGGAAATCTAGTATCTTCCAAAGCTGAAATCAAAGAATACTTCTCAATACCCATCGAGACCGGTAATTTACTAAATGTGCCAATACAACCTCTTAGTTGATAATCTGAATGCACACTCTTACCTCTTTTCTTCCAAGTTATGAACAGAGAAGTCTTTTCCTCTACATTAATCTTTTCATTGGGATATAATGAACTACTGATATCTTTTAAAGTGTACAAACGACCTTTAGACGGATTAAAATGTCTGAAAAGAGTATAAAAAGCATAAAAAGCATATGGTGAAGAGCTTAAAGTATCACTTGGCATTACGAGTGCTAATATTCAGTCTATTTCTGATAAATAGTTCAAGTCAATCCTTCCTTATAATTTTTGAAATATTTCATTATTAAAGACTTACCGAAAAATTCCAATATTGAAACTTTATGAGCACAATTCGACTAACAAAACAAAATATTTTACTCAGTACTTTGAAATCCTTTGTGAGAATAAGAATTTGATCCTTGAAGATAATGATACTTTACAATTTTTTAGTGGTATTTTTGTTTGCTTTTCAGGTCTTTTGTCAAAATTTTTATGATTCTGATCCTCATATTATTGAACTTACATCTAAAAACTTTAACAAAGTCATCCATAAGACTAATTATACGACTCTAGTTGAATTTTATGCACCATGGTGTGGTCATTGTAAACAATTGAAACCAACAATGAACAAAGTTGCTAAGGCTGTAGATGGATATATTCAAATTGCTACTGTCAATTGTGATTTAACTAAAAATAAGCAATTATGTTCAGAACAAGGTATTAAGGGGTTCCCTACTATTAAAGTGTTTAGACCACCAAAGATCAAACTGAATGATGGTGCTGCCGTCTCTAAATTCACTAATCATGCTAGTGAAGTTTATCAAGGTGCTAGAAATTTTAAGACTATGGCAGATTTTGCTACATCTAGAATCAAGAATTATGTTCAAAAGATTGCACGTATTGATACCGTGGCAAAAGTTTTGGAAAGTGAGAATACTCCAAGGTTTTCTGTCATTTTATTTTCAAAGAAGGATAGTATTCCACCAATGTTCAAAAGTATAGCATTAGACTGGTTAGGAAAATTGAATTTTTTTTCCATGTATAACAAAAAACTAACTAATGTCTCCAAGGGTGATATTGACATTAACACACCAGCCAAATATCCTAATATTTGGAAATCTCTAGGAGAATTTATTGACAATCAAAAGACTAACTTTGAGAAAAGTGTTCTTGTTGTTCTCGATAACCAAGAGGACAAATTTCATATCTTTGACGGTAAAATAATGTCCAAGTTAGAGATTGCTAAATTTTTGATAAATATTACTGGTGAAGAACCAAATGAGGGTCCCTTGAGTAAACGTCAATCCTTTTTGGATTTCTTGAAAACTGGGAAAAAACCTGCCAAGACCAACAATGGTGCTAACAAGAAATCAACTGAACAATCAAAAAACAATTCACACGACGAGTTGTGAATGATATGTAAACAATATATATATAGAGAGTAGAATTTGTATCTTTATCAAGAGGTTCGAAGTCATCACATTAAATCGAAATTTTCTTCGCAACTTTTTCATTAACAGAAGAAAAAAAAAAATTCATGAGATGAGATGAGATGAGATGAGAAACATTGATTATTGAGAGTGAAGCTAGAGGCAAAGATAACTTACTGAAAGCAATGTCTTATTTTTTCAAGAATATTAAGCCCACTTATGAGTCTGACGAGGATGACTTTGAAGAGAATGAGGATGAATTAAGTAGACTTTTGTCAAAAAGAAATGGTTCTTTTCAGAAAGAAAGTGATGATGATGGTGAAGATGATGAATTGAAGACTCTATCGTTTGGATCCTTGAAGAAGGCTGATAAGTTGATGGAGGAAGAAGACAGGGAGAAAAACAAACAGGAAAAGAAGATTCCAAATGGTAATTTCAAGAAGGATCCAAGAAAGCAAAAACAAAAAACGTATAAAGAAGAGGAATTTGAAGATGATAGTGATGACGATAAAAGTGAACAATCTGATTCAGTGAGTGAGGATTCAGATGGTGCATTTTTTGAAGAAGAAGACGAGGAGGAAAGACAGAATATGAAGGGTAGATTTGGTAAAAAGAGTAAAAGACAAAGACACAAACATGCACCAACAGAGGCATCATCTAAGAAACGTGTTTCAAAAATTAGAAAGATTGATGGATTAGTACCATCACGTACTCAATCTAAATTATATGGTGATATCAGATTTGAAAAGTCTACTGGTGCAGCTACAGATCTTAATGTTATCAGACGACGTTATCAATTTTTGGATGAATATAGAGAGAAAGAAATTGGTGATTTGGATGGGATGTTACATGATCGGAAATTTATGGCAAAAGTAGACGATCATGATCGTAAAGTCATGGAAGAGAGATTAATCAGTATGAAATCCAAATTGCAAACTATCAAGAATAAAGATCTTGAACAAAAAATTGTCAAAGACTATGAAAATAAGATCAATAAGGATAATAAATCTCGTTATCATTTGAAAGAATCTGAGAAACGTAAAGTTATTCAAAAATGGAAATTTGATCATATGAAGACAAAACAACGTGAAAAGGTTATGGAAAGAAAGAGAAAGAAGAGACTTGGTAAAGAATTCAAACAATTTGAATTTCATCAAAATAGATAGATTTTATGTACCAATAAAAAGAATATAAACGCACGCACGAACGCACAACATATTGTTCAATTTGGTTTTATGTTTGCACCACCATTAGCTAACCATTCAGTCATAGAACCGGGATAGACACTGGTTGATTCGTATCCATAAGATGTAGCTAATTCTTGAGCAGTCTTTGCTCTAAGACCCTTTGCACAAAAAAAAATCAATTCTTTATCAGTATCAGGTTTAGGAAACCCAAATACTTTTTGAAATTCTTCAGCAGGTAATCCCAAAGCACCTGGTGAACTTTTTAACGGAATATTCAATGCATTTGGTAACGAGTATTCTTTAACCTCGTTTGGCTCTCTGACATCAATCAATAATTTAGATGAAGTTGGATTCTTGACCACTTCTCTAAATTGTTCAAAATTGTAAGTCTTATTAGAGATTCCTCTTCTAGCCATTGCTAGGTAACTCTTTGTCAATACAGATCTAAACATCATGCCTTTGCTAGTTTTACAAGATATAAAGTGTTTTTAAAAGTGTTTTGTTATCGTTTGTAATCAATTTTTATATAGGGAAAGAGTTGCGATGAGTAGTCAAAAGAATAGTATTAGAGATAACTTGTATATAAAAGGTTGTATATTTTAGTTAAGAGTTATAACTATAATTGTAATTTATCACCACCATTAGCAATCCAATCTGTCATTGAACCGGGATAAATAGAAGTATTAGTATAACCATTAGCAGAAGCAACTTGTTTGGCCTTTCTAGCACTATTACCTGAACCACAAAAGAAGATTAATTCGAGGTTTTTGTCTGGTTTCTCTATGTTAAACTTGTCCTTGAAGGCAGAATCATTTAGGGTAAATGCTTCGGGACTATCTCTATAAGGAACGTTGATTGCACCAGGAATAGTATCCAAATCATACTTATTGGAGGATCTGACATCGACTAAAAGGATATTTGGATCCTTTTTCTTAACAATATCAACAATATCTAAGAAGTTGTAAGTATTATCAGTTGTAACCATCTTTGCTGATTGAGTCTTGTTTGTATGTCTTGATTGTTTTGAATAATCTGTATTCCTAAAGTTCAAAAGCTTCGAGTGGTAAGTATCCGGTAGTCAATAGTTACAAGGTGATGAATATAAAGCAATAGAATTGTGTTTCATTATTTAGAGTGTCAACTACAAACATATTTTGACACTCACACGTATAAAATATGTATAGATATATATATCTAGCTAAGTCAAGTTATTTTAGAACTTCAATTTGTCACCACCATTATTAACCCAATCATTCATTGAACCTGGGTAGATACTAGTCTTTGTATAACCATTATCAAAAGCATTCTGTCTTGATTTTGAAGCTCTGAATCCAGATGCACAGAAGAAGACTAATTCAGCTGTCTTACTTGGTTTAGGTGCATTAAACGTTTTCTCAAATTCAGTTTCATCAAGAGCAAAAGCATGAGGATAAGATTTGTAAGGAACGTTGATTGATCCTGGAATCTTGACTACATCGTATTCAGAGGGTTCCCTTGCATCAATAAATACCACAGATGAATCATGTTTACCAACAAGTCCCTTCATATCATTAAAGGAGTAAGTTTTCCCCTTAGGTTCCCCAGCAGTATGTTCAGGCTCAGGCATTGGAGCTGTTCCAGTGTAAGGATTATTTAAGCCATTCCAGGCATCGAATAGTTTCTTATACATATTGAATAATAATAATGTGTTGATAAAGTCTTGTTTCAAACAATAAGTTTCAACTTTTCTAATAGGTTAATCCTTTTAAATCTTGTCTCTTTTATACTTTTCATAAAGCAGTTCCGTGAGATGAAAAATATCATTTGATGATGGCTTTATGAAGGATATATATAAATGGTTTAACGTAGTTTGAGATCACTTACAATGAATGTTCCATTACCCAAATGATTAGTGAGTCCAACTTCTCTGACAAGAAATCGTTGAGAATCTTTGAGGTAATCGACAATAGTAACTGATGTATTGAATACAATGATATTTTGAGCTTCTGCTTTATAATTAAGCCATTTGAGAATGGTTCTAATAGCACCACCGTGACTCATCACAGCAACGTTCTTCAAAGAGTTATCTTCTTCTTGGTTATTATTGTCGTCAATGATCTTCATTATTGCACCACCAAGTCTTTCCATGAAGGGTTCCATTTGTTCACCAAAACCTTTGAAGGATCCCTTACCATGTTTGTCAGCATATTTTTCAGCATCACAAAGATGCATACCTTCAATCACTCCCATGTATCTTTCTCTCAATGCTGGTGTCAATTGAACAGGAACAGTTGTTTGATTAGAAGCTGTTAAAACTGTCTTTAAAGTCTGTTTACATCTAATTAGATCTGATGAGAATACTTTCTCAAATGCAATGTCATTTCTCTTAAGATACTCACCTAATTTCTTTGCCTGACCTTCTCCAGTACCATTAATTGGTGTATCTTTGTGACCTTGTAAGATTTTAAGCACATTATGTTCAGTTTGTCCATGTCTAATAATAAAGAGTCTAAGAACATTGGGATCCTCATTATCACAGTAGTATGGTGTCTCTTTAGTCATTCTCACTCAACTTTATCTGTCTTTCTGATGCTTTGTATGTCTCTCGATCTTTTGATAAATTTTTCAAATAAACGTCAAAAATGAAAATATATATCGAGAATTACCTACAATTGAGAAATCGATACTAAAACAAGCAAACGGATGCAAAACGAACCTATGTTTCAAGTCCAAGTGGACGAAAATGAAGATACTGAATGGAATGATATATTAAGAGCAAAGGGTGTTATTCCGGAGAGACCCCCATCACCGACTGCTCAATTAGAGGAAGCACTCGAAGAAGCTTTAGCCAAGCAACATGAGAATAGATTAGAAGACAAGAATCTCTCTGATTTAGAAGAATTAGAAGATGATGAAGATGAAGCGTTTCTTGAAATGTATAAAAGAAAGAGACTTGCTGAATTAAGTAAAATGCAAGAAAAATCTAAATTTGGTGATGTATTTCATGTGAATAAACCTGAGTATAATAAAGAAGTCACATTAGCTAGTCAAGGTGGTGAAAGGGTATCTCAGGATGAATCTAACAGAGATAACACTTTTCTAGATAATGAGAATTTGAAATCAACTGATAAGAATAATGAAAATGAAAATGCTGTATATGTGTTTGTTCATCTTTCTTTACAAAGTAACTTGCAAAGTAGAATATTGGCTCGCATCTTTGAGCAAGAAGCTCCAAAATTTCGTGAAATTAAATTTGTAGAGATCCCTGCTAATAGAGCTATTGAAAATTATCCTGAATCCAATTGTCCAACATTATTAGTCTATTATAACGGTAATGTTCTCAAGAATATGATCACTTTATTAGAACTTGGTGGGAATAAAACTACATCCTCTGATTTTGAAGAGTTAATGGTTCAAGTTGGTGCAGTTGAAGAAAAAGATACTAGATTATTGATGAATCAAGATGATGATGAATCTAGAGAGTCAAGACAATTAAAACTTGCTAATAAAAAGGGTATAAGGTCGGGTATACAGTCGAAATTTGATATCGGTACAGGCAAATCAAACTTAGATGATGATGAAGATGATTTCTTTAGATAAAATTTGGCATTGTTTTAATAGAAACTTTTTGTATTATTTATATGAATGTGTTTAATTTGCTTGTCTAATTACATAGAAGAGCAAATATGCTTCGTCCTTAAGAACTTGTTCATGAGATATTTCTGTGATCATTGAATCATTAAATCGAAACCATCTACCAGAAATCTTTACAGTGGAAATATAATGACCCTCATTGACAGTACCAGTATGAGAGATGACACCAATCAATTCGTATATTATATCAGGGACATTTTGTGACATCCTTTCATCATCACAATATTTACTTATATTCAAATATATTGGGAATTCAACAAAATGTGTCAATTTGACATTGTTACCATTAATCAGATGTTCAAATCGTTTCAATTGTAATGAAAGTACAGGTCCTAATTTATCAACGGTCAATTGTTTAATAGGATCCTTTGTTGTATTACATTGAGGACAACTAAAATTAAAATCATGCAATTTTTCTTTCTTATGGAAACTATCAAGACATTCATATAAAGTTTTCTTATCCTTAATATCCAATGATAAATCCATGAATGGGTCAATGATAGTCTTTGAATCATCTTGACATTCAGTACATACAATAGATGATTTCAGTGAACCTTGAAACATTGAATGTACCAAACAATCACAAAAATTAATATTACCATTGACAATAGATTCCTTATGATGAATTCTTTTGAAATCATTATGTAATTGATTTAAAAGAAATTGTAAGAATTCATGAGCATCCTGTTGAGAATAACCAGCAAAATTCTCATTAATTTTCCAAGAACACATCAATAGTGAAATGAGTCCATCACTTGGATCAGCTTCATCATCGTTATAACTTTGATCAATAATGGTATCTATAGCACAAGTAATACAATAAGTAGGATCCTTTATCTGACATAGGTTCCAATGTGCTTGACTCATTGAATGAGAGACAACGTATGGGTTATGAATCAACATTTGAATAATGCTGCTGATAAAACAAGTAGCACCAAAATTAACTAATCCATTAAGACCGTCTCTTTTATCAATTATTGGGATATCTGTCTTAATCACAATATCATCCCAATTTTTACTTAAGGATGAATTGTTTATTAATTCCGAGTCACCTACATAATCCATACATTTAAAACAAAATAGTAGTTGATTAGATGAATGCATGCCAAATGTATGATTTGTAGCCTTTGAATGTTCCAAAAAATGTTTATTATTCCAACATCCACTAAATTCACATTGTAGACATATAAACGTTGCACCAGCATTAATTTCATGACATGTTGTACATGTTTGAGTATACAATAGTTTATCCTTAGTTGTAGAATGCGTTAGAATATATTTAGCTATATTACATGCTTTAAGTATGTTTTCTTTTGACTTATCATTCTGTATGATTTGTTGGATGTGATTACAATTTGACATGATTTGAAAGATGCTAAATGTATATAAATATATGCAAAATGGGATGGGACAACTTATGAAACTTATGGTTTTTTGGGTAGTAGGAAGAAACTCTCGATGGAAATAGATACCTACGATCAGATCGGTAATAGGACAGGAACCACAGATATAAAAAGCGTAAAAGAAACTACCAGTATACTAGTGATGGTCACAATGACAAATACAACACCAATACACTTAGAAGTAACCGTTTCTCAAGAGATCAAATTCTGTTAAAAGTTTCATTCAATACTGAATTTTTCACAGACTGTCTTCCATTTTTTTTCATGTTATTAAGACATCGATTTGTGACTGAATGATGAAACAAACGTTCATTGTAAGATTGTTTGAGTTGAAACTGATTGAAGGTATTTATCTTGAAGTTATTGTTCGATATATAGTTGAATTTGTACAGTTTATATGTGTATTACAGTGATATTTCATCGATTGTTCACATCAGAGTCTGCGGTGCACAGCTGTTACTGGCAGATCGACATCAAACAACGCAATGAAAGAGTTTCTTCAAGACAGATTGTATCATGATAGTTGGTGAGATCGTCGAGTACTTGTTGGGATATGACACAGGTTGCTATGAAGAAGATACTCATGTTACATGGGTTTGTTCAATCTGACAAAATTTTTTGTTCCAAGACTGGTGGTTTGCGTAAATCACTCAAGAAGTTGGGTTATGAGTTATATTATCCATGTGCACCTGAAATAGTTGACAATATCTGGAATGAAGAAGATAAAAAGCAAGCTACTGTGGATGATACTGATGCTGATTTGTATGGATGGTGGGTTAGAACCAGTAATGGACCAATTGGAATTTTAAATTATGAAATTAAACAATCGACTTTCGATTTCTTACATGATTATGTGATAAACAATGGACCGTTTGATGGTATTATTGGTTTTAGTCAAGGTGCTGGGTTTGGTGCATACTTAGTACAAGATTTCAACAAATTATTGAATTTAACTAAAGATCAACAACCTGATTTGAAATTCTTTATTTCTTTTAGTGGGTTCCGATTAGAACCTAAAATGTATCAAAAGGTTTATGAAAATGGTAGAATTAGATCACCCCCACCTTCTTTACATATCCTTGGTGAATTAGATTCTGTTGTCTCTGAAGATAGAACAATGAGATTATATAATTCATGGCCAGAAGATAAGAGAACAATGTTAAAACATCCAGGTAGTCATTTTATTCCAAATTCGAAACCATTTGTTACACAGGTTTGTAATTGGATTCAAATGACGGACATTAAACAACAACCAAAACAGAACAAGGATAAATCAATGATAGATGAATTAGATGATGATTTGATGGATATGATGGATTCTATTGGGAAACTGTAGACAATATATAGTCAATTTTTACAGAATTTTCACAGAATTTTCACGAAATTGTCACAACAAATTTTTATATAAACAGAAAATTCTTACTAAACCATTTTATGTATTATAAGTACACTCTCTATTACCAACATCAACTGTCAGTTCATCAGTTTGAAACCTTTTCATTCAAACTGATGAAAAAATTACGGCGCGACAGAAATTTATTTCGATTAACAAGCAAATAAATTCAAAATTATTTGATCTTGGCAAACTGATAATTTTTATTTACAGGACAACATCAAGTTTATATATCCAATACAATACGGTTTTAATATGTCAACTACAAATTTACAAAAAATTAGAGATCTTTATACTCAAAACAATGAATTGAGACAAGAAATTAAATTATTAGTAAAAGAAATACAACCAATGGAATTCGAATCATATACAGACTATTTTATTATCAATAGTTTCAAGAAAGGTATATCTGAGAGTGGGAAAGTTAATATTAATGAATTAAGAAAAAGAGAGCATGCTGTTTATTATCAAAAAATAAACAGAAATAAATCAAAGAATGATAATAATGACGGTGATAATCAATATGAAGATGATGATGATGAGGAGGTTGAAATTGCCATTCCTCCGGCTCCTTCTAGAAGTAGAAGTCGTTCAGATATAACTAGAGAATCGAGTCCATCGTCTTTAGAAAGTTCACCAGACTTTAAAGATGATACTGTAAGAAGGCCAAGAGATAGTCATGAAAATACAGCTGATATTTATGAGACAGGTCCATTTACTAAAATCAATAAAGTTTCATCAGAAATTTCAACAAATAGTATTATTGATTCTGATGATGATAATTCAGGTCCTCATATAATTAGAAGATCATCTAGGCTCTCTCAAAAGGAAAGAATTGAAAAGAGGAAACAAGAAGAAAAAAATCAAGCTGATAATATAAAGAGACTAAAGAGAGAATCTACTCAATCAGAAAAATTTCAGTCAAACCTTGATGATGATGATGATGATGGTGATGATGATAGCGAAACAGATGAAGTTGAGATCAAAGATTTATATGAAAGTTTAGTACCCAAGATTAAAGTTCCATCAAGAAGATCAGATTGGATATTACCTCAAAGATTAAAATATACACCAGAAAAACAAATGCGTACAAGAGCTATACATAGTTCTATTAAGATTAACGAATTAGTTGGCATGGTAAGAATTAGGAAAATTTTATCAAGATTTGAAGGTGGTGTTGCTGGTGTTCGTAAAAGAGATTGGGATTTACCTGTCTAAAATAAATATGCCTATATAACTTGTTAGTTTATTTCCTGCAAGGGACGTCCCTCATCGTATGATTCTATTACTTCTAACAGTGACGATGCACTTGGTTTAGGTGCTACTACCAGAGGTCTTATTCCTCGATTTATCAAATATTCATTAGTGGTTGGACCAATACAACATATTCTTATCATATTATTATTAACTGTCTTATTCAGTTTCAAAAATTCAATAATATCATCGATTCCCTGGGGACTAAATACTACAACCCATATAATGCCACCTATCATATGTTCTTCTGTCATATAATTTATCGTATTTTCCAATCTCAGACAATTATTATTCATTATATTTGTTTCATAAGTTTCCACATCTCTAACATTGAAACCTGCACTGGATAAATTTTTGAATATTGTATCTCTTCTAATGACACCAACTAGTGACAGTATTTCTCCAAAATATCCTTCCTCGATATCACGCATGATATACATGGATAAAACAGAACCATTACCACATTCATCCCCTTTAACATTTCTAAAGCCAATACGACGCAAGAATTCACCAGTTGCTGGACCTACCGTATAGACGCAAATATCAAAGAGTAAATCTTTTTGCATATTAGTGAGGTTTGGAATCACAGATTCGTTAAGACACTCTACAGTACGCTGTGAAGCAACTATAATATATCTTAATCTAATTAGATAATTATCATCTCTTAGCAATGATGTGAGCTCATTTGGAATATGTCTATGAGTAATTAACGGCACGAATCGAACATCATTGTAGTTGTATTTATGTGCTTCTTCTTCGTATTTGTCAAGTGGAGTAGTCTTATTCTTCAAAAATATGATATGGTTAGGCATGTTAATATATTGGTGATACATTGCTTATTTTGCGTTTGTAGTAGTTGTTAGTTACTAGGGTCTCTTTGTCATAAATATTTCATACAAAGCGAAAAAGTACAGACTATACTAAAGACGTTTGTCAAAATCGTTTATTCTAGTTTACATATATATATATTGTTTAGTTCGAAAATTGAGTGACTTATTCCCATTCGACTGTAGCAGGTGGCTTTGAAGTAATATCATAAGTGACTCTTGCGACACCATCAACTTCATTAACAATTCTTGAAGCAACCTTCTTTAAGAAACTATGTTCGAATGGGTACCAATCAGCGGTCATAAAATCAGTTGTTTCAATGGCTCTTAAAGCGATAACTTGTTCATAAGTTCTTTGATCACCCATGACACCGACAGATTTGACAGGTAATAAACAAGCAAAAGCTTGTGAAATCTTATTATATAAACCAGCTGCTTTGATTTCTTCGATATAAATATGATCAGCTTTTCTTGCAATTTCAACTTGAGATTCAGTGACTTCACCAAGTACACGAATCGCGATACCTGGACCTGGGAAAGGATGTCTCCAAACTAGTTCATGAGAAATACCTAATAATTCACCTAAATGTCTAACTTCATCCTTAAACAATTCTCTTAATGGTTCGATTAATTTTAATTTCATATCTTCTAATAAACCACCGACGTTATGATGAGTCTTAATAGTTTGAGATGGACCCTTGAATGAGATGGATTCAATAACATCTGGGTATAAAGTGCCTTGTAATAAGTATTCGATGTTTGAACCATCCTTTGGTTTAATCTTTTCAGCTTCTCTTTCAAAGACATGAATAAAAGTGTTACCAATAATTTTTCTCTTCTTTTCTGGATCAGTAATACCTTTTAAATTATCCAAAAATTCTTTTGAAGCGTCGACAACTGTTAGATTGATACCTAAACCATCAGTCAAAGTTTTCTTAACAATTTTAGCTTCATTTAATCTAAGAACACCATTATCAACAAGAATAGCATGAAATCTATCACCGATAGCTTCAGTCATAAGTTTAGAAGCAACGGTAGAATCAACACCACCAGAGACGGCACCAATGACTTCGGCTGTTGGACCAACTAATTCTCTAATTCTTTTAATTTCAGTATCAATAAAATTTTCCATTGTCCAATTTTGTTTAGCATGACAAATATTAACAGCAAAATTTTTCAATAAAGTTTTACCATGAGTAGAATGAGTAACTTCTGGATGAAATTGAATACCATAAATTTGTTTACTTTCATGAGCAATCCCTGCATAAGGAGAATTATCAGATGTAGCAATAATTTTAAACCCATTTGGTAAATCATTTAATTTATCACCATGTGACATCCAAACAGTTGAATGATCAACACCTTGAAATAATGGGTTAGATTGATCAACAACGTTTAAAGTAGCAGGACCATATTCTCTCTTTTCACCTCTAGCAACTTTTTTACCATTAATCCAAGCTAATTCTTGCATACCATAACAAATACCTAATATTGGGACACCTAAATCAAATATAGCATGATCAACATGTGGAGCATCATCAGCATAAACAGAATAAGGACCACCTGATAAGATTACACCAGTTGGTTTCCAACCTAATTCAGAAATTTTTTGTGTACATGGTAACATTTCAGCATAAATATTAAATTCTCTTAATCTTCTTGTAATTAAATGAGAATATTGAGAACCAAAATCTAGAACCAAAATGGTATCGAAAACATTTGAAACTTGTTCAACAGGAGCCATCGTTCTTGTTTAATGTTAATACTATTATTTATTTAACTGTATACAGTCGACAAGAGATATATAAGAACCCACTTTATATATATAAAGAATATTCTTTATTAAAAGAGTTGATATAAATACAATTGTTTTTATATGAAAATTTTCATCGATGCTCGAAATAATAAGAAATAAGCAAAAAAAAATTTTTCACTTTCTCTGAGGGCATCGCGAGTGCATCAATCACTACTATATATAAGAGTTTGAACATGTAGAGCAAGCAAGATAGTACAAAGAGAGTATAATAATATATATATATATATATATACGCCCAGAGCGAACCAGTATCTTTCATATATAGTTTAAAAAAACTATGAAAGTACTGGATTATACTAGGAGTTAGAAAATAGTAGTAAACTATTAAATATTGATCTACTTCCGGCCATTTGCGCTAAATACGACATACAGAGTAATTATGTCCAAGCTTGGTAATCCAGAAGGGTAGTTTTATATGTATACTCTTTTTTCTATTCTTTATAATAAATACAATAAGTTCTTTATTCTTGTCTTTCTATATAATGATCGCCTTTTTATACTTTTTCTTCAGTTTGTAACCCTAACAAATATTGTTTTTCTTGTTGAATGAAAATTTTTATATATAAGAAGTTGTTGTTGTTGTTTGTTACTTGTTTGTTACTTATTTGTTTGTTTGTTAGTAAAAAGAGTATGGGCAATTGTTTTTCCATGTATCGTTATTGGCGTCACTGATAGTTTCTTCAATACTATTGGTTTTGATGCCTGATAACATTCCATTTTGCTCATGTTTTGTATGATACATGGTATAATAAATTTATAGAATGATGTATCTCCAGCTGTTGATAGAGATGAAAGCCTTTTTCTTTTGTTTCACTTTAAAAATAAATCTGATACAGTTGGTCATTTTTCGTTCTACATACTTATTTCTATCAAAAATTGTTTATCTTGGTTACAATTCATCACGTATTTGATTATCAATCTTAGAACCATATGGCATTAAAATCTTATATTCAATGAATAAATCACCGTATTCATCACTATCATTTAAGATTGGCATACCAAATCCAATAATACGTTCAATTTCACCATTATGAACCATTACATTAGGATCTCTTTGTAACTTAAATGTTTCATCAGTATCAAAAAATTCAACATCTCTTGACCAACCACCTTTCAAAGCTTCCTTCAGACTTAATATTTCTGTTCTATATAAATCATTACCACGTCTTCTATAACCCATATTATCTTTATCAGTCTCTGAAAATTCAAATGTTAAATCACCAGCTTCAAAATCAGCACCCTTTTCAGCTTGACCACGTTTAATATCTTTAAAATTTCTTGGTGCCCCTGCTGGTACAGAGATATGGAAACTCTTTTTCTGTTTGGATACTTTTTGTCCATGACATATTTTACAATGATTCTTAATTATTTCACCTGTACCATGACATCTACCACATTGTTGTTGAATTTGTTGTGACATAATACCCATTTGAATTACTTGAATAATAACACCACGACCACCACAATCAGGACATTTTTTAACTTTACCATCTTCTGAACCTGATCCATGACAATGCTTACAATTATCATTCAACTCAATATGATAATCAATCTCTTTACCATGAAAATATTCTTTTAGTGTTAAGGATTCATGTGCAACCAAATTTGGACCACGTCGTTGTTGCTGTTGCTGTTGTCTACCACCACCAAAGGGATTACCACCTGGTCCACCACCATTAAACATTCTTTCAAATATATCAAATGGATCATGAAATCCACCACCTGGTTGACCACCATTAGCACCATTTTTAATACCCTCAGCACCAAATTGATCAAAAGTTTTCCTCTTTTCAGGATCAGATAATACATCATATGCTTCACCAACTTCAATAAACTTATGATGTGCATTTTCATCACCTGGATTCTTATCAGGATGATATTTCTTGGATAATTGACGATAAGCTGATTTAATCTCTTTATCTGATGCACCTTTATTAACACCTAAAATCTTGTAATAATCTTGACCAATCACAAATAATGGTAAATAAGCAAATAACCATAATATTCCATTAATAAATCTCATTTATACAATAATTGACTCAACTTTAGACCACTTTCCAAAAAAATGTGATTTACAATATTCGAACACTCTGTCTATACTTTTCAACTTATATAATCTGTTTGCGAAAAAAAATTTAAATAACACGTCAAAGTAAAATGTCGATGATATTGTCAATATAAAGATGGTTTTATATATGAATGAATGCTATATAGATCCTATTCGTTGTCATCTTCATCATCACTACCTAATGCAGCAAATGCATTGAATCCTCTAACGTTTTTATCAGCCAAAATATCAGCTGCATCAGCTGGTCTAGATGATCCAATATGTTTATTATTAGGTCTAGCTTTGACGGTTTGATTCTTGACAGCAGTGACGTAATCATCATTATCATCATCGGAAATAGCATTTTCATCCTTTGGTTCAAATGTTGACCAACCATCCACATCGGTTGTCACTTTTGGTTTATGTTGTTTAACTTTTGGTCTTAAACCAGAGAAAACTAATCCAGCATGAGAAGATCTTCTACGAGTGTAATGACCATGTGCATGTGGATGAGCAGCTAAATATTCTTCCTCCTTTAATTTTTGAACTTGTTTGACCTTTTCAATTATAGCATTAAATTCAACGGCATCAAAATCAACAGCAAGAGTCTCGGAAGGTTTTAAAGAGAGTAATTCTTCAATAGTATAAGATGGCATAGCAAAACAAAACAAAAAAATCTGTATGATGGATTCAAACAAAAAATCGTCAAATATAGTTTGTCAAACACTAAAATCAATCATCTTTCATCTTTTGTTCTTTTCGTCTCATTGGAAAATTTTTTAGTTGCGTGAATCACGTGAAGAACACTATGGAAACTGTTTCAACTTGAATTGACAGTTGAAAGTAGTTGATTATGGTGAAAAGTTATAAGGAATAAGAGAGTTAGGAAATGTCTCATTTACTTGGAATTCCATTCAAGAGAACACAGAGGATAGATCTTGGTGAAATTTTGAGGACTTTGATTGATGCGACTTTTTATCAGACTGCAGATTCATTCAGGGATGATATCGAGTTTATTGGGAATAAGAGAAATGATATAACTGATTTGGACATATCATTACACTCTTTGGGAATTTTATATGAATATTTGCATTCTTTGATGCAATTAGAGAAAAAGTTTCCTGATGATCAAATTTCAGTGACTTGGTCACAGACATTGTCGACAAAAGCAAATACAACTACACATAATTCTCTTGAATGGGAAAGATACAACGTTTGGTATAATATTGGTGCTATGTATTCTTTGCTAGGGTTAGATTTGCCTCCATCTCCTGAAAATCTAAATTTACAATACCAATATTATCAATTAGCTGCCTCTGTGTTCGATTATTTAAGTCAGACACCAATTGAGAAAGTTGTAATAGATAAGAATACAGCTGTGGCGTTAAAATATTTGATGCTTTCTCAGGCTATGGAATGTTTTTGGCTTAAAGCGGTATTGAAGAAGACTATTGGGAATCTTATGATTGGTAAACTAGCATCACAGATTACAACTTTCTATGAATTGACAGAAAGGTATGCTATTAAGAGTGAACTGGTTAGATCAGATTGGATTTCGCATATTAGAGACAAAAAAAATTATTTCAAAGCAGTTACTTATTATCGTATGTCATTAATTTATCAAGATGAACAGAAATTTGGATTAATGCTTAGATGTCTTGATGAATGCAAATCACTTCTTCAAAAGTGTAAATTAGAGATAAATGATGCATTTAATAAGAATGTCGAGGAATTATGGAGAGATACAACAAGAGATAATGATTTTGTTTATTTACAAGTGGTACCAGCAGAGTTACCACAGATATTGAACCCTATTGATATGACAAAATTAATTCCCATCGATGCAATCATTGAGAAAAATGTATCTGTTTTCAAATACGATTTGTTCAAAAATTTACTGCCATTGGAGCTCATTGAGTCATGTAATGCATATAATGAAAGGCAGGACAAATTTATTGACGAAAATATTGTTGAACCAATTCATTCATTGAATAAAATAATTGAATCCAAGATTTTAGACATAAAAAAACAAATGAAAAGAGATAGTGGGATGATATTAGTTCCGATAAATGATATAGAAAGTGTGCAGAGAACATTGAACTCGTTTTCAGAGACTAATAAAACTTTACAAACAAAGTTAAAGTCTATAGAACAATTGTTACAAAATAATGAAGAATCAAATAAGCAGTATTTGATTAAACATGGTAAAATTAATTGGACATTGGCTGACTCTTCAAATATTTACGAAACGTTCCGCTCCAAACTGAACGTACTGAATGATTATATATCACAAGGATTGTCTATTGATGAGGAGACACGACATTTGTTCGATACGATTGATCAAAAGCTGATTACTTCTGATGACGTTGATTTGACTGATTCAGCTGAGGATCCTTATTACAATTTGGTTCGAAAATGTTTTGTAACAAGATCAAAATTCATCTCAAATATTGAAAATAAATCAATGAATAACAAAATTTTGATCAAAATAATTGCAGAGTATCGTAAGGATAATCAAGAAGTCAATCAAAGTAGATTTGAAACTGTGTTTCAGAATCATTTGAAAATATTTGATGAAGATTTGAAACGTGTTGATGATGAAGCTAAGGAGAATCAAGTGTTGTTAAACAAGTTGGATAAAGAGAAAGAAATTCAGAGTGATAATCAAAGTAATGATCACGCATCGCGAATGAAACGATTTACTGCTCGTGATATATACATTGAGGATTTCAAACACTCGAAAAAATTATTGGAGGAAGTTCAAGAGAATATAAAACAAGGTAATAAATTTTATATCGATTTAACCAGAACAATAGATGCGTTGTACGAGGAGGTAGAAAGGTATGTCGAAGAAGATGTTCAAAGACAGAGAGCACTTGATGAGAAATTATTATCTAATCATCTATAGTTTATTGCGATGTAATATATTTTTATGACAAATGCTCTGCCAAGTTAATTCTATGCATGTATGTAGGTGATATAAGTAGAATATAGAACGTGAGTTCCCCATTTTTGATCATTTTTTATCGATATCATTACTACTCAAACTCAATTCTTCTTGTTCCCTTTTCCATTTTTCATATGCTGCTTTCTTCGTACCTCTAGTTAAATTTGACTTGTGTCTTCTACCTTTTAAATGAATATTCCAGTTTCTTTCCCCTACAGCCACTAAATGTTCACCATCGGAATTTTGACAAATGTTACAAATGAATTGTTTACACTCTTGTTCTGAGCTTTCTGTTTTCCTGTCAAAGGTTCCCTCCTTGGATAAAAGATGAGCTAGCTCTAGTGAAGACCTTTGCTCAGCAATATCATGTTCATTGATGAATGATTCAGTTATTTTCAATGCTCTATCGCGTACCAAAATATTCCATTGTGACAAATCAGTTGCATCAAGTAAATAGATATCACCATTAATGTCAGGTATCAGCATCTTTTGAATCCATTTGATTTGTCTTCTTGCATATTGTCTTGTTCTTAATTTCATCATCTCTACACCATCTTTAAACGTATATTCTTTTGTATCCATTTGATTTTGCAAAAGCCAAGGTAAGAATTCCTTGAAACCAATGATTTGCCATATACCATTTTCACACATTTCTGGTGACATATTGTGTCTTTTATAGTAATCAAATAATTCGATAATTTCTTGTGTGGCACCATTTTGTATCATATCATCAACTCTACTATCAAGTCTCTTATCTAATATCTCTTGGTCACTATAAATCCAAAAAAATAAAGTATTGAATTTCAGTATATTTTCTTGTTTGGCAAATATTTCACTTGGTTTATTACCTGTTGTATAAATTATCTCTAACATTCTTTGTACACGTCTAACATCATTTGGATGATATTTAGTTGCAATAACTGGATCCAATGATTTTAACGTATCATAAATAAGTTGTTTATCACCAGAATGTAATAAACTTGATTGTTCTTTCGTAATTTGTTTGTTTCCATCAACTAATTCATTAACTCTTTTATCAAATAAGATTTGTAAGTAATAATGAGTACCACCAACAATAATTGGTATCTTATCCTTATCTAGAATCTGTTGAATAGCAATCATTGCATCTGTTTCAAACCTATTCATTGAATATTCATCTTCCCAAGGTATAAAATCCATAACATGATGTTTAATACCCATTCTTTCTTCTATTGGATGTTTATTAGATATAATAGGTACATTACGATAAACTTGCATCGCATCGGAATTAATGATCTCACCATTAAATTTTGAAGCTAGTTCTATTGATAGCTGTGATTTACCAACACCTGTTGTACCTGCAATAACTATTACTTTTGGTAATTTTTTCATTACTATATGTTGTATTCTTTTCATTTGATGAGCTCATCATTGGACTGATATTTAACAATTGGTTATTATACTAGTTGTAAAATTTTTCACAAGGCGCGATGAGCTACTTTTGAGATCTGTAATAGTAATGAACATCCTGCTATATTACTACTACACAAGTTTATATATCTGATATACTCATAGTATATAATAATGATGATAAAAATATCAAGATATTGTTTGTTGTATACATCACATGACAGATCAGAAACGAACTAATCATAAAATGATGTTACCCGAATTTCTTGAAAGTATCATGAATTCTATTTACATAATCATTTTAACTAAATTAACAAAACAATAACATAATCACAACTCTAATTAAAGAAGAACAACAACAAATCATCAATAAAAATACATAAAAATGATCAACAAATCATAGAAATCCCGCAATTGTCGGATTGCTTTCTTACTGCCGAGATCCGTGTGTCGGCCAACTTTTGTTATTACCGAAACAAAATTAATGAGTCTCGAGGAACATGACTGTGATAATTGAGACTACTATATACTCGATATGTATTAGAGTATATAATAGTTATGGTCTTTCTTGGTGTCATCCGTGTTGTTGCCGTTTTGTGTGTTTGATGTTTCTCCACTTCTCATCTCCATCTTTATCACGGCCCTGACGTGCAACTCCTTCATATGTCCTTAAACTCTGATACAACTAATACTTTACAACAACGGACGCAAGATGGGAATACGTTGGGATCAACGTCTCAATCTCCATCTCCATCTCCGTCCAGGCAACAACAACGACAACAACAACAATCTAGTTCATCGGAGAATTCAATTATATCTATCGATGATGATGGTAACCATACAGCCAAAAATGCGATTGCAGATGACGCACTAAGTTTTGCATCTATATCTTCAGTAGACCCAGTAGATCCAAGATCTTTGGATTGGGATGGTCCAGCAGATATGGATAATCCACATAATTGGTCCTCTTTACGTAAATGGGTGACAACCATGACAGCAGCTTTACTTTGTTTAGTAGTCACAATGGGTTCTTCTCTTTATGTGGATTCTGTACCTGAATTACATTTAAGATATGGTGTCTCTCAAACATTAGGTTTAGCTGGACTTACTTTTTATTTATTAGGTCTCTCTACTGTTATTGGAGCACCATTAAGTGAAGTATTTGGAAGGAAACCAATATATTTAGTCTCATTGCCATTATCCTGTCTATTTACAATGGGTGTTGGATTAAGTAATGGACATATGAGAATTATTCTTCCATGTAGATTTTTTTCAGGTGTCTTTGCATCTCCTGCTTTATCTATTGCAAGTGGTACAATTATGGATATTTTTGATGTTGATGAATTATCTATAGCTATTTGTTTCTTTTGTTTAGCCCCATTTATGGGTCCAGTGATGTCACCCATAATGGCAGGTTTTGCAGTAGAAAGTCAAGGTTGGCGTTGGACTCAATGGATTCAATTATTTGCCTCGGGTCTAATTTTCCCATTCTTAGTTATTATGCCAGAGACTCATAAGGGTGTCATCTTAAGACGTAGAGCACAAAAGAGAAATATTAAACTTAAAGAATTTACAAAAGAGGATCAAAAAGAATTTCTAAAAGTGACATTGACTATTACAGTATTTAGACCGTTGAAAATGTTGTTAGTTGAACCAATTGTCCTTGTATTCAGCGTTTATATTGCATTCATCTTTGCAGTCCTTTTTGCATTTTTTGAAGCTTATCCTGTCATCTATAGAGGTGTTTATAGAATGACTTTAGGTTTATCTGGATTACCATTCTTAGGTATTGGGATTGGTTTATGGATGGGTTCTGCCTTTTATATGTGGTTAGATAGAAGATATCTATTTCCAAAGGCTCCACCTGGAACACCAAATTTAACAAATCCAACATCATTGCGTGTCACCCCATATAGAGGTCATCGTGATCCAGAAACTGGTGAATTAAAACCATTAGTGCCCGAAAAATTCTTACTAGCATGCAAGATTGGATCAATTGCATTACCAATAGGATTATTTTGGCAAGCTTGGACAGCAAGGCCTGATGTTCATTGGATGGCTCCGATCGCTGCTGGTGTTCCCTTTGGATTTGGTTTAATCCTAATATTTTTCAGTGTCATTATGTATTTCTCAGCTTGTTATCCACCTTTAGTTGTTGCTTCATGTATGGCTGCTAATAATATGTTAAGATACGTTATGAGTAGTGTATTTCCATTATTCACAGTTCAAATGTATACTTCAAAGATGAAAATTAAATGGGCAAGTACATTCTTTGCACTAATCTGTATATTATTGGTACCAACACCATGGATTTTTGAAAAATATGGTAATAAATTAAGACATAGATCTCAATTTGGTTATGCTGCAATGCTTAAAGAACAAAGACAAGATGATGGTGAAGATGACGCTAGTGTTCATAGTGATCTTGACATGGCTAAATTAACAAAGTTACAAACTATGGAATCTGCATTACAAAGAACAGAAACACAACGTGATTCATTCTATGATGCCCACTCACATTCTCTAAAGCATTCCCAAACGCATCATTCTTATCATTCAAGACCTGATCATAATGAATCCAAAGAAATACCAAAACCGGAACATCTGTATAATAACGCCGATGACACTGAGACGGATGGAATCTCAAAAGAAGTGCAGTCAGATTTATCATCTCGTTTGGTTTAGTGTCTGGCGCCCTCCGATGAACTATTTTATGATAGATTTATACATACCCTTATACATATATTAATAACATTTATAAATCAGTAGCGTTTTTTTTCTGCCATGTAAACTAACAGTGGCTCCAATGCATGTTTTTTTTATAGTACCATTATTATTCATTTTGTTAATATATAAATACAGTTTGTAATATACAATTTTTGATATATAATTTTATTGTAACCCTTTGTCGGATTTGCTTCGATTCAAAACGTTACAGTCAAGGCAAGTAGTCAAATTGTACAAATATATGTACACCAAGTTAAGCAATTTAAGAGAAAAGCATTGAACATAGAGGGTGAGATAATGGATGCGATACTTTGTCTTTTAGTCATGAGAACATTAACAGCGATTTATGAGCCATTGTTGAATGTATGGGTGTTGTGACACCAAATATAAAGTTCAATTTAGTGTCTGAGCCCAGAAATTTGCAATCAAATTTACTTCTATTTTAGAAACTACCACTTTTGAATGCACTTGTGGACAAATATTGAACTTTAGATTATTGTTTTTTTTTTAGAGTATCTTTTTTTTGCTTTGACTTTTATAATGTCAATTTAGAGAGTATATTTTAAAATTTCAGCAACTTACTAAATAATAATGATAATAATAATAATAATAATAATAATAATAATACAAAAAGCTATTGTCCCAATTACATAAAATGACTCATGGTTCAAACTTACTTCAATTAAACCTTTCTTAGTATACACAATACTTAAATATTCCTCAGATGAACAGGCTTTTGAATGTGAATGCAACCAATCAGGTGCATCACTTCGAAATACTGAATTCATTCAACTTCCTTTGATTAATCTATATTATACAAGTATATATGCTTTTAACTAACTCTTAAAAATGTTATCACCTTTGTTAATCTGAACCTTTTTGTCCTTACCACCAGAAATGATCCCAACACCTTTCGCCCACTTAACTGCATATACGTCAGCACCGACATCCTTTTCATCCTCTCTAGTTATTGTGTACATTGGTGATTCTGCTCTAATATCCCAAACCTTAACTGTACCATCATGAGAAGCAGAACATAACATATAATCATTCTCTGGACAAGTATCCAATGAAACAACAAAATTCTTGTGACCAATCAACTGTTGCTGCGTCACTTTATTAGAACCACCTCTTGGATCATGTAATGTAATATGTCTGGCAGAGGACCCACAAGCCAATAAACCAAGACCATTTAATTCAACAATAGATAGCAAAGAGTAAGAAGTAGTCTTCGTATCGACACATCTACTAGTTATTAAATCCCATGTCTTGATAGTATGATCTTGAGAGACGGAATATCCGACAGTTGAATCCTTTGAATCGAAGATTACTTGTTCTACTGGAGCTGTATGAGATTCCATCAATGCCAAAGGAGCACGTCTTCTAATTGTACCATCCTTCAATGTGAGTTTACGTCTCTTTGTAGCTGCTGTTGAAGCACGATTACCTAAATCAGCCATTGGATCCACAATAGTCATTTCTTTATAATTTGTGGACCACAATGCGACTGTATTATCATATGAAGCAGACATGATACGTGAAGTTGGAATGTTAGTATCGATAGAGACCACTGGTGCCTTATGACCTTCCAATATAGCCAACGTTTTACCTTCTTCAACTTCATCTTCATCATCTTCAACAGCAGTAGCATTAGCCTTTGTCTTCCATAAACGTAACGTACGATCATTACCAGCTGAGACTAATCTCGTATCAGAGATGTATTTAACTGCACGAATTGGACCTGAATGACCAGCATATTGTTTTTGAACTTTACCAGTTAGATTCCATGTACGAACGATACCATCATAAGAACCTGTAATAATCGAGGTCGTTGGTTCAGAGACATCGATAGAACTAATCCAGTCCTCATTATTGAAGGAGGATAGATAAGATGGTGGTAATACAGCACGGGTATATTCAACATTTAAGGAAACTTCTGCAGAGAGACCGTTTTTTATCAAATATTCATCTAGAGATGTACGCAATAGTTGACCATCAATCAAGAAATCAAATGGGATTGGTTTTTTCTCATCATCATCAGAAGTTAACAGATGATTAACAATTTCAGATAAACCATATCTTTTCAACTGAATTGGAACATACATTGGATTATCCTGGACATGTAAGGACTCATCCTTTTCACGAGTAAAAAATCTAATCTTCACTTGAGACTTATCATCAGACATGGTAGCTTAATGGAGTTCTTTTAATGGATCAACAGACTCTTTTAGCTAGTCCACTCATATTGTAATATATGCTTTAGAGATGCGATGAGGTTGAAATTTTTCACAATTGAAAAATTTTCAGAAAGTGAAAGCAGGGCCCCATTAGGGTTACACAAGATAGTGCTTTGAGTAATCAGCGGAGAAACTATATACAGCAAAAAATGAGATACAAAACTCTTGATCACCACCATAACTCACAGTCACTACTACATTCACCATAACATATCAAGACAAGGTTCAGTCCACTATGGCTATCATATTGAATCTCACACCATTATTTTCATAATCAACAGCTAACAAAAATACTCGATGCCGGTTTCGCTCTTCTAAAAGTGAAAAATTCGTTTAACTGACTCATTTCCTCGAGACTCGAATATGAGATGATGTCTTATATAACCAACAGAGGTACCAGAAAGTCTGTCAATTGAGCCATCCAGCAGCGTTATAACAATGGCATCCTCAGTTCCAGGCAATAGACCTTTACCAGAATCTCGTTTTGATTTGTCTACTTACTATGGCAGAGTCCGTCATTGTGCAGAGATATCTGACCCAACTATGCTTCTTACTACTCAAGCTGATTTGGTACGTGCCCGTTCAATTATATCTGCTTACCGTAATTCAGAGAACAAACCACAATTATCTCCTGAATTTTGGCATGCAAAAAAGGTTTTAGATTCTACTGTTCATCCAGATACAGGTAATACTGTTCTACTACCGTTTCGTATGTCATGTTGCGTACTATCAAATTTAGTAGTCACTGCAGGGATGTTGACTCCAGGTCTTGGAACAGCAGGAACTTTATTTTGGCAATGGGCTAATCAATCCCTAAATGTTGCTGTTAATAGTGCAAATGCAAATAAGAGTCATGTCATGAGTATGGGTCAATTAACAAGTAACTATACAGCAGCAGTAGCTGCATCATGTGGTGTTGCAGTTGGATTACAGAAATTGGTACCGAAATTAAAACTTAGTGCTAGTTCTAAACTTGTCTTAGGTAGATTAGTACCATTTGCTGCTGTCGTTTCAGCTGGTATCGTTAATGTCTTTTTAATGAGAGGTAATGAAATAAGAAAGGGTATTAGTGTTGTTAATGAAGATGGTGAAGTTGTTGGTAATTCAAAGAGAGCAGCTTGGTATGCTGTTGGTGAGACTGCTTTGAGTAGAATCATCAATGCAACTCCAATCATGGTAATTCCGCCTTTGATCCTTGTCAAATGGCAACGTGGCTGGTTGAAGGGGAAAAGCAATGGTATTCAAAATTTAGTTAATATTGGTGTCATTGCAATTACATCCTTTGTTGTTCTACCATTTGCACTAGCTGTCTTCCCTCAAAGACAAAAGATTTCTGTCACCAAATTAGAGAATACTCTACAGAACAAGAAGAACAAAGAAGGCAAAGATATCACCCATGTATATTTTAATAGAGGCATCTAGACACTTTCACACAATAACATCTAGCTCATTTCACTCACATATTTAATATATAATATGAATCGATTTACTGACACTGTCACTGTTGTTGTTTACCCGCACAAATTTGGTTGCATTTGTATGCAATTTTTCTTGCAACACTTTATGGTTGCGGCCATAAAATAAAAATAATGCATCGAATATATATAGAGGTAGCACAATTTGTTAAAACTATTCCTCTTTGAAGTTGAGACAAGATCTACATTTCGTTTGCTAATATATACATATCAGTTAAGAATAGCTATGGCAGAAAAGGAGGAAGCTGTTTTCCGTTCTGCGGAAATGTCCCTTCTTCAATTCTACATCCCTCAAGAAATTTCTAGAGATGCTGTCTATACTTTAGGTGAATTAGGTATGGTTCAATTTCGTGATTTGAATTCAAAAGTTCGTTCTTTCCAACGTTCGTTTGTTAACGAAATAAGAAGATTGGATAATGTTCAAAGACAACATCGTTATTTTTACAAATTACTAGAGAAGCATAATATTAAATTATATGAAAACTTGAATGAAGAGTTTCCAGAAGGAAGTGTTAAGAGTCCAGTGGGTTCAGCTGTTATTGAAGATCATATTCAAAATGCAAATTTTTTAGAAGAAAGATTACTCCAAATGGAATCTGCTAGTGAACAAATTCAATTGAAAAGAGCAGATTTAGAACAAATGAGAGCTGTACTACAATCTGGTGATGTATTTTTCAAGACGGATGATCCAGCTACTGCTTCTATAAGACGTGAAAGTATTTCAACTGATTTTGAGACTTCAAATGGTCTTGCACAAGTCAACTATATTACTGGTGTAATTCCAAGAGAAAAAGTCAGTATTTTGGCACAAATTCTTTGGAGAATTCTTAGAGGTAACTTATATTTTAAGCATGTTGAGATACAAGATCCGTTCTATGATGCCAAGACCAAATCTTTTATTCACAAAGATGCATTCATCATTTTTTCACCAGGTGATTTAATTATCAAAAGAATCAAAAAGATTGCTGAATCTCTTGATTCTTCATTATATGATATAGACAACAATACTGCCATTAGATCTGATGCCTTGAATAAGGTTAATCAAGATTTAGATGATCTTTACAAGGTTCTAGAAACAACTACAAAGACGTTAGAAAGTGAATTATACGCTCTTTCTAAGGAATTAAATTCTTGGTTTCAAGATATCTCGAGGGAAAAATCCATTTTTGAAATACTAAACAAGTTTAACTTTGATAACAATAGAAAGACCTTAATTGCTGAAGGTTGGGTTCCAAAGGACGAAATCACTTCATTACAAACTCAATTGAATGAAATGACCACAAAATTAGGTATTGATGTCCCATCCATCATTCAAATCCTTGAAACTAACAGAACTCCACCGACTTTTCACAGAACAAACAAGTTTACTGAGGGATTTCAAGCTATTGTCGATTGTTACGGTATTGCTCAATATCGTGAAATTAATGCTGGTTTACCAACTATTGTAACTTTCCCTTTTATGTTCGCTATTATGTTCGGTGATATGGGTCATGGTTTTATAATGACCATGTGTGCTCTAGCTTTAGTTCTCAACGAAAAGAAAATTGGTAAAATGAAAAGAGATGAAATCTTTGACATGGCCTTTTCCGGTAGATACATTGTCTTACTTATGGGTTTATTTTCAATGTACACAGGGTTCCTTTATAATGATATTTTCTCAAAGACTATGACTTTGTTCAAGTCCGGTTGGGAATGGCCAGAACATTTCAAGGAAGGTGAAGCTATCTTTGCTAAGTCCGTCGGCACTTATGCCATCGGTTTAGATTGGGCTTGGCATGGTGCAGAGAATGCCTTATTATTCTCCAACTCATATAAAATGAAACTATCCATTTTAATGGGTTTCATTCATATGACTTATTCCTACATGTTCTCCTTGGCTAATCACATTCATTTCAAATCCATGATTGATATTATTGGTAACTTCATTCCAGGTTTAGTTTTTATGCAAGGTATCTTTGGCTATTTATCTTTTGCTATTGTTTACAAGTGGAGTAAAGATTGGATTAAGGATGGTAAACCGGCTCCAGGTCTATTGAATATGTTGATCAACATGTTCTTAGCTCCAGGTACTATTGATGATGAATTGTACCCACATCAAGCAAAGGTCCAAGTTGTTTTATTAGTGTGTGCTTTAATCTGTGTTCCATGGTTATTATTGGTTAAACCCTTACATTTCAAATATACTCATAAGGTTGGTGGTGCCATTGCTTTACTAGCTTCTGGGGATGTCGAGGCCATTGCTGCTCTGCCTGCTCAAAACCATCATTCTGCTGACGAAGTTGCTGAGGTTTACGAAGAAGATGGTGAAGATAACGGTCATGGTTCAGAAGATTTCTCTGATGTGATGATTCATCAAGTTATTCATACAATTGAATTCTGCCTAAATTGTGTTTCTCATACTGCCTCTTACCTACGTTTATGGGCTTTATCTTTGGCTCACGCTCAATTATCTACTGTCTTATGGACTATGACTATTCAAATTGCTTTTGGTTTCAGTGGGTTTACTGGTGTCTTTATGACATTCTTCCTATTTGCTATGTGGTTTGTATTAACCTGTGCAGTCTTAGTTGTTATGGAAGGTACCTCTGCTATGTTACATTCCTTACGTTTACATTGGGTTGAGTCTATGTCTAAATTCTTTGTTGGTGATGGTATTCCATATGAGCCATTCAAGTTCCAATATATCGATATGGACCAAGCTGTTAATCAAGTTGTTGCTGCTTCTGATTAATAGTATCTTAAAAATATGCACTTTATACATAAAATAGAATAAATAAACCGTACAATTATAATTAGCGCTTTGAAGGCCATAAGAGCTGTTTTTTCCTTCATTATTTTATGATGCTGAAAATAGTCACACCATTCTGCATAGACAACCAGGTTGATTTGAAAATCTATAATCGTTCATTAAGATATACTGTTACATAAAATTTTTACCAAAGATTCATATTTACAAAACTCGGTATGACGATTGTCGCTTCCACAATGATTCCAAATAGGGAATTCCCATACTCAGGACATGATGTATCAAAACATACATAGTTGAGTGGAATGTCATATATGGGGGTAATGCTTGTCTTATGCTGAATAGATACCAGTAGTTCAACAGTCATGGCAAAATATATTTGACAATACGTCGTTACTTCATTAAAATCTTACATTTGCAATCAATTCCACCTGTGATTAGCAACTCTCTACCTATACTACCAATTCCATCCAGATCAAGACAATTTACAAAACCTTGATGCCATTTTTCCCATACACGAATGCATTTACCAGTCTCAAATTCCCAACAACGAAGCGATGCATCATCACCACAAGAGAATAGATATTTGCCTGTGCTATCAAATTTTAGCTCTCGAACCCAACTTTTGTGCCCAATTAATGTTCTTATACATTTGAATTGGTTCAATGACGGTGTAATGTGAGGTATAGGAGCTCTTCCAGGTATTAATCTTGGGATCGGAACTTCCCATATTTTGATTGTATCATCTCTCGATCCAGAGACTACATAACGGAATCCCAAAGGTTTCCATTTCTCGTCATCGTTTTGCCCTGGGGAACCAGCATTTGAGTCAGTATTTTCATTTTTAGAATCTCTAGGTTTAATATCTAGTGGCCTTATGGCAACACATTCTACAGGAAATTCATGACCAAGACCCATAGACAACGAATTACCAGAAGCCCAATGCGTTAACCTAACCGTAGTATCCTGAGACCCTGTGAGTACGAAATCTCCAAATATGTCCAATGATCTAATCCATTCCGCATGAGGTTGCATTGAATGTACACAATATCCGTTATCTGTATCCCAGACCTTAACGGTAGTATCTCTTGATGCAGACGCTAGCATCAAAGTGGGTCTACTTGTAATAAATCTCACCGAAGACACTATATGCTCATGACCCACATAAGTTCTTTTCAATATCAATCCTTTTGATTCCATATCATAGAGCCAAGTACGTATTTTGAGATCCTTTGAGGCTGTCACTAGATAAACACTATTATTATAAGTGGTGATACTCATTGACGTGATTGAACGAGAATGCGCTTGTGTTGAGGCTAGTGGTAAAGTGGTCGATAAGATATCATAAGTATTTATCTTACCTGTTTCGGTTGTAACAAAGCAAATGGGAAGAATAGGATGAAAAACTGTTGCTGTAACTGGTGAATCTAGGTTAATAGTAGTATAAGCGGTCAGTTTAGGTATCCATAATTCCATAGAGGCCCCTGAAGATGGTACCATTGCGGGACTTGTGGATTCTAGTTTCTGAGAATGTAAAGCAGTTGTAAGTTCTTTATTTTGAGTCTCAAGGAGCATAATTTTGCGTTGTAATTGAACGATAGAATTCCACTTACGAGGTAAAAGTAATTGCGACCCTACTGAGGATGAACCATTTGCATTATTATCATTCAATTCAATATTCCAAAGTTTTTCCAACGTTGTTATAATACTTTGCGTTGTAGTATCGGACTCTGTCTCACTGAATGACGATTTTAATTGAGAATAAATGTATTGAAGGATAGCTTGATCCATATCCTGTTTCTGCTGCTGCGAAAGAGGTACCTGCCAATCCATCTTTGATCTGACCTCTTGATTTCAAACAGTCTTCAATATTTCATCAAATCTTAGATATTAAATAATTTGATTATGAAATCCATATCACAAAGCACGTGACTTAGCAACCGTTCATACCAGCCGCAACCACATAGTAACACCAAACAATACAAGTAACAACGACTCATTCACTAACAGACTCCACATCGCTGACCATACAAATCACAAACAACACAACTGCAACTTCAATACTGATGTATCTTTCTCTTTGAACTGCCAAGTTTTCATAGAATTGAAAACAAAAACAACTCGGATAAAAATTGAGATTGAAAAATTTTCTATCTTCTCTTATATATATAAAGAAGATTGAAAGAGTTGTGGGACTGGTAAGGTGTGTAAGAGGTATAGGTAGTGACCCGCTATAGCTACAGAATCATATAACTACTATATTTTTTACTGTCAATATAATATGCCTCTCCTTGGTAGAAATCCGTTCAGTTCTCACCATTCTTCATCAACGCATTTGCATGAGAAGGGGGATCAATCACCGATAAGGGCAGTTTCCCCACAACCACATCCTATTATTTCTAGTACTCATGCTCATACGAGGCAACCACCGTTAAGAAGAAGTTCGAGGTCGTTTCTTAGCTTTATTAGCAGGAAACCCTCTTTGGATTCCATTAGAAGTGACAAATCATCGGATTCTGTATCAGGATTAGCTTCCAATACGATGGAGTCCAATGGAAATTCTACTAGCAAGTCCCATGCTCAGTATAATCACAGTCATAATCAGGATAATCATCATACTATGTCACCTAAGCCTTCTCATTCCATGGCTGAATTGAAAAGATTTTTTAGATCGTCAAAGAAACTAACAATGACTAGAGATAGTCATCATGGTGAAAAGACTCATCATTCAACCGCACATGATCATCATTCTTTTTCGTCATCACAGATCTCATCTATTCATTCACCAAATGGTTCAACGACCCATCTAAATAATCATCATCCTTATTCAACAACAACACTCAATTTAAATTCACATCTACAAGGAATGACAGCTATACAAAACAATAATAATAATGGGCATACACAATCAGGAATACCGCCATCAACAGATTCCATTCTTTCTTTATCAAACACAATAAATATATATCATGATGATACGATCTTAGCTCAAAAGTATGGTCGATTAGGTAAAACTTTAGGATCTGGTGCAGGCGGTTCTGTAAAAGTATTAGTAAGACCGACAGATAATGCTACTTTTGCCGTCAAAGAATTTCGTCCTCGTAAACCTAATGAATCAGTTAAACAATATTCCAAGAAATGTACAGCTGAATTTTGTATTGGTTCTTCATTGCATCATCCAAATATCGTTGATACAATTGATATATTTTCAGATTTCAATCAGAATAAATATTTTCAAGTCATGGAATATTTACCAATCGATTTCTTTGGTGTTGTTATGACTGGAATGATGTCTCGTGGTGAGATCAATTGTTGTCTCAGACAGTTATGTGAGGGGGTTAGATATCTTCATTCAATGGGATTAGCCCACAGAGATCTCAAATTGGATAACTGTTGTATGACGGAACAAGGTATTCTCAAAATTATTGATTTTGGATCTGCCGTAGTTTACAAATATCCATTTGATGATACAAAAACGATACATCTAGCAAGAGGTGTTGTTGGTTCAGATCCCTATTTGGCACCAGAGGTTCTAACATCAACAAGAGCGTATGATCCAAGAGCAGTTGATGTTTGGTCAATCGGTATAATATTTTGCTGTATGATGTTAAAGAGATTTCCTTGGAAGGCACCAAAACTAACAGATGATAACTTCAGACTTTATTCTATGGAAGATGATGTTGAAAGAGATTACATACAGTCTGCTAAACATCATGAAGAATTGTTAAGGGAAAGAAAACAACAAAAAATGCAAGCAGCCGGTGAGGTTCCATTACATGAGACGGAACCACACGAACTTGTTCAACCCTTGAATCAACTACCAACTCCTCCTAGGGATGAGGAAAAGAAAATGCCTTCACCAGAACCTACGAAAGATTTAACTGAAGAACAACCACAAGAGCAGTCAGATGAGCAATCAATCGAGCAGCCACATCCAAAGGAGAAAGTTCAGGAATCATCCGTTAAACAGCCTACACAAGATCATGACAATCAAGATGCCAAATCCATTACTGAATCTCATGTCTCCACAAATACTTTACAGCAGACACCAAGTGGTCATCCTCATAAGAAAGTTATCCATGGTCCTTATAGATTATTACGTCTCTTACCTCATGCGTCACGTCCTGTTTTGTCAAGAATACTAGAGATTGACCCTAACAAGAGAGCTACACTCACGGATATTTTTAACGACGAATGGTTCAGTTCTATCGCAGCATGTTCAGAGGATTCCAAGAAACAAGTCATTAGAGCACAAGGTCATCATCATACTATATTCAAAGATGGTAAGGCCTTCAAAATATAACAATACAAATAATAATAATTTACCTACATGCTAATAATTCATATTTAATAATTACTTAATACTAATGCAAGACTAATAAAATAGTTCATAATGATAAAGCCTCATTGAAAGCAGCAATACTCCGCCGTGTTGCTCAATTTTAAGTTTAAAATCTCATCAATAGACTTTTCACAAATTAATCCCTCGATGAGCCATTTTGATAGTTTCGGCTTGTTTTGCAATTTACTTCTATACAAGATTTAGTCAATTTATGGGCATGTGTATATTCAATGGGTCCACTCAAGTATTGTTGCAGGCTAGTCTGTCAAAGGACGCACCTATTTAATTCACTCTTGAATTCTTAGGCAACCCACTGCACCTTTGGGAAAATTTTACAAGTAGAAAACTAATCATTTAGTATTTTATATATACATGCTTATTTACATTGACTCTACTCTTTTGCGTGCTCCAAATATCTCAGATGCATATTCGTCAAAAGAGTAGCCTTTTCATTCTCAGCTATTGTACCTGGGAAATTTAAAATAGAAACGTTATTAACACTCCATTTATTAGTAAAAGTCTTGTCTTGATTTGCTTGGATAGTTGTATCATCCATTGCGATGCCATCAAATCTAAATGATAAGTAACAAATTAGTCTCCAAAGTAACACTTGTCTTCCATTATCATCGTTTACCATCATATTCAAATCTTCTCCTTGTGAATATAACTGCCTTTGAAAAATAATATTAACCAACTCATTATAGCTCAGCAAGGTACTCTTGTTATCTTGTAAAATGTCCCTCAATAATAGCCAATCATCAACTATTAAAGATTGATCTATAGAGGCGAGTAATTCAGCAAGTTTTTCCTTTCTTTGTAATCTTTCCCATACGTTCAGTTTCCAACTTTTTATTGTGTTTATATCAAGATTCTTTAATATCGAACTCAAATCTGTGCAGGATAAATCATAAGGTGTAACACTGATAGTTTCTCGAGATTCTAATTTCTTAGTTAATTCCGTTTGTCTTGCATATCTATCACTCAACTTTTTAAAGGAGCCAACTGTAACACAAGAACGTAAAGCCAAATTTGGCCATACATAAACCATCAATATAAATATTTCCTCAAGTACAAAAAACATCACAACAAATCGAGGTAATTTCCAAAATTCTTTTCTTCTAGTCCATTCAATAAATGAACGTCTAGTGACAGCAGAATCTAAATCTCCAGTTTCCAATGATCTTAAAATGTTACTGCTCTTGAATTTACTAGGTGATTCATTTTTGCATTTTTTATGTATGGCATATGTTGCATTGATTCCAGCTTTGTACGTTCTTGTTAACCGTCTAAGTATACGAAACCATAACGTTGGGAATTGTCTCCATTTAGGAATTGGATTTTCTTTGACTAGTTGTTTCTCAATTACAATTGGTGATAAAGTTTGTGGAAGAGTGTCTGGGGAGTTTAAATCTGATGTTGCTAGATCAAAGTCTGATGTTAATTGAAATTCCTTCGAAGCAACTTTTGATTTGAGCTTATGAAACAATAAATTATCTTTTGTAGACTCAAGAAATGCTTGTTTTGACCCTAGATTAATAATGGAAGGGTATCTTTTATAACTTAATGAACGTCTGATACTATTTCGTATCATCATCGTTGTTGATAATACAAAAGAAACCTTTTCAAACACAACTTGTCAACTTTCGAAGTAACAAAACTATAGAAGTGTACTCGTATGACAAATTGAAAGTAGTCACTTACTTCGTCGAAACTAAACCTATCGCTATTCAAAAGTGTTGAAGTTATCTTATGTAGTGAACATTTTTTACTTGCAAAATCTACTTATTTAATTTCGGTTCTATATAGTGATGAATAACATATAAAGATTTACAGATCTTTTGAGCAAAAGGACAATATTAGTTGATAGAAGCTAATAAATCATTAGCAACTTTGATAATAGTTTTAGCTTCCTCAGTAGTCTCATTACCTTCGTAAGATTTCAGGAAAGATTCCAAGTTTTCTTTAAATTCGTCAATCTTTTTGTATAAAGTTGGTAATAATCTTTGTGTATCTTCCAATACTTCTACTTGTTTCTTTAAATCATAAGGATCAACATTGGGACCCTCCTTTAAGTTCTCAACATGTGTTTGTTGATCTTTCAACTCTTGTTGATAGTACTTTTCTTCCTTAACAAGTCGTTGTAAAGCTCTAGTTTTGATCTCTAAAGTGGATGGTGCCATAATGACTTATCTCAATATTCTCGTTGTAAAATATTTGAATATATTACAAGCTAGATCCAATTCAGTTCTGAATCTTCAAAGTTTCGAGATTCTTAATCGTGGCGAATCTGTCATTTTTTTGTTATTTCTTTCCTAGATCTATTTTTCAGATCGAATAACAACTAGTGATGAACTTTTGAAACTGTTATACACAAAAATTATGTACGTTCACTATATATACTACTGCTAAAACTTGTCATTGTAGGTGCACGTTTCAACAATGTTATTTTGTCAATTTTATCCTGTAAAATTTGAATGCTATCATAACTTTTACAAGTTTTTATGTCTTTTGAAGCACAATTTGATTCTTCATCTTCTTCATCTTCTTCGTATTCGGAATAATCCAGTTTCATAATTTTGGGGGATATTATAAATTCTTTGAGTGTCCTTGAGGTGATTGTATTGTTTGTAGTTCTGTTTTTGGCTGGTAAAATGGGTTCTTTGATAGCTAAATTTTCAATTACTGATGACAATGTCTGAATAATTGGTGTACCCATTGCTGTTTGATAACCTTCTTTGCCACTACTTGGAATTGTACTCTGTAACTCAGATGATTCATCTCCAGAGCTGAAACTGTATCTAGATTTATTATCAGGACTTGAAATAATATCACTTAGACGAGAACCAACATTCTTTGGTATGGACTCAATTGAAATAATATCAGTATCTTCCACATATGAATTGGTATGATGCATCCTTTCCATCTTTACTTTATTCTGTTGTTTTTGAACATGATTTAAAACTCTATCTATCTCTGAGTTCAATATAGATGTTTTCTTTTGAAAACATGGAGTTTGTTTTAAGAATGGAGATAATGAATCCTCTCTTTCACTATCACTTGGGTAGTATGCTGAAATTATTTCATCAAATAATATTTCACTCTTTTGTTTAGTGATTCTATTGACTTGATCAGCTGAAATATTTGTCTTCTGAAAATCTTCATTTGGATTGGAATGCATGTGGGTATTGGCATCGAGAAGTTTAACTGGCATTATTATAGGATTTGAAACAAATATACTGTCGATTTTCTTATCGTCATCATCAATCACATTGATATTTGGAAGTATTGGTTGGACTTCAGAAACTGACCTCAACGGACTTATTCTTTTGGATGAACGAATTGTATTGTTTCTATATATTTTCTTTATATTTGGTAATGGTGGCAGTTCCTCCTCAGTGATATTTCTTCTTACTTTGTTTCGAAAGGAACTTCTTTTCTTGAAATCATGCAAGAAGATTTCTGGAACAGATTCTAATCTTTTCTTCAATCTAATGGTCCCACCAAATTTACGAGAGAAACGTTTACCATTTCGAGGAATATTTATATTTTCATTAGAGGGACTATCTGGTATCTCTGGAATACGTGACAAATCTTCAGCTGTCAAAGTTAATGAAGCTGGTCTTATTGCATCAATATTCTTTTCCAGTCTTTGTCCTAAAAACTTTCTAGGCATTGAATATTATAATCGTGGAAAATAGTTGGATAGAGGTAGGCTTTTGAATGAGAGAGACTTAAGATTGTAACATATAAATATATACATATGTATATATATTTGCCTCACCTTTAGCAAATCTCCTCACCAAATCTTCACCATTGATTGAAGATGACACAGTCATGAAGAACAACAAGCATCGATATATGATCTGCATGCTCATTAGTGAAAACACCAAAAAAAATCAAAACAAATATGGAAAATACAAGGATTTACAAGATAGTATACCTGTACAAATAATAGCTTCAATAGATATTCATCCTTCAACAACAATATAGGTTCTATGCTGGTGAAACTTCATTAAAATGGCTGGTTTTACTCTTTATATGAAAAGTGTCGCAGTTCGCTGTCGCTTTATTTGATGAAAAGACAAAATATATATACGGATTTCAAACAAACCAGCATAATAACAAATAATATACAACTACGTAAACTGATATACCAGTGAATCAGAACTCTATAAACATTATTTTACATAATTTGAACCTTGTTTTTCTTCCCAATCCTTTAAGGCATTTTCCCATTCGTCATTATTGTCTACATCAATTTCTTTATCTTGCATCTTTTGGTCCTTTATTTGTTCTTCACGTCTCTTATGTTCTATCTTGTCATACTGTTCTTTGTTGTCGATCCATCTATCTTGGATATCATAATGAACCATCATAGCACCTTCCCTAGTGGCTTCAGCCCAGACGGTATCACCACCAACTTCAGATGCTCCGAATATATAACCGTTAGCTTTATCGATGATAAGTTGTAAATTAATCATACTTTCTTTGTCATCAACAGCTAACACTTGAAATGACACTAAATTGAAATCAGAAACCAATTCGCTGATGGTTTCTGTTAGTTTACTGTACCTTTTACCTAAGGCACTAGAGCTTTCTTGTTCAATAAAAGGTTGTAAATAATCTAATTCTTGAACATCAGTATAATAATCTAACTTGAATGGTAATTCACCATATGATTTTATCATATCTATCTTAGAAAAGACATTTATTTGTGGAAGGTCCATCATAAGCATGGATCTTAATGCTAATAATACAATAGATACATATTGTGAAGGAGATGTCATATAATAACAGTCGATCAAATTGACAACACAAAATCTCATATCCAATTCTTTTTCCAACTTTTTGAATATTTTGAATAATGAAGAATGATGTGTGAATAATTCAACTTGACCTGGACAATCAAAGACAAGGTACGCTTTTTCTTGTTGAACTAAAGATTTAATTTGTAAAATGAACAAATCAATGGACTTATCGAGAGATTCCATAGCATACATCAAACCACCATTTGGACCCAATTGTTGTTCATTCATAATCTCTTCTATAGTGATGAAATCTCTAATATCGACTGCACAGGCATATGGTAATCGATCATTAGCAGGATCCATATTCACTATCTGTGAATGTCTACCGATTGCATTGAAAAACTGTGAGCAACCATTACAGTACGTCGATTTTCCAGACCCTGGAGGTCCAATAACGATCTGAGCAAATGACATTCTACCTCTATTTCAAAACCAATTTTGTATCTTGATTATCCATCAGTTCATGTTCAAATTTTTCACTTCTTACCACTGAAATATAGAAAAAAAATATATATAATGTCAGATATTTTATATTGGGAATGACTATAAGTATTATGTAAAAAATACAGAGTTTTAACGTTCGAACAAACCATCATCTTCATATATGTTGTCCTCATCATTGTAATACTCACTATCTGTATTATCTTCATCGTCATGTTCATCTTCACTAGTGCTGATTTCGCTGTAGATTGTTTCATCGAAATTTTCATCAAGGTTATCGTATGCATTCATTAGTGTTTCATTCTTGAAGTTGCTCTTAGGATCAACTATGAAGTTACCTTCCACGTAACAATTACTTAACTTGGATTTAGCTCCAATTCTTGCATTTGGACCGACGATAACATTTTCTAGGATACATTCATCACCGACTTGAACATTGTTTAATAAGATAGAACCAGATATACGACATTTGCTACCGATTTGACAGGAAGCGTTGACAGATGATAATTTGATACTACTCCTTTCAGATAATTTACAACTTGGGTCAACGATTGAATCAGCACCAATAGTAGCGGAAGAAGCTGTAGAGGTTACTAAATTACTACTATTTGATTTTATCTTTAAGATAAAACGAGTGGATTCCATGAAAGAATGTAAATTGTTAGAGCGAATAAATGTAGAATTTTCGGGTAAGATAAAGATACCAATTGTTTCTCTATTTTTAGCGTGTTGCCATGATCTTCTACTCAAATCTCTAAAGAGTTTACCTAAAGAGGTCTTTGTATTGATTGGATCCTTAATCAACTCATTGGTTTTCTTAAGATAAGAAGGATAAATTTCAGTTGGATCATTTTTATTTATACGAACATTGTTCGAGGAACCAGAAGAACCTGCAACAGATAATTTAGATAAAGTATCTGTACTTTTATTTAAATCTGATGTATTACCACTCTCAATACCACTCTCTGTATTAGTTAAATTGTTTAAGGATAATAATTGAGCTAATTCATAAGAACAAAAATATATGAATGAGTTAACTAATCTTTTGGATACTGTTGTATTTGGATATTTCCATAATAAATGTGTTCTTAATTGTAAATATTTGGATTTAGTAACATCTGATTTTGAATAAACATCTAATAAGACAGGTTGTTTCTTCGAGTGAGTATTTTCACTATATACTGTAAAGAATTGTTCTTGTTTTTGTAATTGTTTTTTATCAATGACTGCATCAGCAGAATTTTTAAAATATATGGACATAGCTAAATTATCATAATCTCTATTACGATATTGATCAATAAAGATTTGTGGTGGTATATCTGTTATGAAATCACATGGTAGTAGTACAAAATCACCAGTAATTTTATCAATCAATTCATTTTGTAATAATTCACCAGTAAAATTTGATTTTGAAGTAACAAATTTAATCTTTTTCGGTTTCTTAAAATGATATGCATGTGTATTACTTAAAATAGTCTTTGTAATCAATTCAAATTGTTTATCTCTCAAAGATAAATAAGTATTTAAACCCATTTTAATAGCTTCAATTTCGTCATTGTCAGCAACAACATTGATCTCCTTAAAATCAGCTTGATCACACCAATCAATAACATATTCAATCATTAATCTACCAGCAACAGGTAATAATGCCTTTGGTAATCTTGGATTTTTATACTGATCATCAGAAATTTCTGTTCCAGAGATATCGGGTTCTACACCACCTACAGAAGAGATAGAAGAAGGATTTGAAAATGGATTCAAATTGTGACCTTTCCCACAAAAGATAAAAGCTTGAATCTGCATATCACACCCTTCTTAACACTCGTTACTACTCTCAATTCCTCATAAATCATAAGCATCAATTTTCAAATTTAAACAAAATTTTTCAATTTGAAAGAAAAAAATATCAAAAATTAAGAAGCGGGTAACATTTTTGAAATATTTCATCTTTTTTGCCACCGGAAGAGTTGAATGAATCAATTAGAATCCCTGGTTGAGTGTTAATGATTAGTGTGAGTTGAAGAGAATAAAGAGAGAAAGGTTTGAAAGAGACTGGGTTTGATTTGGCAAGACGATGAGTGAAGAACAAGACCCATTATTAGCTGCTTTAAATGGAGAAAATGAGGGCAATCAGGGCTCAGAGCAACAACAGCAACAACAACAACAGTTTCAACAGGAAGAACCTACTGTTGAAGATACAGTGGTTCCAATAGATCCAGAACAAGAAGCTCATAATAAGGCCTTGACACAATTTAAAAAGAAATTATTGGAACATAGACGTTATGATGATCAGTTGAAAAATCGTCGTCAAAATATACGAGACTTGGAAAAGATGTATAATAAGACAGAGAATGATATAAAAGCATTACAAAGTATTGGTCAATTGATTGGTGAAGTTATGAAAGAATTATCTGAAGAAAAATATATTGTCAAGGCCTCTAGTGGTCCTCGTTATATTGTGGGTGTAAGAAATTCAGTTGATCGTTCAAAATTAAAGAAAGGTGTAAGAGTTACTTTAGATATAACTACATTAACAATTATGAGAATTTTACCTCGTGAAACAGATCCTTTGGTTTATAGTATGACAAGTTTCGAACAAGGTGATATTTCTTTTGATGGTATTGGTGGTTTAACAGATCAAATTAGAGAATTAAGAGAAGTTATTGAATTACCATTAAAGAATCCAGAAATCTTTCAAAGAGTAGGTATCAAACCTCCAAAGGGTGTTTTATTATATGGTCCTCCTGGAACAGGTAAGACTCTTTTAGCTAAGGCTACCGCTGCAACAATTGGTGCAAATTTTATTTTCTCTCCTGCATCTGGTATTGTTGATAAATACATTGGTGAATCAGCTAGAATTATTAGAGAAATGTTTGCTTATGCTAAGGAACATGAACCATGTATTATCTTTATGGATGAAATTGATGCTATTGGTGGTAGAAGATTTAGTGAAGGTACCTCAGCAGATCGTGAAATTCAACGTACTTTAATGGAATTATTAACTCAAATGGATGGGTTTGATAATTTAGGTCAAACTAAAATTATTATGGCAACAAATAGACCAGATACTTTAGATCCTGCTTTATTAAGACCTGGTAGATTAGATAGAAAAATTGAAATTCCTTTACCTAATGAAGCCGGTAGATTAGAAATCTTTAAGATTCATACATCAAATGTTAAAAAAATTGGTGAATTTGATTTTGATGCTGCTGTTAAGATGAGTGATGGTTTTAATGGGGCAGATATACGTAATTGTGTTACTGAAGCTGGATTTTTCGCTATTAGAGAAGATCGTGATCATATTATTCCAGAAGATTTAATGAAGGCAGTTAGAAAAGTAGCAGAAGTTAAGAAATTAGAAGGTTCATTAGAATACAAAAAATTATAATCGCCATATATGTATTATAAATATGTAGTCAAAAATCATTCACTTAATTCGATGATCTCAGTTTTCTTATGAAATCGTTGATTAAACTCAATTGTAAGATGTTGTTTCAACTGACTAAATTTATTACCATAATCTTTATTACAATAGCAACAAATTAAAGTTTGTTGTTTCAAATATTCATTTTCAATGGCTTTAGGATTACTTAATTGTATAACTTTCAAAGGCAATTGATCCCATTTAACGAAGAAACCTGTATTGAACGAATTATAATGTTTCTTATTCCTGAGTCTTATTGAATTGAAATCCCTCGTAATCACATGAATGTGTAAATTATTCATTGATGGAACTTGATGAATTCCTACTTGAATGAAATATTTAACAAAATTTGATTCACCTTGAAGCTTTTCATCTAAAATTTCAAATTCATTGTTGAAATGGGTATAGATGTAATGTGTTGCAATATTGACAATTGGTTCCAAATCTGATTTTATCTTCTCTGTCAATGCTACAGTGGGATGTTGCGTCGTCAATTGAGGGTTTCTTGGTAGTATTAACAGATGATATCTTGATTTAGGAAATGCATCTGTGATGATAACTACTTTAGAATCATGATAAATTACACTACTTCCCTCGTTGTTACTAAGAAAAGTTTCTGGATGGTTTATATACGGTTGTAATGCTCTCTTCCATGACATCTCTTACTCAATGGCATGTATACTAGTCTGTTTCTTCATTTTTTTTTTGAAATGATAGGATATTTGTACATATGATAATTACATCGATGAGTTGTATAAAATAGTGTCTTTTATAGCAAAATATATTTTCTTGTTGTTTGTTGGGTTCTTTAAACTAGCTATCTGTACATATAGCAATGAATTCATCTTCATTAATTTCACCATCACCATCCATATCAAATTCTTCAATCATAGCTCTCAATTCTTGATCTGTTAAATTCTCACCTAATTCTTTAGATACTCTTCTTAAATTCTTGAAAGATATTTTCCCTGTCTTGTCATCATCAAATAATTGGAATGCTCTTTTTATCTCTTCTAAGGGATCTCTATTCATAATCATCTCACCAGCAATAAGAAAGAAATCCTCGTAATGTACTAAATGACGACCATCTCTATCATATTTATTTATCAAATCCAAAATATCTTTCTTTTCCAATTGAAATCCTAATGCTCTTAAAGCCACTTTGAATTCATGGAAATCTAAATATCCATCGTTATTCATATCAAATAATGTAAAAGCTTCGTAAATTTCTTGTTTTTGCTCTTTGAGTAACTCATTATTAATTGTAGAGTTATCAAGTATATTTGAATCTGGCACAGTATATTCTTTATTCATGGAATTTGTTTTCAGATTGTTTGATCTTAGATTGTTATTCATCATGTATTTATCAACGAGATTTCTTCAGTCACAAACCCAAAAAAAAGATAGAAAGTGTATCAACCAAAGCTCACTTATAACAATACCAATCTTGTCAAACTGTCTCTTGGAAGATTGTCTAACAATATTCTAAACTCTTTGTTTTCAAGTTCAATATGGTAAATAGTCAATAAGTTTCATTTCATCTTTGAATTTTTCATGTCGATCCGAACATGAAATCAAAAAGAAGGTAATGATTATATAACTAACATCTTAACAAAGACTCTTCAACTAAAGCTACTAGTTTGAGCTTGTTCTAACGAAGATGCCCAGTGGTTATACTAGAGTATCTAATGAAGGGCATGATGATACGTCTAATTTGCCACCAGCATATATAAATTCAGAAGGTGAAAATCAGAATTTAGCTAGTAATGTTGATGTAAATTCAGATATTGACTTTGATCTTGTTCCTGATGATTATAATTATGATACAGAAGCAGATTTGGAATTAGGATCTCATATTTCAAACGAAATGGAGTTTCAAGACACTTTAATGCAAGAGACTCCTGTTATTCAACGATTTACAAATAAAATTAATACAAAAATTATAATACCTGTATGTGAAAGAATAGTGGAACCATTGAACGAATTTCAGATACGATTTGCTAATAGTATTGATCGAAATTTAAATAAAATTGGTAATCCTTTAATTGTGAAAAGATTTATTTATCTGATCTTTATATGCATACTGTTTCTTTTACTAAATCTATTTGCTGGTTTACCAAATGGTAAAGCTATAGGCTCAAAAGGAGAATTTTCAAATGATATATTATTGAAAAGATACGCTGAGAGTGTAATAGATTTATTCAAGTTTGAAACTGATTTGGAATATCTATCCAGCGTACCACATATGTCAGGAACCAAAGGTGATATAGTTATATCTGATTTTATCAGACAAAATTTTGAAAATAGTGGTTTAGATGCTGTATATCAAAGTGAGTTGGTAGCTTACTCAAATTATCCAACTAATGACTCAATGATAACTGCATATCAACATGACAATGAAGAAGTATTACAATTCAATCTTACACAAGAGAATTTCAATCCTTTGAGTACGAATGGGAATTTGAATGGAATGAGTTTGATTTATGGTCATCATGGTACAGATGCAGAATTGAAACAATTAAGGAAAATATCTGTACTTTATCAGGAAACAGATTTTGTTCTTCTATTAAAGTATAATAGTGATATCATTGTTAGTGAACAGATTTTAACAGCTCAGAAATATAAAGCAAAAGCTATTATTTTCATTTCGAACTCTTATAAAGATAATAAAGATATTGTTCAAATGAAATCTGTCGGGATTCCACAATTTGCAACCGGTGATGCCCTATCACCTGGATATTTTGGTACAACTGTAAATGGTAATAGACCAGAAAATTCTCAGCAGTTACCTCGTATACCAACAATCCCCATCTCATACAATCAAGGACATTTATTATTAACTAAATTATCACAGAGAGGTCTACTCTATAGAGATAATCATTATAGTGGTATAATTAACGATTTAAAGGTAAATATAACGGTAAATAACGCTATAGTGGAAAGACAAGCTCTCACAAATATTGTCGGTACTATTGATGGTAGAGAACAAAACGACAAGGCTATTATAATTGGTGCATCAAGAACTTCTCCAAACAATGGTGCAATGTATCCAAATTTTGGTACTGCCACTTTATTATCATTAGTTCAAATATTTCAGGAACTAAGATTCAAATTCAATTGGAGACCAATGAGAAATATATATTTTGTCTCCTTTGGTGGGGATGAGTTCAATTTTGCTGGTGCTACTGAAGGTATGGAATTTGATTCCATGGCTATGAGACAAGAAGTTTATTCATTCATAGATATATCACAGTTAGGTTTGACTGATAAAATTGATGTACAAGCACATCCACTATTACAAGTTTTATTCAGTGATAACTCTTTGAAGGGGCAATCTTTTAGTGTGAAAGTTAGTGATATACAACAATATGGTGATTGGATACCATATTTATCCAATGGTATTGCATGTGCAGCAATTTCTTCACCTGAAGTGAAATCTAGACGTATACCGATTGACACTTTAGATGATAAATTTGAAATACTGCATGAAAAGCTAAAGGATATTGACAATCAGCAAAACTTGAAAGAAATTTTGCTTTACACAATCCAAGTAATATTAAAACTATCAGATGAACCCGTTATTCCATTTAATGTAAAACATTACATGGAAACATTAGATAAATCTTTACAATCGATGCTTAAGATTTATAAACAGAAATTGGAATTTAATGCCATCATCAAAAGTTTATTAAAATGGAAGAAAATTGCAAATGAATGGAATTTGTGGCAGAATCATTGGAAGAAGACTGTGTATGATGGTGATATTGCTTCTGAATCAATTTTAAAAGGTTTAAATCGTAGAAATTGGAATGAAAGATTGAGTGAAATTTCTAAAGTAACACTCAATGAATATGGGTTACCAGATAGGAAATTTTATCAAAATATGTTATTTGGTCCACCATTATGGAATGAAAGATTCTTTGAATCAACAGATATCAATCCTTGGAGTTTTCCTGGAATTAAAGATGCCATCAGTAGAAGAGATTGGAGAAATGCTCAAGAACAAATTCAAATAGTTGGTGAGATATTGAGTAAATCAGCTGACCAATTTTTAAATGATTTACAACTTGGCAAATAGTAGATATTTAATAAAGAACAATAATACAAAATTAGGTCTTTTATTCTATTACATAAGGTCTTGATAATGCTTATTATGGATGCTAACAAGTACGAAGTATTTTATTCAATATGTTTCTTCATTAGAAGGGCATCAACTGGACCATTGACAGTATTGAAATAATCTTTTGATAAATCACCTTCCTCTTGAATGAAACCATTGCTACTGTACCAATCTATAGTGGATCTATCATTAACTGGAACATGAACAAAGATATTATGTTGATGGTTAGTTTTACATACTTCTTCAACGTAATTCAAAAATTTTGTTTCAATGTCCTTACCTTGATATTGTTCGAGAACAACTAACAATTCAATATGAACTCCCCTTGGTAAAGAGTCACCTTTCTTCTTTGGATATAATTTTACCTTCAATCCACCAACTGGAATCTCACTATAGTAAGCTAATTTGGGAAATACTGCTTCCTTCTTCTGTTCCTTTAAGAATATCTCATCAAAGAAATTTTTTGGATATATAATTGTTGGATTAACTATATTGGCTAATTTAACCAACATACCCAAATTATTTTCATAAACATTGTCTAAGATAATCAAATCACGGGCCATTGCTTGAGTTACTAACAATATATTCTCTCAATGAACCTTGACTATTAGTATCACTGGTTCTATTTAAGCAGTCAACTGAAAAATTTTGTTACATAGTAATGTCTACACGTGATAATATTGAATAGCAAAGACTTATATGATACATATGATACATTGTGATAGATTTGGATAACTTATTTCATCTCAACATCAGTAGATGTGGAATTAGTAGTGAAAGGAGAACCTGAATCACCGTCAATACCAGTTTTGTAATTACCACCAGCCACTCGTTGACCCTTTTCATTAATTCTGATCAAGACCAAAGTACTCATTGAACCAAAACTACCATTCCAAGCTCTTAAGAAGATAACATTTTTAGCATCAGTTAGATCTGGTATCAAGAACCCTTTCCTAAACTCTTCCATTTCTAAATCTTTTTTACTTTGTAAGATCAATTGTTTATTAGATGGAGGTCTATTTGATCTTCTCTTCTTTATCAAATCATTCAATTCAACATCATCTCTATCAATAAATTGTTTGACAAAGATAACTGTTTCATCAAAAGTGAAATTTTCTCTATCTTTGAATGTATCCATATTGATAACATCTTGTATAAACTTAATACGAGCTAATTCAGTTGATCTACGTTCATTGTGAGCCTTTTTCTTAGCAGCAACTTTCCCTTCACGCAAAGTAGCTCTAGTTAATTGAGCAAACTTACGACCTCTAGGGTGAATCATAGATTTCTTACCGTTTGCATTCAAATTCTTCTGAATCTTAGAAAGTGATTTAGACACAGGCATTGCAAATTATACAGTATTATAATGATCTGCTCCCAAAGAGTTATTGCTCATCTCATCAGTTAAAATTATAAAGAAGTGAAAAATTTCCGTATGAAAAATTTTATGTTAGAAGGAAGAACTTCATTAAACTGCTTCACATACAATATTGTTATAACAGTCTTGTTCAAGAGAAAGAGTTTTGAAGATATCTTTTGATTGTCAGAGAAGTTTGTAAAAGTAATTCTGACATTAACTACATTGTTTCTTTATCTTGACTATTGTAACAGGTTGTATTCGCTCAACTGAAAAAACTGTAAGATCATCGGGTTACAATTCAAAGTCTTGTTGTTTCTTTATCACTACTTCACGACTGAAGTCAGTATACTACCACGACATGCCACTATTCAAGTTAATCACCCCAAAGGAGTTTGCTTCATTGTTAGTCACTGAGACTAATCATAGAGTTATCCCAGTTGATGCTTCTTGGTACATGCCAAATCTTAACAGGGATCCAAAGAAAGAATTTTTAGAGCAAGAACGTATTCCAAATGCTGTATTCTTTGATATTGATGGTATTAAGGATGAATCTTCACCTTATCCCCATATGTTACCAGATGCAGCTGCTTTCAATAAAGGAATGAGCAAATTAGGTATTAAGAAAGATGATATCTTAGTGGTCTATGATCGTCTAGGTATATTTAGTTCTCCAAGAGCAGCATGGACTATTGCACTATTTGGTCATTTCTCTGTTTATTTATTGAATAACTTCAATATCTATAAATCTGAGGGATATCCCTTGGATACCTCCAAAAAGACTAAGTATAGTGATTTGGAACCATCTCAATATGAAGCTGATGAAAATTATATCATTGATGAAGTAGTTACTTATGATGATATGTTGAATTTAGTTAAGACAGGCGCCATCAGAACAAACTACAACGTCTTTGATGCAAGAGCTTTAGCTAGATTCGAAGGTAAAGCACCAGAACCAAGAGCTGATATTCCATCCGGTCATATTCCAGGTGCTCAACCATTACCATTTACTGACCTTTTGGATTCCGATACTATGGCTTATCCTGTATCAAGTGAACTCATGTCTGAAAGATTGAACAAAGTGATTACAAAATATAACAATACTTTGGATCTGGGTAAACCAACTATTGTTATGTGTGGTACGGGGATTACTGGTACTATTATCAAGGAAGCATTAGAATATGCTGGTATCAAAAATGTCAGATTATATGATGGTTCTTGGACAGAATGGGCTCAAAGATCAGATCCAAATTTGCTCGGTAAAGATAGAGAATAATCATCTGTTATATATACTAGTTATATAGTATCTCCTTCTATAATATTTCTTATATTCATCTCTTTATTCCATCGTTAATATATGAATATTTTTTTTTAATGACTATTTGAAAATTCAATGCTTCAAGATGAAAAGTTTCAGATTGTAGATATACTACCAAAGACCATACAAGATGTCGATGCTACCAGGTTTAACAGAAACAGAAGACATTCAAGATTTTTATACAGGTGGTAATAAGTCACATGAGCTGACAATCCCAAAGGATTCACAATGGAAGGTTAAAATACCAACAGAATCTAAACTTACGATAAAGATAATATCAGGTATAGCTGAAATATTTGGTACAGAATTAGCAAATTCAGTAGAATACCAATTTCAAAATTGGTGTTTCTCAATCTCTGCAATTGAAGAGGTTACTTTAGTATGGAAATGTCCAGATATGAAAGAAATTGTGAATGAAGTTGATATAACATCTAATACAACAGCACCATATGTTTATAATTTACATTTTGCATTGGAAAAATTAAGAAACTCAAGCTTTGATGGTCCAAGAATTATGATAATAGGATCTAAAAATACAGGGAAAACTTCACTTTGTAGAACATTATCTTCATACACTATTAAATTCAAATCATATCAACCACTTTTCATTAATTTGAATCCACAAATGGGTATCTTTTCACCACCAGGTTGTCTTACAGCTACACCAATATCTGATATTTTAGATGTTCAATTATCAATTTGGGGTCAAAGTATGACAAGTGGTGCTACACAATTACATAGCAAACAACCTCTAGTGAAAAATTTTGGTATGGAAACAATAAAAGAAAACTATGAATATTATGAACATATAACGGACCAATTGGCATCGTCAGTATCTGAAAGATTACAGAATGATCCTCTGATCAAGAGATCCGGTTGTATCATTGATACACCTCCATTGTCAGAATTTAGTGATGATCTTGAACAATTAGTAAATATCATAAAGAAATTCAATGTCAATATGGTAGTAATGTTATCTAATGAAGAGAATAATGGTGAACTATATGAAAGAGTCGCTGCCAAGATAAAACCATTGGTTGGTGATTTCATGCTTCGATTTCCAGCTTTGAGTGCTGCAGTAAATGTTGATGATGTTTATGAAAGATCTTTACAACGTGTTGCAATAAGAGAATATTTTTACGGTAGTTCAAATTGTGTATTGAGTCCATTCTCTGCTACTGTTGATATTGTTGATTTCAAGATTTGGAAACCTTTGAGTCTGATGGAAACTCAATCAAATATAGATCAAAATTTGGATCCAATAAAACTGATTCCTGTAGATATTAATGCTAGTAACTTACAGCATGCACTCATCGCAATTACATATGCAGACAAACATGCAGATAGTAATGAAGTGAGTAGAGCTTCCATCTTAGGATTTGGTTTAATCACAGAAGTTAATGAAAAGAGAGGTAAACTACGTATTTTGGTGCCAGTTCCTGGAAATTTTCCCAATAATGCAACAATTCTTACAAGTTTCAGATATTTAGAATAAATATATACAATAATTAATACTACTATCACTACTACTTTTATGTATAAAATGCCCATCTCTTCATTATTGTTAAACTGTTCAGCGAGCACAAACTTTTTGTTTTCTGATATACAACGTAAATGTCTTGAGAAAACAGTTAGTGATAATGAAACAGAGGAAAGAAGTGGATGAAACATGTATTCAGAGAACGATATTCAGCTAACGAATTCAATCACACCATATGATATATCTTTGATTATACTGATTCATTTGTATTGCCTAGAAAATACTGAAATCCCATTGGAAGTATTTCAAAAGTTAATAGGATCTACAACTAGTATATACCTATTCAACCCATTATTACAACAAAAGATAAGTTTCCTTGGAATTAAGGACCCAATACTTCCTACATTAGATGATATTGTAAGGTTTCTCTCGAATTGTACTTTATCAACAGCTCTAGCTTTGAAATTAATAAAAGTACATGAACAAGTACAGGAATTAGACGATGTTCATCGTTTGTTATACCAATTGAGGGATAGATGTCTGGTTAATGACTCGAAAGAATTGGTAGGCCTTGAATCTGCAGATCGTTTCAAAACAATAAAGTTTAGTAGGGAAAGTCTCTTGGGTAGTTATGTCAGCGAATGCATAGAAAGAATATCAATGGGATTATTCGAGGACAGGGAACTGCTAATGAGATGTTTGAAGAGCTATGTCAACGAATTCAAGAAAAGCAGAATATATAAACAACAAGAACATGAAATATCAAAATTGGATATTGTACTGCGATACCCAATCAAAAATTTCGAAGGGACACAGATAGAATATTTAACACATCAAGAATTGTTTACCACTGTTTCAAATGAACTAATTCAACAACAATATCCATCTATATTAATTGAAAAGAGACATTTTCAAAATTTGTTAAATTGGCTTCTTTGTAGTATTGCTGAAGATTCACCAAGATTAGCTACTGATGAGAATCTCCAAAAGCTTAATCATATGGTTGATAATCTTTCTTTAGAAATTATTGGGAAATTCCCATCTATTCATGTCATACGATATTTGAAATTCCTTAAAAATAGATCATACCAAGAAGCACTGGATTCTTTACATCATTATTTCGATTATATGTTAGCTCAAGATTCAAAATATTACTTCCATACCTCCTTGCTATCTTTAGCTAAATTTCATGCTCACTTTAATGATAGTATAGCTGCTATTCAATGTTTTGATGAAGCAACTAAAATTGCTCGTGAGCATAAGGATACTAAAACTTTGAATTTTATCATTATATGGATTATAAAATTTATTGAAGAGAATCCAGAACATATTTCAGAGTTTCAAATCAAAGTTGATCAAATTATAAATTTTCTAAAATCGAGTTCTGATAAAGTTGATGCTTTGGTATTTGAGAATGTGTATCGTTTTGAATCATTATTATTGATGAGAGGCAATAAAGATTTGATTGCTACTTTGGAATCATCATTCAAATACATGGTGATAGAGTTGGAAAATTTACGGTACAATGAATTAAATGTAGACATGTCTTTTTGGAAAATATTTTGGGAAAAGATGGGATATGAAAGTATTGCAGATGTATATGGTCTCACTTCAAAATCAAATGAAATAGATGAAGAGATAAAAAGAGCAAATGAAGCATTGAAGAGCAGCGATTATGGTTATATAAAAGGATTTCTTAAGAATCTACAACTTCCATCGTTGAAATATGAACAAAAAATGCAAATAAAACAGATTGAAATTGAATATTTGATTGTAACAAGAGATTATGACAAAGCAATGAATACTGTATGCGACAGAATAACTGAATGTGAATTAAAGTATTCAGATATTAAATGGAAATTCGAATTTGAAAAGATTAAATGCAAAGTATTCCTAGCTGCCGGAATCGGTCAAAGATGTTTGCCGTTGTTAGCAGATATGATTAATGAAACTCATAGCACAAAGAATCCACTTGGATCAGCGGATTGTCTCTATCTCTTATGCCAAACTCTTGTTGAAATTGGGAAACTTGATCAAGCCAAGGATTTACTGAAGATGAACCTAGCAGCTCTATTACAATTTCCAAAATACAGAAGTTTAACAAAGGAATTGTTTGAAACTATAAATAACAGCATTGTAAAAAGAGAAAAGCATACCTAAAATTGCGGTTTTTTTCAACACACCAGCCAGAGACAACTACTTGCTAAAAGTTCTTTGTAGCTTCATTTTAAGATATGCAATCTTAGTTATTTGAGATATATTGTACCCTAAGTAACAAAATATGTAGGTTTCGAATATATAGCACGGAATAGATGTCTAATACAGAAGAGTAAATAAAAAAAAGTATGTATCAATGTATATTAATTTGATAAAGCTGTTTGAAAAAAAGAGAGTAAAACAATGTCCATGCGAAAATATGAGTAGAGAGCCTAATGAAATTCAGTCTTAGTATGTAGTACTGTTACTCCACATTACCCTGTTTACATTATTGATGGTTCCAGAGGTTTGGGAAGTGGCGGTAACAACAGTATTAGAAATCAAGGCTTCAGAAGTAATAACAGAAGCAGCAGTTTTTGCTGTAACAAAAGTAATTTCAACAGAAGAAGCAACAGGAACAGTAACTGAAGAAACAACTTCATTGTTAGCCGAGGTAGTGGCAGTGACAGCGTCAGGAACAACTTCACTGGTAGTAGCAGTGGTAGCGACAGAAGTGATATCATAAGTAGCTGGAGTAGTTGCAACTGAACCAGCAACAACAGAAGCAACTTCACTTGTAACAGTAGATTCTAGGTTATCGGATACTGTAACTGAACTAGCAGCTGCTTCTGGAGTAACAGTGACGGTGATAGGTGCAGCTGTAACAGTAACGTATTGAATTTGAGGTACACAAGAACCATTAGAGGATAAAGTAGGGCTTTGCTCAGTCTCTGTAATTGGTAAATATGTATTACCAGCTTTACGGTAAAGAAGAGATTTGGTGGAAGCTGATTTAGTAGTAATGAGAGAATCAGAGCCATGTTGAGTATAAGTGGTTAAAATGGTGGAAGTGATAGTACTTGAAGTATAATCAGCTGTTGTGGTTCCACTACTAGCATCATTAGCAGCTGTTGGGGTTCCACTAATAGCATCATTAGCAACTTTGTTGACATTAGTTGACATGGTATCAGCAAGGTCAGCTGCAGCTGTAACAGTAGCATCATTAGCTAACGTAGAGGTACCTAACCAAAAAGTAGTGAATGCAGTATAAGTAACATACATTGTGGTGGTATCATCTTCATAGGTAAAGGTATTTAGTTGTGGTTCGACTGTGTAATCTGGAGCCAAAGTGGTAGTGATTCTTTCAGAAGTAGCGACCGCTGACAACTGAGTAGTATCGTTGTTAAAAACCAAAGCAGAAGCAACTGAGGAAGATAAAGCAACTAAAATAGCAGATTTATTAAATATCATTTTAAAAGGAGCGACTAGAAGTTGGGGAAAATAAGATATTCAAACTATAACTTTGTAATGAATGGACGAGACCTACTAAATTGGCTCAAGGGAGATTTTTCAAGTTGCAATCAGATTATCTTTCTTGTGGGATCTTCAAATGAAAGTAAATCAATAAGTAAAATTTAAAAGCAAGAAAACTGGACGTGACAAAGGTACCTTAACGCAAATAAACTAAGAAAAGTCTGGTAGTTTATATAATGTCACAGAAGTTTTAAAGTAGAGTAAAATACCCTCATTGGTCATCGTTTGGTGATCTTGTTAGCACTATAATAGCATACAAACCATCATTAAAAGTCTTGATATACGCGAAATGTAACAATATTTTTCAATGTTTACTTGTTTCATGACGCGAAATTTCAAAGTAAATCTGAAAAAATTCTTTGCGGGCTTTGAAAAAAATAAAACGGAATTTTTGTTTCTGTTTAGCAATGAGAACGATAGAGTTGAACTTGTGGCAGTGATGAGGAAAGTGATCTGCGCTTTGTAGTGGGCAAACTGACGTTCTTGAATATGTTGTTTCTACTAAAAGAATAGTTTCGCAGTAGTACGTAAATTCTCTTCCTCGGGAGTGAGGATTTTTTCCTTGGATAATAGGTTTAAAATCATACCAGCTATGAATTTACCGTTGTTCATAATACTTTCACTACCTTTATCAGTATTCGCTTTAAAAGAGATAATAGTGTCCAGAACCGTCTTTAAGTTATCGGAATGTTTTATAAACAAATAGTTATTCTTATTGTTCGTAACATCAAAATTTCTTAATGAAATTCCTATTGTTTTACTCATTTGAAACAATGTATTTATAGACAGACCATTATTACCTGTGTGATCACTGAATTTGAACATGGCATCCCATAGCATGTGGAATAGTGAATCATCAACTGGGGTTTTGGAGACTAACAATTTGTCCAAAGTCAAACAAATGATAAGAGTACCTGAATCCAAAATAACATCAAGGAATGGTTTTGAAGTTTCAGGTTCAGAACAAATTTTGGTTAAAATTGAACTTGGTAAGACTGTGATTAATTTTTTCAAAAAGGACTCTAATAAAGGTGTCAAATTTTGAAAATATTTATTTTGATCATGACATATTTTTAAAATGACGACAAGTCTAGCCACAGAATCTTGAGTCAGAAACATTGCATTGGACAGATTTATCAGTTTTTTGAAAATATCTAAAAACCCTTGGTACTGCATTGGATCTTTCAAATGAATGGTGATATCAATGAATTGTTCTAATGAAACATCCTTCGTAACGGAATCAGCATCTTGTTTTGATGATATTGAATTAGATAATACAATCAAAGCAGCTGCTAAAGTATATCCATTTTTGGAAGTTTTAATGTAATTTTCACATAATTTTTGTTCTGATTTATTGGAATGTGTCTTATTAGCGGAAATGTGACCCATGATGGATGTAACTCTTCTCATAATGATTAATTTATTTTGATATTCTTTGTTGGCTAAGGTTTCTAGAGCTAAAAATAAATTGGTTTGAATCTTTGTTATGATTTCAGATTCTGATGAAAAATTCATTTCATCATTCCTTGTTATAATGGTCTCAAAGATTTGAGTAAAATTGAATAATATCTCAGCATTTGGATCTGCCTCTTTCTCCTCATTGTTACTCTTGTCCTCTATAATTTCAATATCCTCACCATCATCATCTTTAAGTTGGTCAACCACTGTTTTGGATATCTGTATAATAGTTTGTGATAGATATAGAAGATCCAACGTATTAAATCCAATAGCGTCAAGATTAATAAATTCAGCTAATAGTTCAGATCCAAGCACAACAGATTCTGGTTCTTCCAAGTATGTATGCTGAGACTTCTTTAATAGCGTTAATAATGGTCCTCTTACAAATTTTGCCACTCTTATCATATATTTTTCATTCTCCAAGCATAAATTCTTGACTAGAACGATGGTTCTCATTTGCAAAGATGATAATAAATTTTCATCATTAGTGATTTCATTTAATGTAAATATTCTCCCTACATAATAATCCAATATCATATTCTTGGATGATCCATTAATCACTATTTCCCTATTTGTATCATTATCCACAAGAGCATTAGCTATACATCTAATAAGTTCATTAAGTAACTTGAAATATGGTAATTTTTGAACATCTGAATCTCCATCAAAGCATAAATCTAACATATTTTGAGTTATACGAAGCAAATTCTTTAGTAGACCGGTCTGTCCAACAACATCCCTATTACTAGGTGATCGAAGTGAAACAGCTAGCTGATCAAGCACAGTTGAATAACTTTCTAGATACACTGCCTGGACTGGAATTTCGACAACAGAAGTTGCATTTAAAAGTGGCTGTAACCCAAAAAGTATCGATTCGTAATCCATTTGGAGTCTCTATAAATTCCTCCCAAACTATCTATACTTTATATCTTTGACTCAATCATTCAAGTTTTTCTTCTTGCAATAATGAAATTTTTCATAATAACAGCCAAATTTTCCTTACTAAGAGAAAACTCATCATGAAGCTAAACGGGCAGTAAAAATCGAATAAAAAATCTGTTTATCTCGAGAAAAGTTTGGTGGTAATCCATCTTTATTGCTTAATGACTTATAGTGCAGTATATTCTTGATTGTTAGAAGTTCTAACAGACACTTTAAAGCTTTGTTTCATTATACTAGTTGACTCTGTTGATAATCGCTCTTTGCTTGAATAATGGAAATTTTTCACGGTTCAGGAGTTTACTAATATACAAATCTGCTAAAGACAGTACAAATAAGAGATAATTGATAAAGTTGGAGTCTTTGAAGGTTGATAGAGGTTAGGGAAGCTTGTATTATAGAGATTTAAACTCATTATGCTTGATCCATGTCGATTGCCATATTATAATCCCATCAAGGAGAAAAAAGTTGCTGTAATCACTGGAGGTAATAGTGGAATTGGATATTATACTAGTCTGCATCTGTATATGCATGGTTTCACTGTATATGTATGCGGTCGAAATTCACATAAGATAAATAAAGCTATCGAAGATATTAAGGAAGAGGCTAACAATCGTTTACATGATACTGATCTTATATATGATGATGACGAACAATCAATAAAGGCAACGTTTGGTGCCATCTATTATGTACATTTAGATTTAACAGATTTGAAGAGTGCCGAGAAGGCAACAAAGAAATTGATGAAATATGAAGCTCATGTTGATATTCTTATAAACAATGCTGGTATTATGGCTGTTCCTTATGAATTGACAAAGGATGGATTTGAAATTCAATTGCAAACAAATTATATAACTCATTTCCTCTTTACAATGAGAATGTTACCCTTGATTCAAAATTGTCATGGTAGAATCATTACTCTATCATCATTAGGACATCATTTGGCTTTTCGTTATTGGAGTTTGACAAAGACTTGGAATTATCATCCAGATATAATATTTACTTGGTTTAGATATGCTGTTTCAAAGACTGCATGCATCCAATTTACAAAAATGTTGTCTATTAAGTACCCAGATATCCTGTGTATATCGCTACACCCAGGTTTAGTAATGAATACTAATTTATTCAGTTATTGGACAAGATTGCCTATTGTAGGCATTTTCTTTTGGTTATTATTTCAATTCATCGGTTACTTATTCGGTGTCTCGAACGAGCAAGGGTCCCTAGCAACATTGAAATGTGCTCTCTCACCCGAGATCACACTTGACAAGGATAATGGGAAATACTTTACCACAGGTGGTATTGAATCCCGAAGCTCTAGTGTGGCTAATAACCTTGATGATGCTGCCTCAACATGGATATGGACTACCCGTGAACTCAAGAAAAGAGGTTTCAACATATAGTACCTTGTATAAGTATAATATAACAAAAGTTCAACTAGACTTCATGTTTATATTCATCAACCTGATCTTATGATGACTGATTGATTATTATTACTATGCCGACAACGGCTTTCTTACTTGTACTCTCTGAATAATTTTTATCAGTGAGCGACCTCTTCTTGTAATAGTAAAAAAATTTTCAAAAAAACGTCCAAGAGTGACTGATTATATAAACTATTTACAATATTCTGACTAGGATTTTCTTGTATTATTCAACAACCCCAGTGATCAGTCGTTTGTTAATTATATTTTACTAAACATGACTACTGAAACTAAAGGTTTAGTTCTGGAAAACACTGCTCGTAGAGATGCTTTAATTGCTATCGAAAAGAAGTATCAAAAGATATGGGCTGAAGCACATCAATTTGAAATAGATGCTCCATCTTTGGATGATGAGCCAGTCACTATGGACTCTGAAGAATTACAAAGGAAGTATCCAAAGTTTATGTCGTCTATGGCATACCCTTATATGAACGGTGTACTTCACGCTGGTCACTGTTTCACTTTATCTAAAGTTGAATTCTCTGTTGGTTTCGAAAGAATGAACGGTAAGAGAGCTCTTTTCCCATTAGGTTTCCATTGTACTGGTATGCCAATTTTAGCTTGTGCTGATAAGTTAAAGAGAGAAGCTGAAATGTTTGGTAACGATTATCTGAATGTTCCAGTGGAAACAGAAGAAGAAGAAGAAGAAAAAGCAGAAGTTAAGGTTGTCGAACATGAAGATGTCACCAAATTCAAAGCCAAGAAATCTAAAGCCCAAGCGAAGAAGGGCCGTGGTAAGTACCAATTCGAAATTATGTTACAATTGGGTATCCCAAGAGAAGAAGTGATCAAATTTGCTGACGCACAATACTGGTTAACTTATTTCCCACCTTTATGTGAAGAAGATTGTACAAGTTTAGGTGCTCGTATTGATTGGAGACGTTCTTATATTACAACCGATGCTAATCCATACTATGATTCCTTCATCAGATGGCAAATGAGAAGATTAAAGAATCTTGGCAAGATCAAATTTGGTGAACGTTTCACTATATACTCTGAAAAGGATGGACAACCATGTATGGATCATGATAGACAATCTGGTGAAGGTGTCACTCCACAAAATTACACTGGTATTAAGATTGAAGCTACAGAATTTGCGCCAGAAGCCCAGAAAATTATTGACTCTGCTTCTAATTTGGACAAATCCAAGAAATTTTATTTCGTTGCTGCCACTTTAAGACCAGAAACTATGTACGGTCAAACATGTTGTTTCGTCTCTCCAAAAATTGATTATGGTATCTTTGATGCTGGCGATTGTTACTATATTACCACAAAGCGTGCTTTTAAGAATATGTCATACCAAAAATTGACTCCAAAGAGGGGTGAATATGAACCTATCATTACAATTAATGGTAAAACTATGATTGGTACCAAGATACATGCTCCATTATCTGTTTATGAAAACTTGAGAATTTTACCAATGGAAACTGTTATTGCTACTAAAGGTACTGGTGTTGTTACTTGTGTTCCAACCAACTCTCCAGATGATTATATGACCACTAAAGATTTGATTAATAAGCCAGAATACTACGGTATCGATCCATCTTGGGTAATTGAAGATTTGAAACCAATTATTCATTCAGAAAAATATGGTGATTTAATTGCCAAGGCACTTTGTGAAGAGAAAAAAATTCAATCTCCAAAGGATACTAATGCCTTAGCTGAAGCCAAAAAAATTGCATACAAGGAAGATTACTATTCTGGTGTTATGATTTTCGGTAAATACACAGGTGAAAAAGTTGAAAATGCAAAGAATCTTGTTAGAGATGACTTAATTTCCACTGGTGATGCCTTTGTTTACAACGAGCCAGAATCGGTCGTTATATCTAGGTCTGGTGATGAATGTATTGTTTCTCTTGAAGATCAATGGTTTTTAAACTATGGTGAAGAATCATGGAAGCAACAAGCTCTAGAATGTTTGGAAGGTATGCAAGTTTTTGCCCCAGAAGTTAAGAATGCATTTGAAGGTGTTCTTGATTGGTTAAAGAGTTGGGCTGTTTCTCGTACTTATGGTTTAGGTACTAAGTTACCATGGGACCCAAAATATTTGGTTGAATCCTTATCTGACTCCACTATTTACCAATCCTTTTATACTATTGCACACTTATTATTTAAGGATTACTATGGTAAAGAAGTTGGTCCATTAGGTATAAGAGCTGAACAAATGACAGATGAAGTCTACGATTATATTTTCCAACACACTGATGAAATTGAATCTGATATTCCATTGGCTGCTTTACAAAAATTGAGAAGAGAATTCGAATACTTCTATCCATTAGATGTCTCTATCTCTGGTAAAGATTTAATTCCAAACCATTTAACCTTTTTCATTTACACTCACGTTGCTTTATTTCCGAAGAAATTTTGGCCAAAGGGTATTAGAGCTAATGGTCATTTAATGTTAAATAATGCTAAGATGTCCAAATCTACTGGTAACTTCATGACTTTGAAGGATATTGTTAAGAAGTTTGGTGCTGATGCATCTCGTATTGCTTTAGCTGATGCCGGTGATACTATTGAGGATGCTAATTTTGAAGAATCTAGTGCTAATGCTGCTATCTTAAGATTATACACATTAAAGGAATGGGCTGAAGAAGTTGTAAAGAACATTGACAGCTATAAGTCTGGGCCATTAGTCGACTTTTTCGATGTTGCGTTTGAACAAGAAATGAATTCTTTAATCGAAACGACATATGAACAATACAACTTAACCAACTATAAGATGGCTTTAAAATATGGTTTGTTTGATTTTCAAACTGCCAGAGATTATTACCGTGACTCTGCCAAGATTATGCACAGGGACTTGGTCCTTCGTTATATTGAAACTCAAGTTTTGATGTTAGCTCCAATTGCTCCACATTTTGCTGATTACATTTACCGTGAGGTTTTGGGTAAGGAAGGTTCTGTTCAAAGTGCATCATTCCCACGTGCAAATAAGCCAGTTGATCAAGGTATCTTATCCTCATTAACGTATGTTAGAAACTTACAAAGATCTATCAGAGAAGCTGAGGGTCAGGCATTAAAGAAAAAGAAGGGTAAGGGATCAGATGTTGATCCAGAGCAACCTGTCAGATTAAGTATCTTAATTTCTGAGAACTTCCCAGAATGGCAAAATGATTGTGTTGAGATTGTCAGAGAAATGTTTGAAAGTCAAACTTTGAATGATAATAAAAAGATTAAAGAAAAGGTTCCACCAAAGGAAATGAAAAGAGCAATGCCGTTCATTTCAATGTTAAAGCAACGTTTAAACACTGAATCTGCTGAAGATGTTTTCAAGAGAGATATTGATTTTGATGAAGTTGCAGTTGTTAAATCTGCATTTGAGAATTTGAAGAATGCAAGTCAATCTTTAAAGGCTACAGAAGTTAATGTTATTAGTTTCCCACAAGGTGTCAAGGTTGGTAAGGATATCTTTACTGGTGCTGAAGTTGAGATTCCAAATGCTGCTAGAGTTGTTGATGCAGCCATTCCAGGTAATCCAGGTGTCTTGTTTCAAAACTACTAGATAAAAAATCACGATGAGGTAATATGTAATATGTAATATGTACAAGTATTCAAAAACCTTATTCCAAAATAATAGATATACCATATACGAAAAAAAGGCTCAGCATATAAAAATTCTTGTTACACGAAAAAGAGAAGACTGATTACTAAATTTGATCATATTTTATTACTTCTAGAATGAAGATCTCGGCTGAGTTATTACCGGATTCGATAATGAAGAATGATATACGAACAAAAAACGATGATCTGATTTTCTATGCTATGAATATGTATAATGCTATCTAGAGATTATATCTATGAATTTGATGGTAAACCAATTCTTTCACATTTAACTTTGCCATTTGCTAATTGTTGAAATTTTTCTAAGAGATGACCCTCTCTATGAAATTTGTCAATATTATTTTCAATATCTAATACAGAGACGCTGTTAATGAAAAGGTATGGTAACATTTGTTTCTTTGATATCAGTTTCTGTTGCTGAATAAATCTTTGTAATTCATTACCGTATATATGTTTGTCAAGATCGACAAATGCAATCTCTGGAGATATTTCATATTCTTTAACTAAAAGGTCTTTCAAATGTTGAGATTCACTTTGTGAAGATCTAATGAAAAGCACTACAGGAAATGAGCTTACAATTTCCTTGAATGTAATCTCTGCATTAAATTCGTTTCTCATTGTAGTAGCAGTTTGTCTTGCTAACATTTCTGGTGATAAAGTACTGGTATATTTAGCAGCTTGAACTTCACTTCTAATGGTAGAAATTTCTTGAAGAACACGAAGTGATTGTCTAACTGCCTCTGCAGGTATTTTAGTTTCCATAGTTCCTGTCATCATTGGATTATTCACGGTAGTGGTTTTTGTAACTTCCCTATGAGCCATATAATCAGAAACAAGCTCTCTTTCCTGAGATAATTGTTCCACTAGAGGAGCTTCCTGGCAATCCCTCCAAGTAAGAGCTAAGAATGCTACCAGACCCAACATCATTAGTGTCGCAGACACTAATCTTTGATTTCTAATTATTGTAATTTTGTTTTTATTCATTCCGTTGTTCATTCCTCTACAAATACAAATATATATATATAATATACACTCTATAAATACTATAACACTCAATCAAACCATTCTTTATCATACCAAATATCAACTATTCATCGCTCTCTTATATAATAAAAACTCACTATAATTTTGAATCTTCAATAGTTAAAATACCGAGACCGGAACGAGTTCCCGAAATAGAAAATTTAGGCTGAGTGTGTCGCTTTTTAGTATCAGTTTTGTTTCTTACTTGAATTGGATTGTAGTCGTGGTTTCAAATGAGATGTGAATTATAGAGAGATAAGGATTGTAACATCTATATTATATTGGTTTTGGTGGTCATATTAAGATAGATACGGTATTTAGGATGGAATCACTTAGCAGTAACGGGTTTGTTGCTACGGGCCACGATTATACTAGTAATAACAATAACAATAACAATAATATTATTAAAAATAATAAGAGACATTCTACTAGAGATACAACTACTGTTATTATACAAAAAGACCAAGATTTGAAACAAAAAGATGTACGTTCCAACAGATCACATATGTTAGAACCACCACGACTTGATCTTTGTACATCTCTTGCTACTCCCTTTAAAAGAAGATTAGAGACTACTGCAGTTGCTTGGCATCTTTCTTCCTTTGTCATATTTTCAATATTAGTTTTAGCAGCTATATCTGCTCCAGTTTGTTGGGTTGTAATGATTCCTTATATGATCTATTTCTTTAGAGATAGGTCTCCTGGGAATGGTAACGTTGTTAATAGATATTCGCCTTGGTTTAGATCATTAAGGATCTGGACCCTTTATGTATCATATTTCCCAATCAGTTTGGTCAAGACTTGTAACTTGCAACCAACTTATACAATAGAGGAGGACCAATCTAAAGAGAAACTTATTCCGACTCATAGAATACGGTTATGGCCAACAAAATATACAATTAATATTACCAAAAAACAACCTCCTCAATTAAGACCAACTGGGCCAAGGTATATCTTTGGATATCATCCTCATGGAATAGGTGCACTAGGTGCATTTGGTGCATTTGCAACTGAGGCAGCACATTGGAGTGAATTATTTCCTGGAATTCCTATCTCCTTGATGACTTTAGTAACTCAGTTTCATATCCCTATATATAGGGATTATCTTTTGGCAATGGGAATAACTAGCGTCTCTAGAAGAAATGCATTGGCATGCCTCGATAAAAATCAATCAATTTGTATTGTTGTTGGTGGTGCAAGAGAATCTCTATTGAGTAGTATAGATTCAATAGAACTAATCTTGGAAAAAAGAAGAGGGTTTATCAAACTGGCTTTGGAAACCGGTAATGTTAATCTTGTACCAGTATTTGCTTTTGGTGAAAATAATTGTTACAATATCTTACAAACAAGTAATGAATCCTGGTTAAGAAAATTACAACTGTTGATTAAAGAAAATTTTGGTTTCACGATACCAATTTTTTATGCAAGAGGTTTATTTAATTATGATTTTGGTTTATTACCATTTAGAACACCAATTCATGTTGTCACTGGAAGACCAATATATGTTAAGGATAAACATAAAGATCCATCGGATGATTTGGTTGAAAAGTATCACACTTTGTATATTAAAGAATTGAAAAGAGTTTTCTACGAAAATAGAGACAAGTATGACGCAAATGAACTGGAATTAAAGATTGTAGGATAAGATCTCTACTTTCTTTCTTATTGATCATGCATATATATATCATTACGATTACAAACTTTAATTCAGTATATAATTTCAATTCAATCAAAAAGTAATTACCATGCAAATCTTAATTGTGATGCTGTAAAGACAGGTGGTTTCCATATTAATCTTGTTGGATCAATACGTCTCTTTTTCTTGGTCGTTATAGCTTTATACCGTTCCATTATATCATCATTCAAAAATATAATATGCTGTGCTTGATAATATCTCAATATATTCAAAGTCTTTGCTGTGTGTAAAATATCTGTTGTAGTCATAGATGTAATAGAACTAATCTCATCAATTGTTATCTCTTTACCATGTTCAACAAGTAAAGTGATTAATGTATCTGTCCAATATGCTCTATATGATAATAAACCTAAATCTGATAATGGCTTTTCTGGTGAACCTACTTTACCCTCTTTTTTACTCAATTCATATGAAAATTCAATTAATAATCTACCATACCCCATTCTTTGATATTGCGGTAAAGTTAAAATACAAGCAACGTTATAACCATCAGCAGATTCCTTTTCCTTGGAGAAATAACCAACAAAATGATGTCCCAATTCATCACGACGAGTCATACAATAAAACAAAAAGGGATCGACGTCATAATAAAGTGTCTTATGATCCAAAAACAATTTTGATAATAAACAAAGATTTCTACACCATGTTCTTTGCTTCCTACCATCGATCTCAAAAAATGAAACATAATCATCACGATATATTTCATTACCAGGTGGATGTTGTAATGTACATTTTTTTCTATACCTCTCATACTGTTTCTCAGAACCAAAATATTGTAACGTAAAATCATCAATATAAATCTCATCTAAATCGGTCAATTCAATAGGATATGGTGAGAAATACCATGGTTCCACTATATGTTTACCCATTATGACTTTATTCAAATTTCTCACCCTTGAAATTTCATGAGGATTCTGCGTCATTGAACCTGATGTTCTTAACTTCTTAATTTCATCCTCTTCTGAAATATCCTCATTTTTAATACCTTGAACATTCAAATTATCTAAATCCATAACATCTGTACCTTCAGGAGTAGCACTCACTTCATTATCCTCAATTTCTGATTTTGATGCATTGGGTACAGGAGTCTTCTTTTTTTGTTTCTTCTTATTCTTATCCTCATCTATTTCCTTAGGTTTAGGAAAAATGACTTCCTTACTTAAATCTATTCTATCTGTAAGGACCCACTCATCTAAACGTTTGTTGTAATTCACGTAATGCACGTAAAATTTAGGTGGCGATCTTCTTGTGTTAATAGACAAAATTTCAGCAAGTCTCTCATCATGATCCTTCTTCACCCAGCATTGAGCCTTAATGACTAGTTCTGTTACCGAGTCAATCATCTTTGAGACTCCAGTTTCATTTTCAGTTTCTGCTTCTTTAGACATCCAGTTGACTTATTAATTATTAGATTTCTCACTCGTTGAAGCTTCCTTCTTACTCTATCTCTTTATCTTTCTCTCTCATAGATCATCTCAGTTGTTTGATACTTTCACCACCAGACACATTTCTTTTACACACAACAATATCGTGACTGAAAAATTTCCAAAGCATCGAAAAATTTGAAAATAATATTCATCTCATCTCATCTCTATTTCTTACAGATTCAAGTTAAGCATCTACTTAGAATATGTCTGAAACCAATGGATCAGTCAAAAGACCTATTGAGGTGACTTCGTCTGATGAAAATGTTACTTTAAAGAAGAACAAAACTGAGCAAAACCAAAAGGATGAGGGCATTACTGAAAAGGATGTTGGTATCACAATGTTTCTATCTTCAGACTTACCTAGCTTTAAGGGCCAAATCAAACAGAGGTATACTGATTTCTTAGTTAATGAAATTACTAAGGATGGTCAAGTGGTTCATCTAACTGATAAGGGTTTCAAGATGCCAAAGAAACCACAAGTTTCAAAGGAAGAAAACAAAAATAAGCATGAAGAAGAATTGAAAAAGAGAAAAGAGTTTACTGTGGAACCAGAATTAAGATCCCAACTAGTTGAAATATTTGGGGAAAATGATGTCGAACAAATTGAAAATGTTTATAAGAATGTTACGAAAATGGAAACTGAAAAATCGTTTGATGATAAGGCCACTAGAACTAAGATTCATCAATTATTACGTGCTGCTTTCAACAACGAATTAGAATCTGTTACTACTGACAAAAACACTTTCAAGATCGCTAGAAACAATAAAAACTCAAGAGTTAACCGAGATGAAAGAATTGAACAAAACAAGGATGTTAATGGTGTTGAAAACTGGGGCTACGGTCCAAGTAAAGAATATCTAGAGTTTACTCTTCATAAAGAAAATAAGGATACTATGGATGCTGTTAATATAATCTCGAAGTTGTTAAGAGTACCAACTAAATTAATGAAATTTGCTGGTACCAAAGATCGTAGAGCTGTGACTTGTCAAAAAATTTCCGTCTCTAAAGTGACGGTTGACAGGTTAAATGCATTAAACAGAACACTTAGAGGCATGACTATCGGTGGTTACAAGTTCTCTCATAGTAGTTTGAAGCTTGGTGATTTGAGCGGTAACGAGTTTGTAATTGCAATTAGAGATGTTGAAGTGGCAAAGGATTCAGCTTTAACCTTGGAAGAAATTTTGAAGAAGGGATGTGATTCTTTATCTAGTAATGGTTTTATCAACTATTTTGGTATGCAAAGGTTTGGTACTTTCAGTATCTCTACCCATGAAATTGGTAAAGAAATTTTATTGAGTAATTGGGAAAAGGCAACAGAGTTAATTCTATCAGATCAAGAAAATGTTTTACCAATTTCAAAGGAATCTAGAAAGATATGGAGTGAAACTAAAGATGCTGCTCTAGCTTTGAAAAAGATGCCAAGACAATGTGTTGCTGAGAATTCAATCCTTTATGCTCTTTCCAACCAACAAAAAGAGGAGGACGGTTCTTATTCTTCAAATTCCTACTATACAGCTATTATGAAAATTCCAAGAAATTTGAGAACTATGTACGTTCACGCTTATCAGAGTTATGTTTGGAATAATGTTGCAAGTAAGAGAATTGAATTACATGGTCTAGATCTTGTTGTTGGTGATTTAGTTATTTCTGACGAAAACAACAAGAATATGCCAACTGCAAACTCCGATAGTGAAGATGATGATTTCGCTGAAGATATTAGAGAAGCAGAATTTATTCGTGCTAAACCAATTACTCAAGAAGATATAGATTCTGGAAAGTATTCCATGACCGACATTGTCTTGCCATGTCCAGGTTTCGATATTATTTATCCTTCCAACGAGGAATTGAGAAAGTTATATGTTGATATTATGGCTGAGGATGGTATGGATCCAATGGATATGAGAAGAAAAGTTCGTGATTTCTCTTTACCGGGTTCTTATAGAAATGTCATTCAAGCACCAAAAGCTTTGGAATACAAAATAGTCAATTATAATGAACCTACTCAACAATTATTGAATACTGACCTTGAAATCTTGAACAATACAATTGGAAAAGATAATGGACAGAAGTATATGAAGAGTAAGTTAGAAAGATTTGCTCCAGATAAAGGCGGTGATAAAACAGCTGTCTTATTGAAATTTCAATTGAATAGTTCCTCCTATGCAACAATGGCTCTACGTGAATTGATGAAAATAGAAACTTCTCGTAGAGGTGATATGTGTGACGTTAAGGTTTAGTAAACCATGTATAATAATATGTATTTTATAATGTACTTCAAGAAATTAAGTACAACTCCTATGCAAAAAGCCATTCGTATTTTAACATCGTCCAAATTTTACTAAAGAATGAAAGTATATATAAATTTGATTTGTTCTTCAAATATTTGAAGTTTGGAATACATAATTTGCAATTTCACCTCTAGTATGGTTACATTATAGGTTCGCCATTACAACTTTTTTTTATATTCAATAAGTTTGTAGAATATTTGCATCCGAAAATAAAAATATTTAATGATTGAATAAATAAATAAAATAATATTATAATTTGACACAAAAATTATCTTCAATTACAAGGGAAATAAATAGTATAATCATAAGTTTCTACCAAAATGAATTTTCAAATAATATCGTTAAAAAGTTACAATTTGCTCATTAACAACTATCTAAACAAGAAATAAATAATAATATAATAATATAAGCACAACATCATGTCAATTCATGGACATGTTGCTAAAAATAGTAATAATCAAAATTCAAATGATAATAGACAAAAAATGGTCTCTATTTCCTCCTTATTTACCACAGGTGATATTCAAGAGACTCAATCATATGAGTTATTTGGTTTCAGAAGATTTGCGAAAAGTTACTTAACTGGCTCTGATAAACATATAAAGGAAAACAAAAAAAGAACAATTCATGCAATAATTAATCCCAACCCATTGAAAAAGAACAAATTACTAACCCCCCAATTAGTAAGAGTTTGTTCCACTAAAGATCAAGAATTAAATATAAATGAAATTTTAGTAAATGCTGACAAGAACACCCATAACCAAAACTTGTTTCCTTTCTGTGAAGAGTTGGGAACTAGTAACTTCAGACAAGTTATAGACAAGAGCAATAAAGATAAACTTATTTTTACTAATGCCAATACTCTTCAACAAATAGTTCAAAGCAATAAAGATAAAAGTGCCTTTATTAAGACTCCAATCGTCGTTACATTAAAACATTTCCCCATAAATTGCGGCATTGGAAGTATTATGTCTCAAATATCTGGAGGACCATTGAAAAAATTAACAGTAATACAAAATGAAAGGCCAGATACTTCAATAAAAGAAGTTAAGATAGAGTTTTTGTCACCAGAAGACGCAGTTGAGTTTTTAAAATATAGCGAGTACAATATTTTTAAAATTAATGGAATACATTTGACTCCCCAATGGGAATTGGGTAGATTAAATCTTTCAGAAGCAGTCGATTCTATCTCATACTCAACTGGACTCGATAAGAACTCTGGTATTTCACGCTGCTTGTTACTTAAAAAACATTTAGTGAAAAAAACATCTCCCCAGAAAGTTGTCTCTGAGGAATATCCACTTGTGGAGTTTGATCACAAAGAAATTCAGAGAGATTTCTCCCCATTTGGCGAAATCCAAGATATTACTCCAATAGTGTCAAGAAAACTATGTATTTCCATCATTTTCTTTGATATAATTAGTGCATTGAGAGCCATGGAAAAATACCAAGATCCATTATCAGATTTACATAATAAATATTTCAAATCGTGGGTAATATGGTATGGAAAGGATACCACCGATCAAGTGTGCTTAGAATTATAATAACACAAGGTACTACTTAATATTTATAGTACAGCTTTATTAAAAATGACCATTTGTACCTGTTTTTTTTTATTATATAGGTCCTTCTTATATCTGTGGCCTTTCATCAAAGACCACTAACAGGCCACCTACCAGGTGAAGTGAACCTGTTACAAAAATTTCAACGGGCTCGTTATGTAGTTTTTGGATCAAATCAATAGCCGATTCAATATTGGCAGTTATATGAACATGAGAATTGGCATCAATTTTTTTCCATTCTTCAGCAAGATTTTTTTGAACTTTAAGTTCATCAACGTCTTCTTTACATGTATTCATTGATACCAAATCTGCGCTATAGGAACCTGAATTCCAGGTAACATTTGTTGTAAAGATAATATCATTGAATTTAACAGTGGGCGAAACTATTGCATTAAGGTGATGAATCAATGCATTAGCATCTCTACTTTGTTGATTGAAAAGTAAGATTTTCTTCTTGCTTGAATGTGAAACAACTTCACGAAACCAAGCTGAGGCAGCTTCTATGCTATCCTTTGTATGTGCACCATCTAAGTACCATGTATTACCTCCTCTTATCAACGTTTGACAACGACCTTCCCATTTCGTTTCTTTAAGACCAGTAACAAACTTTTCTGGAAGAGCCACCTCACGATCAAGAATGACAGGTTCTGGGATTATTTTCATTTTGTATAAAGATTGCGATGCCAAAGCAACTGCAAGAGACGCATTAGATTTTTGAAAGTCTCCTGCAATGCCAAGTTTTATATTTTCGAGCTGACGAAATTCTGGAACTTGTTCTAATGATGTCTTTTTTTCTATTGCTCTATCTTCTAAAACTTGCAAACCTTTTGTAGGCTGATTACTTACAGTGAAAGCTGGTACACCAGATTTAAAGATACCACCTTTATTCCAAGCAATCTCTTCAATGTTATCGCCTAACATGAATGTATGATCTATACCAAGCAATGAGACACCACAAGCATTCGGCTTTTCAATAATATTAGTACTATCGTACTCACCTCCAATTCCAACTTCATAAACACAACAATTACAACCCTCTTGAAGATATGTATGGAAGGATAATAATGTCAAATATTTGAAATAACCAGGCTTACTACCAGGCACCATATGAGGAAATTTATCTATAGGTGATGTTGTGTTATCTAACCTAGTCCATAAATCAAAGAAATATTTTGCAAACTTTTCTTCAGAAATTGGTTCTCCATTGATCCTTATCCTTTCTCTTACTGTTCTCAAGTGAGGTGAAGTATATAGACCAATCTTTGGTAGACTATCTTTATACTGACTCAGAATAGAGTTAGTAAAAGCAGCAGTAGAACCTTTACCTTTAGTACCAGTGATATGTATAATATTCAATTTATCAAAATCAGATGTGGAATATCCAATTCGTCTTGTCCACTCTCTCATTTCTAGTATGCTCATCTCATTTTTACGAATTCCTGAGGCTCTTATAGCCATGATATTAGCATAATTGGACTGTAAAGAATTTAATGCGTTTATAGCATCGTGGTATGTTTTACTCATAATTTTTAATGGAGAGTTTATCAACATCTAATATATCATAAATCGGCTCAGAAATCATCAAACATCAACCAAGAGGTTTTCTATTTTCTGAACGTTTTACTCTGTTATATCATGAACTCTTTTTCCCAAGAATCGAGCTTTGAAACTTTCAGATAATAAGATGAGCACGTGAAATTAATGAACCTCTTAACAAAAGTTGAACTCTTGAGAAATGAAACGATTATATCTTTATGACTTATATGATAGTACGGGTATATACGGTTACACAGAATATTATGATGTTAATATACTAGGTGAGTGTTGCTATAAAGGAACGTCAAACATAGCTTGGATCCAACAACGGTACATCTTTAATTTTCTCTTTCTGTTAACCAGTAATCTTCTATCAATGGCTATTTTATTTTCAACGAAATAGTTCTTCTTTGTAAAAATGGTCCTTAACTCTTCTTCATTAAAGAAATAAACTCTGGTACCATCACCTCTAACGTAGAAATTATTGCCGAGATATCTGTTCTTCTTGAATCTAAGTTGGGCCATGTCACCATAAGCATATTCACGGAATAAGATCTTACCACCTGGCTTCATTAATTTATGCAAGTTCTCCATAGCTTGATCCCATTGTTCTGGTGATAATGCACTGAAAACGAAAATCATAACTGCAATGTCAACAGAATGAGGTTCAACACCTTCTGGTAGATTACCATTAGGATCAGCAAGATCCCAAACTGTTGCCATACCAATTTCAGAATTAAAGTCTGGTGAGGTTTTAACCAATTCGACAGCTTTTGGAGCAAAATCAGCACCAATAATCTTTAAATCCTTATTTTCATTTTGATTCATGATTGGGAAAAATGTATTACCAGCACCACAACCAATTTCAAAGATAGTTACAGGACCAGCACCAGCTCTTGTACAGCTATACAATATTGGAAATTCTATTTGAAGCCATTTTCTATCTTTAAAGAAATTTTCCTTGTTATTCTTATAGAAAATATCCCAATACCTAGCAGGATTGCCATTATAGAGTTTTTTGTCAAAATCCGGGACAGGATATTTCTCTTGTTCACGAATCTTTTGTTGAGCTTGTTGAATTTGTTCTTCTCCCCATTCAACATTATCCCAAGCATTATGATCCCAAACGTCAGAACTTTCAGTTAAATTACGTCTACCAAAATCGAATGGATTATCACGGCCAAGACGACTATCCTCATGATTACTCGTACTTGAAGTTATATCTTCATCAGTAGTGACGTTTGAGAGTTGTGGTTCGATGAGTATTGGATTGATCTCATGAGCAATATTTTCCATAGTTTCTTCTTTAACATCTTGAGTCATTGCTTCAAGTTGTTCATTGTTGTGGCGCATATCAATGCCTAAGGTTAGAATCATTCACAGCCTCTAAATTTATAACTTCATCAACAGCAGAATCAACAGAGTTATTTGATTTCTTATTCTTCTTCTTGTTTTTCTTTTTGTTTTTCTTTTTATTTTTAGAAGATGAGTTTTGTTGTGATGGAGTTGCTTCATCATCAGTTTCATGATTCATAGAAATATCAGCTTCTTCTTCAACTTCTTCATTACTTGGTTTTTCAACTGGGATATTATCTTTTCCAGCTTGCGTTTCTTGTGGAAGTTCATTTTCGAGGACTGAAGCTTCAACTGCACTTTCCAATTCCTTACTTTCCACAATATTATCTAGTTCCTTATCTTCTTCATCATCAGCTGCCAATGCAGTTTCAACATCTTGAACTACTTCCTCAGCCTGAGAAGAAGTTAAAGGGATTTCTTCTTTAGAATCGTCAACTTCTTTAGTTGTTTCTGGGAACTTAGACTTCTCGATTTTAGATTCAACTTCATTAGTGGTAGCTTCATCAATTTGAGCTTCAATTTTATTTTCGGCAATCTCTTCCTTTAAGTCAACAGCATCATCATTCAAAGCATCTTTTACAACATCCTTAGACTCTTCAATGGTCTCAGTGTCTAAATTCTCTTGAAATTTAGCAACCTCGGTACTAACATCATGCTCAACTTTTCCAGGGAGACGAATCTCTGCTGGAGTTTCAGTTTTTGTCGTTTCATCCTTAGCAAAGTTTTCAAACTTTTTAATCAAATCAGCAACACCCATTTTTACTATACTAATGGATAATTATACTATTTTGATATCTAAACTAACAAATCGAGCGTTTATTCAAATAATTTGATATAAATAGACTGTCCTTGAAACAAAGTTGAAAAATTTTTGTTGTTTGTCAAGTTTAATTTTTCCGCGAGATGTGATTGATACCATATAGTATGCTAGATATACATCGATGTCTATGTATAAAGAAGCTTGATACTTGGATTGAACGTTGCAACGTTGATGAGAGCTTGAAATCATTAGTAAACTTAGTAATTTTAAGAATCATATCTCGTGAATACTACTAACTTATGTGACATGGTATCACCTATTCCTAACCATTTAATCACATTCAAACAATCAGACTTGCAAAACTTCACTTTACTTACATTTGTGATTTTTGTACTTGGTATAAGTATTTAGAATAAGAGGTATATAACAATAGACTTGCTTCCATCTTGTATTTATAAGATAAGAAATGAAATCTGATTATTCTAAGAAACTCTAGGAGAGGTATCATTGATAGCAATGAACAGAAGCAATGTATATGCTTTTCAAATATACTGTACTAAATTTGATTGTCACTCATAGAAGTCACCATTGCATTTCCGCTTCTATTCAGTGTCGAGAGTGTGTATTTTCGCTGTGATATATTTCAGATTTCCCGAGATTATTTAAGAGATAGCAATCAAGCAGGCAGAAAAATTTTCATAATCAGTGGTATTTCATTGAATATCGCTGTTATTCTACGACTATAAGCTAACTACTTGCTATACATCTTTACTGAAATGACTACACAAGAATTCAATCCTTCTACCAGTTTACTTAAGAATGGACCAAAATATTTCAAACCACTAGTTGATAGAATTGAACCATTGCAATTGAAGTTAAAGAATGATGATAAATTAGTCACCGCATTCCCAATCTTTGATTATAATCAAATTCCTGATTCCTTAGTTGATTTCATGCTTGTTGAATTCAATGGAGAGATTGAAAGAGGTAATACATACCCGAAAAGTGAACAATTGACAAAAGAAGAATTTATCAACTATTGGTTCCATTCATTTTTCGTTATTCTCTTAAATACAGATGAATTAACAATACCAAGAATTGATGATGATTGGTCTCAAGTATTTTTAGGTTCCTTTTATATTAAACCAAACTATTTGGATCGTGCTTCACATAATTGTAATGCTGGTTTCATTGTTAATCCAATCTTTAGAGGTAAACGAATTGGTTATAAATTAGGTCAAATTTATTTAAAATGGGGTGCATTATTAGGTTATAAGTATTCTATCTTTAATTTAGTGTTTGTTACTAATATTGCAAGTTGGAAAATTTGGGATCGTTTAAAATTTGATAGAATTGGTCTTGTACCAAAAGCTGCTATATTAAATGGTTATAATGAACCAATTGATGCCATTATATATGGTAAAGATCTTACAAAAGTTGAACCTGAATTATTTGATGATTTTTAAATAGACATAAACTATACAATTATATAACATTATTACAGCATCTCCATCAAATCATCATCTTCGTCTCTTCATCGTCTCTTCATCACTTCTTTTATATAAATTTCATCCGCATCATTATCAATTATCTCCGTAAAGATTGAAAATCATCAAAATCATCAATTCTTACCCCAACTTAAATAAACGGGAAAATTGGCGGTTAAAATAATTTATATATATATATAAATAAGAGAAATAATTGGGGGGCGTTTCTTAACTTCACTTTAAAGAAAAAAGAGTATCAAACAATGTCAGAATCAACAGCTAGAGCTAAGATTAAGAATTTGATCTTAGATTTACCATCGCAATGCATTGGTCTTCATGTCAAAGATTTAACATTATTACAGTATGTTCAAATTTTAATGAAACATCTTATACAATTAGTTAAATCACCAATATCTCATCCAAGACATAGAAGGAGAGCACAATACATTCTCTTTTCATTAATGCTTTCTTCACTAACAGTGCTTTCAGGGGTATCATATGGTGGTATCAAACTAATTATCAAATGTAGATCCATTTATAAATACACATTTGGAAGAGAAAGACAACATAATAGACCATTTTTAAGAAGAACGCGATCACAAATGCAATTAGAATCAGGTGCAAGAATAATGTATATTCCAGATGGTAATTTATTGAAAGATATTAACATAAACAATAATGATATCAAGAAACAAGGTGATAGAAAGAAAATTTTCATTAAACCAAAAGATAATGATCAAATCGAACATGATAAATATATTTTTAGACATATTGAACCTAGTAGTGCAAAATATTCACAACTTTTTTATTCAAAATTTTTAAATCAAATGAATGCATTATCAAGAATATTAATTCCATCAATATTTGATAAAAATGCAGGGTTATTATTCTTACAAATTTTCTTTTTAGTTATGAGAACTTGGTTATCACTATTTGTTGCAAGGTTAGATGGTCAAATCGTTAGAGATATTATTTCAGGAAAATCACGTAAATTTTTAATTGATCTTATCATTTGGTTCCTTATAGCTTTACCTGCTTCATATACCAATAGTGCTATCAAATTATTACAAAGAAAATTAAGTTTGAATTTTAGAGTTAATTTGACAAGATACATTCATGATATCTATCTTGATAAACGGTTAGCATTCTATAAACTAATGTTCGATTCTAAAGCATCACATTCTGTCATAAAAAATATTGATAATTCTATTACTAATGATATAACTAGATTTTGTGATGCAACATGTTCTGTATTTGCCAACATTGCTAAACCTATTATCGATTTGGTTTTCTTCTCAATTTATTTGAGAGATAATTTGGGTACTTTTGGTGTCGGTGGTATCTTTGTTAACTATTTTATAACTGGTTATATTTTAAGAAGTTATACACCCCCATTGGGTAAATTGACAAGTGCAAGTTCTGCAGCTGATGGTAATTATTATAATTATCATTTGAATATGATTAATAATAATGAAGAAATATCTTTTTATCAAGGTACAGAAGTAGAAAGAACAAAAGTTAAAAAATTATATGAAACTTTAATGAATAGTATGTTAGAAGTTAGTAAAAGAAAATTTAATTACACTATGATTGAAGATTATATCTTAAAATATACATGGTCTGGTTTAGGTTATGTCTTTGCTGGTATTCCAATTATTATGACAACTTTAACAACTGGAATAAATTCAGAACAAACAAACATGAGAGATTTTATCGTTAATAAAAGATTAATGCTTTCTTTAGCAGATGCTGGATCAAGATTAATGCATTCAATTAAAGATATTTCACAATTAACTGGTTATTCAAATAGAATTTTCACCCTTGTATGTGCCTTACATAGAGTTCATTCCTCTAAATTCAATTATGGAGCTACCATCAAACCAACTGTTGAATTAAAACTTTATAATGATTATACTAAAGCAAAACCAACAACAACAACTAATGAAACTGTTTTACAACTGAAAGATGATGATATTATAAAGGGTACCGTTCAACATAATTTCAACGGTTTAAGATTGGAGAATATCGATATTATTATTCCATCTATTAGAGCCAGAGAAGGAAATACTTTGATTAAAAAACTTACATTTCAAGTTCCACCATTTATTGATCCATTATCATCAAAAGTTAATTCAGTGCAAGATTTATCATCCGTAAATGATGTCACTTTACCATTTTTAAATGGTAATGGTTCAAGTTTATTAATTCTTGGACCAAATAGTTGCGGTAAAAGTTCAATTCAAAGAGTAATCGCAGAGATTTGGCCAATTTATAATAAGAACGGTTTATTATCTAAACCAGATGAAAAAAATTTATTTTGTATTCCTCAAAAACCTTATTTCACCAAAGGTGGTACCTTAAGAGACCAAATAATTTACCCTATGTCATCTGATGAATTTTATGACAGAGGTTATAAGGATAAAGTTCTTATTCAAGTTCTTAGAGAAGTTCATCTTGAATACCTTTTGAAAAGAGATAAAGGTACAAATTATTTTGACGCAATTGGTGATTGGAAGGATATTTTAAGTGGAGGAGAAAAGCAAAGAATGAATTTTGCTCGTATTATGTTCCATAAACCAAGATTTGTAGTATTAGACGAAGCCACTAACGCAATTAGTGCAGACATGGAAGATTATCTCTTTAATCTTTTAAAGAGATACCGTTTTAATTTTGTAACCATATCACAGAGACCATCTTTGATCAAATATCATGACTTACTATTGGAAATTGCTGAAGGAGGAACAGGAGCATGGCAATTACAAACATTAGGTACTGATGAAGCTATAACTTCTATTGATTTAGAGATTGAAGAACTTGAAAAAAAATTGCAAAGAGTAAAAGATTGGGAGGCAGAAAGATCAGCTTTACAGCACCAATTAGAAGTTATTTAAGTTTTGTTTCACTTACATAAGCAATCAGACCATGGCATATTTCCTTTAATGTATTTCTCAAAGTGAGAAATATCATCTACTGTGCATTTTTCAAATTTCATATCAGTTAGTATTGGATAATTCGGAGACCTTTTATAAGGATTACGAGATTGTTTTTTGTCTAATAAAGGTGTTCGTAGAGCAAACCAATCTTTTGAGAATAAATTTAAGGCATTTTCGTTTTCCATATATTTGCATTCACTATTATAATTCTCAATTTGTTCGCAACTGTACCCCAATGGTAATGGATCAATACAGATGTAATTAATAGCGGTTTGTGGGAAATCTATTGCCCTTGCATGGTACTTGAGGAACCTTTCATTTTTGAAACCAAAACCAGTAATTGTAATATAGTTTGGATATTGACCCTCGACTTCATTGAATCTAGCCAAGGAGTATAACAGATTATCGAATGAATCCAATGAAAATTCTTCTGTTGTGACATTCGAGCTTTTGAATAGCTCTTCAACAGATATTTGTTTCTCTGACAATAAATTCAGAATGTTTGATAAATACTTTCTGATAACTACATCAAACTCGGAAGGTAATGCATCCATACCTTCTAGTATAAAATACTGTACGATCTTCAAGATCAAAAAGTAGTAACTCTGAGCTTCTGAAATTGGACCAGCTTCGACTTTAGTTTGTGATCCACTGAATACAACCAATGCATTTTCATAATCCTTCAATAGCTCATTTATTGCACAAAGACCATGTTTGATGAATGCTATATGATCATTACCTTCATATTGAAACGGTGCTAAAAACCAAGCATTTCTATGTTGGCCCAGGCTAATAAACGAATTAGACAGACTATCATTATCAAACCGCCAGATCGAATGGCATGGAACCATAATAAGATGAGATTTCATGTTTGCTTTTGTTTCTGAGAAGGAAGTTTCTATGATTTTATATTTTTCACAACCGCATTTCTAATAGCACATTTTTTTTTTTATTATGTTGATATTCATCATTGACACTAACTTATACACATTTTATGCAGGGTGCATACAGAACTTAATGTTTTTACTTATCTTATCTATAATCTTATTTCCTGTTCATCGTCCCATGATTTTCTGTTGAATCTCCAATGGATGGCGCTGTCACATTTCAATTCATCCCTATCACCAACCAAGGTACCACTTGGGGTGTTTTTAGTAGATAAGTTTAATGAAGCAGCAAGTTTAATAAAATCGTTGTCTGAACTAGAAAGAGATACACCGTCTGATAATGTAGAATAATCAACATCATTGAACCATCTTCTTTGCCAATCGGTTCCTTCTTCTTCTTCTTTCTTCCGTAATTCTCTTTGTAAATTTTCCAAGTTTCCCTTCTTTTCAGCAATCAAACCCATATCAGATTCCATAATTGCCTCAGCAACTTCTTTCCAAGCTCTTCTACTTTCTAAAGGATGTTGATTTTCTATTCCCTTCACAGATATATGTTGTACCATTTGACTGGAAGCATCATAAAATGTACCAAAATTTTCATTAGTAGTACCGTCAAAGATTTGGGAGACTCCCGACCATTGTCCATTGATAATATACAAAGGAAATTGCTTTGTTTTGAAATCAGTAACAGTCTTGAAGATTCGAGCTCTGAAAGAATTTTTCTTACCGGAGAAGTACCCTCTACCTGAATAATCTATAACACAGAGTAAACCAGATGAACCGTAGATATAGGATCTGCTATCTAATTCAACAAAGGGATTGGCTACTAACAGACCTTCAATGTGTAGTGCAGGCAGTGTGACAACAAATGCATCTTTTTTAACCTTCAAAATAGCATGACCTAATTGTTTCACTGAAAGTGTCAATGTTTTACCAAATGTTGCCTTAACTTGGTTATAACCTTCCAATTTTACATCATTTCTATCATTGAAAATTGTATATGCAGTCATTGGAGGATGATGAGAAACTTGTTCACTCAACAATACTGTTTCACCAAAGTCAGGATGATCTTTATTTTCCCATTTACCAACGAAGACTTCACCTAGAAAGGGATTTAGTGGTTTTTTCTCTGAACCCATCGATTCATTACGAGAACAATATTGTGATTTTAAAGTGGATATAAACCATTTAGTAACTGCAAGTAAACGTGAAATATCTGCTGATTGAATATTCTTAATTTGAGGAAATGCAGATTGGAAATTTTCATCGGTAATAGTAGATGGTTTTATAAATAAATCAGGATGTTCTGCCCAATATTGTGGGAATTCTGAAAGTGAAGTTGGTGATAAAATAAATGGTGGTGCAGTTAAGGTAGAGATATCACCATTAAATGAGGTTACTGATTTTAGGAATGAAGCCCAAGTAGAAGAGCTTGCGTATTGTGACATGTTTCTCGACAGTATTGATTACGAGATGGGTATAGAATGAAATAGCTGAAACATTGAATTTAAGAAAACAGTGCTTATTAAATACCACAATGACCCATGCAATATTAGTTTTGTCAACAAAATGATACAAAAACAATTGCTAGCTGCAGCTAAACGTTTGAACTGAGAATTCTTTAAACTAGCCTTTGCAAAAAACAAAAGGCTTCAAACGAACGACCATTTCACTTTCCAATAACTTTACATTCAAGGTTCAATCGTTTGTGCTACTACGCAATATTGCCTGTATTGCTTACTAAACGATCTTCAAGATCTGTCACTTTTGCCTAAACGAAAAGGCGTTGCAATGCTTCCATCATAACAAACGATATTTGAAACTGTCAGATCATTAAAAGGTTACAATGTTATCAAATGATTCACATAATATCTAGAGTTTTAATACCTGTTTTTATTTTATTTTTTGTTATATAAAGAATACTCAAACTGGTAATCTTTTTCTTCATCTATATACCTCTTTCGTTGTCCAATTATCTTAGCATTTGGTAATTCCACCTGCTTTGGTAAAAAATCTGCTAAATCATTTCCGTCTTCCTTAAACAACTCAGAAATTTGTTTTGAATCTAAGAATGTGTCCATTTTCACATTAGATTTATCGTCAAATGATAATCTTGTTAGTTTAGTCATGAGAATATGATCAGACAAAGCCAAACTTTGTTTATAAATTTCACCTCCACCAATTATATATATTCTTTCAATGTCATTTCCTAATTTAGATTTTATTGCATCAATACTAGACGTCAATGAATTTATCTGATAATGAGTCTTATTATTTTCAATTACAATTTTTTTCAACTCAGGGTCAAAATTTCTAGATACAATAACATTTATTCTATCTGAAAGTGGTCTATATTTTGTTGGAATTGATTCCCAAGTTTTTCTACCCATTATTACTGCATTTGTTTTGGAATTATCAAATGTAGAAGTAGTCACTTGTCTAAAATATTTCATTTCCTTAGTAAGACGCCAAGGTAAAGTTCCCTGACATCCAACACCTAAATCAGGTAATAAAGCAGCTACAATACATATCACCTCAATCTTAGCAGTGGTCATTATTCAAGTTTGAGTATATAATTTATCTTGTTTAGATTTTGGCGTTTTGATCAAAGGATTTTTTTTTTTATTATATTTTTAAACACGTAAAGATCTGAAAATTTCATCAAGTAATGAGCTGAAGCATCTCTAATATTGTATACAATATAAAGATTGAACCAGACATAAGTGAAACTGTGAAAATGTCAATAAAAACTGTAACCCATTATATTGATCCTGAATCCTCTATATTGACGGCCACACCAATTGAAATCATAGCTACTTTACCATTAAATCATGAAGAGAAAAAGATCCCAATAACTTTGACAATAAATTATCAGAAGGAGAAAGAAAGTAGCGAGAATTCGAAAGGATCAATCCAACCTTCTAAGTTAATGTATTATCATTATTCTATTCCAAATCGTACTAAATCCAAAAAAATGGGTGAAGATATTGTTGGTATACCATTGATCGATTCTAATAATGATTGGATTAGAGACGTTTCAAGAAAATTAGCTAATGCAATAGCCAAAAAATATGATAGACCTGTTTATGTATCATGGGCAACTACCAAACCCATGGATGATAGTTCTATTTCAATGGATCAAATTTATGTACTGAAAAATTGTTTAGATTTTATCAGTAAAGCAATGTCTTAGATAAAATTTCAACAAACCATTACATAGATACATACTTTACATTGTTTCATACGCTTTGAACATATATCGAACAAAATACACTATTTTTGACTCTAAATTACAGACCAAACCTTTGGTACAAATAAATTAGGGAAAAAAAGATATAAAACTTGTCAGACTGCCATTCATACCCACCCAAATATCTATCCCTTCCAAAGGAAGTACATAAATAGGGTCAAGATCATCGCGCCAGTTTAAAACGTTATATTCTCAAAGAGAGTATAGCTGCAATCGGCAAAAGCAAAATTTGTATAAAAAGTAGATGACCGAATCGCTAAGGATTGCGGACCAAGCTAAATTGAATTAATATTTTCTTTCTCACTCTAGGGTATGAAGGTTATTTGGCTCATCAACCAAGTTGGATTCAGTGGCTCATTTGAAGAGTCAAAGAGTGACGATTCCTATAGAAATGATCCTACTATAGAATGTGTTAGTTATTTCTGTTATTTTGTTGAAAGAGAGCTAAATTCCTCTCTATTGGAAAAATTATTAGGTATAAAACATACTGAAGTACGTCGACAATCCTTTTAAAATCCAAAAGTAAAAAATAACTATAATGTCAAAAACAAATTATTAACAAACTGAAATTTACAGTCTTTTTATACTTTTACAAACAATGAAAGTAAATGAAAATTTTTAACTCAACGATGAAATGTTTGGGTTACGTGAAATCTTTTTAGGGCTTCACTTTGCATTTGACTGGTTTTTGTAGTGCATCTGTACATTTTTGGGTAAATTGACAAAACATCCAGACATGCTTTAAAATATTTTTGAATTTTTCAATTTTGTGAAAGTGAAAAATTGAGACGGACAAATTGAGTCCAAAAATTGATTGCATCGTTGAGCAAGAGTTTCTTGTGACAGGAAGATTCTTTACTGTTTAATCTCTGTCTAGGAATTTTATTTCCCGGCTGACTCTCCGTTGGTTGAGATACTGCCTAGAGTAATGGGTTCTACCCACTGTGTTTCAATTATACACTAACAACGTATTTGAAAATTAGATATACTTGACCCATATATTAAAACCTTGAAATTTATCTTAAAAGGCTTAAGTAAACACATTAAAGAAAACTATAGCAATGGCCGAATCCCATAGATGTATGTAGTTGAACCTACTTTATATTACTCAGTGAATGAATTTCAAGATTGTGGAGAGGAGTGAACAGATCTAATCGACAAGATGTTGAACTATCCAAAAACTTATATTTGATGAAAAGGATGGTAACATTTGGAAAGTGAAGCAATAGAATACCAGAATTTTTTGTCCGTATATACTTGTGACCATACTATGCACCTTAATGACCGATGGCAAAGAAAATTAAGAACTTATGGTTTTGAAATATTAGATTAAGTTGAATATCTTATCAAGTACACTCCCCTCTTGAGTCTGTTCACAAGACAATAAAACAAATAACAAAATGAACCATTTTTTTACTAACATATTTCAATATTCCTTATAGTATACGTCAAAGGTAAGCACTTATCATACCAAAGATCCAAGAGTGTCAACAACCCAAATGTTTCCTTGATCCAAATTGAAAACGTTGCAAATCCTCAAGATGCTAAATTCTACTTAGGTAAGCGTGTTGCTTACGTTTACAGAGCCTCCAAAGAAATTAGAGGTTCTAAGATTAGAGTTATGTGGGGTAAGATTACTAGAACTCACGGTAACTCTGGTATCGTAAGAGCTAAATTCAGAAATAACTTACCAGCCAAGACTTTCGGAGCTTCCGTTAGAATCTTCATGTACCCATCTAACATTTAAATCCAGTTTTAAATGTTTGCTATATGTAAAATTCTATAACACCTATCTCTTAAATAAGGTATCACTTTAGTTTATTCTAATTTAATTATATTATAAATTATCATCGTCTTTGTGTGTATGTACCGATATATCTTGTTCTTTATCTACTTTAACAAATAGGCTTTTAATGTCTTGATTATAATACTCTAGGAATAATTACACAATGTTCCTCATACTTTCATACTTCTTCTCTTGAAAAAATCTAGAACTTTCTTAGCAGTGGAGGATTGATTATCAATTTTAACCTTCCTATCTGCAACCGATTCATTATTATCCATTTCTTGTAATGAAGAAACCATGATAGATGCTCTTACTGGGTTCTCTGACATCTTTTTGACAGATTTAACCTCACTTAATTTTCGATCTTGAGAAGTTGTTGGGTCTCTTCCAGACGTCTTTCTACTCGAAGGTGCTGTAGTATAGATTGATGTTCGTCTTGAAGAAGATTGTTTCTGATGATCATGAGCCTCAAAATGATCTCTCGTATTTGAAAGCTTCAAATCTACTGAAGCATTCTTGGAATTTAATGTTGTTTTAGACTGATTATATGAAGAATAGAAAGATAAGAAACTGAACCGTTTTTTCTCTGATTTCTTCTCTAACGCAGATCTTCCTTCAACATTAAGAGAAACATATTCATTCAAAGCAATAGAACTAGATCTTTGATAGTCCGGTATGCTTTTTTCTGACTTTGGAATAGCATGTGTACTCTCTGTAGTATTTGGCTGTTTAGCAACTCTGATATCTTTATCTATCGTCTTCTCATCAGTAGTTTTACCTATTCTGATTTTGGGCTTATTTGAGAGATTCTTAGGCGGGCTGGTTCCAGCAGATGGAGAGGTCAGTGATGTGCCTCGACCTAAGGAGGAGTAAGAATCAAATAATGGATTATCCTTAGTGAATGAATTTGTTGAATCATTAGCAACAGTTGAATGTAATATATTGTTATGGGTGGTGTTATCTTCTTGAGATACAGAATGCAAAGTGATATGATATGTCATTGGTCTTGGTTTTGAATGATCTTTGGAACGTCTTCTGTTTTCATTCTGATAAAATATCTTGTCTCGAATTTCATCTACTTTCGATTTCTCTGAAGGATCTATATCATTATCGTCAACATGGGATACAGCCGTATTATACCCAGAATGCATTGTCTTAGAGGGTTGAGAGACTATTGGAAAAGATTCATATTTTATTCTATTGTCAGAGAATTTGTTGACCTGGTCAATGTTGCTATGACGACGACTTTTGTAATGTTCATCAATGTTATGATTTATGTGTTGTTTAGTTGAGGAATTGAAATTGTCAATTCGACCATCTACCATAGCCTTTAGAGCAATTGATGCTGCAGAATTGTTTCTTTTATGTTTGGAGACCTCCGTAACATGCGAAATTTCACCTGCTTCCGACGATGCTGGGTTAGGTTGCATGATTATATATGGTTGATACGTCTTAGGTGCTGCTAATGAAGGCACCATTGCAGAATCCATTATTAAAGAATTTCGATTCTCTTCCCTGGATGTGGGTATCGACAATTTAGGGCTGTTAGGAGCTGATGTAGCAACATTACTGTGCTTTATTGTGTCGTTTATCAGAGCTACCGAATCAGCAATATTGGCCGTTGTTGTTGTTGTTGTTGTTGTTGGTTGGTAAGATTGTCTATAAAGAAGTTTAGTTTTAGCATTTTTCCTGGTTTTTGCAGCTAAATCCCATTCTGCAGCTGTGGTCAATAAAAAATTAATGTACGGTTTTAGCCACTGATGCTTTATGATATTTTCCATTGTCAATCTCTTTTTTGGATCTGGAACTAATATTTTTCTCAATAGGTCTCTTGGTACAGGTGCAATATAATCTGGGAATTTCAACGGAGTCTTGGTAATATAGTGATATAGTCTTGCTATATTATCACCCTTCGGATTGTTTGGATCATCGTCCCATGGCAAATATCCTGCCAACATTGCAAAAAGAATAATACCACAGGACCAAATATCAGCTTTTCTGGCTGTATATGGTTTATTTGTCACAACTAGTTCAGGTGCTGCATAACAGGGAGAACCACATGAGGTTTTCATTAGTTCATCGTTCTTATGAAACTCATTTACGAAACCAAAATCAGTAATAATTAAATTTTGACTATTATCTAGTAAAAGATTCTCTAATTTCAAGTCTCTATGAACTAAACCTTTGGAATGCATATATTGTACACCACTAATCAGTTGAGAAAATAATCTACCTGCTGCATGTTCTCTCAATCTTCTTTTCCTTTGAATATATTTGTAAAATTCACCACCAGATGCATATTCAAGAACAATACCAATATACTTTGAATTTTGTAAAACTTCTTCTAACCTGACGACATTTGGGTGAGTCAGATGTTTCAAGGCATTAATCTCTCTGTAAATTTTAAGCTCTCTATCAGAATTATTTGCGATACTATCCCTTCTGATCAACTTAATGGCAACTTGTTTTGGAATATTGTTATTTGAATCTTTATCAACTTTTGTCCAACCCATCTTAACCTTACCAAATTCCCCTTCGCCAAGTGTAGATCCAATGATATAGGGCCCAAAAGTGGGTTGTCTCTTTTTAGGCCTACTTACAGAACGTCTTTTAATGGTCTTCGTGTGCGTTGTTGGATCTGAATCTTCATCAACTTTGGGTAGATATGTCATATTTGGAAGTGTCTGATGAGTAACCAAGAAACCTATTGTTTTGGTGTCTTACGGGGATAGAAATCAAGGATTAAAACTATTATTTTGAATATATTGAATGATGAAAACTGGTTGATCCTATTTTAATTATCTTCAAAATGCAACGTTGGAAACAATAACCGTTTTCACTTACTAGATGGTTTCACAGTTTCAAAAACAGATATACTTTAATTCTAATTTCCAAATGCTCGATGAGTTTCTCGTGTTTCGAATGCTGCGCAAAGCAAGAGAAAATGGCGTGGCACAGATATAAATAGAAGGAACAGTGTAATAAAATCGTTGTTTGAACACTTTCGTGACACTTTTCTCGAGGATTTTATCAGTCATGCCCAAGATTATATGAGAGACTGAAAAGCTGGTTTGTTATTTTACGTCTTTCTTGTGATGTGATAGCAATTAAAAATTAATTAATATGGTATTTTGTTCAGGAGGCTTCATAAACTACATACAAAATATGTACAAGTAAAAAATAATAAAAAATAAAATCTCTATCTATGTAAAGAGTATATTTGAGTGTGTATATCATTCAATGCAATCATTTCTCTTCTAATTTTACAATACCGACCTTTGCTGGTCTAATAACTCTTTCATTCAAAGTGTAACCTAATTGTTGAACATGGAAGACGGTACCAGGTTTCTTGTCTGGTTGAGCCAATTGGAAAGTGGCTTCATGCTTATTTGGATCAAATTGTTCACCAAGTGGGTCTAATTTTTCAATACCATGCTTCTTTAACGTATTTAGAAAAACATCTTTAGTCATTCTGACACCAGTATACAAATCACTAATCTCCTTAGATTTGGCTAAATCTTCTTCTTTGAAAGCACTCAAAGCATGACCAAAATTGTCAACAGATTCTAAGAGGTCCTTAGCAAATTTTTGTAAAGCAAAATCTTTGGCCTTCTTGATATCCTTTTTAGTTACTTCTTGAAGATTTCTGAAATCGGCAACTGATCTTAGTAAATTATCTCTAAGTTCAACGGCTTCCTTAGATTTTGCTTCTAATTTAGCTTCTAAATCCTTAATCTTTTGCTGTTCTTCAGTTAAGTTTTCATTCTTTTCAGTTTCTTCTTTGACTTCTTCTTTGGTCTTTTCAGTCTTTTCAGTCTTTGCATCCTTAGCATAAGCTCTGAATGCAAGTTGGTTCACGCTAGTTTTCATTGGTATGGAAGTTCTAGACACATATCTAGAGTTCTGTAATAAAACTGTGCTTCTTGGAGTAAATCTGGTAATATTAGCTCTCGAAAATACTCTCATTCTTAGTTATGTATACGTTGTAATGGTGGAACACTGAATTTAGCTTGCTATAGACTCCTTCAACCCAGCAAATCTCTAGTAAGAAACGGTTTAACACTTCTTGATTCATTAAGAAACTTGATTGCATTTCTGGTTCAAGTGGAAAATGAACAAAAAAAAAAATGGAAGAGTCACATGATCGCTAAGTACGGGACAAATGTATTAGTTAATCAATGGACATAACAGACTGTTTTAGGTCAATTATAGAAGTCCTATTCAGTATATATATATATATATATATATATAATCTGTATATCAAAAGAACACATGCATTTTTCTCAAGATATTAGGTTAATGTTGTCCTTATATCTCATTTTCCCAGCATCTGTGAATAAACTTTTTCATATTCACTCTTTTCTTCATTTGTCCCTGTATCCAAGGGTGTTTAATCATTTGTCTTGGGGAAGGTCTCTCACTTGGGTCCTTCTTTAAACAATATTCAATAAATGATTTGAATGATCCACTCCATGTAATATTATTCTCCGGTTCATCCTTCAGTTCTGGAGTGAAAGTCAAAATCATCACTAATAGTTCAATTGGAGCAATATTTGCTGTCATTTTATCTAATCCAAATGGAAAATGACCCTGTGCAACCTCTAATATTGTCAAACCGAGGGACCATACATCACATGTGACACTATACGGTTGACCTTGGATTCTTTCTGGTGCCATATAAAATGAAGTACCTGTAAATGTTGTTGCCAATGAATTGACAGCTTCACCACTAACACCAAAATCACATAATTTAACTTCACCATTTTCGTTTAATAGGATATTCTGAGGTTTGATATCTCTATGGATAACTTTTTGTTCATGTAAATATGAGAGACCACTCAGGACAGATTCTGAAATTTTACCTAAAACTTTCTCACTAATTCTCCCACCACGTCTTAAGAGATTCTTGTAGATAGCCTCCAAAGATTTACCACCCATATATTCCATTGCAATATATATAGAAGAATGTTGTTCATCAGTAAACATACCGTAATATCTAACAATATAACTCGATTTGAAACTTTTGTTAAATTGTAATTCTCTAAATATTTGTTTTTGGAATTCTGGATCTGTATTCATTGTATTGATTGTCTTTAAGGCAAATATTTTACTACCATGTTTCAATTTACACTTAGCAACTGATCCACCAGCACCTTCACCTAGCATACCTAACGTCACTATTTGACCATTCAAGTGAGATGCATCCCACATTGATTCATCCAGTTGATGAACATCTTGCCCACATATTAATGAATCTGTGTTCTCAATATTATCATTTATTGAGTCTTTCTTGATGGGACTTGTATGTGAGCTATTTTGTTCGTATTCTGATATGAAGGTTGAGAGGTACGAATCCTCCGATTCGTTCATTTCAGGATGGGAATAAGGCATTTTACTGGTAGTTGCACTTGTTGCCACACTAGATATCTCTGTGATTGGGGTCAATAATTGATTTGAACTATCATTGAGCGTAGTGCTGTCGTTATTTGTAGATATGTTTAGATTAATTAAAGAATTTGCTATTTCAATTGGAGTTATTGCTGGTGGTGGTCTTGATCTGGTATTGGGACTCTTCTTCACAGATAATGGCGGTAACGGAGGAGGCAATGGTCTTCTTTTCATTGAAGTTGAGGACATGGGTGTGGTTTCGGCTGATATCCTTGAGTTTACTGACGACACAGTCTCCGATATGGGTATACCATGTGCTAAATCTTCACTGATAACTTCCTTTGTATTTAAAGACAATGATATTCCCTTGTTATGTGATTGTTCTATAATATTGTTTGAGTTGTATATATTCATGCTTGGGGTATTATATGTAGTCTTCTTATTAGCTCGTTGTGGCTGTGTAATCTGCAATTGTGGCACCGGTTTACATATTGATCCATTAGTTTGTGATAGATCATTAGTTGTGCTACTTTTATTTTCTGATATTTCCTTTGTTTTTGGTATACGATCAATTCGATATAGTGTTTCAGTTGTAGGAGACGGATCATTATTTATGATATCCTCTCCTTGTAGTTGTGGAAGTCGCAATTTGGGTGTATGCGTATTTGATCTTGTTGAATTCGGTGGTTTGAATAATGAAGCCATGATTATTAGTGAACTGTCAAATGTTTGCTTACTTTGATCTGCGTATGTATATAATGCAACTGGATCACTATGAATTGACTAAACTTTGAGACGTGGAAATTGAATGCCAAGCTAAGGGTATAAGTAGCAGATACAGTAAGACAATTCCAGTGTTCTATGATGGGATCAATGTAAAACTGAACAAAGTGAAATAATACGGTTTCATAGAAGAGTTTTATTCAACTTAATGAGCCATTTCACTGTTGAATATTTTTTCAAGATTGCAATTTGTACAAGAAACACCGCAGAAATCAAAAAAATCCGTTCTGGATGACAGGATAGACAATGTTAATAAAGATATACGTTACGTAGATATATGAAACAATTGTGGTTGAGCAGGTAGTTGGTTAGTCAAGTGAGTATTTTATTTTTCATCATCTGGGCTGACAGCGTATGGTTTATAGATGGTAACCAAAGAATCATCGTCGACGGTACCCATGACACCATCAATGACTGGATGCCAAGCAACCGTATTTCTCTTACCCTTTTGATTTGGGTTTCTTCTAGAGCCACCAGTGTGTAGGAATTTCAAGGATTGAGTTTGTAATTCTTCACTAGCGTCTTGTGGAGCCTTGTCTAAATCTGTTTCATCATAATATTCTAGAGCATATTCCATGTCCCAATTGTAAACATCACCAGAACCACCAACAGTTAAAACTTCGTATGGAGAAGTGTATGAGAATTGAATATCCACTACTGAATCACCGCCTTTATGATAAAAGTTAGCAACTTCATTTTGAATTGGATCTTCACCATTTTGTCTATGAGTTAAATCAGTAGTAGCAGCTTCAACAGCACGAACATCCCATAATTTTAAAACACCAGTAGAAAACCCAGTGACAAATAAATTATTAGAAACAGTAGATGCATCAAAGGCAGTCATTTGACCGTTTTGTGGATCACTTAAGATGAATAGTGGCTTGTCTGCTGTTCTTGTATCCCAAAATCTTAAAATGTTGTCATCAGAACAAGATGCAAATAAATGGTTGTCAAAAAATTTGACAGTGTGAGTCACAGTGGTACCTGGAACATGGATGGTTCTTAGGATATCACTTGGTTTACCAGCATTGTCAATAATCTTCAAAATAGAATCCTCTTCAGAACCATTGGATTGAGACTTAATAATTGTATCACAGTCTAGAGAAACAGTAAAATCAGACACAGCTAAACTATCTGGCCTAACGTAGGAATGCATAGCGGCGTAACTAGTAGATGGGCCCATCATTTCTTGGACAATATGAACAGGAACTTTGACACCATCCTCGAACCAAGCCAGGGACCCATTCTTGGACATAGCGAGGAGAGTGGTTTCATTACCTTCGCCTAAATAAGCCATCTTTTGAACAGTCTCACCTTGATAAACCCATTTGGCACTCTGTGGTTTCCCTTCAACATCCTTAAAGGCGTCACCATACTCAGAATCTGGCTTGGCTTCTGTTTCCTTACCAGAGATTAAAGGTAAAGTACAATCGAATTCGTAAATGTCTGAACCTTGAGAGTACAAAACACTGGTAGCAATAGAAGAGTCACCCTTATTTGGAGAGATCTTGTTGGAAAAAGTGAAAGCCTTGTCATGATGGAAGACATTGTCGACACGAGTGACGAACTTTGGCTTTAAGCAAGAAATGTATTCGTAAGAGGATTGCTTCCAAACCTTGGTCATTGTAGCTGTTTTTGTAGATAGATAAATGTGTATGTTTAATCAAGTAAATATAACTTAAACATCAAGATAAAACATTCGAGAAGACCAAGGCGATATAATCAAGGAAACTCGAAACTTTTGACTATCCTTATATATCTATTTGTTTCAATCCCTAATCAGCTCTCAGTGAAAAATTTGAGAATCTGAAAAATTGCATAAGCGATGCGTGCATCGTTAAGAATAAGAAAAGAGATTATGCACAGAGCTTGAAAAAGAGTAAAAGTAAGAGTGCCTTCCTCTGTTGAACTTACTGTTGCTTATTAATTGGTTTTACTGCTAAGGTGTGAAATGCATACTTGAACTGTTTCTTGTGTATACATTGCGGGTTTACTCTGAGATGAGTAGACCTCTTTTGAAACTATAAACTTTTGTTCAGTTTCGATACTCATAGACTAATAGCCTTACCGGGTTTGTAGTGTCATAAAATTTGAATAATTAGTTCTTTTATCTAAGGTACACCATCTTTTTGTATATACAATGATGGCTATGTAAATAGAAAAAGTATAATTTTACTTAAATATCATATATAACAATTAATACTGTCACGGATAATCTAAATGACTAAAGAACAGGATGCTGTGAAAGGACAGACAATATCCATGCACAAGAATAGAAGATAAAAAATGACGATGACGATAAGAGTAGAAGATGTAGTCTATAAACACTCTATGTTGCGTCTATTCTTCAAAATCTTTTAATGTAAATGGTTTGTAAACACTTATAAGACTGTCTGTATCCACAGTACCGACTAAATCGTCAATTATTGGATGTAAAGCAACAGTATTCTTTTTACCAAATTGACTAGGACTTCTTCTACTGCCACCTGTATGAAAAAATTCTAAGCATTGACCTTGTAATTCAGCTGGTACTGAAGGAATCTTGGTTGTCTCATTATCATCATCATTTTGTGAGTAGAAAGATTCCATATCCCAATGATAAACGTTACCAGTACCACCAACAGTGACAAATTTTGATGAATTTGTTTCAGAAAATTGCACATCAACAACTGAGTCACCACCAGAATGATATAAACTGGCTAACTCATTCTGAATTGGATCTTCGCCGTTTTGTCTATTGGATAAATCTGTAGTGGCATTCTCCACATTACGAACATCCCAAAGTTTGATTACACCTGTTGAACTGCCAGTGACGAATAATTCATTGGTAATCTGGGAAGTATCGAAAGAGTTTAATCTACCATTTTTATATTCGGAAAGAATGAACAACGGTCTACCGCTAGTTCTAGTGTCCCAAAATCTAATAGTATTATCATCTGAACATGATGCAAACAAATAATTATCAAAAAATCTTACAGTATGTGTCGCCGTAGTACCCGGAACATGTAACGTTCTTAATATTTCACCAGGTTTCCCCCCATTGTCAATAATCTTAAGAATACTATCCTCTTCAGAGCCATTACTATGTGATTTGACTAAGGTATCCAAGTTGACACTCAACCCAAAATCTGATACTGCCAAATTATTAGGTCTTATATGAGAGTGCATAGCTGCAAAACTTGTAGAGGGTCCCATCATTTCTTGCACAATGTGCACCGGTACTTTGATTCCATCTCTAAACCAAGCCAGAGATCCATTTTTGGACATGGCAATCATTGTGCTATCTTCCGAACTATCAAGATAACTCATTTTGGAAATAGTTTCACCTAGGTAAACCCACTTGGGTGATAACTTAGTGTTCTCAACATCATGAAAAGCGTCACCATACGTTGAACTTGGCATACTCATGGACTTTTGATCTTTGTTATCCTTTGATTTGTAAAAAGAGTTCAAGGGTAGTGCACATTCAATTTCATATATATCACTGCCTTGAGAGTAAAGAAGACTGGAAGTCAACGTTTTCTTTGATTTATTTGGGATTATTTCACTTCTAAAAGTCAGTGTCTTGTCGTAATGTATTGTATCATCTACTCTAGTAGTAAAATTAGGTTTAAAACTGGATATGTGGTGATATAAGGACGGAGCAGACCTTCTGTATAATTTGGATGAGCTCTTGCTAGACATTTGAACCATGTGTGATTAGAGGATATTGATCAAGATGGAGCTGTTGATCTTTTGTTTGAAAAAAAGGTGTTGATGACTTACTCAGTTTATTTTTTTTTTTTTCACTTATATTGAAAAATTCAGAATTGCCTGTTTGGTTCCTGATTATTGAACATTTACTATTTTTTCTCTTCAACAATTTTGATGTGAATATCTCGAGGAACATAGCGTTTTATTCATTAGTAGAAGTGCATACCCAGAAAGTTCCGTAAGCGCTTGGCAAACAAGCTGTGGTATGGTTAATAGTGGCAATCTGGTTTGGTTACCATTCATACCTAGTCCAAAGTAGAAGTTCAGAGTAGTCGATGAGATTGGTCAAATTACAGTAGCCTGTTGGTATTGGTACTAACAAGTCTTTTATGGACCAACAGTAATATTCGTAGTTCTTTAGGGTTGAGAAGATATTGTTGATACTACCCTAATGGGAATTTTTATTTGATCTGAATCCAAGGATATAATTTGCCATATATGTGACTGGAGAGTACCAACTTTCAATTTTTGATACAGAAAAATGTTTGTTCTTGGTGGAAAGAAGTGCATAAATACTATATAAGTGCATGAAAGTCGTTCTGAACAAATTAAATAATTACTTGACGTGTTCGCCCAAAGATATCTCAGTGTTTGAATTCTTGTTTGCGATTGTATCATATTCGTCTTTGCCATCAACGATCCCAAACCCCATTAAATTTACAGGCTGCCTAGGGACAACAGTCTCATTAGACTTAACAGTTTTATCTGTACTCTCGTGTTTATTCATGCCTAATGCAAGATTGTAAATCTTTTCCAACTCACTGCTTGTGTCACCTCGTTGAACGCTATGAATCAAATCATCAATTGAGTCAATACCCTTCGCCTCAATTATGGCTTTTCTTAGTTCTTCACCTGTTGGAATCTTTTGCAAAAGTATTGGTGATTTGGTCTTAATATTTTTTGTATTGGAGATACTCGTTTGGTTCGATGGAAGCTCTTTCAATGGATTACCATGAACAATATAGGATGATGTATTAGAAGAGGAAGAGGAGGCGCTCAATGATGGACTAACAGATGTACCTTTGCTAGTCTCTGTAGTTGCCTCACCAGAAGCAAATGGGTAACTTGCTCTTCGATTCAAGAAATAACTAAATTTATGCAATTCACCTTCCTCTTCTTCTTGTCTCTTACTGGCAATGGATGTATTAGATGCGCTTTTGTGTAAGACAGCTTGTCCAGTATATGTATCAATGACTCTACCAGAATCGGTAGCTATTAAATGTGGTCTTGTGGATATATCTATATCTGTGTTTGGTGTAACCACTTGTGATAGTAATCTCCCTGAATCCATATGTCTAATATCTGGCCTAGACGAAACCATATCATTATTGTCATATGTAGTCACTGGTGTTGCCCCTTGATTGGTTGTGATAGAATTATTAATTTTTGTTGCATTAGCTAAAACTTCTAAAATGTTTGTCAAATTCTTTTGTAAGAGTAATAATCTTAATAAGTTATCCTCTTCCTTGACAGGCAATTGTTTATATTTACTCTTTTCTAATATCGAATCGATTGTGCCTTGAATATTCTTTAATACTTTGTTTAATTGTTCAATATATTTCTTCAACATGTATTTCTTTGCAGGTGATAATTCTTCAATGTTTCCAAGTTCATTATCGCCATCATCGTTATTATTCAACCGTTTCAAAACTTGATCTGCAGTTTCAGTCAGCAATGTTCCATCATATAATAAATCGTCTTGGTTAGACAACTCATCCAATTGGAAATTAGAATCCAAGGTACGTTTCATATTTTTCATTAAGCATAAAGCGATACGTGATTGGATTTCATCAGATACTTCATCGTAATCGATATCCAAACTGACTAAATTCGGAGAATCTCTTGCTAGTGAATAAAATGTTGACCACAAAGTATTTCTTTCAAACATCGAAGCTTTATCTTCGGGGCTAATATGATCTTTAGGTAATTCCTTTAATGGTTGTTGCGATAATAGGGATACATGTGATAATCCCTTACATTTGGGTAAAATATTACAAAGTAAAGTCAATTGTTTACAATTCAATGCATTGTTATCAAAATGGATTCTCTTCAATGATGGAAATTTAGGTAAATATTTATGCAATGATGGTAAGATGCTTGGGAAAATTCCTGGTAAATTACTTAGATCTAAAAATTTCAACATTGGTAAATTCGACAATGATCCAAGTAAAGCTGTCATTTCATCAACATTTGTCAATTCGGTACTATTTAAAGTGAAATATTCCAAATTATTATAGTCTAATAAAGATAATTTGTTAATCATGATATTTGTTAGATGATTCAGGTTATTGAACGCCAAATCAACACCTTGTACATTATATTGGGACATCCAATTGAATACTAGTTTAAGATAATCATCTGTAATATTGGTCACTGCTAATCCTAACCTTAAATTATTTTTCTTAGAATTCATTTCGCCTAGTGAATTAAGTAGCACTGTTAATTCTTGGATTGGGATATATGATATCTTGATACCATTGAGTAACAATTCCTCTAAAGGTCTTCCCTTTCTTGCTAATAATGCGTCACTGAATAAATACCAATCCATATTCTCACGATAACAAGCCAAATCCAGATCTGAGCGAGTCTTTGTCTGTGATATATCTAATTTGATTAATGATTGATTTTGTAATAGAAATTTACAGAGTAAAATCCAGTCATTTTGTGAAATGATTACATTTCTAAGTCCCAATTTTTCAAGAACATTAGAATGTACCAATGAAGCGAAAATAATACGAAGCATTTCTGATGACAGTAGTACGTTATCAAATATAACATTTTGAACTGGAATAATCGAAATGAAATCACAAAATGAAAGTAGATCAATTAAAGTTGGTCTTGGATTCAAGAATTTCAGTGCTTGAAGTGATCCTACTTTCCCCTTAACTTGTCGCAGTGTAGATGGTATTGGTAATATTTCTCTTAAATGACAACATCTTGTATATATTACATCTAAAGTGATATTCTTATGGTTTTGTTGTTCTTGCTGTGAGGTTGAAGGTGATGAAGGTGATGATGTTCGTGATAATTCATTTCCTGTTGTAAATGGATGAACATTCGAATGTAATGGTCTATCAATTTCTATATGGGCAACTTTTGTTTCAATTGCTTGATCTTCTTCATTTTGTTGTTGTGGATGTTGTTTTTTCAAATTTTTTGAAAATAATGGAGTTGATTTAAATGATTTAACTTCTTTTGCAACATCTTCTGCAACTCTATGAGCTTCAATTTGTCTTTTCTCTGATGTTATAATACTTTTTCTATAATGTTCCAAAGCAATCTTGTATTCTTTCGAATCCTTTGTATATTTATGTGGTGGATTTGATGATGATGATGAAGATGATGGCGATGACGATGACGAAGATGGAGTTTGATTATTTGAAATATTTGTAATACCAACAGAGATTAAAGGTGTATCACTAATCATATCATCAGGTATTAAAACATTACCATTTTTTGGTTTTCTTGATGGTAACTGTTGTGGTGGATCATCAATAAATTTATCAACAGCAAATGTAACTCTTTTCAAATTTGAATCTTTCAATAATGATTTAATTTGACAATCTCTTGTTATTGTTTGTGTAGTTTTCTCAGTTGATTGTGATTGTGAATGTGATTGTGAATGTGATGGAGGTCTATTATCTAATTTTTTACCAAAAAGAGATGAAAAAATGGATTTTTTTGGTTTATCAGATAATGAATTACTTCTAGTAAGTGGCTCACAATTAGTTGATTTATTATTTTTTGTTGAATGTATTTCATTTTCATTTAAAGTAGCAATAGAAACAGATTTTGATCTTGATCTTGATCTTATTCGTGATCTTTTATCTTTTTCACTATTTAATTTCTCAATTATTATACTATTATTATTATTATTATTATTACCATTTTTAGATTTTCTTTTACCTTTATATAACCAATTCAATGGAACATCAAAATCTGTGTCATAATCATTTCTCTTACTTTTACTCGTCCTCATCTATCTCGTTTTATGCACAGAACATATTGAACTAACTTTGATAATTGGTAACGTTTGCTAAACTTATATTATTATATAATAGAATAATAAACTGATATTCAAAATAAGGGGTTTTGTCACGTGAATTGCACATGACACTATTACCCCGTTCTGTTATTGAAGAACAAATAATCTGAATCAAGCAGGTATGAGTTAATAAGAGAATCAAGTTGTATTTTCCACGATTGTACTATACCAATAAGTATCATTTATGTGTGTTGTTATGTTTTATGTAGTGGAAGAGAGTGAGAATAAGATATCATAAAAAGGATTGTGTGTATACTATATTACCCTGTTTCTGTATCCTATATCTTATGCATGTTGTCACTATACAGTTATTGTAGGTATCTACTTATCATTATTATATATTATATAGAAGTAACTCTTATAGAAAAACTCAATGTCGAAGTGAGAAAGATAAAAATCTATTCCATTGTTGATATTTTTCAACTGCACGTGACTAGTTCTCTTCAATGCAGTTAGGTCTTAGTATTGTACAAACAAATAATCACTGTAATAAGACAAACTAAGAGAATGGAATCAGAGATTATAAGAACGTTTAGTGGTCGACACTAGATACTGCGGTATTACAATCGCCCTACTGCTGGGAATTACGGAGTAATTATCCGTTTTCTCGGTATCAAGAAATATTTCTGCCTTGTGCCAGACAAATCCGTCCCACGCAAAAGTGAAAATTTTCAAAGAGAAGAAAATTTAATTGAAAGAGAATTTTAATCACTCAATAGATTTTACATAATACTATATAAAGAAACCCAACCAGTACTTATATTCAAGACACTATAATCTCCAAGCCTAGCACTTACAAATAACAACAAGTTGCTTTCTGGGACTGTCGCTTATTTATCCTGGAAAGCAACTAGTGTAAGCAGCTAACATGGTTGCATTTTGTGGAGTGGCAACCAGCCAAAACTAGGAGTGAATATGGCAGTATACACCTACCTGTGCCATTCTATCATGGATAAAAATTGTACAGATGCAATTTTCTGCCATGAAACTATATTTTAGAAGAAAGTTATTGCGAGCTATAAACCGAAACCTCTTGGCGAACACTTAAAGTTTGAATGCTAGAATCCTCTTCCAAATCCGCTCAATGGGGATATCTCAAGTTCAACCACTATAAACAAACTATCTGCCAGAAGGAAAGCTGTTGAAAATATCTTACTAAGATTTGATATGACCCGTCTAGACTTGAGATTGCTGAATACTTTACTTCCAAACTAAGTTCACCAATCTCATGTGTTATCCATGACATATTTAGACACACCATTAATTCGTCACCTGGTAAGCAAAGGTTTCATTAGAGCGACCATAGGAAAATCAACAGAAAGAACTTATTCCAAACTATATCGGAAAATTTGAGGATATTCGACACTTTTGGCAATTTGACCTTGCGATCTCAAACCATATCATGAATGAATGGTCCTTTTCTTTTTCAGAAACCCTTTCATCTGTCGCTGGACAGAATCGAAACGTTAAACTCAATTTTATTTCCAACCTTGATACTGGATCATTGATCTAACCACATACTGAATAGCTATTTGAGGACGTTGATAACAATATTTGATGAAAAAGCGCAAACACTGTGTCATTTTTTTATAGATAACCCTAGATACTGCCGCTATGTTGAGTCAAGTAAAAGAGCTGTGCGAAGTGTATCCTGGCTTAAAAAATCTAACAATTGATTTGGTGTCTGACAATGCTGCTAATATGGTGAGACTTTTTAGAGATTTGAGTACCAATGAACTATCTGAAAGGCGATACTTAGGAAATGTCGCTTATCTTCATAGTACGAATCTCATGGATTCTTGCGTATTGAAACCAAATAAAGAACAAGAGCAAGAGGAAGAAAATAAAAAGTAGGATATGGAAAAAGAACATCCTGATGATAGCAAATTACGTGACAACAATTCAGATGATGATGACGATTGTATGAGCAGAGAGGAAATAGCTGAATACAAGGCTTATCGTGAATCTACGGAACTTGAAAAGGCAGATTTCAAACGTCAAACAGATTCTAATGGATTTAAAACAAGGTATCAAACGAAAGTCAATTTGTCGAATATTTAAAAGGCCAACAGCTGGAAATGGGGTTGCCAAACTGATCACAGGTGGTCAGGTTTTCAAGAAAAACAACAGTTTGGTCGCTGAGGTTAAGACGAGCGTACACAAGAAGAATTTATATGACGATGTTTGCAGCTTTTCCAACCAAAATTTCAGAGGAGAAGGAGTCAAATCGAAACCATTCTGCCTTACCCGCTGAAATTATGCTATTAAATCTCTCAAAAGGCTAATTTGGCTAAAATAAGTGGGTATTTAGGTTGAGTGAATTGACTGTCTTTAAAACAAAATATACGAGTAAAGATTTTGAAGTTGCTAGAAATACCTAGCGGATAGGGCAGAAGGATTTCAATTTATCTCCTTCCCCTCTGAAAGTTTTTCGAACGAATGGCCAACGTCGTCATACAAAGTCTTCAATTGCTTTTAGAGCCATTTGCGACGCTTTATACAACACTCTCCGGTGACAAGTATTCTATAAAATACGCCCTTCCTTTACTCATTCGCTATAAATGATAGAGATTAGCATTGAACATCTATCAGAAAGCAATGGAAATTTTTCTTACTTGGAATGTATGATAAGTCATAGCGTATAGAATTACAGTCAAATACACCGTCAGGAACGGTGTGCGACATGTTTTCAAACGACTTCTCATAACTGAGTAAATCACAAACACGTGAGTCAATAAAATGCTGTTGATTGCATCCTCTGAGCTACTCTCCAAACTCTCAGAGACGAGATATGAAAATTCAATAAGGGCAGTAGTATCTTTTCAATAAGTTCGGCAATTTTATTTATGACGAATTTTCTCCTAGATCCATCAGGCCCCCTTCCAGGAAACTTCTCTGCCCACATTGGACGATCAATAAAGCTAATTGCCAGAAATGATGACACCAAACAAATATCACTTTGTTTGTGTTTATCTTCATATTTATCCATCTTCTGCATGAAATGATTGATATATTCCAAGTGGGAAAGGTTGTCAATGCTTTTTGATAAATGTTTGATGCTAATCTCCTACATCAATTTTTGTGGTAAAGTAGTAAAGGAAGCGCGTATTTAATAGAACATCTACAAGAGTTGCAAACGGTTCTAAAAAGTCACAAAATATCTGTAGCAATTTGAAATTTTCGTTAGCCTAGCAAGTTGAATTATGGACAAGAGAAATTTCAGTTTTTCAGACCAAATGGTTTTTAACTTAAGCAATTTGAAATCATTTGGTCTAAAAGTCGATTTTACAAAGGTAAACATTTCATAAAACTAGTGTATTCGAAGACATGGAGTACACTACAAATATCCGCTCTTTAAGATGATTATTTAAATACTCATACATGTTTATTTAAATATGTACGAGATAAGTTGTAGTTAGTATTAATAGGAGCACGCATGTATATTTACTCATTTAATTGGCGCCATACAGTTGGAAAGCTTTCAGGCTCTACTTTCAGTCATTTATGAGCTGCGCAATCTGAAAAAAACTGCACTACATTTCCATTTTCCTCACGTCTATTATATCTTATCACCTTATCATTTATACTGTTCTAGTTATCACTTTACAGACACAGAGATCTATACTTTTATACTCTCAGAAACTACTTATCACTATTATATTCTATAGAAGTACTTCTACCATAGAGAAAAACAGGATAATTATGTTCGCGGAGTGGTATTGTTGTATATAAACATCGTATTATAAGTATGTTTTTACAGTATAGCTGTTAGAAGTGAATAATCTGAATACCATTAACTATGGCAGCTATGATATCTCTCTCTCTTGTTTATTTTATAGAATTCTGTACTCAACAGATCAATTGACTATAATGTATGCAAACTACAACAATTTGATTGTTAATTACCCGGTCACTTCCAATCATCTCTTTTTAATTCGTTTTCTTATCATTTTTGATTCACACCCCAATTTTGTTATTTTTTGTATTTCGTCGGTGCAATCAATGAGAAGCCAGAATTTATGATTACTAAGTAGTATATATATATATATAAAGAGAGATATTGTGTATATATAAAATAATATATTACAAATTTAAGAACAAGTAAACGAAACAACAAACACAGACAGTTATGAATAATCTAATAATAATACCCAAAACACTCAATAACATGACATATATACGTTCCCCTTTAATAACAATATTAACAAAAAGATTATATCATCCTAAAGTAATTGAACATTATACAAATCCACGTAATGTTGGTTCAATGGATAAGAAATCATTAGATGTCGGTACTGGTATAGTTGGTGCTCCAGCTTGTGGTGATGTTATTAAATTACAAATTAAAGTTAATGATAAAACTGGTATTATAGAAAATGTTAAATTTAAAACTTTTGGTTGTGGTTCAGCAATTGCAAGTTCTTCGTATATGACGGAATTAGTTAGAGGTATGTCTTTAGATGATGCATCAAAGATTAAAAATACTGAAATTGCAAAAGAATTAAGTTTACCTCCTGTTAAATTACATTGTTCAATGCTTGCTGAAGATGCAATCAAAGCTGCAATTAAAGATTATAAAACAAAGAGAAATTCAACTGTTTTACATTAAATATTCACTATTATATACTATACTATATTATACTATATACTATATACTATAACATCCATTGTCATGTCCTCGTATCTAACGATAGCTTTTTTCAATTCGCAGTAGTATGAAAAATTTTCATAGTAATTAAAGCTCATCTCGAATAACTTGTAGTTAGAGTAATTAAAGCAAACAACACAACCATGTCAAATATACTTTTCGATGATATTTTCAACGTCCTTGATATTGATAATGGCCGTTATAATAGAATTGGTCGTATTGAAGCAACGTCAACAACACAAGATCAATGTAAATTAACTTTAGATATAAATACTGAATTATTCCCAATTACAACAAATGAACAACTAACAATAACTATAGCATCATCATTGAACATTGATAATACTGATGATACAACAACATCATCAACAACTACAAAGAGTTGGAGACCAGCACAACCTGGTGATAGATCATTAGCTGATGATTATGACTATGTAATGCATGGTGTAGCTTATAGATTCGAAGAAGTTAATAAAGATTTAATAGCTGTTTATTATTCTTTTGGTGGTCTTTTAATGAGATTAGAAGGTAATTTTAGAAATTTGAATAATTTAAAACAAGAAAATGCTTATTTATTAATTCGTCGTTAGTCATTTGTATACTATATAAAGAAGCTTTTAATTAGCAACACGAAATAATGCAAATATTATATTGACAATAATACCAGCAAACATTGACATTCTTTGTCGTTTATTTAATAAATCATTAAATCTCATTAAAATCAAACCAAATATACCAAATAAAAATCCAATAGTGATACCAATTAATAAATCTTTATTATGTTTAAAATTTGCAATTGGAACTGAATTAAATCTATCATCATCTTCTCCAGCACCATTTTCCATCCATTGTTCTTCTAATTCTCTAATATCTTGATTATTACTTCGATTCGTATCATCATTTCGTATACTTTCATCATCTTCATCATCGTCATCACCATGACCTCTTTCTAAATCACCATACGTTGAACGAAATTGTGATCTTAATAATTCAATTTCTTCATCACTAAATCCAACACTTCTTAATCTATCAAACCCAATTGCACCCATATTTTCACCAGTATCCCCATCTGTTCTCCTTATTCCATCATCATCTTTCTTTTCTTCTATTAAAATATCTTGCTCATTCAATTGATCTACACCAATAATAGCATGAATATTAAATGAATCAATTCTATCATCTCTAAGAAAATCACGAATTTGACTTGAAAATTGTGACGAACTCAATACAGCACCATTTCTTATAAATCTAACAGTATGTTTACGTGTCTCATTTGGTTTTAAATCTCTAACCATTCGACGTAACCATTGAATTGTCAATATATCTCCTTGTATATTCACGACATTTAATGAAATTGGATGAATTGTTTCATTTGTAAATATCACTTTTATACTCTTATGTATCTCCACAGGAGTTGTCGTTGGTAATAACGGTTCAGTTGACATCCCTCAGTCCTTTGCTTCAACACTTGTTTCATTACCATAATGTAAAGCCAATGCCCTTATTAAATAATTCATATGGAATCATCTATCAACACGACAGGGTAACCACCACCAACCAATACTATATAAAAAGTGAATAATTTTCCATAGTGAAAACACTTTTAACTACTGATTTAGTTTCATCTTTTTGATTCAAATTTAAAGATAGTATCTTTATTATTAATCGTGCGGATTAATAACCCAGGACTTTAAAAACCGTGTTGCTTATTCTAAGTCAATTTAGTTAAACAAGCGTCAAGTCCATCGGGGAGACTATCATTGTTCATCTTAATGCCCTTTTTTGTGATAGTTAACATCGTTATACTTGTATTACGATTGTTATTTAATAACCATTGCAAGGGCTGGTAGGACAGACATATATACTATTTAAACATTTGTATTTCTTGTATTATTCACCGACGTACTGTTCTATACAACCACTAACTAACTACTATCACTCACATATAAAGACAAGCTCTATGAAAATTTTCATCATATTATCAACTGCCGGTGATTAAATAGCGAAACATATATAAATCATAGTAAAACTATTTACAAGAGATTGTAATTGGTGATATTCAATCTCGAGTGAACCAACTTACTTATCCTTAACAACTCGTTTTCCAGATTATATATTCTTTAATAGTGACTTGTCTATATTTCAATTCAAAAGTTAAGTATAATTTATCCTTTACTTCTTCCCTTAATTAAGTTCACAAGTGATAGAGACAAGTTCTGTCAAACCCAAGTTTTAAAGAGATGAGATTGTTTACTTTTCCTGGTCAAGGTACACCAATTTCAATTTCTGTATTAAAAGCACTTATTAGAAATAAATCAAAAGAGTTTAAAACAATTTTGACTGATAATGGATCAAACACTAATGATCTATTGGAATATATATTTCATAATCCATCGAGTCCCGGTAGTATTGCCGTTTGTTCAAATTTATATTATCAACTATATGAAATATTGGGTAAAGAACAATATAGACAATTAGGTCTCTCACTTAATAAATATAGAAATAATGAAAAAATACTGTTGGGTCATTCTCTAGGGGAACTAACATGTCTCAGTGTGAATAATTTATTCTCATTGAAGGATTTATTCAATATTGCAAATTACCGTAATGAATTAATGGTAAAATTTACAGAAAAGTATCTGATAGCACATAAGATGAATCATTCGACAAAATTCGAAATGTGGGCAATCTCATCACCACGAGCTACTAATTTACCATCACAAATCAATTCATTATTGTACTCTCTTCGTTCTACAGCACCGACTATCTCAATAGCGAATATGAATTCTATAAAACAATGCGTAGTAACGGGTCTAGTTGATGATTTAGAGAGACTTCGTGTTGAAACACAGGTCAGGTTCCCAGGTTTACGTATTACAGAACTAACTAATCCAAATAATTTAGCGTTTCATAATTCTACAGTACTTCGACCAATTCAGGAACCTCTGTACGATTACATATGGGATATTTTGAAATTGAACCATACTAATACGGCAACTGAATTGATATATCCTATTATTGGAAACTTAGATGGTCGTGTTAGTACATTAGTCCATCATGCCATTGAAAGATTTGTGAAATGTAGTTCTACTACAGTTAATTTTACAGCTTGTTATGATACCATCAATAAAATGTCTGAAATAAATGAAGGTGCTGTATGTATGGGACCTGGTAATGTCATCTTCAATCTTATTAAGAGAAATTGTGATTTGGATTGTTTTGAATACTCTTCATTAGCCACTATTGATGAATTTAATGAATTTGAATTGACAAGGTTACAGTCAAAGACGTGAAGTTGCATAAGGGACAAATATCTGATCGGCAAAGATTGTATGACGGATATACAAGCATGTATATAACTAAAAGAGATATATATTTTTGTTAACTGATTTTTATTTTATAAAAAAGTTTGGTTAATCGTAATGCTTGGACTTCTTGGTGGATTATTACCATTAGTTTCGTTCCCTATTGAATTGATTGATAAAGATGATTTTGATGATGATGTATCCAACTTTAAATTGGTAGGTTTAAATAAATATGTTGTTTCTTTATTATCCTCGCTTGTTGTTGGTGTTAGATTTTGATCATCAGAAACATTTGGTGATGAAAATGATTTGGGTAATGGTTCTTGATATAGATGTGGTTTATCATCTTTTGAAAATTTAAGTAAAGTTGGTGAATCAACAGTTGACTTATCTGGAGATAATGACGGACTACCAATACAGAAGGAATTCGCATTAGCACCAGTATTTAATGGATTTGTATCTAAAGACAAAAATGGTTTACGATTAACAATTAATTCTTCTGTAATCGATCTTCTTCTAGTTAATTGAGGCTTAGTAGTAGTAGTTGTTTCTGATCGTGGAGTATTTGAAGTATGTGATGTGATATCTCCACCATGTGCATCAACAGAACGTGATCTTGGCACTAATAATGATCCCGTAAGAAATAACTTAACATCATCTTTCTTATCAATAAGTGGCTTTAAAAAACCAAATACTTTTAAAGTGGATGCCTCGTCATCTAAGATAATCACAATTCTATTCAAAAATGGTAAAGGAGTAAAATATTGTAATTTGGATCTTAAATCAGGGAAAGTCTCTGTGAAAATCAATTCCTCTATAGTCTTTGGCCATTTAGCAGAAAATAGTTCCTTTGGAATATCTGTAATTAAAATTTGAGTCTTTGGTTCAGACATACCAGATATATTTATATGATGCAGAGTGTTTTTGTATTTTTTGTTCAAGAAGGAAGTTTGATACTCTTTTATCTCAATGGAGTTTTCCTTATTTTTGATATCTTGGAAATTCTTGGTTGCAGGAAAATGATATCCGTCAAAGTATCAATCAGTGAATGAAAAGAAGAGTATATATTAACAAATAGTTTTTATCAAGAGAGATTCGACTTTGTGACGTTAAGAGATTGTTACTAAACTTTGTCTTATATAGAATATATATACAGCATAGCCACCAGTTTGAGCTTCGAATCATCCAATTTGCATTTATCGTACTTATGCCCACAAAAAACAGCTTCGCCACTGTTATACTAAGAATGGGAGGCAATTCTTATTGACAATTAAGTAAATCATGTTGGATAAAATGGTTATCATTAGTATCATAGCCCATTATTAGCATATAAGCCACTGATCTGATTGGGTTTGATCACGTGCCGCTTCGAGTAGATCTCAAAGCTATTGTAATGATTGACACAAAAAGGTAGTCATCAGTAATGTATTGTAGATATCTATATGGTCGAATATTGTTCTGAGGCTAAGTAGTGTCAAATATGTATATATTTTGTCTAAAAAGTGGAGAGTAGGTTAAGCCACTATTCTTGAAAAGATGAACACGACTCAATTGGTAAAACCACATGTCAATCCATATTATTATCGTTATTATACCTCATATTGTGACTATACTACAAAATGTTCTGCTAGAGGTTTGAGAAATTTATATACTTTGGATTTAGAGAGACAATTTAGGTTTTCTTCACCAGAGAGGTCGTACATATATGGCGATAGAAGAAATGACAACGGATTAATGAGCTCAAATAGAGTAAGTGCATTTTATTTAGCAACCTTCTTAGCCATTATATTCACTCTTGCTTTCTCGATTTCAATATTGTCAAAGCAAAATGTTGGTTATTGGCAATTACAAGATTTTGAGTCGTTTGATCTTATCCATTGAACACAACCATCTTCAGTAAGCCTATTGATATTCGGCTACTTAATTTTGTTCTCGAAATGTATAATATAATATACAAAATAAATATACAGTAAATATGTCAATGTAGAAGGGCATTTTTGCTATTCAAGTTTGAAAACTATGTTTTGCATTCTAAATCATCACGTTAGTACCTTTCTCTTCTTGGCAGGACCTGTAGCTTTTGTCTTGGATTTAGATGCGGGTGTCTTCCTTTTTGTAGGTCTTGCCTTTTGTTTAATCAATTTATCCTTCTTTAGATCATTTTCTTCTTTATTCTCATCATCATCTTCTGCCGGCGTAGAAGCAGTATCAGCATCAACAATGTCTTCGAAATCAGGTGTAGTATTACTTTTATTACTGGCGCCACCAGTAGCAATGGTACTACCTGTTCTGTATATAGAAACTGGATGTGTCATGGAATTATACTTTCTTGTAAACCCACTCTTGACAGTTGTAGGAATCTTCTTTAACAACATATCAGTCTTGTCCGGCCCAATCATGAAATCCATAATAGTATCCCAATCCTCCTTAGTCAAGTAATAATCGTCCATAGTCTTTATCACGTCCGTGATCCCGTCAGAGCCATTCTTTAAGATAGGTAATAGAAGTTCGTTTTTCAAAGTTGGAAGATATTCAAGTCTCAAGCCTATCTTATCAGTGGATGTACTGAGTCTAGTATGATATTGTAATTCTTGTAACAATCTGAAATATTTTCCTGTCTTTGAATTTTGTCCTAACCAACTACTAAAATTGATTCTTCCTGTCATATGACCTGCAACTTTGGAAGCAGGGTACACTGAAGACAATACGGCATGTAAAGGCAACAAACTCCATAATTGTTCATTACTACGAATCTTTCTCTCAACTTGGTCACCTAATGAAATAAGATCAGCGGCTTCAGCAACAGCCTCTAAATGAGTCTTTCCGGATGGTAAATTTGCTGGTTTACAGTTGATATAATTTTCTTGTATCATCAATGGTGCAAAATCAAAATCATCAAAATATAATGCAATCTTATCATTTAATGTAAAAGTATTTGAACCAACATCCGTATATATATACCCTTCAAATAGCTTATGTGCAATATCAAATGGTTTCAAAGCAATGTTTTTCTCCCATGCCTTTGCAATGTGTTGAATATTTTCGTGATTGATTGTTTTGGTCGTTGAAGATACTGTTGACAATAAATTAATTATTTGTCTAATATCACCTCTTGTAGTTTGAACTAATTTGTCAATAATATTTGGATCTAGTTTAAAGCCTTCTCTGATAGATATTGTCATTAATCTGGATTTGATACTGTTACTATCTGGTCTTCTAAATTGAATATCTAAACATGTTCTGTCAAAGGGTCTCATTTTGGGTAAGTTTCTTTCATTACAAATCAAAATCATTGGTGTCGAAGTCTTACGACAGAATGCAGCTAATTGACCAACACCACCTCTATCACCACCACTCATACCATCAACTTCATCCATTATAATAACAAATTTTTTCCCATTTCCATCCTCAATATCATCTTTATGTTTAAAATAACCAACAACTGACATATTGTCAAGTGCATTTTTAACGCCTGCATTTAACAGAGTCTTAGAACGAACATCAGATGCATTTTGTTCGAGGATATCATATCCAAGTTCCTTGGCAACCAAATGTGCGGCTGTGGTCTTACCAATACCTGGAGGACCGTACAACATAGTAGTTCTAAATATTCCACTACCATCTATACCTGGATTTTTGAACCCCTTTTGTTTATTCATCTCCCAGTTGGCTAACCAATTTCTTAATTTTGATACTGGCCCTTTATTACCACAGATTTGTTGTAGACTAGTTGGAGCATATTTTACGGTCCATAATTTGTCTTGTTCTCTAATCTCTTCCTCCTTACTAACAACCCCACCAGACTTTTTCGTTGCTGAAACTCTCGCTTGCTTCTTCTCTTCTTCTTTAGCCATTTGTTCAGCCTCCTTCAAAGCAAGAGACTCCTGTTCTTCCATTTTTTGACGAGCTGCTTGTGCTGCCATACCATCTCCACCATCGGCAGGCATGCCACCAATTAATTGTCTAAATCCATCTTCATCAATTGCCTTTATATTCAACTGTTTGATCTTTTCTAGCTTTTTAGGACCCGCATCATCTCCAAGAACAACAACAGATGTCTTACCTGAAATTGACTTTGTAACACGAGCTCCATAACGTTTTGCCAATGCTTCAGATGCATCTCTGTCAATGTTTGGTAATTGACCTGTAAATACTATTGTCAAACCTAGAAGACAATTTGGTGCACCTTCAGGAAAATCGGTTGGAATAGAATCATCTGTTCCAATGTCATCACCCTTTTTACTGAAATCAAAGCCAGCATTCTCCTTGACATGTACTGTTGCCAAATCAACCGATTTGATTGAGTTTAATACATCTTGTGCCGTTGTGCCAGAGGATGATGCAGGAACTGAAATTGCAGGTTTGACAGCCTTGGTTTCAGGAGCCATTGTGTCGGCAATTTTGGTCTTCTTTCTATCAGGAACACTATTATCTGATAAAGGTTCTCTCTTGAGTGGTTCTTTGTTTTGAGATGTAGAATTACGCGGTTTGTCATCAATCTCTTTCTTTGGTTCCCTCTTAGGTTCAATCTTTGATTCATATATTGCAGGTATTTCTTTTAATCTATCTTCATTTTTGGCAATGGACCTCTTTGGAAGAACTTTTGGTTTTATTTCCACTAACGAATCGTCGAATCGATCAAAATCGTCTTCATCACTTAAATTTATAATCTCCTGTTCTACTTTTTTAGGTACTGATTCTGTTTTAGTCTTTGATTTGGTAGGAGATGTTATCTTCTTACCCTTACCAAAAAAATCAGTAATATCAACCATATCTAGATTTTAATGACTGTAAGAAACTCTTCCTATAGCAACTGGATAAGATGTTGATCTCTCTTACTTGTGATCCCTCATCACAAATACAGTGAAAAATAATTTTCGATTATGAAATTTTGGCGTTCAGACAATTCTTTAGATATATCAGAAAAAGTTACTTCAGCGAAAATTGAAGAAAAGTGACCAACATATAACTAAGCTGGAACTAAATCAAATACTGAAGCTGATCCATTGAGTTAACTCTTGGGAGATTATTGCGAACCAATGCAAATAGCGTTTAGTGACAATGGCAAAGAATAGAAAGAAAGGAAACAAAAAACAGAATAATCAGAAACTGCAAGAAGAAAATGTCGCTGAAGACAAGAATGAACAAGTATCAGTCGTAAAAGAAGATCATGCTGTTGAGCATAAAAAACCGGCTATGGTTGGAAAAGCGACTCTAGATGAAGATGAATCTAAAAATGATAGTCTAGAGTCGAAATCTGGGCTTGAAACATCCAAAGAAACACAAATGATGGGCAAAAATGTAACAGTCAATGAGGTACAATATGAGGATGATATTTCTAAAGAGAAAGATAACGAAGTTGCACTGTTAAGAGAGGAAGTTATTAAACTGAAGCAAGAATTGAGTAAGGAAAGAGATGAGAATAAATTAGCCAATGCAATGAATGAAAACAATGATGCCATAGACAAAGTTAAAGAGGAGCGTGATCAGTTTGAAAGTCAGTATAACAATTTATTGAGTAGATTGTCACAAATGAAAACAGTTTTCAATAAAATGAAACAGTCACAGTCTGAATTAGAAATCGTCCAAGAACAACTGAAAGAATATGAGTCTCAAAATTTGATATTGAAGGAAAAGCTGACATCTAAAAATACAGAAAATGAAGAATTAAAGACAACAGTAACTACATTGAATCAAGAGATTTCAAGTTTAGAAAATGAAAATGAAGGTTTATTAACCAAAATTCTTGAATGTGAACAAAAAATAGAAAGCACCAATATTCAACTTCAAGCTTCGTCAAACATTCACTCAGAAGAATTAAATATATACAGGAAGGATAATGAAAAGTTAAATTCACAGATTCAAGAATTAACAATAATTTTAGAGAATCAAAAAGAAGATTTAGCGAGCCTTGTTGGTGAAAAAGATGAACTCAAACAATCTTTGGAATCCTCCAAGACCAACACAGTTGAGTTGGAAAATATTGTTCAGTCTCTTCAAAAACAATTAGAAGAAGAGAAGGAATCGTTGAATGAAGGTTTAAACGAAAAAGAATTAGAGGTTAAGGCTCTTCGCGTTCAATTAGATGCAAGTGTTGAGTCTGTGAAAAAGCATACAAATGAAATACAATGTTTAACAGAAAGCTTGGAATCTTTGAAAGAGGAAACTCAACTAAAAGAAAAATTTGAAAAACAAGCCAATGATCAATTACTACAAATTGGGAAATTGCGACATGAAGCTGTCATTTTGAATGAACATTTAAGAAAAGCACTCTCTATGTTAAAACAATCCAGTGATTCGGATAATGTTGATAAAGAACTGATATCCAATCTATTGATATCATTCTTATCTATTCAAAGAGGTGATTCAAAGAAATTTGAAGTTTTAGAGTTACTGTCAAGTTTTCTAAATTGGGATGATGACAAGAAACAAGCTGCAGGGTTGATTGGTGATCCTTCGAAACGAGGTAAAGGTGGTCCAGGAACTTCTAAAACTCAAAATTTTGTTGCATTGTGGACGGATTTTCTAGAAAAGGAGAGTGAGAAGGACTAAGAGCAGCTCATTTAAGCATTGGAGATAATATTTAAACATAAATCATATGAAAATCCAGCACTTTGTATAGTTGAGTAAGCATTATAAAAATTCAAAGTATATCAAGTCGAATGGTTCTATGTACCAATTTTTGGATGTCTCTCTCTCGGAGCGACAATTCGACTCTTGAGAAAATCGAACTGACTTATAGATAGTACATGTAAACTTCTTCCTAACTCGTAGAGAGTATTTCATACCTCCATTATCAACATGTTTAGAAAGTCTACTTTTTTATTAACAACAAAGGCTGTTAGATCAGTTAGATACAATAGCTCTGAAGCTTATACCAATGCAGTTAATTTATTGAAAAAAGATCTTAAGAAGGCCTTGATTGCCAAAGAAGATGTCAAAAAAACAACTATTAGAGGTATCTTATCAGATATCAAAAATATAGAAATTGATAACAAAAGTAAACACAACGACGAATTCATGCTATTTGATACGTTTTCGAAGCTTATCAGCCAGAGGAAGGACTCAATTGAAAATTATAAGGCTAATAACAGAAATGATTTAGCAGAAAGAGAGCAAAATGAAGTTGAGATTATTCAACAATACCAAGACGCTCTTCCTGTTGCATCTATCGAAGAAATTGATGAAAAGGTTAAGGTTTTGTTAGACTCATTGAAGAAAGATGATCCAAATTTACAGTTAAAACAAGTATTTGGTAAGATTGTATGGAAAACTTTGCCAATTGAATGGAAATCTTCTCCAAATACCATCAAAAGCAGGATTGTTGCTAATTTCAATAAACATTAAAAAGAGTTTCATCCATTCTGTATATATCCCTGTATGGCTCTTGTAAATAATGCCGATGATGCTATTATTGTCTTTGTGTATTGGCAATGATAATATATATTGACTGGCAGCAAAAACAGACACAAAAATTTTAGTTGATCAGAAATTTCACTAGTTACAATAATACTTGAACAGTATATAAATTCCAATCCTTGTCTTTACGACCAGTCATCTCTTTTCTTGTATCTTTTGTAATTTTATATAGACAGCAAACTTGCATAAAGTACCACCACTCTATAAAACAAAACATCCTAATTCAATCCAAATGCTACGTCAATACATTTTAACCATTTTCTTTGCTTTTTGTTTTGCCAAAGTACTTGCCTCAAAATATACTATTAGTTTAAGTACAGGTGATTATGATACTGAATTTGATACTGACACTGAACATCCTGTAAGTGAGGATGGTCCAGTTGTTCTGAAAATAGATACAGATCGTATACCACCTGAGGCATTCGAACAATTTAAGAGAGTTTCTTCATTTGTTAAAACAAATTTGCCAGAGGCTTACAGTAGCCTCACTTCAAGTTCATCTAACAATTTAAATTCTCCAACTGATAATAATGATGATCTATTCAAGAAGCTATATAATGGTTATCAACATTCCAATATTTCTATTGATGATATCAAGAGAGATAAAAGGTTTTCAGAAGTTTTACAAATAATAAATGAATTTTTAGATAGTGATCTGATGGATGACTTACTTTCCCCAGATCTTGGACCGAATAAAGATGACGATTGGGATTATCATAAAGATGAACAAGACCATCTGAAAAAGGAAGAATCAAAGAACGTGAATCAACAAGACCATAAAAATATTCAAATCAAAAGAGAAGTTTCTCATTCAAAATCAAATAGAGAGAAACAAAATCTTTATAGTAGTACTTGGGCATTGACTAATGTCACAACAACCGTTTTAGAAAAGAGTACATTGATCGCAACGAAAACAAGTTGTCCAACACCTACATTCTCAGCAATGAATGAAACCACACTCCTGACAAATAATAACTTGACTGTAGTTAATCAGAGTTCAACTATATCAAGCGTTACTGGTGTTAGAATTAATTTAGAGAGTGGAGCAGTTTATTTATTCTCAAGACCAAAAGTTCTTTTATCAATATTAGCGTCATTTATGTTATTTTTCTAGTCGATATAAGTTTAATATACATATAACATACAAGTTTATCAGAGTTGTCACTCTGATATTAACTAACCGTTTATCTTGTTATTTTTTTCATTGTAGTTATTTTTGTTGTCGGCAATAATTCCAATTGGAATTCGTAATGAAAAGAAGCATACTAAAGGTTTGAAAGAATAACGGTCTTTAAAGGTAATCGTGGTGATTAAAGAACTGTACATTAGTTAAAAATCTTTTTCTAACTGTTATTTAGAGAAAATGGTTGCAGTATGTCTATATTCTTATCAAAACTCAGTTGTCAATTCAATACTAACATTTACATCCATCGATAGCCAAAACAAACAGTGAAAAGAACTGTAAGGATCAAAACTTCACAGCATATTCTGCCAGATCTTCCACCTGTGGACAATTTTCCAATGCGTGAATGGAGCATTGAAATTATGGTTCTAGATAAAGATGGCAATGAAATACCCGCAACTATTCTAGATAAAGTTGTCTATCATCTTCATCCAACTTTTGCCAACCCGAATAGAACTTTTACAGATATGCCTTTCAAGATCGTTGAACAAGGTTGGGGCGGGTTCCCTTTGAATATAAGTCTTTTCCTTTTGGAGAAATCAGGTGAAAGAAAGATTACACATGATTTGAACTTCCTACAGGATAAGTATGAAGTTGATCACGTAATTCAAATTCCAGTCAATAACAAGCCCCTGTTAGCTGCAGAATTGGCCAAAAGCGGTCCAGTTGACGAAATCAGCCCTATCGTTGCAACCAATAACAAAAGAAAGGTACCAGTTAGTAATGGTGAAACCAAACCTAAGAAAGCTAAAACATTAAGTACTACTCCTATGGTTAAGGGTACAGTCGATATTGAGAAGCTTGCATTTGGTTTAACGAAATTGAAGGATGATGATTTAGTTGGTGTTGTTCAAATGATTACAGATAATAAGACGTCTGACATGAACGTTACAAATAATGTTGAAGAAGGGGAATTTACTATGGATCTTTTCAGTCTATCAGAGGGATTGTTGAAAAGTTTATGGGATTATGTCAAGAAAAATACAGAATAAGTTTAATTGTCATTAATAGTTATATTTAATATATGTAACGTAATGTTTTCTTCTTGATGGCTATCGTCATAATGACCTCAACCAGCTCATAAAAAAAGGTGTCATGGTTATCAATAGTGCAAATCTCTTTTTGAAAAGATCCAGTTTCTTTAGTCAGAACGGACACTGTTGTAAGCTCTTAACAGATCAGTCTATTTACTGGCATCTTTCAATTGATTTTTCGATGAGCGCAATAGCCAACGTGACAAAAAAAATTATTGTTGATATTCTATGTAATCTTGATCCCATCATTGCAAAATTAAGCGTACTATAGAAATAAAAAGGCCATCATCACTTGAAGACATTAGATGAGTATTGTATGTGTCAAATGTCATATATATTGCATATTTTATTTACTAACGACCTCATTTAATTACAGCCGAAATTTGAGCTAACGATACGAGTTAAAACTCAACAAGTCATAATTGAAGAAGCAGAGGAGGAAGGCGAATTACCCTTACGTCGATGGAGAGTTGAAATATGCATGTTAGATACCGAAGAACGAGAGATAGAGGCTACTATCTTATCTCGTTGTATTTATACTTTGCATCCAACATTTGAAGAACCCGTACGAAAGGTCAGACAAAGTCCCTTTGCTGTAGAGGAAAATGGTTGGGGCGAATTTAGTATGAAGATTGTATGTTATTTTATCTGCAAAGCTGGTAAGTTTGCCATCAATCACGATTTGAATTTTGATAGTAATGCATATGCGGTAGATTATACAATTGAAGTTCCTTATTACTTGGAGGGAATACATGAAGTATTGAGTGAATCCTTCACTTTGCCAGAAATGAAAGATGACACTGAAAGTAATTATTCAAAACATATTTCGGTGACTGAATTACAAAAGCTAGATGAAGATCAGATCACAACTTTAGTTCAGTTAATTATAAACAACAGTGCAGTACAAACCGAGATAGATCGTCGTTCAAGAACAATGCCATTTTATATGACAACAGGACAGTTACCAGCAAATTTACTGAATGAAATAAGATCATTCATATATGCATGCAGTCGGGGTTATCTGAAGAGAAATCAAGAAGAGGAAACAGTTGATGATGAAGACGAGTTTGCATTTATGCCAGAGATTACCCAAAAAAGTCAAGAAGCTGAATATATAGAGTGATTGATCATAAAAAAAAATATTTATTAGAAAGAACAAGTATTGAAAATTTGTGCTATGTGAGATGTGCTTCCGTTAAATTATACATAATTGAGTTTACTTTACCTTGATGGATGAAAAGGTGAATGTTTTTGATACAATTCAAAAGCCTTTGAATCATTGTAGAGCAAATGATCAAACTGTCATACACAGGTTTAACTGCGTATCATCGAGTAGCTCTTCGTTGTAAAATATGCTTTGACTAAATGTAACTTGGCGACCACATTCTCATAGTAGAATCCCACGAACCCGTACATATTGCCAATCCATCCGGACTTGTTCTAACTCCAGAAACCCTATTACTATGACCTTCTAACTTTCCAACGATCTCAGCTTTCAAAACGTCCCAGACAATACATCCCAAATCAGTATAGCAGGCATACATTAGTCTGCCAGAAGAACTGAAATCCAAAGAAACAACACCTTGATCGTCTAGATAACTGGAGCTTATGTGACTGGAGACTGGTGAAGTAGGAGTGTGTTTCATGTAATTCATTGTTTGTGCTGTATAGGTAGGTTGGTCATGCACTTGTTCCAAACCATTAGATAATGAATAACTTGCTATTTTACAATCTGAACGCAAATCAAACATATTGATCAAGCCATCGTCACTACCCATTATCACAGAGTTTCCATCTTTAAAAAATTGTAATGCATTAAGGTCACTCTCTCCAACGGAAAAATGTTGAACAGCAGCAGGTGATCTAGTATCCCAGATATAAGTATACCCATCAGAACCGCAGCTTGCAAATATGTTCTCTTTTGTACCTGGAGAAGGTAATGATAGAGTAAGTACATCTCCTAGATGATCGGCATATTCTCTAACTCTCTTGGCTTTTGGGATATTCCATAAGGCACATGTCATATCACCACTTGCAGTTATTACATTTGAATCGTCCAAAAAATCTATATCGGAAATGTATCCTGTATGACCTTTAAATATTGTCTGAACGTTCTGTTGAACTCTGGTTTCTTTTGAGACTTTATAAACTGTACAGTTATTATTAAGTCCAGCACTCGCTACTAAATTTCCTTTCGGTGAAATAGCACAAGATAGAACCCATTGGGAATCCAAAGGAATTGCACTCTGCTTTAGACCAGAGGCGCTATCCCAAATGATCATAAACCCATCTTGACTAGCACTTAAAATACTTTTTGAATCACGACTCCATCTGAAGTCAGCAATTTTGTTATTATGTCCCTTCAACACTAAAGTTGGTTTTAGATTTATATGATTTTTATTGAGATGCTTGACCTGGTTTGCCATTTCAAAAAGATTGGTGTCTTGTATCTTCAATTTCACCTTATCTATTTGGAAATATAGATTTTTGGCTTCCTGTCTTGCTAAAGTTATCCTTCGCTGTATTTCTTCCTCGATGTTAGTATTATCTGGATGCATCAAGGTTTGTGCTTGGGAATATTGACTCGTTCCATTATTCAAAGTTGGTGAATTGGCCCTGTCAAATGTCTGAAGTTCAAAGTAACTCATAAGTCTGTGACGTTTGCTTATATGTTTTACAAATTAGAAGTTCTGGAATATTGGTATTCCAAAGCAGATATTATTGAATATTATATTCAGGTTGAATCAAAATAAACCAAACTTTCGTTATGGAATATATGTGTTTACAAAGAGGCAAGGTTGAAAAGACAGAGACGGTTTTTAGAGCTTCACAATGCCCAGCAATTTATTTGCACATGATAAATATGATAAGCCAAGGACTGTGCATACTTTGGCCGGTTGATATGTTCAAATGCACCAACACGCACAAGGCGTTCTACAAGTAAATTTGGGTACAAGTAAGAATCAGTAGAGTTTGCTAATGTTTCACAGTGAATTCAATACGGGATTGGAGTGTAATGTTTTTTTTTGTTCATAGTGGTTTTCTTTCCCAGTTAAGCTATTAAGTGAACCTCAAAAAGTTACCTATGCACTCAAAAGACAGGAATACAAAAATGTATTTTTGTTTATCATTTCATGATCAGATATGTGAAGGGCCCAATGTATAAGGTAGAAATATATGAAAGTGTTGATGCTTTTTGGAGGAAGCATATTTTCTGAATACCAGATTTTTGATACATTTCAGAATTACAGAACTATTACCTATATGGTAAACTTTTTTCGAAAAAAAGTATGGTATTGCTGGAAAGACTATATTTCAATGAATGGTGAACATAAATATTATTACCTTATTCCCAAAGTGCTTTGGAATATTCTTTTGATCACATCAAGCATATTTAATATCTTAACACAAAATCTTAGAGGTCAATTGAACTTAGAATTTTATAAGTAGTCGTATTGTTGAATCAACGTAGGGCTGAAAAAGTAGCTCAAACGGGCGTTTTCTGATAGACTGTTTTTCATGTTACTTCCTTTGGATCCTATCCTTACGAGCTATAGATGGTATCGAAAATATTTGCTATGTGCCCACAACTAAGATAATTTTAGCTGAAGCGCAGTAGATTGTTATTCAAGCTAAAACAAAGCCCTATGTGTAAATACAGACTACACTGTAAGTATACCATTTTCTTCTATGAGAGCTAAGTGTGCACGGAAGTGTCTGAATGTGGTTTAACTATGTAGTAGATTAAAGAAAAGATTTTGTATAATGGAAACATAGACTAGTAATATAGTCATAAGGTATTATATACAAGTAAATGACACAGTCGTTTTATGAAACTTATATGACTTTATACTTCTGCGTTATATTTTCAAGATTTTTAGCCAGGATTTAGAATACTACTTTTTTCGATTATATATTTCAAATGAATATAACAATTTCAACAATTTATAATAAAAATTTTCGATAAAATTGACTGAAATACTAAGAAATATAAAACACAAGTATAAATTGATCTAGTAGTGTGAAAGTAAAAAACCCTTCTGGGTATCAAGCTGATGGTATTAGGATCTCTTTTAACCAATGGTAATCGTATTTCACGAGGCGAGTTCAGACTCTTTCCGCAACCCGCGTATACAAAGTACATTGAACAATAATCAAATTCATGAACTTTGTTCCAGTGATACTGAAAACCTAACAAAACACTTGCTGTATCACCTTGTGTCGTTTTTCCATTACTACTAAGAATTATATCTCTTTAAATATACCCAATGAATATATTTTATTCATCCGCATTGAGATCAAGTGGTAGGATTGCATCTCAAACCATCGCAAGAACAATCTTAGTGAGGGGAGCACTACAAAGGAATGTTCTACTCAAGAGCAGATTCCATTACCACTCATTTGTTACACCATTAATACCCTCTCAATTCATCCAGTTTATACATCTGACCTCAAATGTGCGATTCAACAAATTACCTGTCATCAGTACTAAACGATTTATCTCAATATTTCCCAAACTTATAGGAAAAGTTATTAAAGCACCGGTTTATTTGGGTGGTGGATTAGCAGCTGCAGGTAGTTACATTGCATACAAAGTTGAACAAACTAGTAACTACACTATTGATAAATTTGGAGAATTGAAAGATTTCACAAATTCCGTGAAGGATAAGCTAGGTAATATGTTTTCAAGTGACGGTGGGAGCAGTGGGAGCAATGGTAACAATAACAGTAACCCAGATGGTACATTACCCACATCTTCGTTGTTGGGGGCCATGATAGATGAAGATGGAAAGAAAAAGAGTGATGATTATGATTATGAGAACGATGATGATGACGATGATGAAAAAGTAGATACTACACAAGATGAAATGCTGAACCTAACAAAACAAATGATAGAGATTAGAGCAATATTGGGTAAAATTGACTCTACATCTGCAAATCTAACACTTCCTTCTATTGTCGTTATTGGCTCCCAATCGTCAGGTAAATCATCCGTGTTGGAGGCAATAGTTGGAAAGGAGTTTTTACCAAAAGGTTCTAATATGGTGACTAGAAGACCAATTGAATTAACGTTAGTTAATACTCCCAATTCCAATGAGATCACTGCTGATTTTCCTTCTCAACGTCTATATAATATCAATGATTTTAAGGAAGTGAAGAGAATGTTACTGGAATTGAATTTGGCAGTACCTTCTTCAGAAGCCGTCTCAGAGGAACCAATTCAATTAACCATCAAATCATCTCGTGTACCAGATTTATCTTTAGTTGATTTACCTGGTTACATTCAAATTGAAGCTGCCGATCAGCCAACATTGTTGAAGAATAAAATACGTCAACTCTGTGAAAAGTATCTCAACGAACCCAATATTATTCTTGCTATCTCGGCTGCAGACGTTGATCTGGCAAACAGCTCTGCATTGAAGGCAGCTAAAGCAGCAGATCCTCAAGGGTTTAGAACGATTGGTGTGATAACAAAATTAGATTTGGTACCTCCGAAAGTTGCACGCGATATTTTGAATAATAAAAGATATCCTTTGAAGATGGGTTATGTCGGTGTAATTACCAAATCTCCAAGCACATTTAACAAACAACCAAATTCATTAGGAGGATTGTTTGGTAAAAAGACTGATACTAGCGGTTACCTTACTACTAGGCAAATGGGATCAACAAATGCCTTAGATAATCAATTGGGTCTGCAACAGATTGAGTCTCGGCAATTTGAAAGTACTTATTTCAAAGAGAATAAAAGTGCATTTGCAAAATGCGAAGTTTCAACTAAGAGACTAAGAGAGAAGCTTATCAAAATTTTGGAAGTTTCAATGTCCAATGCTTTGGAACCAACATCTACCATTATTCAACAGGAACTGGATGATACATCGTACTTATTCAAGGTTGAATTTAACGATAGACAATTGACACCAAAGTCATATCTTTTAAACAACATTGATGTTTTGAAGTTGTCAATCAAAGAGTTTCAGGAAAAATTTAATAGAACTGAGTTAAAATCCATATTGAAAGCAGATTTGGATCAAAAAGTCTTGGATGTGCTTGCTTCCCGATATTGGAAAGATGACAATATATCGGAACTATGTGGCAAAATGAATAGCGAGACAGAGATGCTGTACTGGCATAAAAAATTGGATCTAGCTTCCTCCAGTTTAACTAAAATTGGTATTGGTCGGTTATCTACAGTACTTGTTACTAATGCCATTTTAAAGGAATTAGAGAATATCCTTGATAATACTCAACTTAAAAACCACGATTTAATTAAGGATCTTGTAACAAATACTGCTATCAATGTGTTAAACTCCAAATACTACTCTACTACTGACCAGGTTGAAAATTGTATTAAACCATTTAAATATGAAATTGATTTAGAAGACCGAGATTGGGAGCTAGCCAGAGATCATTCTGTTCGACTATTGAAGGAAGAGCTATTTCAATGTCAAGAACGATTCCAAGCTATCAAAAATTCCGTGGGAGGCAAGAAACTGCAACGTGTGATGACTTATTTAGAAAATGACGGATCTGATAAAAGAGAAACTCTTGGAATGTCTAAACTTTTATTAGAACGTGGATCTGAAGCCGCATTTTTGGATAAAAGATCCAAGGTTCTTGAATTTAGACTCAAGATGTTAAGGAATAAATGCCACTCTACTACTGATAAAGACCGTTGTCCAGAAATTTTCCTGAATGCGGTTAGTGAAAAGTTAACTTCAACAGCAGTTCTATTTCTAAACGTTGAGCTATTGAGTGACTTTTTTTACAATTTCCCAATTGAATTAGATAAACGTTTAGGAACACTAAATGACGAACAGGTTGAGATGTTTGCCAAGGAAGATCCTAAGATTTCTAGACATATTGAGCTACAGAAGAGGAAAGAACTACTGGAACTTGCTCTTGAGAAAATTGATTCCATATTGGTTTTCAAAAAAAGTTATAAAAATGTTAAGAAATAAGCAATACGACATGTTACGATAATAACATAGTGCATTCTGTAAGTAAATAACTAATTCATATAATATTCTAAACTTCATTGTACCATCATTTCTTTGTCAGCTAATTCCAAACATTTCGGGAATTGGATGGATATCTAATAAACCCGTACAATTTGATATCTGAAATTTTTTCTAGTTGGTATAAACTCATCTTTTAGCTCATCGAGAGTATCTTGATCCTACTCTTCAGTCAGTGATAAATTACAGCCAGAACTCTAATTCTCCAAAACGGGTTGATTAGTTATAATATAAACTATATTTATAGGTATTTAGTCCTTCCAACTACTAGAGGTTTTGGTAATTCGTTCAAAGAAAAATGGCCAAAAGTGTAACTAAGAAAAGAAAGACCATCACCGGTTCTGAAAATCACCATGATCATGATCATGGAAAGGATGATACATTCGATGAGCTTTTAAGACCTGTATTTAAAGGCAAGAAGTTAACAGATGAAATAAAGACTGCTGAAGATAAATGGAATTTGCTTCCTGCTTTTTTAAAAGTTAAAGGTTTAATCAAGCAACATTTAGATTCCTTCAATTATTTCGTAGATGTAGATTTGAAGAAAATCATTGAAGCTAACCAGTTGATTTTATCTGATGTCGATCCTGAATTTTATTTGAAATATACGGACATTAGAATTGGTAAACGTTCAACTTCTTCAGCTAAAGATTATTTGACTCCACCACATGAATGTAGATTGAGAGATATGACATATTCTGCTCCAATTTATGTTGATATAGAATATACCAGAGGTAGAAATATTATTATGCATAGGGATGTTGAGATTGGTAGAATGCCAATTATGCTAAGATCGAACAAATGTATTTTATTTGATACAGATGAAAAAACAATGGCTAAATTAAACGAATGTCCTTTGGATCCAGGTGGATACTTTATTGTCAACGGTACTGAAAAAGTCATTTTGATTCAAGAACAACTATCCAAGAATCGTATCATTGTTGAAGCTGATACAAAGAAGGACATTGTCCAAGCTTCTGTTACCTCTTCTACCCACGAAAGAAAATCGAAAACATATGTACTCACCAAAAATGGTAAAATTTATCTAAAACACAACTCTATTGCTGAAGAAATTCCGATAGCAGTTGTTCTAAAAGCTTGTGGTATCGTTTCTGAGCTTGAAATACTGCAATTAGTTTGTGGTGATGATAGTAGCTATCATGATATTTTTGCAGTTAATATTGAGGAAGCCGCCAGATTGAATATTTACACACAACAACAAGCATTGGAATATATCGGTGCTAAGGTTAAAACTATGAGAAGACAAAAGCTTACAATTTTACAAGAAGGTATTGAAGCCATTGCTACTACTGTTGTTGCACATTTAACAGTGGAAGCATTAAATTTTAGAGAAAAGGCATTGTATATGGCTATGATGACACGTAGAGTTGTGATGGCTATTCACAATCCAAAAATGGTCGATGATAGAGATTATGTTGGTAACAAACGTCTTGAATTAGCTGGTCAATTAATTTCTCTTCTTTTCGAAGATTTGTTCAAAAAATTCAATAGTGATTTCAAGGCAAGTATTGACAAGGTATTGAAAAAGCCAAATAGAGCAATGGAGTACGATGCATTGCTATCGATTAATGTCCATTCCAACAATATTACAAGCGGTTTGAATAGAGCTATTTCGACTGGTAACTGGTCCCTTAAGAGATTTAAAATGGAAAGAGCAGGTGTTACTCATGTTCTATCGAGATTATCTTATATTTCCGCTTTGGGTATGATGACAAGAATCTCATCACAGTTTGAGAAGTCTAGAAAAGTCTCCGGTCCAAGAGCATTACAACCTTCTCAGTTTGGTATGCTTTGTACTGCCGATACACCTGAAGGTGAAGCTTGTGGTTTGGTAAAAAACTTAGCCTTAATGACTCATATCACAACCGATGACGAAGAAGAACCAAACAAAAAGTTATGTTACGTATTAGGTGTCGAGGATATTACTTTGATCGATAGTGCCTCTCTACATCTCAACTTTGGTGTCTATCTAAATGGTACGCTCATCGGTGCTACAAGATTTCCAAATAAGTTTGTCAATCAGTTCAGAGCCTTGAGAAGATCTGGGAAGGTCTCTGAGTTTATTTCCATTTACAAAAATTCTCATCAAAACGCCGTGCATATTGCTACTGATGGTGGTAGAATTTGTAGACCTTTGATTATTGTTACTAATGGTGAATCGCATGTCAAGGCTGACCACTTAAGAAGATTAAAAGAGGGTGTATTAGCTTTCGATGATTTTTTGAAACTAGGGTTAGTTGAATACTTGGATGTTAATGAAGAAAACGATGCTTTCATTGCATTGTATGAAAAGGATTTGAATAAAGCTACGACCCATCTAGAAATTGAACCTTTTACTGTGTTGGGTGCAGTCGCCGGTCTAATTCCATACCCACATCATAACCAATCGCCACGTAACACATATCAATGTGCGATGGGTAAGCAAGCCATTGGTGCTATTGCTTATAATCAATTCAAAAGAATCGATACACTTCTATATCTGATGATCTACCCTCAACAACCAATGGTTAAGACGAAGACCATTGAATTGATTGACTATGATAAATTGCCTGCAGGCCAAAATGCAACTGTTGCTGTTATGTCATATTCTGGTTATGATATTGAAGATGCTTTGGTACTGAACAAAGCTTCAATTGACAGAGGTTTCGGTAGATGTGAAACTCGTAGAAAAACTACAATAGTTTTGAAGAGATATCCAAATCATACACAAGATATTATCGGTGGTATGCGTGTAGATGAAAATGGTGAGCCAATATGGCAACACAAGGCTTTGGGTCCAGATGGGTTAGGTGAAGTTGGTATGAAACTTGACAGTGGCCAAATTTATGCCAATAAGTCTGTTCCAACCAACTCAACTGAACCATTTTCTGGAGGTAACGAAGCTCAGTACAGGGAAACTCCAGTCATATATAGGGCCCCAGAACCTTCTCATATTGACCAAGTTATGATGTCGGTTTCAGATAATGATCAAGCTTTAATCAAAGTGTTATTAAGACAGGGTAGAAGACCAGAGTTAGGTGATAAATTTTCATCCAGACATGGTCAAAAGGGTGTGTGTGGTATTATTGTTAAGCAAGAGGATCTGCCATTTAATGATCAAGGTATTTCACCTGATATTATTATGAATCCTCATGGTTTCCCATCTCGTATGACTGTAGGGAAAATGATTGAACTAATTTCTGGTAAGGCCGGTGTTTTGAATGGTTCTTTAGAATATGGTACCTGTTTTGGTGGTTCACAGCTAGAAGACATGTCCAAGATATTGGTTGATCAGGGTTTCAGTTATTCTGGTAAAGATATGCTATATTCTGGTATCACCGGTGAAGCCCTGCAGGCCTATATTTTCTTTGGTCCTATTTACTATCAAAAGTTGAAGCATATGGTTTTAGATAAAATGCATGCAAGAGCTAGAGGTCCAAGAGCCGTTTTGACTCGTCAACCAACAGAAGGTAGATCAAGAGATGGTGGTTTAAGATTGGGTGAAATGGAGAGAGATTGTGTGATTGCTTATGGTGCCTCTCAATTATTACTAGAAAGATTAATGATTAGTTCTGATGCTTTCGAAGTCGATGTATGTAACAAGTGTGGTTTAATGGGTTACAGCGGTTGGTGCACCACCTGTAAAAGTGCTGAAAATGTTGTTAAGATGACAATTCCTTATGCTGCAAAATTATTATTTCAGGAATTATTATCTATGAATATAGCTCCAAGATTAAGATTAGAAGATATTTTCCAACAGTAGATGGTGCTGTTTCAGGGAAAAATACCACACAGTGTGTGCCTGTATTCACAACACACTATACATCTCCATGATCTTAAAATTATCAAAAAAATGGCCGTATAATACTAAATAGAAACTTTTTACTGAAAAAATATAGACGCATTACATTTATTTCTGTATCTGTTTTTAATGGTTCCATTGGCCTCAATCAGTTGCCAAAAGAGTCCTTTAATCAGCAATGACATATGTTGCCATTTGTGAGAACAAACGAAATACGAATATGCAGTAAACAATTACTGATGTATCAAATATGATTTTAAATTAATTTACAGAGGGTTTTATATGTATCATCATTCTATCTTGATCAACTAGGGATATTATCGCTCAGTTTAATCAGACATATCTTCATCATCATCATCTTCCTGCTCTCTCATCTTTTTGGCTTCCTCTTTTTCTCTGTCTTCTTCCTCTAAACTCTCTCTTAGTAACTTTGCCTTTTCATCCTTTACCTCACGTTGAACAACAACATAAGCACCTAATGGAGTCTCTTCCCATTTAAGTTCATGTAAGAACCTATTAACTTCAGTTTTATTGTTTGGACCGAAGTCGACATCAGATCTCTTTTCTTCAATGAATGTACTGTTTTGTTGTAACTTTTCAACAATGTTAGCTAGTTGCTTGTTTAACTTTATGTTGTTGGTAGTCTTGATGTAACGACGTAAAGAGATGATTACAGGTGTAACCAATTCTGGAAAAGCAACACTCTTGGAATATAATGTGAAGTATTCACCTAATAAGTCAACAAATTGCTCAGCCAAACCTTCTTGGTATACTCTGGTACCTAAGTAAGCAGCTGTACATTTAATGTTATGATCAAAGTCAAAGGCTTCCAAATTCTCTCTCTTTTTAGGAGTCTTTGTAAAAGCTGTAGATGATAAAATTTCAGAAAGAATTGGGAAAATTGGAATAAATACACCAGTATTTTGAGATAATCTAATCAAAGATTTAACTAAATAAAATCTTAATGGGAAAAACTGTGGGGTTGGAATTAATCTCGCAACACCGATGGTAACTTGAACTAATGGATAAATCAACTGTCTTAAAGGTGATTCACGACCTTGTTCCTTTTCTGGGTTACAAGAAAAGGATAACACACGAGACCAGAAATCTAGAGAGTGACAAAATTGCCAGTTATAGACAACCTTGTATGCTTCTGCAGAATTAATTTTACTAGAATTTTTAGTAGTAGCGTTCATAGTGTTTCTTAAATGAATTGCTAATTGTCTGATATATTCAAAACCAACTTGGTAACCTAAAACTTCGTCGATACCAAACAATTCAGCAGCTGAATTTTTTTGGAAGTTGATCAATGGCATGTTACGAAAGTTAGTTTTACGACAACTCTTGATGAAAGTTGAGTATGTGGTCTTCAGAACAGTTTCTAATAAGGACTTCTTGAATTCTTTACATGCATTGTGTAAAAAGGCAAATGATGCTATTTGAGTTTCAACTTCTCTACTAGTAGACCAAATGATAACAATAGATTTGATAATTTCCTTCAAAATTCTTCTGTAGGAAATTAAGAATGGCAAAAATTGATTGACAGAATGTAAGACCATAGCTGCGGTCTCAGTATTGGTGACATCATTCAATAAGATCAATAAAGAAGCTGCATGAGACTTAATGACACTAGAAACCTTGGTAACCATTTTATTGGATGGTAAGACTCTGGAGCCCTTAGAGTTTTTGTATGGGGTTAATTTTTGAACGGCAATTGGCAAGTCTTTTAAAGCAACAAACATCAATTCATGGAAAGCCTTCTCATCTGTGACAGTGTATTTATAATCATCTAAATTCTCAGCCATATTTAAGTTGACAGCAACTTTGAATGCAGCAACAACGTTTCTTAATAATTTTAGATTTGGAGATTCTTTTAGTTGTTTTTTCCATTGAGTAACCAGTTTCAAAGTTAACTCAATCCTTTGAATCTCTGGAACAACTTCTTCAATTTGTTCACCAGCAGCTTCATCTTCATCATCACTAATATTATCCAATGGGTTGGATGTGGTGAAATCTAGTAAATCCTTGTCATTTTCTTGTAAATATTTGTAAAATTCTGGATCGTTCTTGGACAGGGATGCCATTTGAGTGGCCATATCTTCTTCCTCAGATGAAGATTCATCGTCACTTTCATCCTTCTCTACCTTGGCCTTCTTTAGTTTCTTGTTCTCCTTTGGAATCTTCATTTCCTCCTCGAAGAAATCACCAACAGAAATATCCTTAAAAACTTCTTCCTTAGCAGACTTTTTTAATTTCTGTTCATCTTTAGTCAAGGCAAGACGTCTTTTTTCATCATCTGTTTTATTACCACGACGACCTTTGATTCTTTGTTGATGAAGCTTATCCTTCTTTCTTTGGTCAATGGTATTCTTCAAATGCTTCGATTGAAACTTCTTCGTGGCTTTTGACACTTTACCCATTGCTATTTGCTTGCTGTTATTGCTCTCTCCAAATTATGGTGATTTGATACTGTAGTTATAACTGAAATATTTTGTCATTTGGAGCTCATCGCATCTCTAAAAATTTGAAAAATTTCAGTTTACAGAAAAATTTTTCAGTTTCGTACCACATGATACATCTTTTGAACAGAATCAGAAAGACAGACAGATATATGTGATCGATGAAGAGTAGACTAGACAGTTGGAAAAGGTGACTACTGGAAAGATACTATTGTGTAGAGATGTTTGTCCAGCATGTGAGGAGGATAAAGTTGCAGGAAATTCAGTTGCGACTGATTCGATACTTGAATTGTAACTCCTGTGGTATAAAATTGCAATCTGAACATCCTCAGGAACAAGGTTTCTTCATTGAAGCCAAGGAGGCTGGCAATTCTGGCACTGCAAAGGATCTTGAAAATATCAAATATTTGCTTTTCAGTCAAGATATTCAAAAACTTAAGGAAGATCAAGAATCTGACCGTAAAATAAAGGTTAAGAAACCACCAATATGTAAACGTTGCAATGATGCTATTAGTCAGAATAAATACGATGTTAAAGACTTTCCAAAGATTTCAGAGGATGTAATACTGAAGGATATTGCACCAAAGAGCAATATTGTACACATAGTCCCATTTCCAGAATTTCCATTACATTTAAATTCAAGATTGCTAAGGAATAGAGAGGTGTCACTTATTTTGACAAAAGCTGATCAAATAATGCCTAACAAATCAATGTTACAAAAGAGTTTGCCAAAATTCTTAAATGAATTTTTGAAATATCAGTTACATTTAAATGGGAACAAAACGTTGGCAGTTTCTGCGGTGAAACATTGGAATATTGAAGCATTATTCTCGATGCTAAAGACCAATAGCTTTTTATTTGGTAATGCCAATGCTGGAAAATCTACTTTGGTAAACAGTCTGATTAGAAAATATATGGGTCGGAAGGTTTCGTTGGACAAAAGTGGCAGTGTCATTGAACCTGAGAAGTCCTTGGAAGGAAATACAAAACAATACTTAAAATCTCAAATGGCTGGGGTGCTACATATCCCGAATATGACCAGAAATTTGCAAGCTTATGAGATTAATAATAAGTTAATATATGATTTACCGGGTTATTCTGAGGATGTGAATAGTAGGTACATGGAAGAAGTAGTTGACTCAAAATGGTTAATGAGAATACGAAAAACAGAACTCTTTGACACCAAGAAAATTGGTAAAAAAAGATATATTAGTTTCAAGGCTACAGAGAATGGCTCATGCTATACACTAGGTGGTATATTTTTTGTTGTTCCACCACCTGATACTATCACTCAAATTGTTAAATTCATTCCTGGCGATTATTCCACATTCAGAAATATTGATAAGGCACTCGAGGTTTTCAAAGCATGTAATGAGAGTAACGGTGAGCATGCACTTTCCAAATACTGTGGCATCAAGTCAGAAGTATGTGATAAAAGTGAATTTGTCAGGTATGCAATTCCACCATTTCAAGGTAGTATAGAAATCGTCATTAAGGATATGGGTTATATTACCCTTCGAGCTACTGGTAAATATTTATTCAACGGATTATATGAGATTTGGTTACCCAAGGGGTTTGAAGTATGTATCCGAGAACCTATTGAGAAGACAATACAAGTTGGATATAAGAAATATCTTGACAACAATGGCAAGACAAATATATGTCCTAGAGGGAGGCCAATAGTGAGTTCCTTGTATGAAATGAGTCATGAAGAAACAGATACATTGTCGAAGATGAAGGAAATGTATTTAGAGAGAACAAGTCATGATTTATCTAGTCGTAGGTTCAATGGCGGGGAATCTATTGCTTTATTAAATGAAATGTACGAGGAACCATTGAATATGTATTGGTACTATAAGTGGTGAGCTGTAAATAGTTATAAAAATATATGTAAATAGACAGACATATGCATCTAAATTTATGAATGAGTTCATGGCATGTTCACAGTGTTTGTTAATACCTAACGTTACGCTATCTCATCAGTGTCTAATTTATTTTTATAATCAAAATAAAATTACGTATAGAGATAAATACAAAATAGTGAACCTGTTTATAAAAGTAATCTATCAATCCAGAGCCATCTACCTTTTCACGGTCAATTATCTAAAGTTACAACGAAATGAAAAACCGTAATCTTCAATTTCTGTAACTGTTCGAAAGTCACCGGTCAAAGTTAAAACTAATATACAAGTACCCGAATGAAACTGTGATCATAAACAGTAAAAATATCGGAAATCAGCTTACCACCATGAAGAAGCTCCTCCATTAGAGGATCCACCATTACTATTACCCCAACCTCCATTTGATCTAGAGCTGTTACCTCCCCAACCGGATGAAGAAGAACGAGAATTGTCAGAAGGACCCCAGGATGAATCTCTTTGTCTTAAACCACTTCCACCATTACCATGTTTACGGTAATCTCTATTACTGTTATTACGAGATGAGAAACCTGAACGACGACCACCTCTCATTGCGTCGCTAACAGCTTCGTTCAAGAAATCTGGAACATCTTGATTAGCTTCAACTAAAAGATCAACTAAACCTTTAGCAACGTTAGCATTTTCTCTGTTGAAAAAAGCTGTAGCAACACCTGTATTACCTGCACGACCAGTTCTACCAATACGATGAACATAATCGTCGATATCTGTTGGTAAATCAAAGTTAATAACATGAGTAACATTTGGAATATCTAAACCTCTAGCTGCTACAGCGGTAGCAACTAATAAATTAGCTCTACCAGAACGGAAAGCAGCCAATGCACGTTCACGTTCTTGTTGTGTACGATCACCGTGAATAGCAGTAGCACGGAAATTTTGCATAATTAAGAAATCTGTTAACTGATCAGCTAATCTCTTAGTTTCAACGAAAATTAAAGTTAAACCTTCTTCTTCTGCTGATAATAAATCTAATAAAGCTGATTTCTTGTCTTGATTTTCGACATAAAGAATCTTTTGAGTGATATTGTCAGAAGTAGAACCAACTCTACCAACAGATAAGAAAATGTAATCAGCTAAGAAATCTCTTGCTAAATGTTGAATATCGGCTGGGAAAGTAGCAGAAAACATTAGAGTTTGTCTTTCACCAACTGGGGTCATATCAGAACCTTCAACAATATTTCTAATTTGTGGTTCAAAACCCATATCTAACATTCTATCAGCTTCATCCAATACTAAATATCTAACATTTGATAAGGAGACTTTACCACGTTCTAATAAATCACTTAAACGACCAGGAGTAGCGACTAAAAGATCACAACCATGTTCCATTTGTCTCATTTGTTGACCAATTGGGGCACCACCGTAAACAACACATGGTTTAACCCAAGATCTATAAGTATATTTCTTGGCTTCATCATAAATTTGAGTAGCTAATTCTCTTGTTGGAGCCATGATTACAGCTGTTGGATAAGATTTTCTATGATAATAGTCATTATTACCTTGAACCTTAGCTGGACCCATCTTAAAAGATTGAGATAAAACAGGGAATAAAAACCCACCAGTCTTACCGGAACCGGTTTGAGCACATGCCATTAAATCTCTACCACCACCAACAATTGGAATAGAATATTTTTGAACAGGAGTTGGTTTAGTAAATCTAGCTAATTTAATATTTTCTAATAATAAAGGATCTAATGGTGGAGAAGTAAATTCAGTAATTGGTTCTGGTACATCAGTACCTGAAGCTTCAACAGGAATATCATCATAATGATCAAAATTAATACCAGAAGATTGAAAGTTTGGATCTTCTTTAACACCAAATAAATTTAATTCAATTCTTTCATTTTTTGGACCTGGAACATGTTTACCATCAATCCAAGCACCTGTATGATTACCTCCATGACCACCTCTTGAGCCAAAGCCATTACCACCTTCACGTCTTCCACCTTTGAAAAATCCACTATCACCACCACGTCTATTGGAAGATCCAAAAAAACCTTGAGATCTTGGTTCATTAGAACCACCAAAACCTGAAGAAGTTGATGATTTAGATTGACGATCAGGATTACCATTTCTTAAATGTGGAGGAACATAACCACTCTTATTGGCAGAATTATTAGCACTATTGTTATCAGACATATTATTTATATTTAGTCGAGAGTTTGGATGTCTTTGTCATTCTTACCATCTGGAGATAACACTAACATTCAAACTCTTGTTTTTATATAAAGGCGGCTTCTCGAGGAAGAGAAAAGCCAAAAAGCGAAAAATTTTCACATTTATCGTTGTAAACGAAATAATTGTTACCCGGATGTTTATTTTCTTTTAATTACCATAATAACTCACTATAATAAGTAGCATATATTTCATTTAGTCTTACACGTTAGTTGATATTTAAATTGTTTATATATTTGTATCCCTTTATTTCTATCTATTTTGCAAACTCGTTTGGTTTATTGTGTATTTGTCAGTATTTTGTATTTGTGTCACGTGCACTGACGCTTCTCTGGTATTATAATATATATATATATTATAGTAGAATACATATTGTACTGGTAGTAGAAATATATACAGGTATGTAAACAGACACTCTTATGCTCAGGCAAGTACACCCTTCGTGCTAGGAATATCATCTTTACCAGTCTTAGTTAACGCATCTTTAAATGCAACAGCGAGTGCTTTAAATGCACTTTCACAACGATGATGATCATTGTCACCGCGAAGTGTATCTACATGTAATGTCACTCTAGCTGAATTTGCAACACTTTCAAAGAAATGTGGTACCATTTCACAACTTAGTTCACCAACTTTTTCCCTTTTCAATCCTAAATTAATTACAGCAAAGGGACGGTTAGATAAATCAATTACAACTCTACTTAAAGATTCATCTAATGGTGCAAATCCAATACCGAATCGTTTTACACCACGTACGTGACCGATTTCACCACGAATTGCATCACCAATTGCAATTCCAGTATCCTCAACAGTATGATGATCATCAATGTATAAATCACCTTTACAACGAACAATTAAACTCCAACCGGCATGTTTAGCCAATGCATGGATCATATGGTCTAAAAATCCGATACCAGTTTGAATATCAATATATTGGTACTCTGTATCCTCATGCGCATGAACGCAAGGATTTTCTATAGGTGGAAGTAGGCCACCATTAACGTTGAGAATTACTTGAACGTCAGTCTCACGGGTCTTTCTCTCTATTGTTGTTACCATCGTTTCTTATATATTTTGTGTGGTCCTTCTCTGTAATATATGTGACTGACTCTTCTAAATATCAGTATCAATTTTTGAAAAATTTCGACTATAATTTTAAATACTTCGACAACGAAAGATTACAATTGAATTCCAGTTTGGAATGGTGAATCTGAGATTAGACACAGTATGAGCAATCGTATGGTACGTAAGAGTGTTGATAAGGCCCTTGCGTTGGGTAAAAGGAAGAAAGCTTGGAATCGGGATGGTACAGATAAAGAGACATGGTTTAAAGAAAAGTTTGCTCATGTTCATGCTAAACAGAAACAACAGAGACAAACGCAAAAACAAACTCAATGGGATCCCTATGGTAAGAAATCTGCTCATGAAAGTAAATTGAAACAAATCAGAGAGAAACAGAATGAAGCAAGAAGAAATCATCTCGATTCATTTCAAAGAAAAAAATTCCAATCCATAACTCGCTACAGGAGTATTTATATGGTACCAATAGTGTTCTAGCGGCACTGAGAAGTGGTAAAAGAAGATGTTTTACCAAGCTGTATCACAATGGACCTCTTTCACAATCGATATTAGAGCAAGTTGAACTTAAGAAAATTGAAACAACAACAAGAGACAAACATGAATTGAATGTTTTGGCTAAATTTAATCCTCATAATAATGTTGTTCTAGAGACAACACCATTGACTTCAGAGGAAATAGTTTCTTTAGGGTCATGTTCTGATGGACAAGTCTGTGTCACAAAGGTCAATGATGAGGACGTTCTAACTTCAAGCAGTATCAGCACTCAATTACCTTATATGATTAATGAGAATAAGAGTTTTCCATTAGCGATATTATTGGATAAAATTACGGATCCACATAATGTTGGTGCCATTATACGTACTAGTTATTATTTGGGCGCCGATATTATTGTTACTTCATCAGATAGTGCTTCTTTGAATGCAGTAGTTGCTAAATCATCTAGTGGTGCTACTGAATTCATGCCTATCTTTACGGTCAATGACCCAACATTTCTTTGTCAAAGTAGTAAAGATTGGAATGTCATAACTGCACATGTTACATCTGGTAATGTATCTCAACATGTTCGTGATAGAACTATTCAAATAGATGATCTAACGGGCATGTTGCAACGGACACCGGTATTGCTAGTGTTGGGTAGTGAAGGTAGTGGAGTCAGGAGTGGTATAAAACAGGTTTCTGATTATTTTGTAGAGATACCTCGCGTAAGAGATGAAGTTGATTCCCTGAATGTAAGTGTTGCAGGTGCATTGCTCATGGATGCGTTGTTGAGATAAAAGTCGCTTCTGACACAAGCTTCATTCACTCAACGTTTTCTGTCCTCAAAGTGTCTCTGCATATTTAATTGTACATACTCCAATATTATATCACTTGTAATTACTTACAAAAATTCGGTTTATTCACCATTGTCACCAAACCATACATACACATACCATGCAAACTTACCATCCCAATCATGTTATTGTAAGGACATTCATGATTTTTTCAGTAGTGGAACGAGTACTATTTACTGACACTGGACACAAATCAACACAAAAGACCAAACACAATTATACAATCACATATATACACATGTAACGCTCCCAACAACACTTCTACCATACTCTTACAATCATATCATTAAAACACTTGTAATTCAACTTTACTGACACTTCTTAAATTTACCCGGCTACTACTTAGTTGACACGTAACGTCGCAGTTAGAATTTGGAATTCACCGTCGAACAAAACATATATAAGTGAAAAATTGTTAGTTGACTTTCAATTCAATGTCAAAAGATACACCACCTTGCTGCTAATTATGTCCTCTACTGAAACTCAAACAAAGTCTAATTACCATTTTATTAAGCGTCCGGATGTCACCATCAGAGACAAGAAGTTGGATACTCTCAATGTTCAAATGAAGAAATTGGACAACGAGATTAACTTGATTCGTAAGCAAATTGATCAATACCAAGTCAATGACAAGACTGCTAATGAGAGAAAGGCTTTACAAGATGAGAATAGAACTATTATCAAGAATCAAGCTGAGTTAAAGGGTCGTAGAAACGAATTGCATGACAACATCAAAGATTTGGATGCTCAAATCAAGAGAATGACCAATGAAGTCAATGAAAAGCTAGGTAAGAAGAATAAGTACTCGACTACTGCTGATGCTAAAGCTAGAATTCAAGAAATTGATGACTTGATTGGTACTGGTGACCTTTCCATTGTTGAAGAAAAGCTTATGATTAAAGAAATTCAATCCTTAAATAAGTTAATGAAAGATCTTGCTTTAATTGACCCAATTAAGAAGAATATCGAAACTAAGAAGGCAAAGATTACTACGTTAAAGGAGGAATTATCTACATTGAACTCAAAAGAATTATCTAATAAGTTTGAAAATAATCAAAAGAGATTAGATACTTTACATGAATCATCTCAATCAGTTTATGACAAGAGACAAGCTCTATTCAATAAGCGTTCTGCCTTATACAAGAAACGCGATGAATTATATGCTCAAATCAGACAAATCAGAGCTGATTTTGATGGTGAATTCAAAGCTTTCAAGTCCAAGATGGAAAATGAACGTCTAAGACGTGAAGAAGACCAATTATTATCTAAAGTCATTGAAGAAAAGGATGCTAAGGTTGGTAAGCTAGAAGAAAAATTATTACATGTCAAGGTTCCAGCTTTCACTTATGAAATTGAAGCCATTCAAAACGCTTTAGTTGTCTTAGATCCATCTTATGTCAAGCCAAAGAAGAATGTCCTTGATGAATTGAATGAAAACGTTCTTGTTTCCAATGTTGTTGCCAAGAAGGTTGAAAATGATGATTTAGTCGTTGTTCAAAAGCCAAAGGAAAATGGTTATGAAAGAACCGCACCATCCAAGTCCAAGAAATTTAAGAAGAAACAACAACAAAAGAACAAGGACCCTCAATCTATGTTACAAAAAACTGATGGTAAGTTGTCTCTAGAACCAACTTTAATTGCTACTTTAGCAGAATTAGAAGTTGTTGTTCCATTAACTGCTGACGATGTTAACAAGACCGTTGAACAATTGAAGAGCAAGGTTGATGACTTTGTCAATAGACAAGAAGAACAAACTAAGATCAACATCGAAAAGGTTGAAAAGGAATTAGAAGAAGTCAAGGCCGCTTACGCTGCTAAGGAAGAACAAGTCAAGAAGGATTTGGAAGCCAAGAGGGCTAAAGAAGCTGCTGAAAATGAAACCGTCGAAGCCACTAATTAAACTGGTTTCTAGTCATTGATACATTCCTGTATTATACAAATTTTGTCTCTCTCATTTTATCCTAACTCTATACATCTAATTTTTATCTTTATTTAATGTCAAAAGAAAAAAATGTTCTCATCATTCATTCAGGTGAAGGAAAATTGTGCATGTATTCATCTACATATACATTATCCCAAGCTAAAAAGTTGTTTACCAAATTATGGGTAAAATTTTCTAAAAGATGAATTGTAAGTTAACATCTGTAGGATGAGAAGCTGATAATTGGGGCTTTTGTGTATATTTACCATTTAGTTCTTGCCTCATATTTTGTAACATGGATAGGTATGATTGTTGAGATTGTTGAGTTAAAACCTTGATAAATGCAAACGACATTGCACCAATATTTTGGCCGTCTTCAACGGCATCTGCAGATGTTTGACTATCCTTGGATCCGGAAAACATGATTACATCAGCAGGACAAAACTTGATTTGTTTGACTCTTTCTCTATCAACATTATTACCCATACCACTCTTAACAGTAGTAAACATAGATCCCAATGAACTCATCAATGCAGCTCTATTACCCGTAGCATACGCCATAGCTGCTTGTAACCCAGTACCACCAACATCCTTCCACATATTTGGTTCCTTAACGACACCCTTGGTTGAGTAACAGTATGGTAAATCTAGCGCACTACCTGAGTGACACGAATCGAACAATGCAGTCAACCTAACACCAGGTTGTAATGGCTTAACCATAATATCATGCATTTCATCGTCCACAATGTGTCCAGCTTGTTGAAAATCTACCGGATAAATAACACTATCATAACCACTCTCTTCATCACCATCCAAATCCTCAGTTTGACCACCATGACCAGAATAATGGAAAAACAACGAGTCATTAGGTTGAGCATCCTTGACTAACCAGTTCATTGCTCGCAGCATGTTCTGTCTTGTTGGAACTCGAACCAAGTCTTGTTGGTCATCCGTAAGAATGACTATATCATCTGGAGAGTATCCGTATCTCGAAGTCAAAAAGTTGAAGATATTATGAGCATCATTGATACATCCACGCAACGCATTCTGAGAACCAATGTAGTTTATTCCAATTATCAACGCTTTACGACGCCCAGTACATTGAGAGTACATAAATTGTTCCTGGCTGTTTGGATTGAACGATTGAGGCTGTTGTGGTGGAGCAACCATAGAAGAAGGCTGAAAATATCCTGATGGACCATTACCTTCTTGTAATCCTTGTTGGTAATCCTGTTGAGGATTGTTTCTCTGATATCTCTGGTATTGTTCATAGTTATACCCTTGGTTATCATATGGGGGATCCACCGGTGGACGAGAGTAACCCCCTTGGTTATTAGATCCCGGTGAGGCAAAGCTGGGTCTATTATAATTACCGTTGTTATTGTTATTGTAAGAGTACTGGCCGTTTCCTGGGAACATCTTTGAGGTTCGTTCTATTCTCTCAAACTATAATCACTCTGTTTATAAATCTTGAATACTTTTGTATATTTTGAAAGTCACGGAACATCAAGAGTCAGTTTTATATCACGACTTGATGAAATAAAGCAATATTGAAATACGATTGAAACATTGTGTTATAGAGGAATCACAGTTCTGTTACTCCAATAAACACAACAAGATATGTTCAGGGTATCCACCGCACAAATGATAAGCACCTCTCGTGCACTTTCGACCTCTCAGAGACTGCTCACTGCAGCTACTCCGATGGCGAAGAAGACCCTTCGTCGAAGAATGACAGAATTCAAAGATACTTTGAACACAGGACCTTCTTTCCAAGACTTCCTCACTGGTGAAGCAGCTAACTTTACTTATGATCCGTTGGAGAAGCAACGTTTGAATTCAGAGGGTTCTATTGAGAAACTACCTCATTGGCTTAAGGTTCCGATTCCCAAGGGTAAGAATTTCAACAAGCTTTATGATGATGTAAAGAGTCTTAAATTGAGTACAGTGTGCCAGGAAGCCAAGTGTCCAAACATTGGTGAATGTTGGGGTGGTAAGGATAAATCCAAAGCCACTGCCACTATTATGTTGTTAGGTGATACATGTACGAGAGGTTGTAGATTTTGTTCTGTCAAAACTAATAGGACGCCTGCTAAACCTGATCCGATGGAACCAGAAAATACAGCTGAAGCCATTAGGAGATGGGGTCTAGGATATGTTGTCTTGACAACTGTGGATAGAGATGATTTAATTGATGGCGGTGCTCATCATTTAGCGAAAACTGTTCAAATGATTAAAGAAAAGACAGAGAACAAAATATTTGTTGAGACTCTTTCTGGTGATTTTAGAGGTGACTTAGATATGGTTGATATAATGGCAAGAAGTGGATTGGATGTCTATGCACATAATATGGAAACTGTAGAAGATCTAACACCTTTTGTGAGAGATAGAAGAGCTACATACAGACAATCGCTTTCTGTCCTTAAAAGGGCTAAAGAGACTGTACCAAGTTTAGTTACAAAAACATCGTTGATGCTAGGGTTGGGTGAAACTGATGAACAAGTTATGCAAACGTTGAAGGATTTGAGAGATATTGATTGTGATGTTGTTACTTTTGGTCAGTACATGAGACCAACAAAAAGACACATGAAAGTTGTCGAATATGTTCATCCGGATAAATTCAAGTATTGGAAGAAAGTTGCAGAGAATGAACTTGGTTTTGCGTATTGTGCTTCGGGGCCATTAGTTAGATCATCTTATAAAGCTGGTGAAGTCTTCATCGAAAACATTTTGAAAAAAAAGAGAGGTACAATCTCTCAGGCTTAATTAATTTGAATATATATCCAATACTTAATGGATATAACTTGTATGTATTTATTTATTATTACTTTTAGAGACATTTAGTCTGGAGCGAGCAATGCATTTATCATTGATGAAAGCCCAGCACTTTATCGTATAAGTATGCTGTCATATCATGGTCTCTTGCTAAAACTAGTTACCAGATTCCATAGATCTGATTAACTCCTTCTTTTCTTCTCTCTCGGACGCCAATTGTTGCTTTAATCTTTCAAGTTCTTCCCTCAATCCACTCTTTTCCAGAGATAATTTTTCGATTTCAGATTGATATTTCTTTTCATAGGACACCTTCAAGTTTTTGACCTTTTGCTCATGCTTAGAAGAATATTGACGATAAAGATCTTCAGCCAATAATTGGAGTCTCTTATTAGTCTCATTCTCTTTATTTTCCATCTTCAATTTGGAATTATCTAATTGAGTTTGTAAAGATTTGATCAAACCTTCATTTTCAGCATTTTTATTTTCAAGAGTTTTCTTGAACTCTTCTAAACTCTTTATCTTTTCATTAAGCTGAATCTCAGTGGCAGAATTCTTCGCTTCATTATCTCTTTGCACTATTTCATACTCTGTTTCAAGGGAATTAATTTTTTCTTGTAATTGCCTTTTGAGCAATTCATTCTCTGACTGAATCTTTTTAGAGTTATCGTCAGTCTTCCTAAGTGACTCCTCTAAGGAGGTTACCGCCTTGTGCAAATTTTCCAGTTCCTGTAAATGTTCATTTTCAGCATTAGTGTGTTTAATTTGCAAACTTTCCAACTCGAGTGAGGCCTTTTGCGCTTTTTCTCTTTCCAAATCAAGTTGTTCCTTGTTGTTCTCATACGCTTGTTGAAGTTTTGTATTACTCTCTTCTAAATGAACCTTGGATTCTTTCAAAGACTCAATTTCGATCTCCAATTCAATGACTTCGGCACCACGTACTTTACATTCATCATTAGTCTCCTCAAAACTTCTCTGAATTTGTAATAGTTCTTCCTCCTTTGTGAGCAACGTTTTCTCCATTGCAGCTTGCCCCTTTTTAGTTAAATTTAACTCTTTATCCATATCAGAAACTTTAGTTTCGAGTTCTTCTATTTTATTATTGAGATCATTAATTTCAGATACTTTTGAAGTTGTTATTTCTTCAATCTGTTCCTTCAATGAATCGCGTTCTGTCGTTAGTTGCTGAACATTTTCTGATAATTCTGAGGAGTTATTCTCTTTGAAATCGGTCAGATCTTTAATTGTAGAATTCAAGTTGAGAATCTCTTGGTTCTTTTTAGTCAGTTCGTTTTTATAATTCTCGATATCTTCTAAAATCTTTTGCCTCTCTTCTTTTTGAGAACTGATTTCTGTTTCAAAAATATCAAATTGTCTCTGTAAGTCTTTTATTGAACCGTTCCTCTCCTCCAATGCTTCTTCATTTTTTACAAATTCAGTCTTTAGTTTTATTAACTCTTCCTCTAGCCCATCACATTTCTCCCTCCAAGTTTCTTTCTCTTTACTTATGTTATCGTACTTGTCTTGCAAAAGAGTCTGATTCGAATTTAGCATATTTATCTCGTCTTGAACCTCTTTTAACTTATTCTTTATACTCATGTTTTGTTTATTCAAGCTTTCTTTCTCCATCATGTTAATTGCTAAATTATTTTCTAATTCACTAAACTTTTCTTGTATAGATGTAGCTCTGATTGTTGCCTCTTCACTCTTTTGCTTCAATATATCATATTTAAGCGTCAATGAGTTTATTTCCTTGTTTATCGAATGTAGTTCTTCCAATAATTCATCATTTCTTCTAGAAACCATGGTGAGTGAATCATTGTCCTCAAAGTTATATGTGCCAATATTACCACTAGGTTCACGAATTGGCGATAGTTTGTGATCACTTGAAAATGGGTTGGTGAGATCGTCTTTCATAGGTGTGTCCTTATCATTAGCAACTGGGGATGTAGTATTTTTGCTTTCCATCATATCTATAGCTACTGGTGAGGACATTGCATTGTTTACATTATTGTTTCCTAAATTCGGGACAGAATCCAATTTCAACTTCTTTTTGGAATGACTGTAGTCGTTTTCATTAATTTTACTTTTACGATCTGTTAGTATTTGTTCATTTGGTTTAATTGGTGAACTTATATCAATTTTCAATGGAGAATGATTTAATACCAATGGCTTAGGTTGAGAATCAAACATTTGCTTTATGTCTAGTTGTTCCAATGTTGATTTTGTCGGATAGTCTGTTTTTAATTCGTTTTCATTATTGATATTTGTGTTACTTCTACCGACATCCAACGACAAATTAGAAATATTATTTAACGAATCATTGATAGGACTTTTGGTATTGTTCTTGTCGATAAGAATCTTGCTTAAAGAGCCAGTGGGGGCATCAGCGGCATTCATTATTGGAGTTGTTTCCGGTTCCATATTTATCAGCGATTTGTTGCCTTTCTTTTTTACTAGATAAGCCATGAGAATACCCTATTATTTGGAAATTAATATCGGTATTAGATTCAACTGTTTGTGCTTGATTATTGTCATAAGCTGGTGATAATATAACAGATGAATCTGTCATTGATATATCATCTATCAATGGCGCCTCTTTCTTCGGAGTTTCATAAGTTTCTGCTGTATTCATTTTCTATAGTATAGAATCTCACTTGCTAATTGTTTTACACAGATTGCAGAAATGATTGTAGATTTGTTGTATCGCCACCTGTGAACAGTGTTTTGTTTGTATGTTTCTCTATCTTTTCAATGGTGTTTCATTTTTTTTTTCAGCTTTCGCGTTTTCAATATTGAAAGAGGAATAAAGTGAAATTATGAATGTATGAGTATATAAAGTAGTTAGGTAGTTTGAAGACTACTTATTGTCTGTTCTTTGGGAACTTAAGGCTGCTTTAGCATCTAGCCATAGTTTGATGAACCCAGTGATACCTGAACCGAGTGAAAGCACGCTATATGTACCTGGAATGACTTTTAAATTGAAGAAATCGATGGAATTCGCACAACAATCGAAAGAAAATCTAATAATATCCAAATAACACAACTTTTTCATCCTTTGTAAATCTCTTATCTTTTCATTGATTTGTTCTGTTTCATTGTCCTTGCTGTCATTCTTTAGATCTTGTAATAATTGTCTTCTTATTGGTGACATGGAAGCCTCTGTAGATCCTGTTCTTGTATTACGATAATAATTTATGGCCTTTTCTTTTACTTGAATTTGAATCTTAAATTCTAATTCTTTCCTTTGGATGTCATTTAACTTAAACCACTGATCCTTTAAATTGAATAAAATGTCATACTGCCATGCAAGAACTTCATGTCTCATTACCTTGTTGTATAATGATTTATTTGTCCATATCTTAAATTTATATAACAGAGCAAGTTCATCAAAAACAGTAAAATACAATTCCAAAATATCTCGAAGTGATGGCTCATTAAACCATAATTTAATCATTCCTTCTACTCTGTCTTTTTTATTCCATGTTGCTTTAACCTTTTTGATAAAGTTATATATTAGAAATGGACTATTACCAAATCTTAATATGTATCTATAGGTGCTTAGTTGAGAACTAACATAACTTAATTTTTTATCTAATCTTCCAAAAGATAATAACAGAATTAATTTTGGTTGTAATAAAAGTCTCTTCAAATTTTGGAAGTTATATTCCAATGCTATAGTACCAGTAGTTTTTTGATTAAAAGATTTTGTTATAAACAAGTTAATCAATTCTAATGCGTATTTTAAAATTTTGGCAATTTTATCTTTACCAGCTAAGGAGTTTATAAGATATTTAAGAATTTCCATATTCTCTATTCTAATCTTTTGTTCCTGGTTTATATTGTTGTCATCTTTTGTTTGAATATCTAATGATTTCTTAGTGCGTACATGATTATTATCCGTAGGAGTATCTTCATAAAATAATTTAAATTCATCTGTCAAACTCTTTGCATTTTTGGATGAGCCCTTATGTGATATAAAAGAGTTTTCAGTAACAGTGGCTAACATATTCGGTGAAGTATATGTACTATAATCGTCGTCGAATTGAAAATGATTTTGAGTTGTATATGTATCATCCATCTTAAAACACAGAAGTTTCAAAAAGAAGTATGAAACGACAGAGTAGGATATATAGAAAAAAACAAAGTGAGAGTCCAAAGATTGCAAATACGAATGATAGAGATGATTCTTTCAATCGTGACTTTGGGTCATTCATCAAACTTACTGATAAACCTTTAATTTGTAAACAATGAAAAATTGAAATAATGAGTAATCGGATTTCAGATTAAGACCGAGCGTCACTTGAGAAAATAGAAAACCGAGAGATTTTTAGTAGTCAAACTATGCTATATGAGTAAAGTGATGTTACTGGAGAAGTTAAAGCAATAATTCAAGCCAGTATTTGACAGAATTATATACAGAGTGTGTAAAAAAAGAATTAGCGCTGCTCGGTTTCGATCCGAGGACATCAGGGTTATGAGCCCTGCGCGCTTCCACTGCGCCACAGCGCTGCTAATTCATATTTTTGTAATAATATGGAAAGTTCATGAAGAACTTATAATTGAAGAATATTCTAGAACAACTTGTTGACTATCACCTAGAAGAATATTCCATTGTCAGAGATCTGAGAATCAGATCTCTTAATCCCAAGATAACCCTTATTACATTAATTGTAAGATAATTCCCTAAATAGGAAATTATGAACGTCAGAAAAGTCGTTGAAGCTTTTCATGAAAAACAACGTCGAACTCAAGACATTGAATTAACACATAAGTAACAACTAAGTAACACTAGATACAAGTAATACACGACGCGCATATTAGTAATTTAACTGCTAATATCCTTGAAACACGAACACGTTACCCAGTCACTTTACCCATAGCTCCCTGTTACAATTTTTGAAATAATATGCGGAAGGGATAAGTAACAAAACGTAAAAAACTAAAAGCATGCCTTGTTTTTATCAATGATAAAACTTGTTGAAAATAGGTGAAGGAAAACACATTATTTCTTATAATAAACTTATATACATGGTGACACGATAAACCGATAAAATTCGACATTAATAAAATACTAATAAATTATATAATAATATAAATCTCTCATAACCTGAAGAGATAATGAAGTATAAAGTAAAATGTCTGACGACATAATTGATAGATCAAAAGTCCCTCAAATAATAAAAGTGCGTAAGTACAGCATGACAACAAAACCTTGATATTGTCTTCCCAAAAAAACACCTGAGCCTTCTTACAGAAACACCACCCTGTTGACTAGCCTTACTTTATTTTATATCAAAATTCTCTTAACGACCCTGCCAAATTCTGAATTTCATCAATATAAGCAGCTCTTGCCTCAAGCAAACCCCTCCTCTATCATTAACACACATTATTTCATATAAATCTCTCTTAATAAACCCAAATAGTACTATATAGCGACCAACACTCACTCTAGAGCTCATATCACAAGTAGTGGTGTACCGGTGTTACAATTCTTATCCACCAAGAAATTCTCACTGCTTATTGTGTTTTTCTTAACATAAAAAAATAATTTCTGAGAGTTTGATGGATTATCATAGAAAGATACATTGGTAAAACAATTTTGATTCTTTCTTCAGGACACCCCACAAGCTAGGTCACAAAAGGAGAAAAGTATTTAATAGTAATCAGACATAGGACGCATATATTTTTGATCTTTTTTCACCTGTCTGTACTAGCTCATCAAAGTAAAGGACCCAAGAAATAAGATAAAACTGAACATTATGGTTAGCCCATTGACAAAAAAGTTACTAAGAGAATGGAAAATTTTGATGAGAAATACTACATCAAATGGGATATATAATAGGGAAAAATTATATCAAATAAGGCCACAGGATTCAAATCTACAAATCTGGCATTTAGTATTATTTGATCCAAAATCAAAATTGGAATTTTATCTTTTGTTGTATATCTCGGATGTGATTGCAAATAATGACAACAAAGAGGTAGGTAATGACAAGATTAAGATTATTCTGAGATGTCTAACACCTAATGATCTATTACCCATAAATAGAAACATTTCATTGACACATATAGATTACATCTTAAAAGATGGAGGATTTAGAGGTTTAATAGTGCATATATGGCATACTTTCTTTGATATTATAGATCATCCATCATTTGAAAGATCAAATCATTTTTTACATACATCATCTGTAGTACGTGCATGGAACCGTATTATGTGCAAAGATTTTAAGTCACAGTTCCCTGAAATTGTTGGGAACTTACAACAAGGAGATTATCAAACTGTTAAAAATTTATCCAGATGGTTGAAATCAAATCCCTGTACTAATAATAACACCAATAAATTTATCAGCGCTATAAATTCATCCTTCACTTATACTACCAATAATATATTCCTTAATTGTCCAACCCAACACAGATATGCCAGGATCAATAATCATTATAACGACTCTAAAGAAGGAAATTTATATGAAAACCAAGACTCTATAATGTGCGACGAGTCAAATTTCTCTAATAACTACCCATTTTCAAAGAGGCAAAGAGACGATACCTCAAGATTTGATTTTCCCAATTCAATTGATCGTGAGGATGTCAACGATCAATCCAACGAGTTCTCCCCAAGAAAGAGGTGTAGATTTTAAGAAGATCATGAATTCTAACTCAAATGTCGTCATTATTAGTATATATATATATTACCCATTTTTTATTCAACACTTGCATAGGACATTCCATCTGATCGTGTATAAGGTATTTAATTGCGTATGAATCAGAAATAATTAAATTTTTATCAAATATTTTCTTTGTTTGAATGACTTAAGATAGTCTTTATCATTTCGTTACCTATTGCCGTAGCCTCAGGGAACATAGGTTCAAAGAACTCTTGTACACCTTCAAATTGCTTTTGGTAAAGATCAAAACTTTCAAATGAAACAATAGAACTCCATGATCTTGCGGCAACAACGAACTCTAGATCATCTTTTCTAAAAGATTGGTCATTGCAAGCAGCATTGACCGTTTGTTGTAATAAACCTGGTTTCAAAAACAGATACTCAGTAACACCCAAAAATATTCTAAATAGTGGTGTAGAGCAAATCATATGATCATAAGGGTTAATACCTAATTGACACCATGAATCTGCAATGGCAAGTAGGGAAAGATGTGAGTTTGGTACTTGGGTCCCATTATTACTAGTACCAACTTTTGATAAGGAAAATTTCTCCAACAGAGAATCATCCAAAAGTAATAAACCATTGTGATTAGCAAATACAAATTCTTTTGCCTTAATTAATCTTTCTAATAGCTCTTCTCTCCTGTTGTCTAAAAACAAAGTAAACAGCTCAGTGACACTAGTAGCGTATTGTAAAATCTGCTGATGGGCATGTGGATTGGTAATAGCTAGTCCAGCATAGACATGCCATTTATTTGAATAAATTCTTAAAGCTATATTTACTTTTACATTTTCAATTCCACCTACCCATTTATGATTATCAACTTTCCATGGATAAACTTTTAACTTAGCCCATGCTGCACCCATTGATAAGAAAGCTGCATGTGTAACAGCTTGAGTATCTGCAGTGATTCTATCATGTTCTTCTGAAGTTAAGTAAACAAATTTGCTTTTCAAACAAGTCAAAACAGATTCAACAAAACATAATGCTTTACCATTATCATTATTTGATCTGTGATCAATTATTACTAAAGGTTGACCATCAGTTTTAACATTGGGTCCATGCAATGAATGTATAGTAATAATTTTCGTATCCTCTGGTAAATATTTCTCAAATGCTATAATTTCTGGTCTTTTACAACTAGTTTGACCACCAACAATTGAACCAACTTTTGAAGAAGGACCATATATTGATACAATTTTATCCATATTAGCTGCTTCTACACTGTAAATAATAAAATCGCTTGCTCTTGATACATAATGACCATTCTTGACAATCTTAAATGAACTAAATGCATACTTCTCCTTCAAATTTGGAAAATTCTCTTCTTTATCACAGGCTGTTACATTCCATCCGGCTTCAGAGAATTTATTGGCATAGAGTAAACCCATATCACCTAAACCAATGATACCAATTGTCTTGTTTTTCTTCCATTCTGTCACTTGGCCCTCATTTGCTACCCACTTTGTTTGTGATTCCCTTGGGGTCATTATACTGTTCTTCTATATGGTTAATGCTTTAAATAGATGTTAGTCACAAGCAAAACTGATTTTGTAATCATAATTTTTCACCTCTAAAAACTAAACATCATCGAATCAGTGATGGAGTGAATGCATTATAAGATCATATATATATATATATATATATATATATATGGACATTATCTATGGATATATTCTTACTTCTATACCACTGGCAAACCGTTTCTTTAAAATTGTCTCTTTATCAACATCATCAATATTCTCACCGTCTTCTTCCTCTTGATCTTCACTAATCAATTCATCCATAACTTCAATGCTTTTCGTCAGCACCTCAACTCTTTTACATTTTTCTTCTTCAAAATAAGATGCCAATGCTAATGTCTTTTCTGTAGCTTTACCCATACCCAAAAGAACAACACGTTGTGAATTCGGGTTCATCTTTCTCTTTTCCAAATCATTCAAGAACTTCTTGATACGTTTCACACCACTTATAAATGGTGTACTAGATTTTATATATATTATTGTCTTGATATCATGGTGAGATGATTGTTTTATTGTTGGATGTTTCCTAAACAACTTTCCATTATGTTTTTGGTTGTTCATCTAAGAACAGTAACTGCCTGAACTTGTTATAATCACTTTGGATAGACAAAAACAAAAGCTTTCACTACTACTCTTTGTATCTATGATCAACATTTTCACCATTCAAATCAATCTTTAAACTGAAACTTTTCAATATTTTTCTCATCGGACAAAAATTTTATTTGCGATTTTTTATGTTTCAATATTTAAAGGGAAACAGTTATATCTTTGATGGTTTGAGATGAGAGGATTTCTTATCGAGCTTCATTGAACATTGTGATTAAGAATCCTTCTGTTATCTTTCAGTACTAGAAGTATTCTTTTAACTGTCTATATCTCAAATATATCTGTACCTTTTTAGGCAACATTCAGGGATATTAAGAGATAAATATACTTAATACAAATCTTTAAACCATAATATATTATGGACATTGATACTTCTCACACTAGGGCTAATTTGGAAACTGCACATATTCAAAGACCATCTTTGACAATGAAGACACCCATTGAGATCACAAGATCACTTTCAGGGTTATATCCTTACTTTCTTATATTAGATAATGGGTTGAATTCACTTCTTTGGATTACAACGGATCCCCAGTTGATTTTTGTTAATCTGGTTCTTATAATATTATCTCTACGTTATCTTTTGACTCCAACTACGATTACATTTTATAAAAGTTATCCGATTGAAACCTTCATATTGGATTATTTAGGAGTCTTAAGCACTGATTTTTTAGTAATATCACTGATTTATTATATCAACACACTTTTCAATGATTTGGGATCACTAGAACCACCAACGGTTGATGATATTGTCATCTTAATGGAAAATATTAATACAAAATTTGAGACAATACGGCGACAAACGTTAACTGTTTTCCAACTGAACGATTTTTCAGGATTTTTGAAATGGATTATTATGTTAACTCCATTACAAATGCTTATCTTTAAATCCAATATGTTCCCATTTGTCAACACAGCAAGAGATTATATTCTTATGTTGACAATAACACTTTTATGTTTTCAATCTAATTGGTGTCAAGGTACTTTGAAATTGTTATGGAGATCAGTTTTGATAAGAAAAGTATGTTGTCATTTCTCTTATGGAATGGCAAGAAAAAATTCTATCTCTATTACTTGGTATGACTACATAAAACTAAAGTTGAAAAACAAAGAGTTTGAAACTGTCAGTCTAAAAATTGATAATGAAAATTTCGAAATATCCAACGTTAATATTTTGAAATCCAAACTGATAGATCTGATAAATGTTGAAACGGATAAAATCGTTCTGGATATATCTGTTGATTTTGAGATATTGGAGATTCAAATGAATGAAAATCAAAGAAAATGGGACACGAATGTATATTCTTCAAAATTACTACCGTATGAACGTAGTAGTTATACAACATTAAATTATAGTTGTGATCCCCCAGACTTTATAAACAACAATTTACCTGAAAATTGGTTTTGGTTGGATAGCGACTGGAAGAAGTCTTCATGGTTTTATTATGATACAAATTGGGAAGGTATAGGAACTGATGATTCTCCTTCATGCTTTACCAGATCAAGAACATTATGTCGGAGAGTATTTAGAAGGTCGAAATCTGCATGATTATTAGTTTATTTCTTGAAATTTCTTAATATATGTAAATCTGTAACGAAAACAATCAACAACATTCGAACTGCTTCCTAATCTTAATTAAAATGATTTGACTAGCAGATAAATATAAAAAAACTAATTTGTTTTCATTAAATATGTATGTATATAAATCTAATATTTCACAAGAAAAAATTAATTTTAGTTCACGTTTATCACACTATACAAAATTGAATTTCATTTCCATGATACCATTTTTTTTATCAGCATTCATGGACATAAAAAGCAGAAGGGAAAAGATAAAAGATTGATGGTTAAAATTTAATTAACTTAATCTAAGTTAATATCACCTTCAGCATCAGTCTTAGCAGCTTCGGAAGCATCGGCTTCAGCTTGAGCCTTTCTTTGAGCAGCTAATTTCTCAGCTAAGTCAGCCATTTGAGATGCTTCTTGCTTAGATCTTAAAGCTTGTTTCTTTTCTTCTTCTTTGGCTAAGTATCTACCTCTGATCACATTACCCAAGGAAGCTAACTCTTCATACTTGGCAATGTATTTAGCCTTGATAGAATCGTAACCTTCGTCGTATAACCAGTCTTCAGCCTTTTGTAACATTTCCTTTAACTTGGTCTTTTCAGCATCAGAAGCAAAATCAGCATATTCTTCATCTAACTTACCACGTAATGTGTAAATGTATTCTTCTAAGGCGTTCTTCTTATCTTCAGTTTCAAAGACTAACTTATCTTGAGCAGTCAATTCGTTTTCCTTTTCAATCAAAGTGTTCAAGGTCTTGGAGTCTAAAGCGAAAGTATGAGCAACGATAGTTAAGTTATCCTTCTTGACAGTCTTGGTGACTTCCTTGTATTCTGGCTCGGCATCTTCGGCAGCATCTTCTGGTAATGGAATTTCTTCTTTGACAATGATATCTTCTAAAGTGTAAGCATCTTCAATGATGTGTAAACCAGATGGATCGCATCTTAACTTTAACTTAACAGGGACGGACTCTTGACCTTCAGCTAATTTGATACCAGTGATCTCCCACTTAGCAATATGTTGCTTAACATGAGCTGGTAGTAATTCCTTGTTGGTGTATTTAGCTTCCATAGAGAAATCACCAGTACGGTGTAAAGTAATCATCTTAGTAGATGGGAAGGAAGTATTAGCTGGGAAGACTTCCATGTGATCTTCATCTTCGACTTGCTTGTCCCAAGAGAAAGAGACAGATAAACTGTGAATATCTTCGAACTTGAATGGTCTGACTCTTAATGTTGGAGAATGAATAGCACAAATGAATGCAGCACCTTTAGCAATAGCTTCATCTTGATTTAAGGTAGCAGATAATGGCTTACCGAAAGCTTCAGAGATAGAGTTCTTTAAAGTTGGAATACGGGTGGTACCACCAATGATTTCAACAAAGTCGACTTCTTCAGTTGTGAGACCAGCTTGAGCTAAGGCCTTGGTAATTGGTTCAGTCACACGTTTTAGCAATGGTTGAACTAATTCTTCTAATTCTTCACGGGTCATAGAGGAAGAGACATCGACATCGTCCATAACAGATTCTAAGGAGAATGGAGCAGTAGTGTTAGCAGATAAAACTTTCTTTAACTTTTCAGCAGCAGTTAAAACTCTGTTGTATGCCTTGGCATTTTCTCTAATGTCAATCTTGAACTTGGACTTGAATTCATCAGCAAAATGTTCAGTGATAGCACGGTCAAAGTCTCTACCACCGAAATGCTTATCATAGGCAGTACCTAAAACTTTTAAGGAACCCTTCTTGAAGGCCATGATGGAGCAAGTGTAAGAGGAGTGACCAATATCAACGAATGCAACATTTCTTGGTTTTTCTTCACCTTCTGGTAAATCTGTCTTGAAGACACCATAGGAGACACCAGCAGCTGTAACATCATTTACGATTCTAACTGGGTTTAAACCAGCAATTCTAGCAGCGTCAGAAACTGTATAACGTTGTTCTTCAGTGTACCAAGCTGGGACAGCAATACAAACATCGGAGATATTAGCCTTGGTCTCTTCAATAACGGTATGCTTGACCTTGTCGATGAACATAGCAGCTAGTTGGGTAGCAGAAAAGATGTGTTGTTCACCACCTAATCTAACTTGAGCACCAATCTTGCCATCTTCTAATTTAACTAATTTGGAATTAAAGAAAGGAGATTCTTTCTTGAATTCTTCATCTTCGTAATCTAAACCTAAAATTCTCTTCAAATTTTCAACAGTGTTCTTAATGTTAGAGGTTTGTTTAGTCTTACCAGTTTCACCCAAGAATCTATTCTTTTGACCAAAACCAACAATAGATGGGGTAGCACGGTTCGAGACTTCGTTGACGACAATGTCAATACCTCTGTTTCTTGCAACAGCTAAGACAGAGTTGTTGTTACCTAAATCTAAACCAAATGGAGTACTCATTACTATATAGTTTGTGTGTAGTTTTATAAAAGGGACAAAGCCAAAAAGATGTTCTCGAAGATCACTAGAGTTTTATACCCAGATCGGTCGTGGGAGGTCAGAGACTGCAAAGTGGTAATGCTCATCGTCTTGCAAAGTTCCACATAGTCCAACAAGGAAAAAATGGTAAAAATTTTCATTCGTACATCGTGATGTGACCAGAACTTTCTAGAACATCGACAATCATGTGAGGATCACATGACGTATACGGGGTATGGTTTGAAACGTGATGGTCTAGTGGTTGATCATCTAGGTACTCTCTTGAAGGATCATAATTAAGGTCTGCCACTCCGGTGTGGAGGTGAGTTCATATAATGGTTCCTCGGTGGTTCTATCTGACGCAGCTTTCACCAGCAACATCCATTGTTGCTCTGTAAGGATTTCGAGAGAGTGCAGATATAGCAAAAAGTGAAAGTTGGATACCAGCTCCTGTAGACGATTGAAGTCACCATTCAGGCTGGCATTGAACATATATTTCTTCAATTCAAAATAATCCTGGGACTGACCCATCGATTGTCTGTTAGCCCAAGGGAATCCCTTCACAGTCGCAAACTTAGCAGTTGGTTGCGCATCAGGATCATTTTCAGAGACTGTTGGGAACCCATGCGATAATGAAACTAATAAGTAATCAACTGGAAACGCTGGCTTAGCGTTAACTTTCACAGTTAGTCCGTATTCATTCTTCTTCATGTAAAAGATCTCTGGGACATATCTTTCATTAGTTGTCTCATTGATGTAAGCCATGGATGGATGAGTTGAACCACTGATGATACCTGCGTCCACCAGGGCTTCGGCTCCTGCAGAGACTTGGTAACTGGAAATGTCAATGTCACCTTGTAAATTACCAGAAACAACACACGTAACAAATTTAGATGAAAAAGTACCTTGTTCACTATACTTACAAATATTTGGATGTCTCAACTGTTGTCTAGATGCCATAATGATTTCCAAAGATGATAAGAAAAATGAGTCCTTGTGTCTTTTGCAAAAAACTGTACCATCACCATTGCCAGTGTCTGTTAAATCTGTGAAGATGATACCAATGGGTAACAATCCCATTTTGGATGCCAGATTATCAATCTTTTTCATTTCAGTAGCAACTTGCTCCATATCCATTGTCAACCCATCTTGTTCATCATGTTGTGGAGGTTCATATATGGCCTCGACAACTGCTTTAATACCCAATGGGGTTGCATCATAGCTCTCGTATGTACCGTACATGTATGCAAATCTTTGCATTCCAGTTGTTCTCCAGGATTCGATAAACTCGTTGATCAAATCACTCTGTTGAAATTCGACATGGTCAACCATTCTAAACTCCTGTTGTTGAAGAGTAATAGCAGATGGCTGACATTTTGAACAAATTCCTCGAGGCCATGGTTCATGACCATTAGCACAATGTTTGTCAACTTTGTAGTTTGGTTGTGATAATGGTGCAATATAAGAACTCCCACTTTCTTTCTTATTGGTAGCCTCATCAATTCTCTTTAAATAAGAATGAAAGGATATGTGTTTAATATTGTGCTGGACGTGATACTCTTTATCCCAGGGAGGCAATGGGGAACAGTATTCGCACATACCTTTATCCCCATGTTTACAAAGGTTGGATCTCTTACGAGGAAGTAGACCTTCTATTTTATCTAATGCCTCATCTAAGGGTAACTCCTGGACCTTCAATGGTCCCCCACTATTGACCGATTTTATATTCAGGGATGCTAATGAGGTCTGACCTGTAACTTCATCGCCATTGTCACTCTTCAACTGATAATTGGCATAGACGATATCTCCATGATGTAATCCCAGATCACTAACTGTCCTTCCAACAACAGCTCCCACCGGTTCACCGTTAATTCCTGGTTTGTCACTCACCATAAATGTAGAAGCATCTGCCATTGGATTCAGCTGTGGCAAGAGTCTCTCCAGCACTGAACCAAACAAATCAGATCCCTCACATAAGACCCTGTACATACCATCTCTATCTCTAAACCTAATAAGCATCTTGTTATAGATGATTCAATAATTATCTGGTGTTTGTATAGTTCTTATTAATTGCCACTCACTCTTAGATGAAAACTACTTTATATCTCAGTTCTCACGGAATCGCTTAACTATGCGAAGTGTCGGTTGGCATCTTTGAAAAATTGCAACTTTGATTCAAGAAACGTACTGATTTATAACTTAGGAAACAGTCATTGGTAGAGACAGCGCCATCAAAAACACAAGCATGTCCTCTAACGAGACCTTCAATGGCACCTTCAACGACGCCTTCAATGATACCTTCAACGACACAAACAGCAATGGTACATATGCTGCCTTTGAGGAAAAAGTTGAAACGTTACCTGTCTCATTCTACACACCATTAGTCTACGTTGGTATTCTGATTGTCTCTCTTTTAGTGTTTGCTAGACATTACAAACAAAATAGAATTAAGAAAATTAGCGAATTGCCCTCCATATTTGATGAGCAAGATGCTAAGGATCTCTATCTCGAATTGAAAGAGTTAAATGAAGCTGGTGAGGTTAAGGTTCACGAAAAGGTTATTAAGGCTGCTTTATTGAATAGAGGTGCAGAGGCAATAAGACGTTCATTCAAATTGAAAGAATTGCAACCTCAAATCGAACTTTTGTATAAAGCCGGTTCTGTCGGCGAAGATTACTGGCAACGTTATCAAACTGAAGTTAAATTGATTGAATTAGAATTCAAAGAAGCTATACAAGAAGCTGAGGGTCTTCAACCAGCATGGGCGCAAACTTTTGTTGGGTTGTGTCAAGAGATCTGTTTCAACCAAGCTTTGTCTAGGCGTTATGACTCCATGTTAAAGCGTAAGGAAGTATGTATCGAAGAATGGGAGTTGAAACTCAATGACGATGGTACTCTTGCTAAATAGCTCAACTGAAATGTATAATATAGATGCATATAAATACATAACTATCAACTTTTATAAAGTATCAACATTATTGTTACCAAAATGTAGATTTTGAAGCGATTGCCAATAATAACAATAACCTAGCCCTATGACTACTCTGAAAAATACAGTGAGATTGTTTTTTAATATTACATGATATATATTTGTGTTAGTGTACATGTGATCGTCTTCTTGAGATTCCTCAATTAATGTTTTCTGCCCTTCTTCTTACTGACAACTTGAAATTCCCAATCATCATCATTACCCTCAGGTAATGCAAGGGCTTCACTCCAGCTTAAGGGATCCTTAACGTGTTTTTCACATTCAATACGTCTCTTGATAAACTCAACTGCAAATCGTCTACCATCCATAGTAGAACTATTCGAGTAAATTGTGTCGGCAATAATCTCTTTAGCCTCTGGACCAGCTGGTAAGCTCAATAACACTTCAAGGACATTGTTTGTAGTAATACCAGGGTTCAACTTCATTTGAGACTTACACCATTTCAGGAACTCTTGACGGGTGGAAATGGATGCGTTACCAGGGTAATGTGGTGCAGCAATTGAAGTAGAGGTGTACCTGTTCTTTAAGGCAGGGTTAACAGTAACAGAGCCAACTAATTTGTTATTAGTAGGCTTGGTAGTCTTAGTAGTTGGAGTGGTCTTTGAAGAGGATACTGTAGTCCATGCATTGGCTTTAACTGGAGTAGCAGTTCGATTGGAACTGGAATGTTTAGTCTGATTAGAACGTTGGACTTGTTCCCAGATTTTTTTTTGTTCCTCGATAAAGTTTGGATCTTCTAGTTCCTTTGGTTTAGAATTCACCACAGGCACAACAGATGATGGAGTTGGCTTCTTCTTTGATTGAGCTTTTAAATCAATCCTTGGTTGGACAGTCTCTGAGGAAGGTCTTGAAGCCCACGTAAGAATAGACTTTGCACGTTCCTTTTCCCTCTCCTCTTTTAGAATTTTTTCACTCAATAATTGAGCTTCTTGACGTTCTTTACGTTCCCTTTCTTCATCAATCTTCTTTTGTTTGATATCTTCCAATTTTCTCAATTCTACAATTGATAGAATGTTATCTTGTTGGGTAGAAGCTGTCTTATTGGCCCATGGGGCGATGTTAGTTTTAGAAGCGAGTAATTTAGCTTTTTCAATTTCCTGCTGTTGTAGTTGTTGTTGTTGTTCTAATTTCTCTTGTTGTTCCTTTAGTTTCTTTTGTTTTTTCATCTTTTTCATCTCTTCCCTTTTCTTTAATTCAGCATTAGCCTGCTCTTGTTCTTCCAGTAGTTTTTTGGCCATCAATTCTGCTTTCTCTTTACGTCTAGCTTCTTCTTCAGCAGCCTTTCTGATCTTTTGATCCTCTTTGTCTTTCTCTTCTTGTATGGCTCTTTCAATCTTCAACTGAATTTCTTCTTGCTGTCTCTTTACTTCAAACTCTGCCATCTTTTCATGATATTCTTCAGTTTCTTTGATTTCTAAATAATTAGGTAATTGTTTATCTTCAATAATTGTATCTCGATCAATCTTTTTGACATGCTTTCTATTCATCGGAACAGGAACCATAACTTCGTGAAAGTAACTACCATCCTTAAATTTCAAATTTAACAACTCATCGAAGGTATAATCTGGACTTTCAACCTTGGCTGCTGGAACTAAATTACTTTTCTGTCCATTAATAATTTCAGCTAATGTTTTATTTGAATAAGGAGAAGTTGCTTGCTGGTTGGTAGTGACAAAAGCTTGATTACCTATCTGAACATTGGAGGCAATAGTATCATTGTTATTATTGGTAGTGGTCATTGAAACCAATTGATCAAAAGCACCGAATGGATCCTTGAAGTTGTTCAATCTTTGCATCAATTCACCTAATGTGATAAACCTGTCATTGATACCAAATGGTTCAAAAGTAGTACCAACACGAGATATTTGCAATGATGGCTGAAAATAATTACTACCATACCAATTGGACATACTTTGTGAATCAAAGGGACCTTGAATCTGACCCTGATGATCCATGTATTTCCATTGAGAAGTTATCAGTAACGGCATAAATGTTCCAATACCGGGTGGACCAGGTGGTGCAAATAATTTCCTATTTGTTGAAGTCGAAGTACCAATATTACCATGATCAAGTGAATGAGAACTCATACTTAAATCGGAATTGAAACCGGAGCTGATCTCATTGGTGTTATAATTTAGCAATGCCTGTTGATGAATAGGAGTATTATTTGATGTAGAACTACGTTGTTGTGGCCAAATATTATTTAATAATAAAGATTTTTGAGTCGGTTGTTGAACACCAGCAAAATTGTCTTGTGTACCATTTGTAAATGGAGAACCGGATCTTTGAATACCCAATGTGTCGATCAAAGAAGTGGTTCTACTTAATGGGACTCGAGCACTCAAAATTCCAGGAGTATTTTGAATTTGATTTGATTTCATTGAACCATTTTGATCAAAATTATTTTGAAGATTTAAATTTTGAAATTGAAGGTTCAAAGATGGATCTTGATACTGACCATCAATTTGAGAATTTTGATAAAATTGGTTATTTGCTTGTGTATGTTGTTCAAAGTTCATTGGTTAATAAAAATTTGATGCAATTAATATATTTGATACAAAAAATTTGAAACTTTTGGGTGACCAAGTAAAAACCTTTTGACAGTAGTATGAATATCTAAATTACTTTGATTGTGGTAATCGAGTAATCTACAGAGGTACCTAAGATTCAGGGCTCAACAATTGAAATAAACAAGAAGATGTGATTGAGGAAAGTATCTGATATTTTTTCATCTTTTTCACTTTTTTTTTTTTTCATATCCGAGAAACCTGAGTGGAAGTATTTATGCGTTGGTGAATTTTGTATAGAAGGATATAATATGTTGGTTGGTGGACGATGGTTGAGAATCAACGATGAGAAAGACATTAGTGAGATATATATGATTTATTTGAGTGAGTAATATCTTTTTGATTAACTAGAAGTATCAATTATATATATAAATTTCATTTTAAATTGAGTTGTTTTTCTATCCTTGTATGAATATCATTACCTACCATCATGCCTGATTGAAATCCATTACTTGGATAAACATCTTCCCAATCAACACTAGTGTCCTTATTCAATAGTATATCTTGATGTAATGATGATTGCCCGGTGATATTACTTAAAGGGTTAAAATCAGTATTTTTAACAATCTCTAATTCCATGACTCTCTTCATTGGTTCAGCAACACCAAAGATTTGACGTAATTGTTCTAAATTTCTACTACGTTGAGTCGTCTCATACCTCTGTAAATGTGATTCTAATGGATGTCTTTCATTTAATTGTGAAGAGAGTGGTACAGCACCACCTTCTTGTAAACGGAATGTATCTGGTAATGTGTTCACAGCATTCGAAGCTGTAAATTTATCCTGAGCGGTAGACACACTGGATTTGTAATTAGAAACAGGAACCACGTTCATCTTAATTGTACCTTACTATCTATCTCTGCACCTTTTGCAGTGTAACAATCAACTTAATTACTTGGTAAGTTTTGCCACTTTTTCTATATTCTTCAATCTTTAGAAAAATATACTGAAGCTTTTTTTTACCCGGTTGTGTTTTTAGAAAGAAATAGAGGTCGGAAAAAATCCCATACGTTCCGGATGGGATTGGGGCTTTACGCGTACCTTTTTTAATTTGCACGTGACAAAAGTTAGGGCTTGAAAGATTTTCAATTGTAGCGCACCAAGTGACCGAGTATTTAGTTTTCCCGGCACTAAGACCAAACTGTATCAAAGCGGTGCAAAGTTAGGGCTTGTAAATTAGTCACGTGGAACCCAAAAATTACGCGTAAAGCCCAAAACCCTCCGGATACGGATTGCTATTTTTCTGACGTCTAGAAAGAAAGCACTAAGTATCTGAACATACATGCTTGCACAGAGTAGAATGTTGTTAATACTACCTACATCTTATATGTTACATATTTAAACGATCATCTTATAGAGCGGATTTTTGAAGATTGGTAGTGTATTTCATAGCTTCGAATACACCAGTTTTGTATATGCTTACCTTTGTAAAATCGACTTTTAGACCAAACGATCTCAAAATGCTTGAGTTAGAAAACATTTAAAAGACCGGAATTTCTCTTGTCTGCCTCAACTTGCTATGATAGTGAAAATTTCAAAATTGCTACAGGTATTGTGTGACTTTTTGAAGCCATTTGCGGCGCTTTGTAGAACAGTTTCCAGTGACAAGTGTTCTGTGAAGTATGCTCTTCCTTTCCTGATTCGGTACAAAAGTTTAATGCAGGAGATTAGCGTTAAGCATTTATCAAAAACCAAAGAAAACTTGTCTCACTTAGAATGTATGACTCAGTTCATGCAAAAGATGGAGAAATACGAACAAAAGTACCAACAATCTGATATCTGTCTGCTGTCATCATTTCTAACAGTTAGTTTTACTGAACATCCAATGTGGGCAGAAAAGTTTCCTGGAAGGAAACCTAATGGCTCTAGGAGGGAGTTTGTCATAAATAAAATTGCTGAACTAATAATAAAATTACTACTTCCTGTATTAAATATGTCATTTGACGTTGGTGAATGTTCAGAGAGTGGCCCAGAGGATGAAGGTGACAGCAGTTTTACTGACTCATGTGTTCGCAATTCACTGAGTTTTGAAAGTTCGTCTGAAAACCAGTCGCACACCTTTTCTGACGCTGTCTTTGACTGTAATTCCATACGCCAGGAGTTGTTTTGCTTAGTCACAAAGGAACTGAGAGATTCTTGCATAGAGGCCAAAAAGCAGCTAAACTTTTGTCTTACCGAAAACAAGGCAAAAATAGCGGCTAACCAATGTTTTGCATCGTTTGAAAACATGTGCAAGACTTTATTTGACATTGACAATATATTCTGGTCTCAATTTGGTGAAAAGTGTTCAATACTTTATTTTGTTAACAATATGCTGAAAAACATACCTGCCTCTTCCATTCTTATAGAGAGGATGTTTAGCATAACAAGCCGAATTGCAGACAAGAGAAGGTCTGGTCTTTCAGATGAAATGTTTTCGAACTTATGCATTCTAAAATCTTTTGGTTTGAGAGTTGCTCGACAAAGGTGAGCATTCATAAAACTGATGTATTGCAAGCCATGCACTCAACTACAACTCTTCGAAAATCCACTCTATGAGGTGATCATTTAAATATGTAACATATAAGGTATAGTCAGTATCAACAGCATCAACTCTGTGCAGGCATGTATTTATACCCACTTATTCAGTGAGCTATAATTGGTTATCTTTCGAGCCCTACCTTTAGTCACGTGCAAGTCTCAAAATGCACTAAAAACTGCAATGGATTTCTATTTTTTCCATTTCTATAGAGTTATTTAATTGAAACAGAGAGATGAACAAGATGTTGATGGGAATATTGAGGACCTGTATAGTGGTTGAGGATGTTTGAGTTGCAATGTAGGATACCCACTTTGGATACTAAAGAGATGTTACAAACTACCTCGGCAAAATTTTCACCGTCTGGGAAACAGATTGCTATTGTTCAAGGTGTCAAGATCATTTTGTTTGATTTAGAGAGTAGAAAACAGAAGATTGTTTTGACTACGTCTCATACAAGACCAATTTCTGACTTATGTTGGTCTCCCGATAGTCAATGCATTGCCACTGCATCGGACGATTATTCTATTGAAATTACACATGTGTCTCTATATGGATTACTACATAAACTTATATCACATACTGCTCCAGTGATATCTTTGTGTTACAACCATAAAGGTAATTTACTCTTTACATCATCAATGGATGAAAGCATAAAGATCTGGGATACTTTAAATGGTACATTGATGAAAACTATATCTGCTCATTCAGATGCAGTGGTATCAATTGATACTCCGAGAGATGATTCATCTATATTAGGTTCAGGTTCTTATGATGGTTTGATTAGAATATTTGATACTTCAACAGGTCATTGTTTAAAGACATTGACTTATGATAAGGATTGGAAAAGTGAAACTGGTGTAGTACCCATTTCTCAAGTGAAGTTTTCACTCAATGGTAAATTTCTTTTAGTGAAATCATTGGATGGTATCGTCAAGATTTGGGATTGTATCAGAGGTAATGTAGTAAGAACATTTAAACTTGAACAAGAAAATATGCATTTAACACATTCTTGTGGTACGGATTTTTTATATCCATTGGAACAAAATAAAAATCCATTAGTAGTAAGTGGGTATGAAAATGGTGAGATTTCTTGTTGGGATTCTAGCTCCAAGAGATTATTACAAACATTAGACTCAATGAAGTATCATAAGGATTCACCTGTAATCAACATCGATTGCTTTGATGATTATATGTGCTCATTGTCATTAAATGGTGAATGTTACCTTTGGCAATGGCACTAATAGAAAAAGCATTCTAATAGCATATACATAATAATTGTATACATAGGAAAATTTGTATTTACCAATATAGTCTCAATCCTGTTAACTTAATATCACCTCTCGATTTTAGAAACGCAGTGTCGGCTTAAGAAATAAAACTAGTAGTATCCGATGACCAAGCAAGAGTTAACCCAGAGATATTATAACAGGTCCAATTGAAACCATTGGAGGTAGACTCGTGAAATATGTTTCGACTACCAAAGTTATTGGAACACTCGAGCAAAAGACTCTATTCTTTTCATTCCGAAAGCTTATTAAAGAAGAACACTATATTAGACTTAAGATCTAAATACTTAAAGGGAATACCACTCACCATGTGTACTGCATATGATTATATTACCGCAAATTGGGTTCACAAAGCAAAATGTGATATGTTATTGGTTGGCGACTCTTTGTCAATGACTAGTTTAGGCTATGATTCAACTGTTGAATTACCCTTTGATGAGTTCAAATATCATGTAAAGTCTGTCTGTAGAGCTAACGGGCCAGCTCTAGTAGTGGTAGATATGCCATTTGGTACCTATGAGACGAGTATAGAGTCGGGTATTTCAAATGCCATTGAACTAATGAAACTTAGTAGTAACGTAACTGCAGTGAAGGTTGAAGTTGGATCACATACAAAGGATAAATATACTATTGAATTTATGAAACAGTTAACTTCAAGAGGTATCCCTGTGATGGGTCATATTGGGTTAACCCCACAAAAGGCAGCTTCATTAGGTGGTTTCAAAGTACAAGGAAACAAGAATACTAACGAAATCAAAGAATTATGTGAAACTGCTCAAAAATTACAAGAGATTGGCTGTTGGTCATATGTCATTGAATGCGTTCCTCATAAAGTAGCTAATTATATTACCAGCCAGACTGATATTCCATCTATCGGTATTGGTGCTGGTAATGGTACTAATGGTCAAGTACTGGTGATTTCTGATATGCTAGGCATGCAAAGCAATTCAGTACCTAAATTTGTAAAGAGATACAGCAATTTTGATGAATTGGCTGTTGCATCCATAGAGAAGTATAATTTAGAGGTATTAGAGAAAACGTTTCCAGCGACTGGACTGCATACTTTCAAAGTTAAGGATGAAATTTGGCATGATTTCGAGAACCAAGCCAACAGTAAATAGTAATCAAACCCAGATATAGTTGATGATTTGTATATAGACATATATTTCGTGGCATTTTTGGTTCATTCCAGTTATAATGTTAAAGACAGAACAATTAATTTATGATTTTATTAACATGATATTATTATACACATTCTGCAGTAATTCAAATACAGATCATACAGATCAATAAGGATTACAATTCAACCTTTCTCCTCTTCTTTTTCATTTGTATCTAGTTCTCATTATATTTCATATTGTACTTTGCACGAATCTTCCATGCTTCTAATCTAGCCCTTTGGTGTAAATTCATATATTGTTGTGTGTTCAAGTTTCTACCATCATCACTTCTAATGACAGAACCAATGGACATAAATAAACCAAATGTAGCTGCTGACCCGGCAATGTATTTACCTAATGTTCTAACAGCACCATCTGGACCAGGACCCTGGGTAACGACTGCAAACCCACCAAATAAGACACCTGTACAAACACCTACTGCTGTACCCATCATCAACCCCATCTTAAACTTCGCCCAATTGGAGGCTTCTTCTTGACCATATACTTGTCTTACTGGAGGCATGGTTTCTATTATATTTTCGAATCTTCTTTGTCTGTTAGATCTCTCCTCTAAAGTTTCGATAAGGTTTCTATCTCTTAAATGAATCATTGATTTTTATCTTTCCGGATTTTTATAGTTCTTCTATCTACTAAAAATTGCTCTTCAAAAAGAGAAAAAAGACAGGCATAGAAGATTTCAACGAGAAATGTATTTTATAGTTTGTGCTGTTAGTTGAAGTATCTACTTAATTTATTATCAACAGTATACATTTACATAAACGGTTGTCACGTTGAAAGTTCTCTCATGAGGGTACGTCGGGACAAGAGGCAATGTCGTTGAAGTAACCAACAAATGGTTCGAACTCACAGTTCCACTGACAAACTGTGATACGACCATATTCGTAGCGTTACAGTGTACCTCTTATCAACAACATGCAATGGTTTCTACTAACCGTTTCCATGCTCTAGAAAATACTCATCTTTTGATCGTCTTATAGCACCACTAATACTCAAAATTAACCTTTGAATTCTTGAACAATTCAAAATCACACCAAGCCGTAACTACCCAAATCCATATCATCATTGGGCATAGCCAAATCCAACACCAATAGTATAATTTAGTAGGATCATTATGAACATATATAAATGAAAGGATTGCAGTCAAGGTCACAGAATATGTTCCCATAAGAACACAAATGCCCAATGGTTTTTGCCTCATGTTACTCCTTAGTATAGTGGTTACTAGAACTTTTTTTCCTGAATATTGATATTTTGCTTCAAATATATAGTGAACAGGCCAATAAATTTTTTTCATTTTAACAATGTTGCATTTTGCGCACTATTAAAATATTGTCAAGCATACGAACAAATTATTGGTAGAGTTTGAGTAGAAGTTGACACAAAGCACTTTTCAATGGTTTTGAACTATATATACGTTTTATCTCTATTTACTTTTGGACTATTTCTGTTTCTAGACTCAGTTAAATCATTTTAATCAACGAATTTTTCGAATTCAGAAAGAAAATCGCTAACTCTTTCGGTGACCCATGAATTCCCATTTGGTTCTAGGTAAGCCAAATGGCCACCCAAGTCAGTTTCACATAATAATACATTTGGGTTCTTGTCCAAATAAGATTGTGGGATGGATTCAGGACCAACAATTGGATCATCCTTAGAATTTATAGCCAACAATGGAATAGTAACATTTTCAACTCTGTTCAAGGAACTTGCTTCATGATAATATGATAATGCGCTATCAAACCCCAATGCAGGAGCAGTAAACATATCATCAAATTCACCCATAACAGTGAATTTCTTGGCTTTCTCAAAGTTGTCACGAGTAAAGTTGAAATAGTTTGGATTTTCAACGGTAGGCTTTTCAGTTGGTGTTTCTTCCTTATCCGTAGCCAATTCGTTCAAGTTGACCTTAACTAATCTAACTAAAAATTGAACAGTAGTCTTGGCAAAGATATTTCTTGTCCAAAAATCCTTATCCATTTTATGTGCTGACAAAACCATATCCCATGGATTACATACAGTAACAGCAGCTTTCAATGGAGTCTTATCACCAACTCTACCTAAATAATTAGCCAACATCGTGGATCCAAAGGAGAAACCAACACCGTAGATATTTCTGTTTGGATGTCTACTCTTTTCTCTCAAAATAAACTCTTCAATATCGTTGGTGTGTAAAGCAGTGAATAGCTTTTTGTTTGTGATCTTGGATCTTGCACAACCTCTTGTGTTTAAGACAACGACTTGGAATTTATTTGCATCGATTTCAGATAATCTACTGGTTAACGATCTGATGATAGGTTCATGAGAACCACCAGCTAAACCATGTAAAACGACAACTAAAGGACGATCATCCTTTCGAACTTCTTTTAATTCATCATCACTAAAGTATCTAGTACGTGGATGTAAACGAGGCCAATTTTCTGGATGAGTCTTCTTTTCATCCTCATCAAAGGCAGTCTTGTCGAAATGGTAGGTCTTGCTGTCGAAAGCATATTTTTGTTTCCAGTCAACTTTAACCCAATCAGCTGTACAGACACCGCCATCAGAGAACGTTACAATTTCTCTACCATAGAACACAGGGAACTTTTTAGATAAATCAGCACCACCCAGGTACATGGTCTGAATGATACCAGTGAATAATTTTGCATCTAACTTAAAGTGGGCTCCGTCAGCCAAACCAGGAACATTCTTAGAGACAAAGTCCTTAAAGGAAACCTTCTGTTTGTCCTTTAACGAAAGCTCAACTGTACCTTCACTATCTGCCAATTGTTTAACGGTACCATTGGAGCCCCAATGTAGTGGTCTCAAGGTTGGATAATGGTTAATATCGTAAGAGTTCATGTCTGGTAAGATTACTCGGTTATTTTAATGTCTTTGTCTAGTAAAAAGGTCTTATACGCAATTTAAGTTCAATAATAGTCTTAGCAACAGGGATCGAGCAATTTGAACGTTTTGTTGTTGTCTCTGCCAGATATTAGCCCAATCGGTAATAAGAGACCAAGTCCGTCACGGACATAAAACTCTTGTAACGTAAAAATGATTGTTTTCAATACCGCGTAGCGATTATGTTTGTTTGTGAAATCTTAGTTATTTAGTGTAAATACATATAGATTTGTGTAAGGTTGAGGCAGAATATATGAGGTTTTTGTTTTCGAGATGGTATCATTCGATCAGTCAATGTCGAGGTTGATGTTCTCGACAACAGATCTCTGTGCGGTTGCCCTTTCAAGAAGCTTTCCGAAGAATCTTATGGATATCTTATTGTTTTCCTGCTTCTTTTCTAATCGTCTCTTATTTTCTTGTTTCTTGTCAATAGCAAGCTCACAAGTCTTCATTATTTCACGTGTTGGGGTCCTGAGAACGTCACCTACTTCCTTACTGATTCTTTTGGCACTGAAATGAATATAATCCAGCTCTTCCAATTTAATTCTGTATCTTGCAAAAAGATTCTGGGGTAATGCTCTTGGTAGATCATGTACAAAATATGATAAACCAAGTAAAGAAACAGCTAATAGGATAGATCCCGATATATGTCCCAGAGATTTTAAAGAAAATGAGTTGACTCCATTGATCGCTAGCGTAGTGATGATTCTAGAACTACCAAACGAATAGATAGCTAAGGCAGGCAACTTGGATGTAAACAATAGTGATGGTTTTTTCCAATACTGTAATAATGGGTAATTGCTCATTCCAAAGAGTGACACAGCTTTATTATTTGTTTTATCTACAGGTTGGTCCTCAATTGAGCTGGATTTGGTTTCATTAGATGAAATCAAGAGTGGATTCAAGATTCCCCAACCTAAATAGCTGATGAAGCCTTCCCATGATGGTGAAAATAAATCAAAGAAATCAAATGGAACAGATAAATTTTTTGACAATGCATGTAAATGCTTGGTGAACATCAAATTGCAGTCAAATACCCTGTTGTGCATGAATTCATCACCAAGTTCTTCCCTCCCCATATTATAAATCTTTTCCACGGTAGTCTGCGTTTGCTGTTTAGCATAAATCTCACTGCTTACCACACTCTCTTTGATTTGATCTTTTATGAACTGCTCAGTCAAGAAGACAAAGTCATAGATTTTGGAAAACCCTTGATACTTTGGTAAATCTTCTTGACGAATAACTAAGGAATCAAGAATCTTAGTCTTGGTGAAATTATAAGTCCCCGTTGTCGTTTCGTCCACTAACTTGTCGATATGTAAGGTAAAGGTATTGTAATGAGCCTTTGTCTTTGAGAATTCAGATTTTATTGTCCTCAACTCATCCTTGATTTCATTCTCTTCATATTGGAAGGCGACTAAATTGGATTTTGAGATCTTTTCAACGTCGGACAAGACCTTAGATAAATATGTCTTGGCTGGTAACAACTTGGATTGTGACCTTCTTTTCAAGACAAAATTCCTCAAAGAGTTCTCCAAATTATCAAAATCTGGATCAAATTCTGGGGAATAGTTATCATCATCACCATCATCTGGATTATTTCCCGGAAATCCTCGGTGATCTTCTCCTTCTCCACTGATAAAGTGTACAAATTCATTTGCCCTCTTATAAGTTTCAGGAGAAAGACTCTTGATTTGATCCAATATCAATCTCTTGCATCGTTCTTTATCTCTAATTTTGTCAAATTTCTTGACGACAAAGAACATTAATTTCTTTTCACGAGATGCAAGTGCGATAAACTCTTTGGCAGATAAAGTTAATTGATTCTCTGCATTAACAACAAATATCACTAAATCAATTTCTTCTTGACGTGCCATTACCTCTGTAGTTTGAACAGAGTCCATATTCAACCCTGGTGAATCTATTAGTGAAATGTCTACTGTTCCATTACGTAACAAACTCTTTTCAGGAGATCTCATGTCATCCTTAATGTAAATCTTTAATAAAGCGTATTTGTCCATTTGTTGTACTAAACTATCTAATTCAGACAGTGGGAATACTTCGTATGTTGACTTGTCTTTGATCTTGTAGACATCAGAACACTCCTTGATTGTAGGAGCTGCAGTTAAGGGAATCGCATGCACTTCTTCGATGTTGTCATTCTCCCGGGCTTCTAAAACTTCACAAAAGACATTAGTACAAGGTAACTGATCCTCAGGAAGAACTTGACGCTTCAATAAGTTATTACAGAATGATGACTTACCAGTATTAAGGTCACCAGTAACAAATACCTTTGACGAGACATCATCTACTCTTTTCTGTAATGAATTTAAATGTTTAAGAGAACTCTTTATTTGAGTCTTGAATAATGCTGCCATGGCAGAAGCGTCTAGTCCTATATCATCCCCATTTCTTAATTCCGTACGGTTACCGTCCAATTTCAAATTAATCTTCAACACATACAGATCATCCTGTTGGTTGACGTTTATTTGACGATGCTCATTTTCAGATTCCAAGTGCTCTAAAATATCTCTAACCTGGAAAATCGATCTATTCAATATCACACGGTTATTGTTGTAATTCCATTGGCTTAATTGAGATGATACTAGTCTATCATTCGATAAAGCTCTGTGGTGTGTGGCTTCGTTTGTTCGTAATGTATGAACTCCATCTTCTTCATCGAATACTGTTGATGTATAATCATCCAGTGCATGGTTATCATTATTACTATTATTTGTAAATGACCCACTTTCACGACTATACGTTGCAGATGGTGCCAATGTGACTGTATCGTCTTCCAATGGAGCTCCGGGATCACTCTCAAATGAGTTTTTATTCTCTTTATTGTCTGGTTTCTTTTGTTGTTGCATTGTTGAAGAATTTGGTATATAGATTTTATATCTAAATCTGGATGTAGATTGTCAAAAGATGATCAAATGAGATGCAGTCCTGTTTGTATGTTTACTTCAGATCAATATTTAGTTTATACACTCTTTAGTTTTTCTTAATTCTGCGGTTTCGTTTTAGGGACATTCTAATTTGTTACATAGAATGATAGACTTATAGCATAAGCAAGCAATCTACTAATGTGTTACTTTTGATAGCATAGCGTAAGTGACAGTCCCGATGAATATAAAATCTGTGCAACAAGAAACTTTTCTCTACAAGGAGAATCACTTGCATCTAACCTTTAGTAATTCGGGGACAATTGAAGCATAATTCAAGGCTCTCAGTCCAAAATAGTACCCAACAAATGCTCCCAGGTGGTATAATAAGTGAAATGTATATGAAATAACCACAATCCTACTGTGCATATCCCTCGTAACATCAAGATAGATACCAAGTGAGTCTTCACTAAGTCGTCAAACACGACCTGATGCTTTTGCTATGAAAATTTCTGATGAAAATTTTTCCTATCTCATCTCATCGCATCTCTTTTTTAACAAATTTTCAGTTTATCTACTAAGCAATTCACAGATTGTAATACTTGAATTTATATGTTTCCCTTGTTGTAAATCCTTTTGAAACCTTAGGTAATAGTACTTCATTCTCCATCCATTACAAAATTAACTACAATGCAATTATCCTGGAAAGATATCCCTACTGTTCCCCCAGCTAATGATTTGTTGGACATTATTCTTAACAGAACTCAAAGAAAGACTCCAACTGTCATTAGACCTGGTTTTAAAATGACTAGAATTAGAGCTTTTTACATGCGTAAAGTCAAATTTACTGCAGAAGGTTTTGTTGAGAAATTTGATGATTTATTAAAAGGTTTCCCAAATATCAACGATGTTCATCCATTTCACAGAGATTTAATGGATACTCTATATGAGAAGAATCATTATAAGATCTCTTTGGCTGCTATATCTCGTGCCAAATCTCTTGTGGAACAAGTTTCCAGAGATTACAACAGATTGTTAAAATTTGGTCAATCTCTTTTCCAATGTAAGCAATTAAAGAAAGCTGCTTTAGGTAGAATGGCCACTATTGTCAAGAAGTTAAAGGATCCATTGAACTATTTAGAACAAGTTCGTCAACATCTTGGTAGATTACCATCTATAGATCCAAATACTAGAACCTTATTGATTTGTGGTTATCCAAATGTTGGTAAATCTTCTTTCTTAAGATGTATTACCAAAGCCGATGTTGAAGTTCAACCATATGCCTTCACAACTAAATCATTATATGTTGGTCATTTTGATTACAAATATTTACGTTTCCAAGCTATTGATACCCCAGGTATTTTAGATAGACCAACTGAAGAAATGAATAATATTGAAATGCAATCTATTTATGCAATTGCTCATTTAAGATCTTGTGTCCTTTATTTCATGGATCTTTCCGAACAATGTGGTTTTACAGTTGAAGCTCAAGTTAAATTATTTCACTCTATCAAGCCACTGTTTGCTAACAAGGCTGTCATGGTTGTTATAAACAAGACTGATATCATCGGACCAGAAGATTTGGACGATGAACGTAAGGCTTTGTTAAAGACTATTGAAGAAACTTCAGGTGTCGAAATTATGACTGCCTCTTGTCAATTAGATGAAAATGTCATGGCAGTCAGAAATAAAGCTTGTGAAAAGTTATTAGCTTCCAGAATTGAAAACAAACTGAAATCTCAAGCTAGAATCAACAATGTTTTGAACAAGATTCACGTTGCCCAACCTCAAGCTAGAGATGATATCAAGAGAGCTCCGTTCATCCCAGAAGAGTTCAAAAATGTCAAGAAATATGATCCAGAAGATCCAAATAGAAGAACTTTGGCTAAGGATATCGAAGCAGACAATGGTGGTGCTGGTGTCTATAATATCAACCTCAAGGACAAATATATTCTAGATGATGATGACTGGAAGAACGATGTTATGCCAGAGATCTTGGATGGTAAGAACGTTTATGATTTCCTGGACCCTGAAATTGCTGCCAAATTACAAGCACTGGAAGAAGAAGAAGAGAGATTAGAAAACGAAGGTTTTTACAATTCAGAAGAGGAAGAAAATTACGATGGATTTGAAGGTGAAGAACTTGATGATATTAGAGAAAAAGCCGAATGGATTAGAAATAGACAAAAGACCATGATTAAGGAAGCTAGAAACAGAAAATCCTTGAAGAATAAGGCTATAATGCCTCGTTCCAAATTGTCCAAATCATTTGGTCAAATGGAAAAACACATGGCTACTTTGGGTCACGATATGTCTACTTTACAAGATAAACAAAGAGTTGCTGCTGAGAAAAACAGATATGTTGAATCTGGTGCTGACGTGGTCTTTGGTGAAGCTAATGCTGCCTCGAGTGCTTCTGCTAATGGTGGTAAGTTGAGACAAACTGATAGATTACTGGATGGTGTTGCTGATGGTTCAGCAAGATCTAAGGCTGATAGAATGGCCAAGTTACAAAGAAGAGAAAGAAATAGAAATGCTAGAGCTGGTGAAGCTGATAGGCATGAAACAGCATCTTTACCAAAGCATCTATTCAGTGGTAAACGTGGTAATGGTAAGACTGACTTCCGTTAGTGGTATCGTGTCATTATTCTCTTGTTTTTACTCAAATTATTCAACATTTTCTCCTTGCCAATTGTTATTCATGGTAATATCTACTGGGATCTAGGTTTATATATTTCATATGTATATTATTCTATTTTAAATAAACTTCGATCATATTGTGATATTGCACTTAAATGCAAACAAAAAAATATTAAACCTGGAAATACATGTGGGCAAAATATTGATTCATATAGAAATAATCGTGGCAATAAGTCCTACTCAAAACATAAAGAAGCATGATATTTGAGTATGTTCACTTTTCAACACCATTTTTTCTGTCGATCATTTAAATTAGTAATTTGGAATATTATATAAAACTACTTATATTTAAAATTATTGAAAAAACTACCTTGATTAGAATAGTGATTTTTGGAAACGTGAATATCAATTTAAACACTCATCAGAACATTAATAAAAATAATAATAAAAGTGGACCAATCCATCCTCAAGATATTGTTATTTACCTCTTCACAAAATTTCAATATAAATTTTGTAAGAGTATAAAAGTGTCACACAACCCACACACCAAGTAGTATGACGGATGCCACAAAAGTTTACTGTCTTACAAAGAGAGTTTCATGGAACATATCTTATTTAAAGAAGCAAAAGCGATTCTTGTATGTATCACAAGTCTATTTATCCATCCCATACATCGTTAAGTTTAAAATGACTGAGAATGATGTCCCCTCAAATAAACCAAACGAGAGATATCTCGCAGGAGTAGTTTATACATCAAGTAATGATTCATTTGAGTCAGTTATCCAAGAAAACGAAGAGGTCACAGCAATTCCAACAAACAAACAAAACCCTACAGATGAAAAAAAGGAGTCTAGGGCTAACCTAGCACCTACGTTAGGTACCTTTCCGTATAATACATTAGATCAAGAAAAAGAGGATTCAACGAAAGGAGATAGTCCAGTCATAGAGAGCAAACCTATATTTACAACCGAGCCTTCATATTCATCCTTCACAAAATGGCAAGTGTTTCTAATATTTGTAGTTATTGTCTACATCGGATTTCTGGGACCCATGTCTGGAAATATTTATATTCCTGCTTTACCACTCTTGGAGAAAACATTCAATGTTTCAAGTACAACGATTAATGCAACTGTATCAGTCTTTATGGCAGTTTTTGCTGTCGGACCTTTATTTTGGGGTTCAACAGCTGACCTTGGTGGCAGAAAAATTCTGTACCTTATATCTCTGCTGTTAATGACAGTTGCAAATATCCTATTAGCTACCGTGCCAGCCAACATCATTTCTTTATTCATCTTGAGAATATTTCAAGCATTTGTCTCAAGCTCAGTTATCAGTTTAGGAGCCGGAACTGTAACTGATATTGCTGAACCAAAAGTTAGAGGCACATGTATAGGTTATTTCATGATGGGTCCAAATATGGGTCCAATATTGGCTCCAATAATTTCTGGTTTAATTTTAATGAAGGGAGATCACTGGAGATGGTTGTTTGGATTTACCAGTATAATGAGCGGCATTGGGTTTCTTGCTACACTGGTACTATTACCAGAAACACTGAGATGTATTGTCGGTAATGCTGATCCACGTTGGAAAAATATTACGACAGACGAATTAGAGAATGATGTAGACAGGAGCCCCATACTAACTCCACGGTATAGACCTTGGCGATTTTTTCGTGACATTGGCTTCCTTAAACCTGCAACTCAGATAGAAGAATTTAATGAACTATATCCTAAACCCTCCAAATTCACTTTCAAGACCTATTGGCGTGTTTTAAAGATTGCACCAGTTTTTATGACTTCTATCAGTACTTCCTTATTATTTGCTAATTATTATGCATTTAGTGTCACATTTTCACATTTTTTGGAAAATGACTATAAATTTTCCATGCTTGGAATCGGTGCAGCATATGTATGCCCTGGGGTAGCAATGCTATTGGGCTCTCAAAGTGGTGGTCATATCTCAGATTATCTTAGAAAAAGATGGTTATTGAAGCATGAGGGTAAACAGTTCCCTCTTGAAAACAGACTAATTTTACAATACTGGGGAATATTTTTCAATACAATAGGCTGCATTGGTTATGGTTGGTCTGTTCAGAAGCATTATCCAATTCCAGTTCTTCTGGTTTTTTCAGCTTTTAGTTCCTTTGGCTTAACTTGGTGCAGTAACACCACTATGACATATCTAACAGAACTTCTTTCCAAGAGAGCAGCAAGCACAGTTGCATTGAGTAGTTTTTTCAGAAATATCGCCGCTGCAATAAGCTCTGTCATTATTGTAAAGCTCTGTTTGGCAATGGGCGTTGGGTGGTGTTTTACTGGCTTGGGATTATGTAATATTATTTCACTACTCTTTAACTGGTATTTGATGAGGTACAGTGGTTTATGGCAAAATAAAGTTAAAAATCTTTAGATATACATATACATAAAAACCAATTCCTAATTTCTACTTCGTTTACTGTCACTAGGCTAATTAAAGTGCAAAACAGATAATAATACCTTACAAGTTTAGCTTTGTACCTACGTAATTATTGATGTTTTTTGTTGACCGCGACTTACAAATTCTGTGAAGGCAACCATAGAAGAGTTTGAGAATTGATATAGTGATAATCAGTTAATATTTTTTTAGGCAGAGCCAAAATATACAAATTAGAAAAGAATAAAGTATAAAATTTTATGAAGTCCCCAGACTTTATACTTAAGCCTTTAAAGAAGAAGCTCTTCTCTTTCTGATTTCAGCCTTTTCAGCCTTCTTTTCGGTTAATCTCTTAGCTAATAATTGGGCGTAGTCAGCAGCAGCTTCTCTTTGAGCTTGAGCGTTTCTAACCTTCAAAGCTCTTTGATGTCTCTTTCTTTGTAATCTTTGTGGAGTAACCAATCTTTGGATCTTTGGAGCCTTGGTGTAAGTCTTTTCACCCTTGGTAACTTCTCTTCTAATAACGAAATCACGGACATCATCTTCCTTGGTTAAACCAAAGAATTTTCTGATGTTGTTAGCTCTCTTTGGACCTAATCTCTTTGGAACAGTAGCGTCAGTGACACCTTCTAATTCTTGTTCACCCTTCTTGACGATGACTAAAGATAAAACAGCTAAATCTGGACCAACAATGGCACCTCTAACGGACTTTCTCTTTCTTTCACCAGCTCTTCTTGGTCTGTAACAAGAGACATCTTTAGTTAAAAGTAACTTGACTCTAGTTGGTAATAAAACACCTTGCTTCATTGGGAAACCTTGTTTATCGTTACCACCGGAGATTTTAAAGACGTATCCTTTGAATTCGTCACCGACTTGTTCACCGTCAACTTCTTGACCAATTCTCTTGTCATAAAAGACACGAATTCTGTGTTCGTCATCAATTTCAACAGTCTTTTGAGTACCGTTAACTGGGTAGGCAATATTCAACTATAAGAAAATATGATGGATTGTTAGTAACTTTGTTAAGTATGGTAAGTATGGTTGGAGTTGTGCCAATGCATCTAAAAACTACTCAACATTTACTATAGCTTTAATGGGATATTTTTATTGTTCAGGATTCAATAATGGCAAGCAACTTGATAACATATATGATATATTTTGGATAACAGGCAATAGATCATTGTTTATTCATTTATTTACAATGGTAATTTGAGTATATCAACTTTTTTCAAATCTTTCAAATAGTGTCTGTAAACAACTTTGATATAGTCGTTTTTCTCCTCTGTTCTGTATTCTCGTTCACATTGACAACTTCATGTATAGTAGCACTTTACATACCTTCATGATGGTTCACTTGTCTTAATTCTTTGCTAATTTGATGTTTTTTCAAAATTTCAGTTATAACCATATAATAGATGGCATACGCACAATATACCACACAATAACGATTTTTCCAGTGACAAATTCCCTATTGGTACCACCAAGTTCATTGGTTCTCATGGGGGTGAATAATTCCAGCACCCACTGAGAGTGGGTAATTACAAATGATCGCACGAACTCCCAGCAAGGCCGAAACTAGCTCTAGGCGGAAGTTTATTTTGCCCGATTTTGGTCATTTTTCTTAAATATAAAATGACCGAGTTAGTAAATGTTCTAAAAAAATGGTTAATGTAAGGATGGTAATGTGTATGGGTGCAAGTAGTCAAAATCAAAAAACCTGTTAAGCAAACACTTGAATAAATAAAAGCTATCTATCTCTATTTTGGTACTCTAACCAGTAACATACGAATTTATAACTTTTTCTTTAGCAGGTATATTATGTAGAAAACCTAATCAACTATATACGATTACTAAACCAATCAGTCAAGATTAATTGTCCATTCTGCTATTAGGTGCTATACCCTCAGCTGATATTCCTCTGGTATTAACATCTAGTGATGGGATTGATCGTGACGATATATTAATAGCCTGTTCAATGAGCCCGCACTTCGGACACGACCATTATTTAAAGGGGGAACCTGAGTTCCTCCATTAAATGGAGCATATTTCCCTCCCATCGTTAGCAATTCATTACTGGGTGCTGCAATATATATTGGCTGATTATTTGAAGATTGCCACACAGGTTGAATATTTCGGTTTGTAGGCACCAAAACCATTTCTGGATTATTTGTCATCTGGATCATATTGGCTGAAGCTAATGATTCAGAATTTGGTACTGTTTGAATTGAGGATGATATAGGATGTAAATAAGGTTGTGGATATAATGCTGTTCTTTGTGTATAAGTTGTAGATGCCTGATTATTTGTGTTATTATTTGACCAGCAATTAGCAGTACGAGGTTGAAGGTTTTGGATGTTCATTGTCACATTTGGGGGAACAAAATCATTTGAAAACGCTTGAAGTCCATTTTGTTGTAGATGTAATGATGGAAATGTTTCTGGTGATCCATTTTTGGAGGAATACGGACTTTTCTTTAGATATGGTGGCGTTAGAGGATGCTTCAAGGATAAACTTGTTTGTAAATGGACAGCAGTATCAGATTGTTGTGTTATTGGTATTAATTGATTAAAATTTTCCTCGATCATAGAATTCTCCTTCTTATTCATTGAGGTAGACGTTAACATATTTTTTCCGTTGGGAATACTTTCAATTGATGTTGCTGATGGAATTGATACCATAGAAACTGGTGTATTAGTTTGTCCATTGACAAATGTTTCATTCAATAACCCTTTATTACGAGGAAGAGAATGTAATGGTTCTAATTTAGTCTTTTTTAAAGGTGGTTGTAAATTTTTTGAATCTGTCTTACCAATTAACTTTGAACTTTGTCTCTTAGCGGCCAATTCGCTTTCAAATCTTGTAACGTAAGCACTACTTTTAAAATGTTCATTCGACTTATTTTGTCCCTGAGTGTTTCTTCTTTTGGCATTTTTATTCAATGTCACATAAGGCTTTTTTCTATAGTCACCATAATCTGATGGATCTCTTATAATATGTCTTAATGCATTATCATGATTATAATACTTCATAAAATCTTCCATATCTACCGATGAATATTCATAAAATGTATTATTTGCTCCTAATATTATTAATGCAACATTTGCCTTACATAATACTGACAATTCATGTGCCTTTTTGAAAAGACCGGCTTTTCTTTTGATAAAAGTTACTGTTCTATTTCTGTCATCTGAGATAGGTTCAATATCAATTTTCCGCCGACCCATTTCTGTTATTAGTTCAATTGTCTTTTGAGGATGAAAGATAATGAGAAAGTGAGTGAAGGAGAATCGGATTTATTGCAAATGTTTTATATGTATAAAATCTACTGAGTGTGATCGAGCCACTTTTTATTTAAACTTAACTATATAAAGATTTTTGACTGAATTGAATACAAATTCTTCGGCGGGATATGAAACGTTTATATATGATGGCAAAGCCTTAATGAAACTTGTAAACGAATAAAATATTCAAAGATTGAGGAACAACCAAATTAATTAAATTCTTGGACAAACTTTATTCCGCAGTACTTTATTTCTTAAAATTCCACGAGGCCCAGATTCGGTTCGTTGCAGAGAATTAATGTGAAACGAACAAATACTCCTAGAACAAGAAATATAATTCTCTGGCGTTCAGTTTGTTCTCCGGTAAAAATTTCTGTTTGCCTATTTTTCTGTTCTTTAGCACGCGTGGTTCCAGTGATACCATTTCTTGGCCGCATTTAATGCGGGCTTAGTTCAACTTAATAAATGCGTGATTGCACTGCATTTTTAGGAGGTAAACGGTGATCAAAACGAGATTCTTTTCCTTTTTCGGTCCTTCAGTAAGTGATAAGAAAATCATACACAATAGTTTTTGAAAATTTGCCGTACATTCAGATGATACTTTTTGTTGAATTTTTTACTCTATTCATTAAAGTTCCGAATTTAAGATCCATCTTATTACAAAAATAGAATATGTATTTGAAATAAACAAAAGAGTTACCATAACAAAGTGTCATATTGAAAATACAGACTAGTAATTTGCTATCCAAGTATCAATTATTCTATCTTGGAGTCATATGGGCTTTGATAAATTGTTCGTTAAGTTTTCCTTTCCGTTACCTAATCAAGAAATTTCGCCAAGTAGTTTTTTTCACAAATTTTAATTTTCAACACTGCATTAGATTCTGTGCGTTCGTCAATTTTCCGGATTAGTAACGCCAATTTACTTGTATTCTTTTGACAATTTTAGAAAGTAGCCGTACAGTTCTTTCTATCTTTAGATACAACTTACAGACTTGAGTGAAATTGGTTACTGCACTTTTCCACTTTGATATTGTTATTCATGTGAAAGTTCCATTTGTAGTGATAATTTCCTGCTAGTTTAAACAACAGAGACAAACTTCGTAGATAAATATAAGTTCAAACCCTAACGTATACATGGAGTAACAAAATGACTTCTCAAACACCTTCAATGTTGAGTTGCTGTCATTCTTTTCCTATTGATATCTGTTGACTGTAATGTTGAATTTAAAAGGGTAGGTGCCTCTTAATTACTATTTGCCAATATAAGTATCAGTGCACAATACAAAATGATTTCTACTGATCCTTTGGTAAATTTTATAAACACGTACTGCTACAAATAATGTACGGCAAGTATCTTGTGGATAACAGATGATTTCAAAGCCACGATGTTGAAGTATGTAACGCAATCTTAATTTTAAAATTTTGCCAAGAAAAAATTAACTTCATATTGGACCCCAACTACCTTGATACCAAGTTACCAACGAAGAATTTATATGTAGTCCATCAAACATTTCTCCATCTTACATCAAACCTACAATTTGGTTATCAAAAAACCTATTCTCCTTTTCTTCTTGCCTATGTCGGAATGTTTGTACACTTAATAGATTTCCCATAGGGCTCTGCTACACACTTTTTATTTATCAATTTCAAATAGTTACTTGTGAAATATCGATATACGAGGCAAAGTCTCAGTCAAGATATCCACTATGTGCATTCATTGGTGCAATATAGTCTTTACTATATGTCTAAGTATTACTAAACACAGCCTAGGCTAGATTGAAATAAAGTTCTTGCCAAGAGATTTAATTTTTCTTGTTATTCCATAATGTCATGAAACTTCCGGATATGGAAGGTTACTGCAAAAAACATCTGGCAAATAATCATGGCCAGTATTCCACCATGGCCTATTCTGGTAATGGACAAACCTCAAATCATATAACTTTATTTATTATCTATCAAATCGTTTTTCTTGCCAAGAATCCATTCTCTCTCTACTTTCGTGAATCACAAGGCATAGAATTTTACCTCTTATATCATAAACAGGTGCAATTGTATAATCAATGTAGCTAAACCATAAAAAAAAAAATAATAGCTTCAGCCGTATCCGGATGCATCAACATTCGAAGGAAAGAATTTGAGATAACGAACTTTAGAATAATCACTATAATCAAAATCTCAACAAAATATGAATTTGGTATGTCTATTAACAAATAATATTTACAGGTACATTATTATCATTCTATTTAGGAGGTAATCTAAATATATCACCACATTCTCTCATGTTTTTGATAATTTGTTTCTTATCCAAGTCCCTATTTTTTGGTAGTTTTGCATCTGGTCCCTTTTCAAAGACAGAGCCTATTAGATACATGTCGTTGTTAGTTGAATCACATAAGAATACAACATAATCAATGATATCTCTCACTTGTTTCTCAGGCTTTTGTGTATCTCTATCAAATTTTATAAGTTCTTGTTTAGTATTGAACTTATAAACTAATTGTATATGTTCTAATGGTTTACCAGGCATCATAATTGGTTCAATAGATACTAGCTTTGGAACTTCATTAAATTTCATGATTTGCCAATCAAGTTTCAAATTTTTCGGTAATTGATTGGATCTAGTGGTTAATGCTTCTTCAACCCATAATGAAACATCTGATTTGATAGATTTTATGTTTTTGGAAGCAAATGCTTTGTTTACATTGATATATAATTCAATAGCTTTATTTTTCCATAGTAAAAACTCTGGTTTATTACCAGTTTGAAAACGGAAAATACCAATCTTGAATGTATTGAACCCAAATGTATACATTCTTCTAATCAATGAATTACAGAATAAAATTGGATGAGAGAATATGCTAGGAAGATTTTTATAGCTGGTTGGAACAAATATATCAGCTGTAACTCCTAAAAATCTGGGATTAAACGTATTATCTTGTGTCTTGCTAGTTCCATCTTTCTGCAGAGTTTGAAATGTGGAAAACAATTTCCTTCTATTTGATCTTTGCAATCGAAGTGGTGTTCTTAGTCCCGGGGCTATAAGGAATGGTCTCATTATCAAGTAGTAATAGCTTTGCAAAGAAACAAATAAAAAGGGCAAATAAAATAACCAATTATGTTCACTCTAAACGAACCTAATCTTTATCAAACCGTCTTGCTTCTTAATCCTTTTAGTTTGTTGCAACTTTAGTTATTTCATAATGACCGAGTAAGAGAGATCTTACGTTTTTATATTTACAATATTAGAAACCATACATCTTCAACTCACGTGAACAGCCGAAATATCTTGAACTCAAGCAAAAAAATTGCTTATAGGGATGAAACTACACTATGGACTATAATAGTTGCTTTGGAATACAATACCACAAACACTACTTTCTGATATCCAAACGCTCTAATGAAACCATATGTAATAGAATTAAAGCTAAAGGATACAGAAGCTTTAAGTTGGACCAAGGCACTTTCCTCCTATCTGAGGAAAATTTTTGGATCACATTCCTATAAACAATTCCTCGATGATAGATTAGTTGGTGAAATGGATCATGTGAGGAACAATGCAAATGGAGAACTGACCCCAGATGCTTTGTTAGAACAGAATTATATCTATTATGCTTATTTGGAGCAATTAAATCTAAGATTGGGAATTAAAAGTGGACAGTTGAAATTGGACTTTACCTGGTACGATGCAGAATACCCACTTATTCCAGAGTCACAAAATTATACCCAACATACACTAGTATTTGAAAAATCTTCGATACTTTATAATATAGCTGCCTTATTAAGTGAAGCCGCTAGGGAAAATATTGATAAAGATTACAAAATAGCTGTTGGCTACTTATCCAAAGCTATGATGTGTTTTACTTATATTGCTGAAAATTTCTTAAACTCTCCATCTATTGATCTTCAAGCCGAAACAACACAGTTTTTAAGTAACCTCTGCCATGCTGAAGCACAAGAAATCTTTACAGCTAAGTTGATTAATGGACCTACAGCAATTAAACAAGCTTCACTAATAAGTAAATTGGCATTTTCAACATATAACCTATATGAAAAGTGCAATAAATTTCTCAAGGCACCAGATGGTGGTGTCTCGTCATATGGTGAGCCAAAATGGGGTACTATAGTTACTTGTAAGTTGTATTTTTTCAAAAGCATTACTGCATATTATCATGGAATATATTTAGAAGAACAGAATAAGATGGGTGAAGCAATTGGGTTTTTGAAATATTCGCATAATGCTCTTCTATCTGCTTTGCCATTCAGAGCCTACTTACATGACTACATTGATTTTGATGGTTTTAAAGAAACTCTTGAAGAAAAAAGAGCTCAGCTTATCAAAGATAATGATTACATATATCATGACAATGTACCGCCCGTTGTCGCTTTGGATGTTGTAAAATCTATGGATGCAATCAAAGCACCTGATTTTCTAAAACAGTTGGAACCATACATGGCATCATTATCTGACAAATGCGATATACTGTTCAAAGGGATTGTTCCTATGGAAGCCTATGAAAAGGAGAGTATTTATTCAGAAGAAAAAGACAATTTACTAAGAAAGGAAACAGAAGCAGCTCAGATAGCAGACCTGGAATATAGCTCATTTATCGAATTCACGGACTTATATAGCTTGATTAAGAAACTTGAAAGAAAATATAAGAGTAATGGATTCGATGCATATATTGATCCACGCTTAGAACAGATGAAAAATGACATTGAGTCATGGTCAAAATTAGTCCAACAAAGTAATTTCAAGGATATCGAGAAACAAATAAATGATATTTACTTGAAAAGAAAAGAAATCACAGACATCTTAGCATCTTTACCTGAAAGCCAAAGGGAAAATATTGTCAAATTGAAGGCGTCCTTGGTGGAAGCTTCAAATTCTGATGAGAGATTATTCTCAATGATAAAACCATATGTTGAGGAATTGAAACTGTTGCAAAATACTACAAAACTCTGGAGTCAATTCAATAAATATACAGAATCAAGTATGAATCAAACTAGTCTTTTGGATATAGACGATAGTAAGACTGAAAAAATTCTTTCGATGTTGGAAGAAATAAAGCGATTTGCCGACGATTTGAGGGTATTGAAAGAAGAACGTTCTGAAATCTTGAGTGAACTAAAGGAAAAAATAAACAAGGATGACATTACTACCTTGATAGTAACAAATAGAGGTAAAATGGATAGTGACTTACAAAAACTATTCAAAACTGAATTAGAGAAGTTTGCACCATTAAGTTCTAGAATTGAAGCCACGATATACAAACAAACGTCTCTCATTAATCAAATAAAGGTTAAATTAGATGAGGTGTTTTCAATGTCAGGCTTCAAGGAGAAGGCTGCACAAGAGTTGAAGACTGAGAGTGAAAGGAAACAATTTTATGAGAAACTAGAGAATTCAATAAGCAACTTTAAGATATTCGCCAATGATATTATCAAAGGAAAGCAATTTTATGAATCATTATTGATAATGAGCAAACAATTGGCTGATACCAGTAAACAAACCTCCGATAAACTACCTACACATGTTTCTGATATTCCTCCGCCGTTACCTCAACAGCCGCCAATAACTCAAAACTTTACCAACCAACCATCTTCAATGCAACAAATGAATTTAGATAGACGAATGCAAAGTTTGTCACTAGAGTCACAACCCCCATCTCCAGCGATTCCCTCTCGTACATACGCTAATGTGCAACCGCCTCCATATGCTGCTCAAAATATTACACCCTCGCCTCAATATCAGACTATGTATGGTAATACAAATAGCAGGCCCTCAGTCCCTCAGGTTCCTCAAGGTCAGATGAATTTCGATTATGGGCAGCCAACCCAGGGATTGCAACCACCTTTGAAGCCTCTTAGACCACCACCAGGAATGGCTGGTTTATTATCTGGAAATCGAAGAACAGACTATGAAGAGCAAGAGCTGCAAAGAAATCCGACAGCATTTTATGATAAGTCATCTGTTTTTGACGAGAACCTATATTCCAAATATAGTGGTCGTTAGTATTATTTGATAGCGTATGCGAAGCGTTATGTATATTATATACTATTTCAAGTCATCTAGTTTTCATAAATTCTGGCTTGTTTGGTTATTGGTTTGATGTTTCGATATTGTTTCTTAACGGACTGTGGTTGCGGTACATACCATACATCTTCTGATCCAAAGTCTGCTTCAGATATTTTTACAAAACTGATGATACCATTATCCATTACAGCTAATAGAAAGCTTCGATATCCCATCTTTAACCTTCTCATTTGTTGCACATGTTGAGATACTTCGCGCTTGGTATTCTTTTTATTTTGTGATTTGCTATTGGATTGGTGCTGTTTTTTCGATAAGATGCTGTCATTTGACTTTTTGGGCTTGTGTTTAGTTTTGAGCTCTTCTAGATAATCACTTCTTGATCTCGTGTTTGTGTATGTGTGGGTATTCCAGAAATCTTCATTATCTGGACGTTCTAGGAATTCAAATTTGTAATCCAAATCTTTGAAGATATCCTTTAACTCTTTATAGATCGGAAAATGTTGAGAATTGTCGTTCTTATTATACACTACTACCTGAAAATCAGGCAACTCTGGACTTTTCTTTTTGAAATTTGGATGTGGTTTCCATACATTGAAATTAATCTTTAAATTCTGATCTAATGTAGGCTTATATAAGTTTATTGTTTTTTCGTGGTATAATTCTTTGATTGTCTTAGGAACATTGTGGCATGATATCAGTTTATTTAAAGATGCATAGAGTTGAGGACTCGATCTATACTTCTTGAAGAAAAGATGCCATTGACTGTAAATAAAGCCGTTAAAAAGGGAATTAGTTTGAAATAAAATGCTATTTGTTATGCAATTGATTATCGATTTATATGGGACTTTAGTTGAGATTTTAGAATACAAATCATCGGCTGGGAAAAAAGTTGAGCTGTGGTTGGAATCAACTGCAAAAGGTGTACTAACGATGAACCCAAGTCTCTTCAATTGAGCATATACGGAAAAGTTATCTATTTCCCGTTGACTTTTGAATAAAGAATAAAGATCCTCAATTCCAAGTGGTATTTCCTTTTCTTCATTATCAGTATCGAACCTCCAATATGGTGTGATTGTTCCTCTTTCTGACAAGTACAAAAACTCATAGAACTCTAATATATATTCACCGTTGATACCAATTCTACCCATAGTTTGTGTGAAATTCCCTTTTGCATGTGGCAATACAGCGATATGTTTGTCTTGTAAATAATATGCTTTAACCTGTGATTTTATTACCGAACCTCTAGTTGAATTAGACAATGTATCAAACATAGCCTTTCTTGCTTTAAAGAGCATTAGTTCTTGTATATTGGTGCCATCTGGCTCATAATCCTTCTCACCTCGCTTTGGTACAACGGTCGTATTGTTTGATAATTTTGCTATTTCAGACCAATCTTGTATTGTTTCGTCTTCCTCTATATCTACACTGGTACTTATTTTAGGAATAGTAGGTTCTTTCTCTGCTTTGGGATCCGACATCCAAAAGTGATTGATTCTTATTTCTTATCTTAATCTCGATCTTGCTCACTTCGTATGCTTCTACAAATATTACTGGCTACTCATTGATATGATGATGATGATGATTTAACATTTCGTGCAGAAATTTTTCACTCATCGCAAAGCGAATATGATGAGATACAGCGTTTTGCTTGAGCCTTTATGATATAATGAATAACCTAAGGTTCATCCAACCTATCAATATATTTGCCATATTACGTCTGTTTTGAAAGAATTATTTTTACGCATCGCATAGACACAATTATATGACAGCTCAATCTACTTTTTAGAAACAAATTGTTGACAAAAGCCTAAATAAACAATGCATCCCTGCAATACACACTAAATAAAACAGCGACAACAATCAATACTATGGACAACTAGAGTTCGACAAGTTACAGCAACAACCCATTGCTGCTCTTGAATTGGGAGTCAGCACTAAACAAATATTGCCTTCCTACGAAAAAAGCAAGGACTATCAAATGCGTGAATTATTTGGGCGAAAATTTCATCATTATTTTATTATGATATTGTAAGTACAGTCTGGATAATGGTAGATCTTGACGTACTAAATCACACATCTTACAGTATATAATGGGCTTCACATTATCCAAGAGGACTCTGTTGCCATTAGCTATGGCTTTATTGCCAATTGTTCAAGCTAGCACTGCTTCTGTCACCACATCAGGTGCTACTTCTGCCCAGGGAACAAACCAGGCAACTGAGTCTGGTTTCAAGTCATTTGCCATGGCCATCTCTATGATCTCCTTTTCTGAAATTGGTGACAAGACCTTTCTAATCGCTGCTTTAATGGCTATGCGTCACTCTAGAGTTGTCGTCTTCTTAGCTGCTGCTGCTTCATTAACGATTATGACAGTCCTATCTGGTCTGTTAGGACACACCTGTGTGACTTTTATTCCTGAATATATGACTGCTTTCATTGCAGGCGTTTTGTTTTTGGTCTTTGGATACAAATTAACAATAGAAGGTTTAGAAATGGCAAAGGATGCTGGTGTTGAAGAAGAATTGGCGGAAGTGGAAGAAGAAATTGCAGTTAAAGACATCAATAAGAACCTTCACGATATCGAGAGTGGTAATTCAAAGCTAACAGAAAAGCAAGAATTATCAGGTTCTGCTTCTATTTTCAAGATGGTTGGTGATAGAGCCTATGATATTGCTTCCCAAATTGTTTCTCCTGTATTTATTCAAGTATTTGTCATGATTTTCTTGGGTGAATTAGGTGACCGTTCTCAAATTGCCATTATTGCATTAGCCTCTGATAACAACTATTGGAATACTATCATGGGTGCAGTTGTAGGTCATGTTATGTGCTCTGGTGTTGCTGTTCTTGGTGGTAGATACCTTGCTAAGAAGATCAGTATGAGAACAATTACCTTAAGTGGTGCATTTCTGTTCTTTATCTTCGGTTTCATGTATGTTTATAATGCCTTCACTATGCAAGGTTAATTCATGAAAATGGAGATGGTCCAAAACTATGATAATCATTGTTGTTTCTTTATTTTGGTAGCTGAATAAGACAGTTAGTTGGATCAAATTAATCTTCATCAAGATAGCAATGACACAAAATAGATTGTTTAATTATAGAGCGTCCATTTAAGCAGTTTCCTTATACATATGCTGTGTTTATTTATTAAGTCTATTAGTTCAGCCGAATTGTTGATTGCCTGTTTATAAAATTATTTATTGACTCTATTTTAAAAGGGTACGACTTATTGAAAATACATGTTTAATCCTTTGTAGTCTCTTTGATCATCTTCTGTCGTACTATTCTCTTTATTGCTACCTCAGTTTTGTGATTCAAATCTTGCAGTTGGTCTTTCACCTTTAGTTTAAGATCTTTTGCTACGTCAGGTTTTCCAGATAACGAAAGTTTGTTATCTTCAGTTTCATCTTGTTCGATCTCATTCTGTATATCAACCTTTTTTTCAAATGCTATGCTTTTTTGCTCCTCGCAAGTTATCAGTTTGGGTATTTTATGCCCCAATGTATCTTCATCTTTAACTTCTGTTCCGTCATTAACTTCATGATCCTTATGTTGATCTGAAATGGTAAAATTATCCTCAGCTTGAAACTTCTGTAGCCTTCTTTTTCTTTGATTTGACAGCTTATCTAACAAAGACATAACGATTGTTTGGAAATATCCAGATTGTTTTACCACTTACTACCTTTTGTTCTACATTTCTTCATCCATTTCACTGTTGAAAACTGATATAGTTTTGATGTTGTTACAAAATGTACTAAATGCGACTGCTGCCTCAGTGCACCTTGACAATGTGCAACACCCGTTCATTTATTTGTAATGTATTTTTTTCGGCATTTTAGAAATTTATTTACAAATTTTTATCAACTGAAAATTCATTTGGACGCAATGCGACTAAACAATTTCATTTTTGTTAGTGGAACAGACTATGCGACATGGGCCCCACAGTCAGGAAAATGTTTCAATGATTGGTATATATTAAGTTATCATCAAATTTCCATCAATTAATATTAAATTCAAATCGTCAGATAATTATATTAAGCCGAAATGCCAAGTACGTACTAATGCATTTATGTGATTCAATCACGTAACAGAGGTTCGGGTCCTCATAGATATTACAAGAAATAAGCATTAAATTCTCCATCATTTGAATTGATATCATTTTAAAGAACAGTTTATCGTTTGCATTGAACTCCCGACACTTCATGTATATCGATTATCTTGTTTGTGATATCGCATTGAAGAAATACCATATGCAGGGTTTTTCAATTATGATGGATATAACAATTGCTACTCTTGATATATCTATGTCGACTTCTTGAACTTCTTTTAAAATCACCTATATTGAACATGTCAACTAACAAACTCAAATTTTTATATTTTAATTAGGAGCTCCAAGAACTTACTCTAAGACTTACTCTACTCCAAAGAGACCATACGAATCTTCTCGTTTAGATGCTGAACTTAAGTTAGTCGGTGAATTCGGTTTAAAGAACAAGAGAGAACTTTACAGAATTTCTTTCCAATTATCTAAGATTCGTCGTGCTGCTAGAGACTTATTAACTAGAGACGAAAAGGACCCAAAGAGATTATTCGAAGGTAATGCTTTAATCAGAAGATTAGTTAGAGTTGGTGTCTTATCTGAAGATAAAAAGAAGTTAGATTACGTCTTAGCTTTAAAGATTGAAGATTTCTTAGAAAGAAGATTACAAACTCAAGTCTACAAGTTAGGTTTAGCCAAGTCTGTTCACCACGCTAGAGTCTTAATTACTCAAAGACATATTGCTGTTGGTAAGCAAATTGTCAACGTCGCTTCTTTCATGGTCAGATTAGACTCTGAAAAGCACATTGATTTCGCTTCCACTTCTCCATTCGGTGGTGCCAGACCAGGTAGAGTTGCTAGAAAAAACGCTAACAACAAAGCTGAAGCTGCCGGTGAAGAAGCCGCTGACGAAGAATAAATTAATTAGTATAGTTGTATAATACTCTATATTTTATATCTCTCTCAATTTAATTAATTTTACACTTAGTTTTTATTTACTGTTATGGCAAGTGATGATGCATTTGTTACTCAACTGCAGCTATGTTAAAGAAAGAACTTAAATTTTATTAAGGAAGAGTACCTTTCTCTGACTGCTTACACCCGTACATATGTTTGCACCCCGTACACAACACAAATTATTATATGATTTAATTTTTTTTGTGATTTTTCAATTTGCCGCATTGTGAAACTTTCAATGCTGTAATTGAGAATCACTGAACGAATCTACGCAGGAAGTGCAACGGGTCACAAGGCTAATACTGAAAAATATCAGTATATTAAATATACTAGCTACGCAACAGGTTCTATCATTAACATTGAGGTAGATAAACATAGTAACTACAAGTAAAAATGGGTAAATCGTATGTGTGAAAACCTTTTGATTATACAGTGATAACGAGGATATCAGATCAGGGATTGATGATGTAGCAAATAGATGAAATAGACAGATTTTTAAAAGTTTCTTAATATGTGAGCATATATGTGAAAGATTATGTGCCATATCAAACAAAAGGAGAGGAACTCTACTTACCACTAGGATATGATACAATAATACACCTTGTTAGTGCCGAAAACTCCTACACAATAATATGAGATAGTTTTACTGAAGGCATCACTGAAGTTAAAATGAAGAACAAAAATATACTAACAAATATTGATACTCGTTATTTCAATAATGATGTACCTTCCCATTTTAATATAGACATGGTTATAGATCTCGTACTCGTTACATGTTCCAACGTGACTTCAGAAAGCATGGTGCTGTTGCATTATCCACTTACTTGAAGGTCTACAAGGTTGGTGACATCGTTGACATTAAGGCTAACGGTTCTATTCAAAAGGGTATGCCACATAAGTTCTACCAAGGTAAGACTGGTGTCATCTACAATGTCACCAAGTCTTCCGTTGGTGTTATCATCAACAAGATGGTTGGTAACAGATATTTGGAAAAGAGATTGAACTTAAGAGTTGAACATATCAAGCATTCTAAATGTAGAACTGAGTTTTTAGAAAGAGTCAAGTCTAACGCAGCCAAGAAGATTGAAGCCAAGGCTCAAGGTGTAGCTGTCCAATTAAAGAGACAACCAGCTCAACCAAGAGAAGCTCGTATTGTTTCCACTGAAGGTAACATTCCTCAAACACTAGCTCCAGTTCCATACGAAACTTTCATTTAATTTACTCGATGTTTGTTCTATGTTTTTAAGTGTTGTTTTTTTCATTTATCTAGATATCTATACCTATATATGGGGAAATCTGTATTTAATCAATAAGTAATTATATACACTCACCGTTGAAAAAGAAAAATTAAAAAATTATATCTGATGATCAAGAGTTCAGTTTAACCACTTGATATGATATTCATTGTGTTTTATCTTATTACTAGGCATGATCATGGGGATCTTTTAGTACATAGTATCATACAAATCTGGTACATATCACATTTTCTTCAGTGCCAATGATATTTTTGTTTTGCATTATCAGTTTTTCAGAACGACAGATATATGATTGAAAAAATCAGGAAAATATCGAACTTTTTGATGTACGTTGAAACATGAGACAGATTTATATAGATAGTAGTTACACAACGATTTAACCCATTCATCTAGGCGCTAACTATAATTAGTTTTTACTTATTAAACAAGTAATCACTCTGAATCCAAAATCATAAAAGACATGCCCAAAAAAAGCCTTGAAGAATGGGAAGCTGAGGCTGTGGAATCTGCTCCATATTTAGCCAGTGATGAACTGTCTTCTAACTATCGAGATCCCCAGCCTTTAGCTGACAATTCTCAATATAAGGAAATATTGCCAACAGTGAAACCGTGGGTTCATTTCGTTGCTGGTGGTATTGGTGGTATGGCCGGTGCAGTAGTGACCTGTCCTTTTGATTTAGTCAAAACAAGACTTCAAAGTGATATTTACAAAAATGCATACAAGTCTCAAGCTGGTACACTTTCTGCAACATCGAGGTTTAAGACCTTCAAGTTTGCAATTGACGCAGGGACACATTTCAAAGAAACCTGTTCAATTATTGGTAACGTCTACAAATTGGAGGGTTTCAGAAGTTTATTCAAGGGTTTGGGGCCTAACCTGGTTGGTGTTATTCCAGCTAGAAGTATTAATTTCTTTACTTATGGTACTACAAAGGAAATTTATTCAAAAACTTTTAATAATGGCCAAGAATCTCCATTTATTCACTTAATGGCAGCTGCTACCGCTGGTTGGGCTACTGCTACGGCAACCAATCCTATCTGGATGATCAAGACCAGAGTACAACTTGATAAGGCAGTTGGTGCAAAGAGACAATACAAGAACTCTTGGGATTGTTTAAAAAGTGTTTTAAAAAATGAAGGTGTCGTAGGACTGTACAGAGGTTTGAGTGCATCGTACCTAGGTTCAGTAGAAGGTGTTCTTCAATGGTTACTTTATGAGCAAATGAAGCATATGATCAAGCAACGTTCCATTGAAAAATTTGGACATGATGAGGGAAATAAGACCAAAAGTGAAAAAATTAAAGAATGGTGTCAGCGATCAGGTAGTGCTGGTTTGGCTAAATTTGTGGCCAGTATAATTACATATCCACATGAAGTAGTTAGAACGAGATTGAGACAAACGCCAGTTGAAAATGGTAAGATGAAATACACCGGTTTGATTCAAAGTTTTAGAGTTATCATAAAGGAAGAAGGTTTCAAGTCTATGTATAGTGGTTTGACTCCTCATCTGATGAGAACCGTTCCAAATAGTATCATTATGTTCGGTACTTGGGAATTAGTTATAAGGCTCTTATCTTAAGAAGGCCTTGAGAAAGGAACTAAATTTTGAACTTTGTAATAGCGACAAATCTCTTCAGCATGTGTTATAATCGTCACCATTGTCACTTTCAAGAAGCCAACTGTTTCAAGAAAGTCACTCTATCATTTTGTGCATATTGTGTCATATATGTTTCCTCATGGAACAACCCTTGTAAATAAGTATATGCAATTTTTTATATTATATAATGATTATTAATACTATATCATCAAGTCCTGGAGTCCATTACAGCTTTCTCCTCATTTTGAGAGCTCGATTGGACACCTGTAAACGTAAATTTAAGTATATCGTCAATTTCAAAAGGTTTAGTTGGTTTATGGTGGTCTTGAGATAAAATGACTTCACTGATGCTTTCATCCCCATCAATATTCGGTATCGTTTTTCGTTCCTCCCTTCTTCTCTTGAATCCTTTGAAGTTATATTGCTCGAATTCAGAACTAAATAAATCCAGTGCCCATTTTGTGATATCCTTGTCATCCTGAAGTAACTTCAACACTTCCACATCCTTTAACGACTTTATATCAAGTCCAGAGGTCCCTTTTGATGATTCTATCCATTCCTCTACTTCAGGTGTATACTTTTTTCTCAATAAAGTAGTCAATAATCCTTCATGAGAAGATGTGGGAAACTTTGGCAAAGGGTATATAACCGTAGAATCTAAAGTACCATGGAAATGCTGTAAAGTAGTGGTGACGGACATGAGTTGCGTTAAAGTCACATTAAGTTGAGATTGTAAAGAATACCATTGAGGTAATTCTGCCTTTGAGAGTTCATCTCTAATTTTTTTTAGTGAATGGGTCAATTGAGCTAGTCTCATTCTAATTGCATCCAATGCTTGACTGGGTACCCCATTTAGATCAGGCTTTACCTCATCTTGTATGGAAACATTATTTTGTTTTGAAAGTATATTAGCATTATCCTGTGACATTAAAGAGGTATTAGTGCGTTATTATTCTTTTCTCAGGCTATATGCTTCTTTCAATTGATCAGCTAGCTGTTTGAATTTTCAAATATTCATTTTTCAAAGCAGGATGAGAAAAAATGTTGATGCTGGTCGAACACTAAGAGCTTTTAAACTTTTAACAAATACAAAACAGAAGGTGGAACTAAGATGAGCTTCATTGGTATGTTTTTACACAAACAAATCTTTACTTTCAATGTTACTAACATTTATTATTATTTTTTTTTTCAAGACAGTAGAATAAAGAAAAAAGATCAGCAACGTAATACACAGCTAAGGAAACAAAATCGGATAGCGAAGTTAAAGAATGTTGATAAGAGTAAATTGAGGAAAACAATTAAAGATCTTGAATCGATTGTGGAACCGGACAAGAACCAGAAAGATGAGTTGTTTCAACTAAAAAATGATCTTGATTTCATAGAAGCCAATTCATTGGGATTTGAGCGTGAGGACCAACAGAATGAAAAGAATGAAGGATTGGGAAAAAATAGCATATTTTATGATCCCGATTGGAATAGCCGAGGTGTGGCACCAAGTGGCTATAAAAACGTCCCTTATAATTCATCTACTTTTCTTAGAAGAACAAAGTTGGCTTGTAAACTAGCTGGGTATGAAGATATTGTGATCCCGACCAAGACAATAGAGAGGAAGGATGGATGAAAGTTGAATTAGTATGTAACTATCTATATCTTTTAACAACAGCTATACCCTATTTCATTAACTGCAAAATGCCAGTGCTTCCTATCGATTGACTTTGAAACGCCTGTAGATGAGCATTTCTTCGCTACCTTGACGGTTTCTTCGACAGTCAATTGACAGATTACCTTGACAGACTAGAAAGTTATGAGTGGTGCATTTATGATTGACCTCAATTGAGCAAGCTCATAATCGAATGTAAACTAAGAAACTTCCACGAGATTCTGGGCTGCTTTCCAAATGTGAATAGAGTTGTCATTCGAAACACTACAAATTAACCATGGATCATTCAAATTCCATGAAATATCATTAACTCCAAGCATATGTCCCCCATGTACAAATACTTTCTCACCCTTTGCAGCATCCCAAAGCTTTACGAGTCCATCATCTTGACCTGCAGTAGCTAAAATTGTTTCATTATTTGGATTCCACTCCAGCGCAGAAACAGCGGACCCATGGGTGAAGGATGTAATCGGCTCTTTATCCAATTTTCTAATATCCCATAGATTAATTAGTCCACTTGAATCTGCACTTGCCAATAGCATGTTATTAAAGTAGTTGAACTGAGTAGCATTGATACCATTGGAGTGGTACTTGTATTGTATGCTTGATACTGCATTATCTCCTTTTCTCATGTCAAACATAGACATTTTGTTACTTTCACCACAAGCAACAAATAGTGAATCATGAGAAGGCATCCATGTCACATTATTGCACCCATTGGCATCAAATTTTATATCTAAATTGGCCTTCTCTATTGTTGGGTTCTTACTAGAAAATGTTTTGATGTCCCATATCTTAACTTGACCCATAGAATATGATGAAGCAAGAAGTCCCTCTTTCTGAAGGTTCCATGAAATGGCTAACGCCTCATTTGAATTCGAAATATCCTGAATCGAGTCATTTCCATCAAACACTCTGGCTTCATAAGCATTTTGCGGATCTTTATCTGTCCTTGACCTAAAGGTGCCATGTTTGGTTCTATTGAAAATATAAATAGATCCATCAGAAGATGCAGCAGCGATGACATCTGGATTTTGAGGCAAGTATCTGGCTCTATTACAATCACCATTTGGAAAATTGATTGTTAAATCAGTCGTGAGATTCTTTGGAGGAAATTTTGTAGAATTTTCAGGTTTAAATTCCATTTCATCAATATCAAAATTGTTCAAAGAGGACCAATTCAAGTGTTTCGAAGTTGATATACTGGATATATATATTGATTCATCTTGTGGTAATTGCGATGACGTAAATGAGGACAGCAGAATTCTATGAGTATCTGTGTTCGTGTTCAAATCTGGAAAGAATTGGCACGTTAATGATGGCCATTTAGTTGTATTGGTGTTTAAATAGTCATAAAGTAACTTGGTATTTTTTTTCCAGTGACTATATCTAGTTTGTAAATCTATTGGAATATTGTTATTTGTTTCTTCTGGAGCAGGTGTCAAGTCCATTTCCATAAATCTATGTTTGCTATCCTTCAGTCCCAATAATACTGAAGTCTTGAATCTTTCAATGTTCTCATCAATACTTATGAGTATTCTACAAAAATCGCGTCACTTGAAAAATTCAAAGAAAGAACCCATCCTAATGATTAAAATGATCAACGAATATGAGAGATATGATATAGCATCAGCTCGAAGCAAAACCATCCATTCTAACAAAAGTTTTTTATATTAATACGTAATTCATATAAGATATAATATATATATATCGTAAAGTTTAGGGATTCAAAAACGTTAAAAGATGTATTGATTAAAATTTTCGTTAAACTTACATCCAAGACTTGAATTGGTTGATTAAACCGTTGGTGGATTGGTCATGGGTAGAAATCTTGGAAGAGTCGTTCAATTCCTTACCAATAGCCTTGGCCAAGACCTTACCTAATTCAACACCCCATTGATCGAAAGAGTTGATGTTCCAGATAGCACCTTCGGTGAAGGTAACGTGTTCATAGTAGGCAATCAAAGCACCTAAAGTGGCTGGTGTAATCTTTTGAGCTAAGATAGAAGTAGTTGGTCTATTACCAGAGAAGATCTTGTGTGGAATTAAACCGCCAGTGTTACCTTCGGATTGTACTTGAGCTTCGTCCTTACCAACCATTAAGGCTTCAGATTGAGCAAAAAAGTTAGAAGCTAACATCTTTTGGTGCAATTTGTTGTCAATTGGGTTGTGAGATTGAGCAGCTAAGATGAAATCGGCTGGAATTAACTTAGTACCTTGGTGAACTAATTGGAAGAAAGAATGTTGAGCGTTGGTAGCTGGTTCACCAAATAAGATGGAACCAGTTGAGTAATTAGAAAAGACATTACCTCTAGTGACGGACTTACCATTAGATTCCATAGATAATTGTTGTAAGTAAGCTGGGAATCTGTGTAAGTATTGATCGAATGGAGCAACTAAATGAGTTTGAGCACCGTGGAAGTTGTTATACCAAACAGATAATAAACCACCTAATAATGGAATGTTATCTTCTAATGGAGTGTTAACAAAATGTTCATCAAGAGCTTGAGCACCCTTTAAGAAGTTGTCAAAGTTTTCGTAACCGACAAATAAAGCGACGGATAAACCGATAGCAGACCAGACAGAGTAACGACCACCAACCCAGTCATTGAAACCGAACATGTTCTTAGTGTCAATACCAAAAGCAGCAACAGCTTCTTCGTTGGTGGATAAAGCAGCAAAATGCTTAGCAATATGAGCTGGATTGTTACCAGAGTTTTCTAAGAACCAACTCTTGGCAGAGTTAGCATTAGTTAAAGTTTCAGCTGTAGTGAAAGTCTTTGAAGCAATTAAGAATAAGGTAGTTTCTGGGTTGATTACTTTTAGGACTTCAGCTAAATGGGTACCATCAATGTTAGAGACAAAATGGACCTTAATATGACTAGAATAATGTTTTAAGGCTTCAGTGACCATAACTGGACCTAAATCGGAACCACCGATACCAATGTTGACAACATCAGTGATAGCTTTACCACTGTAACCCTTCCAGGCACCAGAACGAACTTCTTCAGAAAATTCCTTCATATGTTGTAAGACAGCGTCAACTTCTGGGGCAACATTCTTACCATCGACATACATTGGTTTATTAGCTCTGTTTCTTAAAGCGACGTGAAAGACAGCTCTATCTTCAGTGAAGTTGATATGATCACCAGCAAACATATTGTCTCTTAAACCAGCGACATTAGCTTCTTTAGCTAATTCAATTAAGTTAGTTAAGACTTCGTCATTGACTAAATTCTTTGAGAAATCAAACATAATCTTTGAGCCATCATAATTAGTGAATGTCTTTGAATATTTTTCAAATCTCTTTGAATCTTTTTGAAATTCTTCCTTAACAGAAATAGATTTACCTTGAGCATCATAAATAGCTTGTAATTTATTCCAAGCTGGTAATTCAGTAGCTAACTTAAAGTTAGAAAAAGTGTTTGGGTTAGCAGAAGGCATTATACAGGTAATTGATGAATAATGAGTTAATCAATTCTATTAGATCTTAAACTAAGCAAAAAAAAAAGACATAAAAAAACAAGAGTAAGAGATTAAATAAAGAGAGTTAGAAAACCCTGTTTAAGTCTAATACCAACTTAATAGGAAAGTATTATATATAAATATTGTAAAAGGAGCTCTTCTAAAAGAAAAAAATCAATGTTGGTGGGATAATCACGTTTCTCTCAAGGTGCTAAGAAATATCACATCGGATCCATCTAATTTACAAAGGGGCTATTGATCCCCTGTAGTAAACTACAAATATTTTAGTATAATATATCTGAGGGACATAATTAAAATTCATCTCATTCTTTGTTTATCAGTCTAATTTGGATTATATCGTCGGCCCGTATTATTACGTTATCTAAGTTATAATACCGTCAGCAAACTCAAGCTTCCACTAAAATATTTTTTGGACTTCCACTAATTCTGTAAAAAAACGAAGAATACGGGTAACTTCAAAGCGGGCTATTTTGATCCGGTGCCTCTTTGTTACCCTCACTCCTGATTTGCATATATTTGTGTCGGGGTTATAAAGTTTAACACCGTTATCTGTTCCTAATTATCTTAGCTATCATGATAGTAAATCAGCTTTTAGACCGTTCGTGCCTTTAAGTTTAAGAGTACTTTACTCTTCTAACAACTCCGAAGTTCATCATGATAATATTGTGATCTTCTTGAGAAGTCAAAACATCACTTCGAGCGTAGTTATGTATGTTTAAGCATTGTTTTTAGTTAATTCATTCAATCCTTAACTATCGTATTGCGTTGTTGTAATTTACGTATAGTATCCTCCATTTGTTCCACATATTCTGTTTCAGTACTTACTAAGGTCTTCATATTATCTTGAGTTTGTGTATAATCACTGATATATTCGGGAACTCTTTCAGTTTGACTCTCTTCGTCACTTTCTGATTCACTACCAGAGATAAATACAGGTATATTTGAAGTACCAGCAGCGGTTAAACTTTCTTCACTTGACATTGAAGACGTTGAAACCATTGATGGCTTTGATGATTTTTTAGTCTTCTCAGTTTCCGGTTCACTATCAATTTTGATGATTGGAACTTTTGGTTTGTCCTCATTAACAATATCGTCTCTAGCGTCCTCAAATACTTCCTGCTGTATTGTCTTCTTGGTATTTTCCTCACTGGGCAACTTGTTTGGAATATCACGATCAACCCTTGGTAAACATTGTTTCTCCATTAAACTCTTACGATACTTCATTAAATTCAATAACTTAGCGTGTGTCTCACGTACCTTATGCAAGCTAACCTCATACTCAACAGGATACGGATCGACTCCCTCATCTTCTTTTGCCATTTTTCTAACATCATCTAGCGTATCAATAGCGGACCACATACCACTCTTCGTCTTATTTTTACTACTAATACTCTTATTGGTTGCAGCATTGCTCTTGACGGATGCACCGCTAGATCTCATCTCAGTGGTGCTTCGATTAGTTAACCGAGCCTTATCATGAATACCAGTATTCGTATCAGAATATGCATCAAGATCTGATCCACTCAAGTCAGAATGCTCTAACTCAAATCCTCCATGAGATCTCCTTGACATACTTTTTCTTATAGGTTTCTTATATGTTGGGTTATTCACGTTATTATGTACAGGTTGAGTAGTAGTAGATATTGTATTGAATTGTAATTTACTATCTTGTTCATTCTCCTCGGGATAGGTGGACTGTATAGAGTCATTGATTGTATTCATAGAGTCATCATTGGTCCCAATGGATTCCTTTGTGATTTCCATTTTATATGAAGTATTGGTCTACTTTCAATGTGTCTCTCACCATATGGTCTTTTTTTTTTACCAAACGACTTTTACTTGCTATATTGTAATTGAAATTTCCAGTTTTTATTGATGAAGATATTCGATACGACTTCAAAAATTGGTGATGGAAAAGGTCACATTAAAACTTTAACTAATCGTCTTTTTTTAGTTTGAGAAGCCTTCTCTAGTATTTCTAATTTTATATATTTGCAGGTAATTATTTTACTTAATTTCTGTAAGCACCACCGGCTAATGCAAGGTTGTTTCTAGTGAACTTGACTTTAAATACAGGTGTCTTCTTAGTGTAAAATGATGACACTAAATCACTAGTTGGAATAATAGCACGTCTACGACCAAATTCCTTGATATCCTGATTAACAGATGCAGTTACATCACCCACATATCCAACAAATGGTTGTTCAGGTTCTAAACTTGGTTCAGGAGTAGCCTTCTTTAAATCCCAAACACGAACTGTATGATCAGCACCGCCACTAATTAATGCATTACCTTCCTTATTGAAAGCAAATGAATTAATAGCATTCTTACCATGTCCACGCATCTGTTTCAATCTCTTACCTGTACCAATATCCCAAACATTGATAACACCATCTTCACTACCTGAACATAACCATCTACCATCCGGTGTGACAGCAGTGGTCACTACTGGTGCAGTATGACCCAAGAATAAACGAACTGAATCACCGGTACTTATATCCCACATTCTACATGTTTTATCACTAGAACCAGTAAAGACATAACAACCATTTGGATGGAATGATACAGTATCGACATCATTCAAATGTCCCGCAAATATACGTAATGGGTATATGTGATCACAAGACCATAATCTAGCTGTTTGATCATGAGAAGCAGTCGCAAAATAGTGACCTAATGGTGAGAATTTAACATCCCACACAGGGTGGTTGTGGCCCTTATAACTGACTAAAGCAGTTTGAGTATCTAGAGACCATAGTCTTACAGTCTTATCCTCAGAACCAGACAATAAAAACTTATTATCTGGACTAAAACTTGTAGAGTATACAGCACCACTATGGCCTATCAAAGTACTGGTGGTTGGATCACTCTGTAACATCTCTTCTCTCTTATGACTTGGAATCCTGTTTGTTACCAATGAAGAGCCATCAAGCGACCAAAGTTTAATAAAACTATCTTGAAAACCAGTAGCAGCTAGCCTACAGTCATCACTAAAATCTAACGATGTCATATCGCGATTTGTATTATGGAATGTATACATGCATACACTGGGTAAGGCAACTTGTAAGTTATCTAGCTTAATTGCATCACGAGATTCTTTAATCTTTTGAATTTCTAGCTTTAGATCAAGTGAAACTTTTGGTGGTAATGGCAATGTGTCTATAGACGGGGACTTCATCAACAAATCTTCCTTAATAGGTTTTACTATTAGTGGGAGCTTCATCTTGGTTTTATCTTCAGTTTTAACATTGGTTTCGTTATTTTCTGTGGTTGTTGAGGTATTACTTTCACCCACAGCAGAATCATTATTAACCTTGTCTTCGATTTTGGATTTTGTAGCAGTATCCTGTTCTGCAACTTCATACGGTAAATTATTCAATTCTTTATACTCCTGTAACAAAGTTTTCTTTTTCTCACTGGACGCATCAGATGTGTCAGTTTCTTTGCTTTTATTTTCTTCAGTTTCTGTGGCTAATGAATCTTCCTTCTCATCAGAGTTGTTATCCTTCAATTCTGATAGTTTTTGCTGTTTTTCCTTCTCATCTTTTATCTTTAACTCAGTTTCTATTTCTTTTACAAATTCCTCATCCTGTGGGAATGGCCCTAATTTGACTGGCGCTGAATTTATTTCAGAATTAATATTGGCATTATCATTTGAGTTGTTGTCATTTGATAAAATCTTGATACCATCAGCTAATCTATCCCTTGATGTGACAGTTGCAACAATATTTGGTTGTATATGTTGGTTAATGACACTGATGATCAATGAACCGCCAACAGATTCGTTTTCATTCAAAAAATAAAGTAATAAATTCAACGTCGTCCTTGATAATGTTACTCTGTATTTGTTTGATTCAAATGCTTGAGCCACTTCATTTTCTTTAATGTGATCAACTGAGTTCACACTAAATAGACGATTGATTTCTGAACCATGCAATATTTTGAAATCCATAGAAAATTTATCAAAAAATCTACGTGCAACGATTCTATTCTTGCTCACAAGATTCAAAAATAAGTATATAAAGATTGGATACATGATGTAATTCAACTCAGGTTTGTAAATTTCTAATGATGAATCAACCCAATTCTTTAGTAAAGAGTAAGCTCTAATATAATTTTCTGGTGAGGTCTCACTGTCTAAACTTTCAGTCGAGACTATATCACCTTTATTATCTCTCTTTGAACCTATACTCCCAACCTTACTGTCATTTCTATTCATTTGAACTGGAATATTGGCAACGTTGCTAACAGGTCTAATAATTTTGTCGGCAACTGGTGGATTTGTGGACGGTTCTGGTAATGTTCCTGGTGACTTTCTGTTTGCTGGAGTCAACGTTCTACCACTTTCTGCTCTCAACATAGCTTCGGTTCTATGGTAACCTTTTTTGTTTAAATATTCCAAAACAATCCTATTTAAATCTTGAGCTGAAAATTGGCCACTCGGTTTAGTTTGCTGTTGACCATTGGGAGAACCAGATTGTTGTATATTACTTCCCATGTTTGTAGAGGGATTGGTCGTATTGGTACCATTGTGTGTTTGCTTTTTCGATGCCTGGGCATTATTGTTATTTTGATTTTGTGACATCCTTTACAGACTCAAAATGTAATGTTACAAATAGAAAAAAGCTAAAAAAAGGGTATAATTTTCTTATATATTCTATTGGAGAAATAAATCTGCTGTATGTGTCTTTGTTCTTGTACAGTATCTCTGTCAAAACTCTATGAATTTCATTCAAGTCTCATTTATTTACTAGGATATTGAAATTGTCATATTTCTTCCAAATTGAAAATCTCAAATTTTGAAAAAAAAAAGTACTGTTACCCGGTAGGATTATAACTAATGATAGTGAAATGCTATCATTTAATGAATGAAAGGTCAAATGACGCAGTAAATTAGACAAGAGCTCTCTTGAATATTATAAAATCAAGTTGGAGACCCCAAAACATGTTCCATTGATCTTTCTTCCAGATTTCAGAATGTTCGGGGAAAGCTCATTGCATTCGAATAATCATGATCTGATTATTTAATAACTGAAAATAGAGCAATTACGTTCCATTAGAAATGGAACAGAATTATTGTCTTAGCATTGGGACATTGACTGCCAATCGCCTCTTCTCTAGTTTAGGAAATTATAAAGCTCTTCTTCTGAATGGAAGAGCATTTTTCGACATACGAAGATTGAACTAACTAACCATTGGAGATTCAATTTGAGATAGCATATATTTAATAGTAATATATCTCGAAGGTGTCTAAACAGAACCATAAAACTTTGTAGCTCCTAATTATTGGAAAGCTTGTAACCAGAGAATCATATAGCAGCATGTGAAGAATATACAGACCTTTAATCTTATAGTTAAATCTCTGCCAGCTAAATGACCTTCGCATCAATTACATGATCATTTCTCTTTATACAATATTAAGATAGCTTTTTCTTGATCTATTCCATTACTGTATGAACGATAAGTAGGTTATTTTTAAACCTATACTGGGTAGCCAAGCCAACCTTCCATTTCTATTAGACTACTTTTTCGGTTATGGCTTCTTGGCATATAGTGTATACCGACTTTTAATAAATATTACATCTGACGTACATTTATCAGATAAATCTATATATATATATATATAACTGATCAAAGATAGAGGACTCCCTAGAGTATTTTTACATAAAGTTGACACTATAAGCTGTTGTATATCACATTGTTTTATTTTGTTACTATTATTTTTAGTAACTGGTCCAAAAATTCAATGAAAGTACATTAGTTTCTTGTTATTCAAATTTTTCATATGTTCTTGGAATCACTTTGACCTCTAAAGACAAATTTAATTCAATAATAAAGATAAACAATATTAAACAACAATATACAATCAGCATAAATTGAAGAATTTTATTTCAAGATAATCAGCTCTCTTAAGTTTATTCTGACGAAAAGAATTCATTGTGTCGCAAACTTTCTTAGTATTGTCGCCTGCTTTTCTTCACCAACAAATTACGAAAAAAACAGAACTGGCTAAAACATCATTTGTTTTTAACGAACTCATTCATAACTTATTAATCAGAGTAACCCAATTAAGAAAGCTTTTCACTCTAATTATGTTGAAGAATCTGATATCTAAGAGGGATAGTAATTCAAAAGGTAGAATTACATCTGCTGATATCTCTACACCAACACCAACAAACTCAAGTGGCAGTAGAAATCCAATTCAACATGTGAAAACAGTTCCAATAAGATACTTTTCAGAAAATAGTCAACAGCATAACATGCACTCTTCCCCAAGAAAAGTATCTCCGATTAAAAATAGACATTCAATCAATAGCAGAGAGAGTAGAAATGTCCTGGCAGTTCCAGAGAAGGTTGTGAAAGCAACGCACAAATATCACTCTCAGCATCCAGAAGAGTTATCCTTTCATAAGGGTGACTTTTTCTATGTAGAAAATGAAGATAGTGAATGGTATCAAGTGATTAATCCCTCTACAGGTAAAAGTGGGGCAGTTCCAAAGTCTTATTTTGAAGTCATTGATAAGAGATCCTCATCTTCATCTAATTCTAATTCACTAAGTACTACGAATTCTAATAAACTTGGGTCATTGTATGCAATTGTACTTTATGATTTCAAAGCAGAAAAATCAGATGAACTAACTTCCTATGCTGGTGAGAACCTATTTATATGCGCTCATCATAATTATGAATGGTTCATTGCTAAGCCTATAGGAAGACTTGGTGGTCCAGGTTTGGTTCCTGTCGGTTTTGTTAGTATTATTGATATCTCAACTGGCTATGCAACAGGTAATGACGTTGCAGAAGATATTAACTCAGTTAATTTACCGACGGTTCAAGAATGGAAATCTAATGTCGCAAAGTACAAAGCTAGCAATATTACATTGGGTCAAATTGAACAATATGAACAAGAAAATTCGTACTCTAATGAATCAAGTTTCAATCAGAATACAGATGTCAGTTTATCTCATGTCATACAGCAAGAACAATCTGATCCACAGAAGGATGTAAGAGTGATAAATGCTTCGGTGGATTCCTTCTCCTTACAAAATGAAAAGTTTTGGTTTGCTGTGACATGCAAATTATCAAACGGTAAAATAAGAAGGTTGAAACGTTATTATCAAGATTTTTATGATCTTCAAGTTCAATTACTTGATGCTTTCCCGGCTGAATCTGGAAAACTTAGAGACAATAAGGGTCAATGGACAAAACGTATTATGCCTTATATTCCAGGACCTGTTCCTTATGTTACAGATACGATTACGAAAAAGAGAAAGGATGATTTGAATGTTTATGTAAAAGAATTGATTAAACTTCCAGAATATATGTCAACTTCGGTCATGGTTAGGAACTTGTTCAAAATCAAAAATAATAAATACGATGTAGAAGTTGATAGCACTGATGATCATAACAATATTGGTTCAGCGTTACCTGAAGGTCTCAATGAAGCAGACAATAATTCAACTATCGGAATATCAACAAAAAATTTGATTCCAAATGAAAAAGTCACCCAGGCAACCAGCGCGAATGTTAATTCTAATAATGAAGATAGTACACTAACCGGAGAAGATTTGAAAATATACGAGAAGTTGTCAGAATTGTCCTTGTCCAATTCACAGCCCAAATCGAGACCTCCAAGTACTTTGCCGCCACTTATAAAGCCAACTAAAATTAAATTTTACTATAAGGATGATATTTTTGCTCTGATGTTAAGCCATGACACAAGCTTCGATGAATTGCGCAATAAGATTGCACCAAGGATAGATAGCGAAAATTTTAAGTTGCAGGTAAAATTACCAGATGGCGATGCAGAAGAAATAAAATCGGACACTCAAGTGACACAAATCATTCAAGCAAAGTTAAAGATTTCTGTTCACGATATTTGATGTGAAAATCTTCATTGGTGGGAAAACCTCATTTGGACTCTACAGTTTATGTACTATTTTAAAAGACTATATTAATCTAATACACATTAGTATGATCAATTATGTAATTTCAAAATCACTTCGTTAAAGTACTGAGAAATATCATTGGTTTTTGTATGTATTGCTAGTCACTTCCAATAATTGGTTTTTTATCTTAGATATAATTAAGTTATCTTTCTTGAATTGTTTAGCGTGTGGTTTTTTATTGGCTTGAAACGAAACCGGACTGTCACATTACCGCAACTAGGATATCAGTTTTTAACAATAAGACTCAGCTTACTACGTCTTTAATATAAGCCTCTTACATTTGATTTCAGGATGAATGCTTTTGAACATTTCAATATAAGTTACAGAAACACAATTTTGTTTAATGTTTTTTTCTTATTTAATCGTACAGATGTCATTGTCGAAAACATCTATATTAAATTTAAATATAAATAAAATGAGAAATTAAGTCTTTTCAAATGACACATAATTGATACATTTAATGTATACAATTTACAGTAATTGGAGTCTTTTCTGACATTTCCAATTCAAAAGAGACTTGGTTTAGGTATATTGCTTCAAGAGAGAAACAAATGTGTAAGTTTTAATGGCGATCAAGAAAGCAGGATTTATTTAATCTCTTGCTTTTTCATTTACACAACTTTCATTATAGTGCGATCTCAATACATTGTAGCTAGGAACATATTGGAGGACTATTCTTTGATTGTCCTACTTCTTTCTTGATCCAGTAACGCCTGATCTACTTTTGATGATGAGTTTACTGACATTTTCTTTTTTTGGATTATAAAAGCATCTTGGCCCGCGAAGAGAGACCCTTTTTGCTGACGATGTTAACACATTTCATATAAAGAAGCAAATCCTAGTAAGAAAATCTATAACTGAAATCTAAATAGACCGGATATAAAACAATGGATGCCGCATTATTATTGCTAGATGATATACCAATTGTTACAAAGGGTTGGATGTTGACCTGCTTTGGTGTTTCAGTTTTGGTACACCTAAAAATGATTGATCCCATTAAACTGATATATACTTACGACCTTGTATTTCACAAGGGACAATTCCAGAGGATATTTCTTTCTTTGGTAAATATTGGCCCACTGAATATTCCTTCAGTTGTTAATTTGGTTATTGTGGCAAACCAAATTTCCTCATTGGAGAATTCATTCACTGACAAGGGAAGATTCATATGGATATTATTTCTTTTATTATCTATCACGCTATCAATTACTGCATTTTTACAACCTGCCGAATCTCTATGCTTGACTTTATATAGAAATGCATATATTTTTCAAGCAAAGAGGGCAAATGATGCTGCAGAGATTCAAGTGATTGGTGGGCTTAATCTTTCACCCTTGACAATAGCATATGGCAGTTTATTTCTCAGTATAACAGGTGGTGGTTCATATTCAGATATTTTGCCATTTATTATTCCTTCTCACATTCTTTTCTATCTAGAGGACGTTATTTCAAAACTTTATAATGTTGACCTTTGTAAGACTCCTTACGAAATATGGTTAATGATTCATCAAAAGTTGACAAACTATGGAGAGAACATTCCAGTGCAAGTAGAACTTATAAATGATAACAATGTTGCTGCAGAACAAGAGATTCCAGCAGATGGTGAAATACAGGAAATAGAACAACAAGTGGAAGAGGAGAGAGAACATAATGTGTAATAAGACTACTTTCTCATTCAACACACTGTTAATGTAAAAACAATCAAGTCGAAGCAATTAACTCACTACAAAAATAGACAATTTATAACGCTTTTTCAAGTCAGTAGTCATCTGGACATTCATCAATGAAACCGAATATCTAAAAACTGAAGTGAAATAATAACAAGCCATTGAATGGTCCACTAACAATATAACGGGCGTCAGGACATATGTAAATATATATTTAATTCTGTTTTTATAATTGTATATTAATGCTCTATATAGCTGAATAGAAGTAATGATTATGTAGTAAAAGTTGCACTAAATATATTTGGAAAAAAAGTAATTGTGTTTTACTTTGCCCTTTCTACGTACCATCTGTTTCCGATGCTTTTCCTTTCTAGAAATGTAAGCTGGTAATGTGAATGGGATTGTCAAACTTAGGATCACATAAGTAATATTAAGTAAGCTTGATTTATTGGTGAGGATATGCTGTGTTTGTAATTTTACATGAGATGAAGAAGCGATGTGTAGTTGGTTCTGTAATAGTAATTTTGTAGAAAGCATGATTGGAAGAGTGTTGTATATTAATTTGGTTTGATTATTTTGATTGTATAAATGTATTAGATTGACGATAGAAAAAATTGTATCTTCTTTATAAAATTATTATGAGGATGATGAGGATCTTCAACAAATTTACTGGGAAAAATTTCATTTAAATATAAGATGATTTAAATATAGAACTCGTATGTGTATAGTTCCCATCACTATGGAAATACAAACGAATCTGCTTATACTACGACTAAAAAAAAAATGGTTGCCCATAGCAACGCTCCCAGTTGTGCGAGCATTTCTCCGGGTCAATAAAGTTCAAGTTTGTCCAGAAGAAATAATCTCTATGCACAAGAATTTTTTCAATCAGATACAATGAAATCAGACACTGTACGTAATAGGAAACCCTCGAGCAGAAAACGCGTAAGGCTAATAGGGAAACACTTATGCATACCATTAACTTACATACTCTTTTAATATATATATACATAATTTCTTAGTAACTGAGGTAGTTGCATAGAGACTGTGGATAAAAAGAAATGAGAGTCGGAAAGGGTATGATGTACATATACTAACCTATTGAGAGGTAACAATACTTTCTATTAACGACCCTTTACTTCTCATTTGAGAATCTCAGTTTCTGATAAGGATACCAGAAAAAAAACGGTGTTTAGAAACAGTAATCAGTTTATTTTCAACCGAAATTGTATAAACCTCTTGATATTAGACAATTAGAGTAATCGACCGTAGCCTAACCTATGCCGTTGAAAAAAATTGTTGAGTAAGGAATTCTTCTTGTCAAACCATCTTTGGCAATAAAACATACAACATACTAACAACTGTATATCCATCATAATAACAGTAACATTTAGAACATCAATAACTTCTTCACTGATTGATACTAAATATCATGATGTTACTATTTAAGGTAAAGTAATAATACTCGTAGAAAATGATACATTGTTTGTTACTCTTTCGGGATAATTAAATCGAAAATTCAACTACACGAATCCTAATTCTCACTCTCGAAGGTTCATCTTACAACATACTTTGTTTACTTCTAGGATTTTTTTTAACTACATTTTATTTAATAAATCAATCAATATCTCTAGGTTGCTACAAAATATAATAGTGCTATTTTAGTTTATTATCCTGAGAGAGTTTGTGAAATATTTCAAAAGAAAAGAGAAAAATAAACAATGAGCACAGCATTACCATCTCTTCAAATAGGTGTTGACTATACAGTATTAAGAACAGAAATTAATGATTTCTTACAACATTTCAAACAAAATATGTCCACTTCGACTGGTTCTGAAGATGAAGATATGGATGGAATCGGTAAAGGTCCAAAATATATGAAAATTTTACAGGATGTTGCTAATCGTGAACTTGATACTATCTTTATTGAATTAGACGATATATTGCAATATCAAAATCAGAAAATATTGGATAATAATGTTACAGTAAGGACAGATTTAGTTTCATGTATCGAAGAAAATGCTTATCATTTTATTGAATTATTTTCTCGTGCCATTGATGATATTATGCCTTTACCAACAAAAGAAATCAATTACAAAGATGATGTCTTAGATGTCATCTTAACACAAAGAAGAATGAGAAATGAAAGACTGATTACTGATAGAGAAAATGAATTGAGATCTGAACATGCACTGAATAACGAAAATGATCCCCAATCTTCTCAAAATCAAGCTCTAAGAGAAATTGTCGAAGATGAAACAGATTTATTTCCAGCAAATTTAACAAGAAGATATTTCTTATATTTCAAACCTTTAACTCAAAATGCTGCTTTCCGTCACAAACAACGTGGTGTTAGACCACATACTTCCAAGGCTTTATCCGTTAGACAAATTAAAGGTGACTTTATTGGCCAATTAATTACAGTAAGAGGTATTATTACTAGAGTTTCCGATGTTAAACCAGCAGTTGAAGTTATCGCTTACACTTGTGACCAATGTGGTTACGAAATTTTTCAAGAGGTTACTTCTCGTACTTTCAATCCATTGACCGAATGTACATCAAAGGAATGTTCTGAAAATCAAACGAGAGGACAATTATTTATGAGTACAAGGGCCTCTAAATTTAGTGCTTTCCAAGAATGTAAAATTCAAGAATTATCACAGCAAGTTCCCGTAGGTCATATCCCAAGAACTCTAACAATTCACGTTAATGGTGATCTTGCCAGATCTCTAACACCAGGTGATATCGTTGATGTCAGTGGTATCTTCTTACCATCTCCATATACTGGCTTTAAAGCATTAAAGGCCGGTTTATTGACTGAAACATATTTAGAGGCACAATACGTTCGTCAACACAAGAAGAAGTTTGCTTCCTTCACACTCAATGCAGACATCGAAGAACGTATCGAAGAACTTACCTCTAAAGGTGATGTTTATAATACTTTAGCTAAATCTATTGCTCCTGAAATTTATGGTAATTTAGACGTCAAGAAGGCGCTTTTGTTACTACTAGTTGGTGGTGTTGAGAAAAGAGTCGGTGATGGTATGAAGATTAGAGGTGATATCAACGTATGTTTAATGGGTGATCCTGGTGTTGCCAAGTCTCAATTATTGAAGGCAATTTGTAAGATTTCTCCTAGAGGTGTCTATACTACAGGTAAAGGTTCATCAGGTGTTGGTTTGACTGCCGCCGTAATGAGAGATCCTGTTACCGAAGAAATGATTTTGGAAGGTGGTGCGTTAGTTCTTGCTGACAATGGTATTTGTTGTATTGATGAATTCGATAAGATGGATGAAACTGATAGAACTGCTATCCATGAAGTCATGGAACAGCAAACAATCTCCATATCAAAGGCTGGTATAAACACTACCTTGAATGCGAGAACTTCAATTTTGGCTGCTGCTAATCCATTGTATGGTAGATACAATCCCAGGTTATCACCATTAGAAAATATCAATTTACCAGCTGCTTTATTATCTAGATTCGATATTTTATTCTTGTTATTGGATACGCCAAGTAGGGAAAACGATGAAAAATTAGCAGAACATGTTGCTTATGTGCATATGCATAATAAGCAACCAGACTTAGACTTTGAACCTATTGAATCCTCCAGAATGAGAGAATTTATTGCTTATGCAAAAACAAAGAGACCAGTTATGAGTCCAGAGGTGAATGATTATGTTGTACAAGCATATATTAGATTGAGACAGGATTCTAAGAGAGAAATGGACTCCAAATTTTCTTTTGGTCAAGCTACACCAAGAACTTTACTTGGTATAGTGAGATTATCACAAGGGTTAGCAAAGTTAAGATTAGCTGATAACGTTGAAGTAGAAGATGTCGAGGAAGCCTTGAGATTAGTTAAAGTCTCCAAAGAGTCTTTATACCAAGACACACGTAGTTCAAAGGAGGATAAAAATCCAACTACTAGAATTTATACTATTATCAAAAAATTGTCACAAGAGTTTGGTAAATCACTTCCCTATGACACCATTATTAAGACAGTAAGATTAAGAGGATTTAATATGTTACAATTGACCAATTGTGTTCAAGAATATTCATATTTGAACGTTTGGCATTTGATCAATGAGGGTCAAACGCTAAAATTTGTTGATGATGGTCTTGAAGAGAGCTCATCTCAGGTAGAAGGCAAAGATAAGGAAGAGAAGAGCGCATCACATACTAGGGAAGTGACCCCATTTGATTCTATTCCTGAATTAACACCACAGAACGATGACGATATCGACACTGAGATGGCAGATGCTTAAACTCTTAAAATGAAGGATTGAAGAAAAAATGTGTATATATAACTTTTCAATAGAGGGAGAGAGAGGGAAATAATATAATATTTCGAGGTCGTAATGTAATATAAATAATTACTTCAATTCCCCATAAGCTAGTGTATTAATAATAGATAATTTTTGACAAGAGATTGTTTTGAGTTTATATAAGTTTGTCGTTGTAGTTATATGGGTTGTCTCTAGGGATATAAAATATTGACTTAGCAATCCTGCTCATACTGAGGTTATTAATGACCCTTAGGGTTACCCCTCAAAGAAAAAATACCGTAGAAACTAACGACATTCTTGTTCTATTGTATTTCTCAGGTAGTCTTTAGTTGCTGTGGACAGCAGACGCTAGTGAGACACCGCGGGGCAAGTCATACTGCGTAAAAGGGATTGTTCCGTGAATTGCGGGGCATAATTTGACCGCCATCGTCCTTGGTGGGATCGGGTGATATATAATATATACCGACTGCTGACTATTTGTGGGGAATCATTGCTGGCTACTATATAACTAAGGAAACGTATTTACAATACACATAGTTGGTTCCTGTCAGTCTCACTATTAGTCGAATACCTTGGCAATTCAACCTCTATTTTTAGCTTGATCACAAAAGAAATTTTAGGAGAATTTATTAATTTTTACAACAACTGCGTTAATCAGTCACTTGTTGTTAACAACCTATATAGTCTGTCCACTCTGTGAAAAATTGTATGGATTGCTAATCTATCCTTCCTCTCTCTATCATATCCTATTTTGGACATTTTTCGCAGCTTTTTTCGTTGTTTTTCTCTAACTACAGCTTATTTTCATATAAAGGGTAAAGATAGAGGCACCATTGTTTTTGAATATATTGAACATCCTTCTAGCACTTACTGTTGAAAATTAATCAAGGATGCCTTGGAGTAATTCAAAGGTACAAAATGTTAATATTGTAGGAAATAATTACTCACGCTATGGTAATTCTGTCTTTAATCAACTCTACAACAAAGAAGAATCACAACTGCCAAATGACGCTACCTCCAAATCAAGATCTAAAAATGATCCAACAAGGAAACTTTCTAGAAATAGTTTAAGAAAGATGCATTCAAATTCAACTTCATTAAGTCATGATTATAACTTTGATAATTACAGTTCAGACTCAGTAGCAGCAGAAACGGCAACAATTACAAGTGATAACTCTAGAAAATCAAAAATCAAAAGAAAATATAAATCATTGATTTCTTCATCATCAAGAAAACTAAGAAGTAAATTCAATGATAATGCTTCCACTGATACTTTTTCAATATTTTCCAGTAAGTCTCAACCATTGCAATCTAAATCAGCGGTCACATTAAAGAAGGATAATACAAAAATTGGGTCTGAATCAAATCTTGTACCAGTCACTTTTGGAAGATTTGCTGAGTTAAATGATATTCCACAAGAAATACTGGCTCATGTTTTATCATTTTTGAAGGAAGATAGACTAACCCTCATCGCTTGCTTAACAGTCTCTAAACAATTTTACGAAGCAACTAAGGTTATTTTATATAGGCAGCCTTATTTCACTTCTACTTATAGAGTTGCACAATTTGTTACCTCCATAAGATTACATCCAGAAAATGGTAAATATGTTAAAATCTTGGATTTGTCAAAACTGAAAAATGGTATTATCTTTGAAAATGTCGAACAACCAATCATTACTGCAGCTATAACTGAACCTTCAAATTGTGCAATAAACTTTCTCAATAGAAATCACACAAATAACACTGACTCACTGACAGATGTAACTACCAATAATCTCGATTACGATGAACCAGACCTGAGGTTTACAAACGTTCTCAATACTACGATGGCTACATTAACAAGAACAGGGGTAAATTCAACCAGAAGTAGACGTAACAGTAGCGGTGCTCCGATTTTAATGAGAGACAACAGCAATATCTCCATGTCGCCAATTAGAGGAACAATCAACAACAATGAAACTGGTACTGAAAGTAGTGAGGCTACACAGGACAGTTCTGTCAAAGGGGTCTTATCAGAACAAGAAGCTGTTAAAGACTTGGCTTTAGCAGGGTGGAGAGATTGGCGATATAGAAATGACCCACTTTATAGTTCCCCAGCATTAAATAGTTATAACATGAAGAGAGTCACGTCTAGAGCTTCCTCCATCCATTCTTCATCGTCTTCAACAACAATGAACTCGGCTGTTGCTGCTTCCAATACCTCAACTTCCAAGGGTAGACATAGATCTAGCAGCTCGGTCAGTTCCTTTACGAGTAGTGTCATGTCTTCTTTACAAAATGCCTCTCACTTATCGTTGGCTAACTCTCTAACTTCTACAATGTCAAACCAAACTGCCCCTTTAGAGAAAATCAAAAGTTCAAGCCCTGGGCCACAGAATAAGACCAAGAGTCTGTCAAGAACAAACTCCAATGACAAGATTTCAAGTACTGAGAACACTTCAAGATGGTTTAGATTGAAATTAGGCTCACAAAAGAAGAGAAGATCAATGCTTTTGACTAATGTAGGCAGTGGCGAACTTTCAACAAAGACAGACTTCATCAGATGTAGAAGTAGAGGTGCCTCGTTATCAACAAATTCGTCTTCCTTACCACCGTCAATAGAAATTGGTTCAATACTGACAGGGGAAACCAGTTTCGAGATTGGCCAAAGCTCACAAAAGTTGAAATTTTTGTTGGAAAAGCCAACTAGATCCTGTCATCCATATACGAACAAGTTTTTACTGAAATATTCTACCTATCGCGATTTGCCATTAGGGTATATTTTGCATATTTTAAGACATTGTCCAAATTTGATAGATATCAATCTATCCAATCTTATCATTTGTCCTGATTTTAAAATCACAACACACCCAACAAATGCAAGAAGAATGAGTTCTCTCTTATTACCTGCTGTAAAGGAGTCAGAAACTACAAATATCAGTGAGGGACAACTAGCTGCTGTATATATGACAGATTCAAGCAAAAACTACGAAGCTTATGAAATATCACATCCGTTCAAAAATCACGAAAGGCGTTCTACAAATTTGGGCTATATTAATAATCCTAATAGTTGGATTACTGGGAACAATAATCGAAATACTGAATATCCATTACCTACTGATGGTCAAACAAGATCAAGAAAAGAAAAGCGAACCAGTAAAACCCACGAATTAGTTAAATTGAATCCTTGTGAAATATTCGAAGTTATTTGTAACAACAACAAGTTCAATACTTTACAGAGTTTAAAAATGGATAGTATAATCTGGTGCAGACAATATATGGTGAAATATTTTGTTATGAACACATTCAAAAACAATAATATGAAAAGAACGTTGAATGACAGATTCACGGATAAGGATCGCCAAATTGATCTCAGTTTCTTGAAGTCTGGCATGAATAGAAATTTTGCCTGGTCTTGCAAAGGATCATTCTATGATATAATGGCTTTAATAATTCTCGATGAGATCACTAAATGTGATGACTTAGCTATGGAAAGCATCTTCCAAATCAAGTCCGAAAAATTGTACGAAATGAACACTCACACTAGAGATGCTGATATTATGGAAATATCCAACAGATTTCCTATCACTTTTGGCTCAAACGCTGATGATCAAGAGATCATGAACTTTAGATTGACTATCGTCAAAAGTGAACGTTCCAGTTCGTATATAATTAGTAGAGTTTCATCCCGGAACATTACCTTAGTTGTAAGATTGTGCAAGGATGAAAATCATAACAGGATCACTCACTTAAATGAACATCTACCAAAGGATCCAATGAAGAGGATCGATATACTAACTCATAGCATTGTGGCTAAAATTAGAGAATTAAGAAGCACCGAACTCAGGAGAAATCTTGGCGAGAATAATTACTTCAGGGAACATTCTATTTGAAATTCGAAGAAAAATCGTATCAGGGCATCGCTGTTCGTTGCAAGCTTCAAGACTTATATAGCCCCGTAACTCTTTGGCTTCACAGAAAAAATTATATTTATGGCATATATAATACTTACAAGCATACTAATTCAAATACATCATATAGTATGGAAAATGGGAATTTCCTTGAAGTAGATACGCTCCACCGAAATGAGATATGTTATACACAATGTGGATTCATATCAGCTTTCATCATACATCTAGAACATGTTCTAGATATGCTATACTTGTTTTTTCTGGTGAGTCAGTACATATATTGTGTGAGCAGTTTGGAATTTCTATCAAAGACTTTTCTTTCAAATTTTTAAAATGATCAAGTACCAACTTTGCCTGTGCCACTGGTGTTACTGTATCATTTTCACCACAAAGTATGACCAAAGATATCATAGATGCACTAGACAAAATATCGTTGATCTTATTCCAATTAATTGGTTCCCAACCCAACAAATACCCCATTATACTTTTACTTTTTATTTGAATATTATTATGAAATTGCCATAATTTTCTGTAGTGCAGGCTCTCATCTTCCTTCTCATTTATATTGAAGAAAAACTGTTTAATGCCAGAGCTCTGTAAACCTTTACTCTGGTCAAAATAACCTCTATAAAAGTCAAAAACCCAAGGGAAGTTGAAAATGGTCTTGAATATAAACTGTGTCATTCTTCGACTTTTCGCTAATTGATCCATCTCTGGTTTAGGTGGTGATAGCAAAGTGATTCTCTCGATATCATACACAGTATTATACTCTTGAAGAAGATGAAGCAAAAGATAACATCCCATTGAATGGCCAATTATGTTTAATTTGTTCGTCTTCAAATTTGCAGAATATTCCACCTTTTTCAGTACCTCATGTATATATTTGATAACACCTGACATAGAGTAATCGTCAAACTCATCACTCTTTCCAAATCCTGGAGTATCGATTGCCACAAATCTTCTCCCATACAAGCTTGTAAGTCGAAGTAATGGTTCGAATTGTTCTAAATTACCACCTAAACCTGGTATAAATAAATTTACAGCTAAGTCATTAGTATCCAATTCCATGCTATCCAAGTTATGACATACTCTAAGCTTTTTTGATTGTACTTCAACGTAATGTTCTGTAGTAGCTATAAATTTCGTTCTGAAATCATTAAGGGCCTCTGGCAGTAATATGTTTTTAGCTAATCCTGCCCCATCGGTGTAACTGTTAACTATGTCATGTATCGACCTTCCTGAAAGCGGTTGACCTTCCAACGAAATGGATTCTTCAATCAAACGTTTTCTTCTTATAGACTCATCCATGTTGTACATAGCAATATCGAAGTGTTTATTCCCTTTGCAGTCTCACATTTATAATGATTTTGAAACAGTCAAAAGTTGACCTTAGCATTTGCCAAATATCTGTTCGCTATATTGGAAAAAGTTTATGTAAATCTTTATTTAGCAAACAAGAGATCTTCAAAACAAGCATTAAAGATACTCCTGTCCATTCGTTGATCAAAAGACATATATAGTGAGTATCTATAAGCAAGTATTCGAACACAATTCCAATAATTGCCATATAGTAAAACGATATGGGTGATCATAAGAAAAGATTGGTGCCAAAATCGGCACTTTTGGTTAGGAAGTACCAGAAGGGAATCAGAGCATCCTTTGTAGGATTCATTATCATGCTTACTGTGGTATTTCTTTTGCATACACCATCCCCAGTACATAATAGTTCAAGTAGCAATTCAATAAATGCAATAGGGTTTGATAGTGCCAAAAATTCAGCGAGACTGTCTAAAGATTACATAATGCCATTCACTGATAAGTCCCAAAATGTCATCCATCCATTAGATGATGGGAGTAAAGTGAAGGCAGCTATGGTTACATTGGCAAGAAATGGCGATTTATGGGAACTTGTAAACTCAATTAGAGACGTTGAAGATCGTTTCAACTTTAGATATCACTATGATTGGGTATTCTTAAACGATAAACCATTCAGTGAAGAATTTAAAAGGGTCACCAGTGCGCTGGTATCAGGCAATGTTAAGTACGGAATAATTCCAATACAACATTGGGCTTTTCCAGTCAGCATCGATATGGAAAAATTTGACAGAGAGAAGAAGAAATTAGCTCAGGAAAACGTTCCATACGGTGATTCTGTTCCATATAGATTTATGTGTCGTTATCAATCAGGTTTCTTTTGGCAAGATGAATTGTTAGATGAATACGAATATTACTGGAGAGTTGATACTGATATTAAAATTCATTGTGATATTCAGTATGATATCTTCAAATTTATGAAAGAGAACAAAAAAAAATATGGGTTTATCCTGTCTCTAAAAGAATACGAAGCTAGTATTCCAAGTCTTTGGAATACTGTTAAAAGTTTTTCCAAAAAATTTCCAGAATATATTAACAAAAATAATTTAATGAAATTCATCTCTGATGATGATGGTGAAACGTTTAATCTCTGTCATTTTTGGACAAATTTCGAAATTGCATCATTAGAATTCTATCGATCACCAGCCTACAGAGCTTACTTTGACTACTTAGATAAATCTGGTGGATTTTTCTACGAAAGATGGGGTGATGCTCCAGTTCATTCAATTGCGGCCTCATTATTTTTGGACAAAGATGAACTTCATTTCTTTGATGGTATTGGTTTCTATCATCCACAATTTCACTCTTGCCCAATTGAAGAACCAGTCAGGTTGCAAAATAAATGTGTATGTGAGCCTTCAAAGGACGTCACCTGGAAAGATGTATTCTTCTGTACCAAACACTTTTTCCGTGCTGCTGGTTACGAAATGCCACCTGAAGTTCAAGATAAACATTGAAAAAAATCGCTTATCATATACGTGTATATTTGTATTTATTTATGTGCATCTAAATCAAAACGTCCTCATAATGCAACGTTACTCGTTAAATTGACAAAACGTCTGTGTTGACTGTCGCTCTTACTGTTTCACTCCGAAATCACAAATATCATCAATGCCATTTTTTGCCGAGGGTGCGAATATGATAATGGGATAATCAGTATTGTAGGAATGAAGAAGTTACAAACATCACATTATTGGATAATTATTCATTGAGGTTCTGTTTGATAACTGGTAAACATAACAAGAAACATGGATTTTGAGCATTACTTTTCGTTTCAGATTTTTTTCATATTTTTGAGGGAGTCGCTAGAGATTTTTGTCATCATCTCGATTTTATTAACTATTGTCAAACAAGCACTATCAATCGAGGGTGAAAACACCTCAGAAAATAGCCCTGACATAACCGTACCACTGGTTAGCTCCTCTACATCTCCAGAAACTCAAATCCCACCTGTACCAGATCCCATATCCTTAGAAGAAGAGGAAGCAGAACTTCTCGAGTCGGAAGAGGGTGACCATGAAGCTATAACTCCTGCTGAAAACTTCAAACTATACAAAAAACTCAAGGTTCAAATTCTTTCAGGTGGTATCTTAGGGTTGCTACTTTGTATGGCAATTGGTGGTACTTTTGTAACAGTTTTTTACAAAATAGGCTCAGATCTTTGGACCTTAAGTGAACACTACTATGAGGGTATCTTGAGTATTGTAGCCTCAGTCATCATTTCTGTAATGGGACTGTTCTTTTTAAGAATAGGAAAATTAAGAGAAAAATTCAGGATTAAGCTGGCCTCAATAATCTACTCTGATAGAGGTAAAATGCTACAATCTAAGACCGGTAAGGCAGTTAAATTTAGTGAGAAATACGGTTTCTTTATTTTACCATTCGTTACTACTCTTAGAGAAGGCCTAGAGGCAATTGTATTCATTGGTGGTGTTGGGATCGATCAACCATTGACATCAATACCATTGTCCATGCTTGCTGCTATTTTCGTAAGTGGCCTCTTTGGATATTTTTTTTTCAGATATTCAAGTTCATTATCGTTGAAGATTTGTTTAGTGATTACTACTTGTTTTTTATATCTTATTGCATCAGGACTATTCTCTAAAGGTGTTTGGCAACTAGAGCTTCAAGATTATGTAAATAGATGCAATGGCCAAGACATGAGTGAGGTGGGAAATGGTCCTGGCTCATATGATATCTCTCGTTCTATTTGGCATGTTAATTGTTGCAACGGTGAAACCGATGGTGGCTGGATGATATTGACAGCTATTTTTGGTTGGACAAATAGTGCAACGTATGGTTCAGTCATTAGCTACAACCTATATTGGATAGTTCTAATTGCTGTATTGAACTTGCTAACGATCGAAGAAAAATATGGATACGTTCCATTTTTACCAATCAAGTTACAAAGGAAACGTATCCTGAAAAGAATGCAAATCTCAAAAGCTTCTATGGATCTAAGGGCAAACATAAGTAATTTGGATCATCCAACAGCGGCAATAACTAGAGACTCAAAGGATAGTACATCGCCTTTGATTTTGAAAAGTTCTTCCGTACCTACGGTCCATGGTTCAACCTAAATAAAACAATATATTCATATAATGCTTCAATTGTAAATAATTATATTATACTATTTGATAAAAATACAGCTCGACGATAATAGAAAAGAAACATTGACATCTCAACAATGCAATGATTTAGTATCTTCAACAACGACAACTACTAAATCACCTGAGTCGACCATGTCACCGTTTTTATGGAGAATATCGAAAACCTTGCCCTTGGCAGTAGCTGAAACAACCATTTCCGTTTTCATGGCCTCGATAATAATCAATGGCTGACCCTCCTCAACAACCTCCCCAATGGAAATAACTGATTTCCAGAACCTCCCCGAATATTCGGAGTACACCATTTGAGCATATTCTGGATACTCCATCTTAACTGCTTCGACAACTGCATTCTTGGCCGTTAGTACTTCATTGGATTCTCGGATCAAGCGGACAAACTTTTCTTTATTTTTAGCCAACTGGCTCTCTTCAAACTTTTTGATACTCTCAGAGTGGTCATTTATCCATCTCAAATAATCACCATGGTCAAATATACTTTCCTCCACTTGGACTTCGAACTTGCCATTATCAAACTGTTCAGTAAAGATATCTATCTCTTCTTCAGAAACAGGGTAAAATTGTACTTGATCGAATGGACTTAATAACCATTTATGATCGCTGGATATTGAAGTTAACGATAGCTTATCCCAAATTGGAATTGTCCTACCTATCAATTGGTACCCACCAGGACTTGATGCTGCATAGATGCACATGTACATGCCACCTAAACCAACAGCACCTCTTTCAGTGTAACTTCTAGAGGGATTATACTTACTACCTAAAAATCTTTGTCTTGGATCTAGAGGAACAGCACAAGGGGAACCTAAGAACACATCACCTAAACCCATTACCATAAATGATGCAGAATAGACCATATCACGGACATCCTCGGTTGTGATTCCATTCACATCAGCGATAAATTCGACGTTATTTGGTAACCATGGTGCAGTAGAACGGATCGTCTCCTGATATCTTGCAACACATGCCAATGTTTTCGAATCTTCATAAGCCATAGGCAACCTGAAAACCTTGGATTCAATTGACCAATTTTCATCAAAATATAATTCTTGTTCATAGCTTATTAATGTGTTCAACAAAACACTTTGAGATATCTTAGAGCCATCGAACTCCACCAAAACCGACCTGACACCTTGGGACATCTCGACAATACCGATGGTTTGATATTTTTCAACCAATTTAGTCAAAAGATAAATCCTGTAAGCAACATTAAAGTTCATATCGTTCTCGCCATATTCAGTCAAGATATAACGGTCACCTGCTTGTCTGTAAACGACTTTTGGTTCTAATTTAGATCTCGCTGGTAGTTCATATAATATGGGATTTTCAAATGTGGGTAATATTGATTTATCACTCATTCCTTTCAAGCAACCTTCTTTGTACGTTCGAATGGATTCATCTTGTGAATCCTTTAATAACCTGGCAAAATCATAAGAAATTGGAACAAATTGAATATTATCACCGGGTTTCACCTGACCCACCTTCCATAATTCAGCGTCTGGTATAACTGCTTGGCACACAAAACCACCTAAGGAGGGGCCATCACATGTAATAATAACGGGTTCGTCACCAGTAAAATTAATGGCACCAATAGAGTAAACATAATCATGCGTATTTGATGGATGTAAACCACCTTCACCACCATCAGTTCTAGCCCATTTTGGTTTGGGTCCTGTTAATCTAACCCCAAAACGATTTGAATTGTAATGAACAGTCCACTTTTGGGAGAAGAAGTCCTCTATCGACTCTGGTTTGAAGAAATCAGGAGAGCCATGTGGACCACATGTAACACCTATATTCCATTCCTTAGAAGTGCTTATAGTGGGTATTAATGTCTTTGGGACTGGCTTTGGCAAAAACGCTTTTTGTGATGGATTTATAAATAAAACATCACCTGTTTTCAATGTTCTACCATTATAGCCACCAAAGTTGCCCAAAGTAAATGTGGACTTAGAGCCTAAGTACTCTGGAATATCAATGGATCCTTTTATAGCCAAATATGCCCTACAACCAGTTTTCAATTTTCCGATAAATAATTTATCGCCTGCTTCAATGTCTATGGGCTTAAATTGTTCTATCGCTAGTTCGTTCACAGAACACTCCACTAGGCCACCAGTAATTGCAACAGTAGTGTTACAATGGAATAAAATAGTCGGCCCAGTTAGCGTGATCTCAATAGCAGGTTCATTTTGATTGTTACCAACAGTTCGATTTGCTAGACGGAATGAGTAACTGTCCATTGGACCTGATGGTGGGACGCCGATCCTCCAATACCCTACCCTTCCTGGATAATCTTGGATTGAGGTATGTGCACCTGGAGAAATAATTTCAAAAGAAGGAGCTTCGAATTCGAAATTATTCAATAGGTTAGTGGATACTTTAGCATCTTTAAACATTTCTAAATTAGTAATGGACTTCAAGTAATCAATATTAGTTATACAGCCGTATATCTTTGTTTCTTCTAAAGCCTTGCTCAACTTTGAAATCGCATCAGCTCTATCCTTTCCATGAATAATGATTTTAGCTATAGTTGGATCATAAAGCGAGCTAATTACAGTACCCTTTTCAACCCATGTATCGATCCTCGCCCAAGTGGGAAAAGTAACTTCAGTCAACTGGCCTGGAGAGGGTCTGAAATCTTTCAATGGATTCTCTGCATAAAGACGAGCTTCCATTGAGACACCATCAACATTGATAGCAGCGGAAGTAAAATCAGGTGGATCATTAGCAGCAATTTTCAGCATCCACTCAACTAAATCTAAACCTGTAACCATTTCGGTGATTGGGTGCTCAACTTGTAATCTAGTATTAACTTCTAGAAAGTAGAATCTATCATTGGTTTCATCATAAATAAACTCAACTGTACCAGCACCTTTGTAATTGATCAATTTCCCCAAATTTTCAGAAGCATTTCTTAGACTATATCTAGTTGTTTGAGGAAGATTGGGTGCAGGAGTTTCCTCTATTATTTTCTGATTACGACGTTGTAAGGAACAGTCACGATCACCCAAAGCTATTGCATTTCCTCTACCATCCCCCATAAGTTGAATTTCAACATGCCTTGCATTTTCAATAAACTTCTCCAGGAACACACCAGCATCACCAAAGTAGGATATACCTTGATGCTGAATTGTTTCGAAGATGGCCTCAATTTCATCTGCATTATCAACTCTTTTTAAACCAATACCACCACCGCCTGCCGTAGATTTCACCATTATTGGAAAACCGATCTCATTTGCAATGCGTTTAGCTTCCTCTGCATCAACAAGTAAAGAGGAACCTGGAACCAAGGGAACACCAGCAGCCTTTGCAATTTCTCTAGCAGAGTGTTTGAGTCCTAGTTGTTTGATAGCTTGGCTTGATGGACCAACAAATGTAATACCTTCATGTTCACACCTTTCAGAGAATGCTGCATTCTCTGATAAGAAACCATATCCAGGAATAATGGCTTCTGAATTGGTATCTTTAGCAGCTTTAATTATTTTATCAACATTTAGATACGTTTCTCCTGGACCTGTTCCATTCAATGCAACAGAAACGTCAGCATCGGTAACGTGCTTAGAGTACTTGTCTGGATCCGAATAAACTGCAACAGATTTAATTCCCATTTTTTTCAGTGTTCTTATAATTCGTACAGCAATTTCACCTCTATTTGCTACTAAAACAGTTGTGAATGGTTTCTTAACCGATGGTTCTTGCTCATTCAAATTAGCAAGGTAGGCCTTGAAGCCTCCATATTTTGTAATATCCACTGAACCTTTGCTTATGTAACCTGCTTCCTCACAAATAAAAGATTTTACCCATTCTCCTGACTCTAATTCAACTGTCCCAATACCTAAGGGCTCTGGAACCATTGCCACAAATTCACCAAACCTCTCAAAAGGAATACTATAAAGCTCGAGTTGGATTTGAGTTGCACTAGAATCACTCAAAACTCTTCTTAACCCAGGTTTCAGAATAGGGCCAGTTCTTGGTAAAGCGTACAGTTTATAGTTCTTTGAAGTTTTTGGAGAAGAAATATAGGTGGCATTAACCTTTTCCAATTGCCAATGCAAAGCTAAACCTTTTAAATGAGCACCAACGACAGCTAATTTAATTGTCTTATATGGATCCTTCGTAATATCAGGTCCTGCTAAAACATCCGAAAGATTGTTCTCTGTAAAAATTCCACATGGTCTATGACCAGAGGGATGAACTCTTTGAAAATATCTGTAAGCTAAGTTCAACAAGGCATAATCAGTAAATCTTTTACCAATTAGAGTTATACCATTGGGTAAACCATCTTCTCTAAAACCAGCTGGTATAGCCAGGGCGGCCAAGTCTGCTAAATTCACAAAATTAGTCCAAGTTCCCTGTCTCGAATTCACTAAGAAAGGTTCAGCAGCAACTTCATCGAATGTTGGATTTAATGGGCAAGTTGGAACGCATAAAACATCCACTGAGTTCAAAACTTTCTCAATTATTTTCAGAATACGTTGTCTTTTATATTCAAAGTTAAAGGCATCAACTCCAGTAAATTTTGTTGCACCTTTGATAATGGCGGTAACAGTTGGATCTAATGCTCCACTTGGTTGTTCGCTGTTGATAAAATCACCAATTGCCGCATAGCGTTCAGCAACCCAAGGTCCTTCATACAAACAACGGGCGAGATCTAAAAATGGGGTAAAATCAATGACCTTGATATTGGCCCCGGTTTCCTTTAACTTAGTAATGGCATTATCATATAATATTGAATTTGAATTTTCTTCAAACCAAGGAATATCTTTTGGAACAGCAATAGTCAAATCACTTGAAAATTTCTTTAGCGGTGTCTGTGGATACTCTCTGGAATATTCATCGTGTTCGACATCAGTCTGACATAAGATTTTAAAACAAGTTTCCGCATCTGTTAAATTCATACTAAATATTGAAACACAATCCAATGATTTACAAGCAGGAACAACACCATCTGTGGAAAACGCACCTTTAGTTGGTTTCAAACCAATTATATTATTCAAGGCAGCTGGGACACGTCCCGAGCCTGCTGTATCGGTACCTAAAGCAACAGGAACAATACCATTGGCAACGACCCAAGCTGAACCAGCAGATGATCCACCCGAGACATACTGATTGTTAAAAGCACATGGAGTTTTACCATATGGTGAACGAGTACCGACAAGGCCCGTTGCAAATTGATCTAAGTTTGTCTTACCAATAATAATTGCACCAGCGTCCCTTAACAAACTAACTACCTTCGAATCTCTAATTGGGGTATACGCAAAAGTTGGACAAGCTGCAGTTGTTTCAAACCCGAATGCATCAATGTTATCTTTTATTGCAACTGGGACACCATATAACGGTAAAGATTCTTTGTTGCCTCTAGTTTGTAAAATCTGATATTGGTGTTTGAGATTTGCTTCTGTAGCAATAGAGATCCAAGCAGGATCTTCTGGTGCGACTTTCTGAGATTTAATCAATGATACCAAGACCTTATAAGAATTATCTACAGTATTAGTGAGATGAAATTGGCGCCATTCCTCTATTGACCAACCGGCGGTTGATTGCACCTCATTGATAGTCATATTTCCAATTTATTTTTGCTGGTGCTATTGAGTGAAGAAAGGCAAATATAACTGACCATTCTTTGCACTCTATTATTGAAACTCATAATATTCCTATATTTATATGGACGCTTACCCATCTTACCTCTATCTAAAGCATTGAGTTGAATGGTACTAAAGTTTATTTTGCTTCTTAGATCAGATAAGATATTAATGAAAAACGATGTCTTGACCAATCGTTCACAGCTCCCTTTAAAAATTTAAAAGCATTATCATTAAAGGAAGTAACGAGCGAGTTTTACAGCAGTTTTTAACATTCCTCTATCAATTCGACAGATCTGATTTTCTTATCAGCTTATCTTATTTTTTTATCAGACTCTAAACTGGTTTATTTTCAAAGCTCGAAGCGTATGACGCCGGCTTGATTTTTTATACCTTGTTTACCATAGCTAGCACGACCTTAACCAATTATAGTCTCTGGTAACTGTCACTGATATCACAGCTAACCATTACTAATCTCATAGAAGCTGATTTGGATTATCATATACTATTACAAATGGTTTCTCTCTCTGGATTTTAAGAGTTCATTTTATTGTACTGGATGGACATACTTCAAGTAACAGCCAAGCACATTTGTACTTGGCGATACTATCTGTTGAAATCAACGTAAAGTAGAGTTAGACCAGAATTCCTTGAGATTTCCCATTGTGAAAGCAAAAAGAGAGCTCGCACTCAGATTTGAACTAAGGACCAACAGATTTGCAATCTGCTGCGCTACCACTGCGCCATACGAGCTTTTGATATATTTTTTTTTTCAAGATTAGTTTTTTCACATTGACTTAGAGAATCTGAAATAAAATCATCATAGCTCCAGATTGTATCTTTCTAGCGAGTAACGTGCAGAATTCAGGCGTAATTTGAACATAAATAAAATTGTAATGTGATAACCCCTCACATTCCATTTTATGACTTGGAGATAACCAAAAATGGTATCGTGCTTTTGTTGTGTCGAGATGTCCATACAAAATAACTATAACGTCATACAATCAACTGTGTAACGTTCATCAAAGTGAAAGTCTTGACGATACATTACTTTCGCTCAAGTGCCTTCGGTGATTAAGCTACTAAGACTTCCAAGGCTGTCACTGCAAGATATATCCAAGCCTGTTTCTTCCTATCAAGTTTGCCAGTTTCCATTTCTTTATTTCATTTATATAAGTTAAAGAAAGTAGACAGTTCTGATTCATTATTTCTGTTTGTTTCCATGTATGTGATGATGTTTTGGCACACCAGAGATGTGGTCAGTCATCTAAACTAAATACATGATTACTCTCTCAATTTATAAGCTATAGTCTATTAATGTAACTAATATGTATCTTCTTTTAATGCCATATTCAACAGTACCGATTTACTTTATATTCCAGAAAAGTCTCCAGAAACAACCAAATCTACTTTTAAGTATAATTCTTATCCCAAATAATGACACTAGTTTCAGATATAAGTGATGGAAGAACAGCCAATTTTTTCTGATTTCTTTATCATTGATTATGCGCATTCCCAGCTCTTTGCAAGCTCTACTTAGCTCGAAATACCGGATAAAGAAAAGAAACTACCTAAGATATTCTAACGCAGTTTTTCAGATTGTGAGATACTAAGTCTAAACCAAATAAACATATAAAACTAGGCAAATCATTAATCATTTTTTGTCAAATCCAGTGATTTGAAGAATATTTATTTTTGTGTTCATGCCAATGGAAGGAGACAAGTGACAGTTTTTCTCTTCTTCTAGGCTAAACTGTATGTTTCATTGTTATTTGGGAATATCTTCAGCTGAGTTTATGTGTTTTCAAAGTGTAATCCCTCGACTGTCTAGAATTTGAACATTTATATATGTGGATCCATAACGGCTACAACTCTTGACTTTGGTTTCAATAAATGCTACATTTCCAACCCACGATTACTTCTTCATTCTGACTAATGTATGATATCGTTCATGAGAGCCAAAATTATATCTAACCACACTAGAACTAGTTTGGTGCTTAATCAGAGCAAGACCTACAACTTTGATGCTTGATTATCTTCGCTTCCTACGTCTTTACACTTCTGCATTACTATTTGTTGATTTTATCTGAGATCTGTATTATTCGTCTTAATTGCTTTGATTAAATCGTCACCTAAACCGTGACAAGCCTTCTCACCTTGTAACTTCCAAGAACAAATGGATTTATAATCACAATACTTACAGTATGTTAATAAATTTTTGATATTTTGTTTAATTGGTTGAACTGGTCTCTTTCCGAACCAAAACATTGCACTATCCTTTGCATTTTCTTTGAGTAAGTTTTCATCAAATTCAAAGATTTTATTATTAAAATTTGTACCTTGACAATAATATTCCACTTCTAATTTATTTGAAAGAAACGAACCAATCAAGCGATACATTTGAGCAAGTCTATAAGCAAGATATTTCAAAGTTGGTGCAGTCTCCCATTGAGTTATAAATTCTTTGAAACGAGATTTTACTGTATCATCAATAATTATATTTTCGAGTTCCTTACAATCATATTTGGTTTCATCAGATTGACTGATTAATGGTTTGAAATTAATTGGGATTCCATCTCTTAATTTTCTCATGTCATGTATCAAATATGGTGATGCTATCATTATACTAATAATTGTCTCTGGAGTTAATGGTTCATTAATATCGATGTCTCTTTTCTTTGCATTAAGACATAACATTTCGTAAGTAGTCATTACATCCTTGCCAAGGATCTCTAAGAATTGTTTATAATACATTATTTGTAGTTTTGTTGCTTTTTGCACAGTTGATTGACTTGGTGTTTCGAAAGTAGATCTTGTCTTGACATCACTGACTATAATTTTGTATTTGTCATCGAGAGTGTCCAACCGAGATTGTAAACCGTCTATGGTAATTTGTAAATCTTGATTATTGTCAATTATACCATTAAATGGGTTTACGAAATTTGATGGAGTATTAGTGGATGTATCTACCCATCTTAAACGATCGATAATACCACTAATTAACACATCGTGATCTGTTGGTTTCCCGCTTGATCTTATTATTCCATTTTCTTGATCAATCCAACCATGACATAAAATTTCTCTAGCTTGACCTGATTGAAATAAAGTGATTAATCTATCAATCGTTTCTGACCATTTCAATGCTAATTGTAATTTATCAATTTGTTGATCTGATATAAATTGTTCCCATTTGATATCAAGAGGATGTGATTTCAATTCTAATTTATTATGAAACTCAACACCTGCTTTGATAGAAGGAGTTTGTCTTTGTTGAAACCCAGTATAAGCATCATAAGCGACTTTTAATTCACACCATGATTTTGATTGCATAGCTGTCACACTTAATCTTCCTCTTTCAGTGGCAATAAATGGGGATGGGAAAGAGGATGGAATTTTAGAAGGTAATGGTGAACCTAAAATTGATTGTGCTTTAGATAATTTTTCTTTGAGATAAATTGTTTGTTTCGAAGATGGTATGGTGGGTTCATTATCTTTAAAGAAGGGTAAATTTTCTATTCTTGATTGTTCATTTGATGTAATTTGTACATTATTATGTTGTAATTTAGAAGAAAAATAACGTTGTTGTATTGAGAATGATTTTATATATTTCATTTGATAACTCATTGTCAGTGATGCGATGATACCCTATATATAATGAATCTTTTTTCACTGGATCCACGGAAGTGAAAAAAAAGACGTAGTTTTTTTTGTATATATTTGTATAATACATTCATTACTATATTAGTTATACATATTTTTATGAAAATGAGTATGAGAGAATGACAATTTTTGGTTTAAAATAATAAAGAAATTATTTGAAGAATACCACCACCAATTAATAAGAATAAAATTATAGCAATCCAATATTTTGAAATATTAATTTTATTTTTATCATCTTTAATTATTTTTTTCTTACCATATTTTCTATTCTTTTCAATATTTTTATTAAATTTTTCATTTGCGATTCTTTGTTTTGGTGTTTGAATAGCCATCGTTATAATTCCTTGTCTATCTTTTTCTTAGCGGCAATTATACATCTGTCATGTATCAAATTGTCCCCCTTTCACACACCTTTTTTATATATATAACAATTCATCATCGGAATGTAATACGTGTCTATTAAGAAAGAAGCAGAAAAAATAGTAGACAGTTACCCTCCACACAATACAACACACACAGAATCATGTGATTATCCCGAGAATTTTGTATCAAATCAAATCATCACACAATATTTTTTATAAACAAAAACAAAAACAAAAAAGAACCAGCCACGGTTATTATTACCAATTTTAGTAAATAATACAGATGAAAAAAAACTTTTACTTTTCGTGTTGGGTTAAGATTTTTATACATTGATTTTCCTGAAACGAGACCGACACGTCTATTGAATATTTGTTGTTTTACTTAAGTAACAATGTTTAATTTATATATAGTTGAAGTACATATATATATATATATAACTAAGTATATTATTTGTTTTGTCTCGTTTTCTTTCGCTTACCCCATTGCAAATCTTAGCTAATATATTGTTATATCTATCTATCACCTCAATTATTTTATTTTCCATTCCTTTAACAAACAATATTCAAATTTTTAATTGATAATTTTTTCATCTATATTTTACAATACAAACGAAACGGATAAATAAAATATAATGAAATTCACTTACAATAAATCTTTGTTAAGTACTCTCGCTGTATTATCAACTTTATCATCAACAATCAAAGCAGATTGTCAATTATCATCTGATGGTAATTACTATTGTTCAAAGACTGATGCTGTAGTTTATAGTAATGTTGGTTTATCATCTTCTTATATGGACGTTATATCAATGGATGAAAATAGTTGTGCTTGTTCACAATCATCTTTAGCTTTTTCGGGTAATTTAGCTCCATTAGATGAAGAATTATCCGTTCATTTTAGAGGTCCATTGAATTTAAAACAATTTGGTGTTTATTATCCATCATCATCAGGCTTAAAGAAAAGAGATGAATCACCTTGTGAGGAAATTATTACAAAACCAAAACATCAACACAAAAGAGATGTCGCTGTTGAATACGTTGAAGTCACCGCAACTATCTATGTTGATGAAAATGGTCATGAAGTAACAACAACTGCTAACCTGTTGAAAGATGTATCAACTTCTTCTTATACTCAAGTTTCTACAATCGTTAATAAAATATCTACTACCCATGCTACCAATACAGTTGCTTCTACCGTTGCCTCTGCCTCTGCCTCTGCTTCCGCTCCTGCCACTGGCTCTGGCTCTGGCTCTGGCTCTGTTTCTGGTGATTGGATTAGACAATCTTATTTCACACCAGGTTCAACAACAAATTGTACTTTTATGAATCATCAAGGTGGTACAGCGGGCTCAGGTACTTGGTCAGCTTGTTTTGGTAATTCTATCTCTTATGCTAATTCTGATGGTATTACTGGAGCTTCTTCTGCTATGGCTTTAGATGACATCACCTTGAAATCAGGTCAAGAATATATGATCTTCTCTGGTGAAAAATGTACTGGTAATAGTTGTGGTTTTTACAGAGAAAATATTCCTGCTTATCATGGTTTTGCTGGTAGTTCAAAAATTTTTGTATTTGAATTTTCTATGCCAAGTGATACAACAGGTAATGGTTATAATCAAGATATGCCAGCTATTTGGTTATTAAATGCAAAGATTCCAAGAACTTTACAATATGGTAAATCAGAATGTTCATGTTGGGAAACAGGTTGTGGTGAAATGGATTTATTCGAAATTCTATCATCAAATTCACAAAAAATGATCTCTCATGTTCATGATGGTCAAGGTGGTGGTTCACAAGATTGGTTTCAAAGACCAACTACTGGAACTTTCAAAGCCGCCGTCATCTTTAATGGTTCAGATAAAAGTATCCATGTCGTTGAAGTTACTGACAATTTTGGTTCAACTTTATCTCAAGCAACTGTTAACGCTTGGTTGTCTAAAGCTGGCTCCGCAGCTGCTTTACCATAAAAAGTAAAGTGACAAAGAACTTTTTGAAACACAGACATTATTGACTCTTCAACTTATGAGTGTGTCCTGCGTTGTATCGAACGCAAGACTGTCTTTTTTTTTTCTCCCCCAATCTCATATTTTTTTATTATCGATACGCATCTCCTTTTTGATATTATTTACCACCTTCCCTAGTTTATTATTATCTAGTTGTACTCTTAAGTAATTCCAGTGATCAAAAGTCACTGACACAATATTACAAACCGTTTTATTTTTATTTATATCTATAAATATGCACAATCATATAATTACAAATGCAAAGAATCATCATTCTTCTCTATATTTGCTAACATATTATGATACGGTAAATTTGAATCCTTTCTACATCTTTTGATTCTATCAAATGTTGATTTTCTTCCTCCCATTTCTGTATCCAGTTCATCATAATACAAAGACAGAGTTTTCCTGCGAGTAATGGTTCTCACTAAATCAGCAATCTTATTTATGATGCTTACCATTATTGTCTTAGTTTGACTTGAATTTGTACATAGCCAACAATAGAAACAATATTCTGTGTAAAGGATAAAGAAAGCCAAAACAAATCCCGTGACTACACAACTTAAGATATGATTACCTAGACTCTTCATGAATACAGCATCACCCATATGCCATGAAGAACCCCTCGAGATAGCAAAGAATGAATTTGGATTCATTTTATAATCATCTGGTTGAAGAATACGAACAACACCTAATCCTACATTATGACCCCATCTTTTATATTGTTTCCATACTATACTAACAAAGAGTGGACCTGTGGATGAAAGAATCGTCATATATGGTACATACCAATTTTTTTTATAATGCTTCAATGACTTCATACATTTGAGATAATATGGATGCTTGGGAACACTACCCATTACGTCATTTGATATACCAGTTGGTGATGTCTTTCTTACAAAAGCTGGAAACTGTAATAATGGATCTAAACGTCTTTCACAACCATCATCCAAATCTATATAAACACCACCATAATGATATAAGATAAAATATCTGATTACATCTGCACGTTGTATTGGATATGGGTAAGAATCAAAGGTTTTCAAAAACCAAGGATACTCCTCTTTAATAAAATCTCTTGACATTTGATCAGTCCATAAAATATATTTATAATCCGGATGTAAATTAATACATTTGGCTTGACCTTCTTTCCATTGCTCTGGAATTTTAGTAGTCTTATAAGTCTGATGGATAATTTTTGGTATCAACAAGGGACTCTGAATACTTGCATTTATACTTGTTGGGTTTAATTCATGATCCAACAATGCTTCACTTGATGTATCGTCAACTATTAACGATAATAAGTCAAATGTATAATATATGATTGATAAAAGTAGCAATAAATTTGTCAATATTAAAATTTGAACTTCTTTTCTCATTATGAAATGCAATGCAAATTTAACTATTATAACAGACAAATAGCCTGAATCCTCTCTTCCTGTATCTTATTATACCTTGATAATATATATCAGTATATATATTACTCTCCAGGAGATATATAGATGTCAATAAATTTTTGATAAAATAGGAGTAGTATAGTCCATAGCAATGACAACTTTGAAAGTTTCCTCGAAGAAAAGATTTGTTTTTGTTTGTTTTCCGAACGCGTTTTTTCAGCTAAATTCCTCTCTGCGTGAATCTCTTAGTGTATTACCAGGTCTGATAGATCTCCCTATAAATAAAATGTACCCAGAAACCAGCGCAGGAAAAAGAGAAAAATAAGAGAAGTGCGGGTCTCGACAATGTGGGGTACGGGAAGTGCTTCCCAATCAACTTTCGTACTATACTATACTATTATATATATATATATATGTATATCAGATATCTTTTGATGTTTGCTAGTTTTATTTTTATTATATGGCTGTGAATAGTGAAAAAAATGAAAATGAGTTTTAGAAACATAATATGTTTGATTAAATCATGCTTCTTGGAAATAAGGATGAATAGTGGCTCTTCTTGCACTTATTCTATTAATTGGATCATAAGCTAATAATTTATCCAATAAGTCTACACCTTGAGAATCTAAACTTGGTACCACTTGAGATAAATCTTTTCTACGCCATTGTGGGAAACTTGGTTTGAAATCTGGTAAATATACAATATCTGGCCATATTGTTTCATTTGGTGTACCTAATACTCTAAAAATTTTAAAGATTTGATCAATTTCACTATCACCACTAAAGATTGGTTTTCTATTGCACATCTCTGCAAAGATACATCCAATTGACCATGTATCAACACCTGTACTATATTGTTTACCACCTAATAATACTTCAGGTGCCCTATACCAAAGTGTAACAATTTCATGAGTATATGCTCTTAATGGAACACCAAATGCACGAGCTAAACCAAAATCACCTAATTTTAAATTCCCTTCTTTATTAATTAATAAATTTTGTGGTTTCAAATCACGATGTAAGATTCTATGTGCATGACAATATGAAATACCTTTACAGAGTTGCATCATGAATTTTTTAACAATAGCATCACCTAATGGTTGATCCTTTGGTATACTCTCCATATACCTCTTTAAATCTAAATCCAAAAACTCAAATACCAAATATAATTTATGTGCATCAGAATGAACAATATCATATAATCGAACAATATTATCATCTTTCAATTCTTTCAACAATGAAATTTCTCTAATAGCAGTGGATGGAACACCCTCATCTTCACTCTCTAATCTAATCTTTTTCAATGCAACGACTCTTTGACCCTGACGTAAATCCAAAGCTTTATAAACAACACCATATGTACCTTCACCAACTTTTTCCAATCTCTTGTAATTTGCTAGTTCTCCACTCATTGTTTATTTTTGAACTGGTGTATCTATCTATCTATCTATCTTCCAATGTAGTTGTGGTTTAATAACAAGATTGGAATATAGTGGGCACTTTTTCTTATACATATATCAATATTATGAATGCACACACACATGAAACTCATTGATCAATTTAATTTTTTTTATCCTTGGTTTTCGCGAACTTCGAAAGATTTCGTGTCTAATTTTCTTTGGCAGGTTCTGGAATAAATGCAACTAATATTATGCTACCAAGTATTATGCTGGAAGATATCTCATCCCAGAGTATTTCTTTGCAATCAAATCAGATATCAGGATCAGATAAAGGAGCATCTGAATTCAAAATACAGAATTACATAAATATAATTATTCTTTCTTAGCTAATCTAGCAGCCTTCTTTAAGGCTCTAGCTCTGATAGACTTATGAAATTTGAAATTGATAGAATTGACAATTCTAGAGTAGACACCAAATGTTTCATCAATAATAAATTCATAAATGGCATGAGACCAATATGGAGTAATAGTAGCGTATCTCTCTTGAGCACCACAACGTCTTCCAACATTTTTCAAAGTGGATGCGACAAATTGCTTTGGATTTGGAATCATCATAGAACTTCTTCTAATTTTAGACATTGCACTAGTGACAAGATAAGATAAAACAAGTTCAACGTCAACATTATCAGAAGAAAGTTCGCCAGCTAAAGCACTTGACCAATTTTGTAAAAAAGCCTTGGAACCACTGTATGTAGCCAAATATGGAGTTGGAATTAATCCACCAAAGGATCCCATAGTGAGAATTAAACCACGAGGAGATTCCTTGGTCTTTACACTATTGACAATTATTGGGGCAACGATTCTAGTGATCTCTAAAGTAGCCATGTTGTTGATAGTAATAATGTTTCTCATTTCCTTTTGCTCGGTTTCTAAGAATGGAACTGGAATAGAGTGAGATTGACCAACATTATTGATTAAAACTGTAACAGGAAGATCCTTACATAGTTGCTCAATTTGAGTATAGTTGCTAATTTCGTCTGTAGAAATATCAATTGCTAAAATTTGGACAGTAACTTTGTAAGTTTCTGTCAATTCCTTTCTCAATGATTCCAACTTACTTTGAGTACGAGAAATTAGAACAAGATTAAAACCACGTTTAGCCATTTGCTTTGCATATTCCTTACCAATACCATCACTGGCACCAGTTACAACACAGTAAGCACCCTTGTTAGCACCGTATTTGGCATAATTAACTGGCCTTGCAATAACCAAGTCGGTAAATAAGGCCAAGGTTCTTAAAGTTAATGTCGTGATTTTTAACATACCAAAACTAAATATTGCCCACAATGCCGCATTGACACATTTATTGTTTATACTAACTTCTTGCAATTGTTCAACGAAACTCATCCTAGGTTGTTTTCTTTATACCTTTCTTGTAGTAAGTAGCACTTAACATATATACTTGGCTTAAAATTTATTCATTTGCATTTTCTATATTTCGGGTTGAACTTACTATTGAAAAAGTTAGACATGTCGTGAAATACCATGAGAGACCATTCGACAACAATTGATCCCGATGATGTTGAAAGCATTTGACATTACAATTATCTACTTCTTAATGAAGTGAATGTGTGTTGGGGTCTACTTACTGTTGACTTTGGATAAGAAAAAGTTTCGAGGAACATCTTTTTATTGTAGTCGATTGTAAGTCTCCATTAGCTATTCTTTGTCATTATTCATTAAATTGAAATACGGTTACATGCTATATATATACCTGTTTTATTTACTAGTTATAATCTTCATCGTCTTTCTCGTTAACCCAATTATTCATTTCATGTAAAGAATTGATGGCTCTCTGTTTTTTCGAGGCAATTTCTTCAACATTTATTAATTTAGTAATTCTTTCACAACTTTCGACTAACAAAGGTGATTTCATACTCTTTTTGTATTGAATAAACTTAACCAAGCCTTTTACATTAGTTAAGTTGATTAGATTTGAAATTTCAAGAACTGCTAAATTTGGGAAATAACTGTGACCAAACAAATAAGGTATAGAAGAATCTGTTAGATTAATGCAATTGTTTAACGAAAGTCTCTTGATATTTTCACCATTCATTCTTGCAAACTCCCAAAGACCATTATCTGTAATATTGCAACCTGCTACACCTACTGTTTCGACATTTGTAAATTTACCCATAGCGACCAAAGATAAATCTGTAATATATGAACCATTTCTATGTCTTCCCAAATTGACAGTTTTCAAATCACGACAACGAGATGCAATTGACACTACACCAATATCGGTAATATTATCACAAGCTCTTAAATCTAACGTCTCTAAATTCTGTAAATATAAAGATATTTCAATCATAAATTTATCATTCACTTTTTTATTCCCTGGCATCATTAACGTTTTCAAATTTTGTAATTGTGAGAACCAACTCTTTGGTGGAATTACGTTGGGACAAATATAAAATTGTAATGATTTGAGTCCCTTCAATGGAAAATGAATCATTAATGAGTGTCTTAAATCATCGGTTGTTAATTTATTTAACTTATACAAAGTCAAAGACTTTGTTGTTTTTGGGAAATTTCTTTTGTATATTTGTGGGCATTGATTAATAAATTTTTGAAAGTTTGTTAGGTTTTGGAAATGCAGAGTTTCTAATAAATATGGAATTGTGATATTAAACCATAATTTATTTACAAGAAGACAACTAAAGATTGAATTTTTAGAAACATTTCTAGTATTTCTTTGTTTTATATCTTTCCAAATTTTTTTGGCCTTGCTCTCATCTTTATACATCAACAATGCATGATTGTAAGATTGTGGGTCACGTTTCTTATAGTTTTTTGACATATCAAGATCATGAAATTCTTGAATGACTAAATGTTTAATGATATTATTTAATATTTCTGGTATTTGAAATATTTGATGAGTTTTTTTATTCGATGCAATCAAAGGTGAAACCAAAGTTAATTCAGAGAAATTATTAATTAATGATTTTTTCTTTATATCTTTAATTGGACTTGGAACTGGTGTTGGCAATCCATTATCAATGGAACAACTATGTTTTGTATGTAAAGAAAGATCTAAACTTTCATTTTTCGATAAGATATTGTTTTGATACTGATATTGGAAAGGATGTCTTCTTCTATGTTTGATCGGTGAATTTGATCTTGATCTTGATCTTGATCTTGATGGAGAGGTTGATCTTGATTTATGAAAATTTTGTGATAATTTTTTAAATGGACGTTTCAATTCAAGGTCAGGTAATTGACATTCTTGAGTTCTTTTATTAATGTCAGAATGTTTGTTCATCAAAGAAAGTAAGGAAAAGTGAAATGAATGGATGGACTAAGCCAAAATGAATGAATGAATGAATGATAGAGTTGACACACTCTGAGGTGGGAAATTGGGAACTTCTTTGTATAAATTGATATAGTTTTAAAACCAATGGTAAAGACGTCAAGTAATCATTTCAAGAAGTAGATACTATATATACAAACGGAATGATGTATGTAAGATTCTAAACAAGGGTTACTCGATGTAAGCACTGTGAAAATGGTAAACACAAACAGAAAACACATGGTAAATACCAGCTTAGTGATCATTACCTGAAGAATTGACTAGAAAACAGATAATTGAAATTAGGGTATGGCCGCAGATTTCTTTGTATCTGTGATTGGAACCAAGAACATAGATTTACTTGGCATTTTCTCAATGTTTGTATACCAACCAACATATCGGTTGTATTACTGGTACAAGATTACATATGCTGGTTGTACGCTAGTTTGTTTTCTTTAACCTCTTTGCTGAACTTTTTCTTTAATGTCAAACGCTGGTTAATTCTACAGGGCGAGAAAAAATCAAAGTACAAGAACGTTTTTGATAGTATATAAAGTGATGAAATTGTAGAAAGTGATGATATATCATCGTTTAGTATATTTTATATCATGAATAATAAGTTGTATTGAAATGAAGACAAGAGTCTGTTATTCAGTTACCAACAGTTACCCTCACTGATTAACAAACTCAACCATTTCTTCTTCTTCGAGACGTTTCATGTGTTCACATGTGATTAACTCATCTTCCCAGTAACTAGTTTCGCTTTATGATAACTATCTACTAAGTGAATCAGTTACGACACAATTGTGTCATTAACAAATCAGTTACATCCCACTTTCGTCATAATATTATATAAACCAAAACCACACAATCACGTGCATCTGCCTTTGCTTTTTATGCTTTTCTTAGGCACAAATTGTTTCTAGAACATAGAGATGCGCCTAGACACACATCGTATATAGTAACTATTTCCATTTATAGAAAATGACTTTCCCTCATTAGGCAAAAATATACTATCATCACTGCTGATGCATTATTTAACTCCTCATCCTTCCACAGATTACTCCGTATAATTACTATCGGTTCCTTTTAGTTACTTTAATTTGACTTTCTTCTATTATGAGTAAAATAAGAAATGAATCTTTTCTAATAAAGTAGTTTTATATCAAATGATAATCATTCCGTATTCGTCATTATTAGATTTCAATAAATTATATAATGATCAAATAAGATCTTTTCTGTTTAAGTAAGTAAGTAAAACTATCTTGTATCAAAAACATATATACCAATAAGCTAGCAATCATGTCAAATCATACAGATAATAACGAGTATTCAAAATTTAGAAAATTCAGTTTTCCAAATTTTTCTTCAAATGATAGAAATCAAATGATTTATAATTTATCAAAAACATCAAAGAAAAATATCAATAGACTAACTATTCATGAAGATGATGAAAGATTACATTCACAATTCTCTAAATTTTCCTTTGGTCAACCAATACAAGAATCAAATGATATAGCTACATCACCCAAATCAACTATTTCTCCACGAACTCCATCTCCATCACCGAGATTAAATAGTACGACGACATTCCAAGGATATCCAATTACACCTCCACCTTCTAATAGTAAAAAAAGATATGGTCATAGAAAGAGTAATGCAATTTCAATATCAAAATCATTTGAAGATGAATTTTTATCAAGTTCACCAATTTCATATGATAATAAACTCAATAATGAAACAAATTTAATTTATACACATCAAGAATCACCAAAATTAACAATACTTAATACAAATGAACAAATTGAAAGAAATAAAAAAGGTACATTTGATAATTTAAAAGAATTTGCACAAATGAATAATATTCAAATTGAAGGTAAATCTTTTGTTGATAGACCAACTACACCAATAATTGATATAAATATGGAATAATCTTCATTTGCATTACATTATCATATATACATATACATTTACATATACATTTACACTAGATTGTTCAAATAATTTTTAATCGATTCACTATACTTGTTAAACAAAACTCGTCAGATCTTCGCGAAATTCTGTCACAAAAAAATATAATCATCGAGATCAGAAACCTTCTTTATCAAAGCAAATTCCATCCAAATATAACGGGAAATACTAAGATCGAACCACACCGTTCACTCTACTCAGACAACTGCGTTTGTACCACTTGGTTTATATATATTAACTATGGATTGGGTTAAACGTGCAGCAAAGAGAAAGAATGAACAACCCGCTGGCGGGTCCCGTTCAATTCTCGAATCATTCAACGCATTTAATAATATAGATACCAAATATCAATCTGATGCAAATGATATAATCATGGATACCCATTCATGGTTGGATAAAAATATATCGATGTTGATGCATAAAGAAAGAGAAAGTGTATTGGTTTCACCAGAAAATACTGTGGCGAAAATGAATGTTGAATTCCAAGGAAATACTAAAACAATTGAAGGAAACAATCTTGCTACTACCAGTACTACTACTACCAGTACTACTGCTACCAATACCACTAATAATAAAAAATATAATAATAGCAAGACACCAAAAAAGAGTATTAGAATCGATGAATCTTTAAATATTACTCCTAATTCTCTGAAGAAATTGAAAATATCAAATACTTTCGAAAGTATTGACAGTAATAGAGAATCCAAAAGTGGAAGTTACAATAATTCACAATCAACTAAACATCCACCTTGGTCACCATTTAGAGTAGATCAAACATTGAAAGAAGCTGTTAATAAACAATCATCACAAACTGAAAATACAATTCCAAAGGATGAAATCTTGAAGGGTTCGACTGCTACAATTCATTCAATAACTGATATTAAATCTGAGAATAGTACTGTGATAACAAAAAATACAACTATAAATGGTAATAATATAACATCAAGTACATCTAGCATAGAGAAATCAGAAAATATTCAATCGCCAAATGTTGCTGTTAATCGTATGAAGAGAAGATCAAATATGTTTGTCCCATTACCCAAGAAGGATCCATTAGTAGTTCAAACAAATACTAAATTAAACACTATGGTATTTGGAAATAACAACACATTTTCTGGATCGACTCTTAAAGTTAATAAACCTTTCAATCTTTCTCCTAAAGTAACATTAAGAAAGAATAATAATGGAAACAATGCAAAATTACCAAACAGAAAGACACAAAGTCCAACTTCAAACCCTTCAATTACTAAGAACGGAAAAACTACCAATAGTGTCTTTGAAAGGCTATCGTCTCTATCAACAAAATCATTTGAAAATAAAGTTACAAACAAGAATAGTAACAATATGAAGTTTACGCAATCTTCTATTGATTTATCCGGATCACCAATAAGAAGAACTTCCATATTTTTGAAAACTCAAAATAATAATACCGATTTACAAGTTCAAGAAACTTTAAAGGATATATTTTCAACTTCTGAATCAAAGGTTACCTCTAGTATGATTCAAAAATCCGTACTCGAAAATAAAAATAGCACTAACGCTAGAAGATCATTAATACCCAGAATCACAGAGACAAACACCAACACATATTCAAGTATTAACAAGACAACAACTAATGCTGTTATTGAACAACATAATAGTGACAATATCATTGGAACAGGTAAATTATCAGCACCACAAAATAAGGAGCAGCCGTCAAATGAATCACTTATTGCTCAAAACTCTTTTACTGATGATATAAATAAGAATGAGTTGAAAATGATTGGAGAGGAGAGTTTATCAGATAGCAAAAGAGAAGATAATATTACGAAAATAGATAAAAATACTAAATTTCAATTACTGTTACCAGTAGAGTCAGATAAACAAGATTTAAAGAAAAAATTGAATAAAAGACTATCAGAAGTTTTGAAGACTCAACAGGAATCTGTAAATCAAAAAAGAAATCAAACGCAAAGAAAGAAATCTACTTACGAGAATGAGGGCAAAAGACGCAGTAAAACGTTTAGTGAATTTAAAAGTTTTACCAGCACCAGGCATCTTGCAAATAACAATTCAGAGAGGATCACAAATAACCGTCTGGCCAATAACGATGAATCTCAGTTACATCTCCTCACAAGGAAATCACAAAACCCAATAGAAACTAATAATATATTGGATGCATTAAACACAGGAGATCATAGAATAAAAGTTGGTGACTCTAGAAAGAATAGTTTAGAGACGTCAAGAGAAAGAAACAATACTGCTGACGAAACGTTGCCAGAAATATTATCTGACTCTGATGAAGAAGATACGACAACATTAGCTGATTGGGCGCGAGCCCCATATCTCCAGCAACAATTACTAGCTCAACAAAATTGGGATTTCAGAAAGATTTTTGGTCCTGTCCCACCTCTCCATACAGATGAAATATTTCAAACTTCCAGATTGAATAAATTCAAATCAAGGCAAATGTTGCAAAAAAGGCCATAGAATCATCTTACAATTTACAATTTGAAATTTTTGACTTAAATACCACTAAATATATATATATAAGAGTAGATGAAAGTATATCGATAATATTACAAATTTTATCAAGTGTCCTCTGTTTTTAACAGGTAATAAAAAAAATCATAATGCCTTAGTTAAGTTCTGTTAACTATTATAATATGCTCTCCAATGGATTGGCTTTTCTAAACCTTGTGCCTCATAGTACTCTTTGCCACATGTCCATTTCTTGAAGGTTGCATCAAAGGCCATCATACAGTTACAGTTATTTTCTCTCCAAATACGTTTATCTAGTGGGCAACTTAAACTTGGTTCGTGTTCGTACCCAAAATCGTTAAACATGTGAACATATTCCCTTGGCAACATAGCTGATACTGCTATAGTATGTATTGGTGCATCACCCCATCTCTCATAAAAAAATCCACCAGCTTTATCTAATTCTTCAAAATATGCTTTATAACTTGGAGATCTCCAGAGATTTAAATTTCCCACTTCAAAATTGGACCAGAAATGACAAGTATTATAAGATTCTCCATCTTCATCTAGCAAAAAACTCATTAAATTATTTTCACTTACATAATTTGGATGAGAGTTGAAAAAGTCCTGGCTGGTTTTCCATAGTGTAGGTATAGTTTCTTCTACTTCCCGTGCAGTTAGTATAAATCCATAAACTTTGTCATTATCCTGCATCCATTGAAATATGTCATATCTAATTTCGCAGAAGAATTTGACGCCAGGTTCCACTCTCCAATACCAATCATACTCTTCCAATAAAGGATGTCTCCAAAAGAAACCAGATTGATAACGGCACATATGTCTATATGATTCCGAGTCCCCGTACACAACGCCAGCCATATCTATACGTGTTTGAGCTGCCTTAGTTAAATCGATATGACTAGGAAAGGACCAATGCTCTTCTGGAACTAAACCAAATTTAACAGTAGCTCTTGGTAAAACAGCTTTGACCTTTTCCTTGAATTCTGAAGTAAAAGGCTTGTCATTCAAAAATACCCAGTCATAATTGAAATCCTTATTGAATGCTTCTTCTACTTGTTCAATTGAATCAATCATTTTATTGAGTTCACTGTTTCTTACCAAACTAACAAAACATGCTTTAGGCCTCTGTCCTTTATTCTGTAGTGATGGCGTGATATATTTTATAATATCTAGTTCTTTTGCTATCACTGGTTTTTCTTTCATATAATCAAGGTCCTTGATTAAATTAGACTGGGGATAGTTTCTCCCATACTGATGCAATGTTGTTGTTATCAATAAAAACGATAAGACAAACATGGCAGAACGTATTATTCTTTTATTTGCTAATCTTTTCATGTTTCTGAATTTATGTTCTGAAGGACAGAATGGATGCAATAATCATACCTCTGTACTGAAATAGACCAGCGTCGAACTCTATCAGATAATGACAATCTTCGGGCAATCAACCAAGAACAATCCTATGGTCTACTTGAGAAACCAAATGCCGCATAAAACTATTGGTGGTTCGTTTTCTTGAGGGCTACGGGATTTTTGTTCAGTATTGTTCATCGATCATCATAGAGATCTCGGAAATATCTCATTTGCGGAAAATTAATAGGGTTTCTTGATAATCGGTATATACCTAATCGAGAGCTTAACCACTATCACATAATAATGCAGAATGATTTTGAAATACTGGGATTGAGGATGACAGTTGAGTATAGATTAACGTTTGATAAAACACCTAAATTATAATTTTGGGATCGCTGTTCAACATGAAGCTTAAATCTTTTTGGAAATAGTCTTATAAGAATTCAAGAACCTACAAATTTTTATAAAACACTTCGTTTCAGTACTTAAATCGAAGTACTCCCTATAAATGAAAAATATATCTGAGATTTAATAGAAATATTCCATTGTTAAATGGTTATCTATAATATCTCTTGCTTTCATAAGTTTTTTAAATCACGTTTCAAAAAATGAGTTAGGGGTTTTCAGACCATGAATCTAGATGTTATGATATACTTTCCAGTTGCTTGGCTTAACCAGGCCTTGTATCTCATAGTATTCATTCACACATGAATACTTCTTGAAAGTCATATCTACACTACGAGAGCACGAACATTTATTTTCTCTCCAAACTTCTCTATCAATGGGACAACTTGAAAATGGATTATGACTGTAACCTATACTTTCAAAAAAATGAATATACTGTTTTGGTACCATTTGAGCAACGGCGATAGAATGAACAGGAGCATCACCCCATCTTTCATAAAAGAAACCACCAGCTTTATCCAATTCGTCAAAATAGGCTCTATAAGCGGGGGATCTCCAAAGATTTAAGTTTGCTATTTCAAAGTTGGACCAAAAATGACAAAGATTATACGTTTCACCTTTATCATTGGATATGAAATCTAATAAATTATTTTCAGCAATATACTCTGGGTGCTTTGAAAAAAATTGTTTTGTAGTTTTCCATAATGTTTTTATGGTCTTTTCGTTATCTTTGACTGCAATTGTAAAACCGTATACCTTTTCATTATCTTGCATCCATTGAAATATATCATAACCAATTTTACATTCGATTTTGATACCAGGCTCCACTCTCCAGTACCAGTCATAGTCATCTAATAAAGGATGTCTCCAGAAAAATCCTGACTCAAAGCGGCACATATGTCTATATGATTCAGAGTCCCCGTATGCGTAAACGTCTGTCATTTCTTCACGAATTTTCTTCGCTCTTTCTTGGTCAATATATTCTGGATATGACCAATATTGTTTCGGAACTAGACCAAATTTTACTTCAGATGTTGGAAGGGCTGCATTTATTTGATTTTTGAATTCTTCCGTGAAGTCCTCATCATTAAGAAAAATCCAATCATATTGATATTCCTCGTTAAATTGTTTTTGAACATATCCTATTGACTTTATCATCTCTTTTAACTCTTTATTTCTCACTAGTGTCAGCAGGCATGCTTTTGGTCTAGTACCTTTATTCTTGAATGAAGTCTTAATAAACTCTATTGTGGACTGCTTATCAACATTCTGCGCCATTGACGAAACATTTGTGCTGTTGTCATTGAGAATATTTACTTTCAAGTTTGCCGGGACGTAATCAGTCAAAATTTCCCTGTGATAAAAACCCAAACTTGTTGTAATCAATAACGCACATGTTGTCAGTAAAGTATATCTTACAACTTTCCTATTAAATATTCGACTCATTCTATTATGCTAATCCAAAGAAACGACGAATTGAGATATTCACTTATTATCAATGATTATGTAGTTCAGGTAATCTTTTGTTAGAATTATTCCTATTCAACCCAAAAAACCTTCAGAAAAAGTTTCAATACACTGAGTTGAAATCTTAAATTTACATTGTTTCTACCAAGTATCATTGAATCATTGGATTTACACCAACTTTTTGTTTCAACAAGAATGAATCGCGTTTTGTCAGTTTTTCCGTACATCAAAAAAATGATTATGTAAATTGTATGATGCAGTAACAGCGATGCTCATCGAAAACCACAAAAGGCAGAAAGTTGAAAGATTGTAGTGGGTTGAGGTCTTTATCGAGGATAATACACTTCGTGACATGTAAGATCTTAAGTTGGCATATATGTGGTGGTTGGTGTGACAGACAAGCAATGCTTTTCGTTTCTAAAGATAGATAAAGTAGAGACAGTATCTCATTTTATTTCAAGTAATGTCTACATTCAAGCCACATCTTCTTACTACCTGTCAAACAGCTAGCATATTCTGAAGCTTGGTGAATGTTTGAATACATCTAATAATTCCGTCCGCTATTAGGAATTCTAATGTTACCTTTTGATAGACTGAAGATACATTTGATATACGTATCGGATCCCTCATTCAGATGTGATACCCAACATATGGTATTTGCCCTGCATAACTTGGTTTTTCATATCCCATAATATCATAATAGGAACCTATACAAGATTTTGTGCTAAAAGTGATTTCATAACTAGCAGAACAAAGACAATTATTACTCTTCCTGATATCAGAACGAGATGGACAGCTCATATATGGTTCATGGTAATAACTAATGTCTGAAAAAAAGTGAACGTTTTCTCTTGGCAGCATTTCACTAACAGCAATAGAATGAACAGGTGCGTCGCCCCATCTCTCATAGAAGAATCCGCCTGCTCTATCAAGCTCTTCAAAGTACATACGATAACCAGGTGATCTCCATAGATTCAGGTTGCCGATTTCAAAGTTGGACCAAAAATGACAAAGATTATACGTTTCACCTTTATCATTGGATATGAAATCTAATAGATTATTTTCAGCAATATACTCCGGGCAGTTTGAAAAGAATTGTTTTGATGTTCTCCACAAAGTAGGGATTGTACTTTCAAACTCATAAATGGAAATTGCGAACCCGTATACCTTGTTATGATCTTGCATCCATTGAAAAACATCGTAATTTATATCACAGAAGAAACGAACACCAGGTTCAACTCTCCAATACCAATCGTATTCTTCCATTAGAGGATGCCTCCAGAAAAAGCCTGATTGATACCTGCACATATGTCTATGAGATTCGGATTCCCCATGAATGATATCTGCCATCTTAATACGGGAAGCTGCGGCTTTTCTTTGATCAATAAAATCTGGATATGACCAATGCTCTTTTGGTACAAGGCCAAACTTCACAACTGCATTAGGTATTGCAGCCTTTATCTTCTCCTCAAACTCATTGGTAAACGGAACTTCATTAAGGAAAACCCAATCGTAATTATATTTGTTATTGTAGTTGAGCTGTACACTTTGAACCGCTGCTAAGAGATCCTCCAATTCGCTGTTTCTTGACAGAGTGACAAAACATGCTTTAGGTCTTTTTCCCTTGTTTTGCAGTGACGGTTTGATAAAATCCATAACACTAGATTTTGAAGCACCTGTGGATCTTACATAAGCCTCATCATTGGGTATGTAACCTATTAAAGATCTAGATTTAGATCTTCCAACTGTTCGAAGTATAAGAATAGCTGCAAAAAGTGCAAAACATGTTTGTAATATTGGCTTGTTCTTAAAGCAAATTATTGGTATTCTTACTAGTTTTCTGTTTATCGGCATAGACCAAATTAGTATCCTGATTCTGCCTGTTATAAATTGAAATTAACCATATCTTATATAAACAGTTTGAATATGTTGTTGTAAATCCAATAAACAGCCCTTGACAACTGTTCTTGGAACTTTCACTCCAGAGTTATCACTTGTGACTATTTGCCAAAGTCGTCTACCTTTCTGAAAAAGGAAATGTCAGATTTCTTCAAAAAGTAACGAAGGCGCTTTGAACAACTTCAGGATCAAAGTACCTTGCTGAACTTCATCGATATTTTTGAAATCGTTTATGTTATAATGCTACAAATTATACTACTTAGGATAAGCTTTTACAATTACTCTCTTCTTTTTATGGCTTCTACTTTATCCCATTTGGCAATCCAGGCCTCACTTTCGCTCTTAGGGACAAAATAAATTTTTAGAGCTCTATCAAATAATGGAACTTTTGGAGTTTCTTTCTTTAAAATTTCATGAAATGTTAACTTCTTACCTGCCTTAATTAATCCACCAGCTTGAGTTTCCATAAATGCAATCAATTTCTTTGGACTGAAGTTTTCATGGCCAGGAATTTTAAACCATTCTGGTGGTCGTTCCATGACTAAATCAAGTAGATCTTGGACAGTTGACAATTCACCAACCTCAGCGATAAAATCGAATTCATCTGTTGTTGGGTACATAACAATAGCAGGATAAATCATCTGTGATTCGAAATCCTTTGGGTCGCTTAACTTTAAAGTAGCCTCCTTCAAAAACTCTGAATCTTGTTTAGTTTCGATAGACTTAATATTCCTCAATGTAATGGCATCGTCCAAGAACAATTTTAGAGCTTGACGTTCTTGTTCTCCCTTTAATTTCTTCTCGGTTGCTTCCTGAATTCCTCTCTCTTTCTCTTGGACATTTTTTAATAAAGTCTGTAATGATTTATTTTCAGGATCAATCTTAATACCAAACTGAATTACTTCCTTAGACTCTTCATATTTGTCCAAGGCAAAAAATGCTTTTCCCATCCTAAAATAACACTTGATATTCTTTGGATTTAATCCCAAGGCTAATTTACAATTATTGATACAACTTCTGAAATTTTTCAATTCCAATTCACACATAGCTTTATTAGCATATAAGGATTCATTTATCGTCGCAACTTCGCATTTAACGTCAAGTCCCTTTTGGTAAGTTTCACGAGCTTCTTTGAATCTTTTAGCACGATATAAGTCGTTACCTTGATTCTTAAAATTTTCAGCAATTTCATGTGGTTCACCCTCATAAGCAAGTGCTCTAAGGGCTTCTAGATGTATGTTTTCACCACCATCGCCATTGGACTCATCTAATGCAGTCATGAAGAATGGCATACGATTAAGTTCCTCTAAAACCTCATCTGTAGTTTTGTCTTTAAATTCAGAGAGTTGAGGTGGAAGAGGCAGGTCATTAGGACCAGGCACGTACTTCTGTGGGCGCTTGTAATCCTTAGACATTGTTTTGACTGCGCTTGTCAGTATGAGTTACAGTTGTCATTGAAAATTTTTTTGAAATTTTCTTCTTAGCTCATCGATTAACAGAGGAACAATAAAGAAGGAATGTCAAAGTTGTTTTGTCTAGGTTACTAAATATTTAAGTCATGGCTGCTTCCTAGGTACAATATAAATTAACATTTAGATACTTACCCACTTTTTGTCAAACATATATCTATATATAAAAAATTTATCTCACAAACAACAAAACTATATTTATATTTTAAGCATGCTTCAACATCTGTTGAGAAGTATTACAAAACGACATGTCTAATCTGTAGGATGGTCTGAGTACTTTTTCCAATAGAAAGGTTTCTCCATATGTTGCGCAGCGTAATATTCTTTACCACAAGCATAATCTTTGAAAGTGAAATCGTCATCCATCTTACAGTCACAGTTATTTTCGGTCCAGATCTTTCTGTCTAATGGACAGTTATTGTAAGGTGGATGGAAATAACCAATATCATTGAAATAGTGGATATAATCCTTTGGTAAGAGAATGGAGGCAGCAATGGAATGAACTGGAGCATCACCCCATCTTTCATAAAAGAAACCACCAGAATGATCTAATTCGTCAAAGTAAGCCTGATAAGCTGTTGATCTCCATAAGTTCAAATTTGCAATTTCAAAATTTGACCAGAAATGACATAAGTTGTAAGTATTACCCTTATCATTAGAGATGAAATCCATTAAATTGTTCTTTGCAACAAAAGTTGGATTCTTCTCAAAGAATTTCTTGGAGGTTTCCCATAATGTTGGAATAGTACTGTGATATTCATGAATAGTAATAGTGAAACCGTAGGCCTTGTTATTATCTTGCATCCATTGAAAGACATCATATTTAATATCACAATGAATTTTGGTACTAGGTTCAACTCTCCAGTACCAATCGTATTCTTCCATTAGAGGATGTCTCCAGAAGAAACCAGATTGAAAACGGCACATATGTCTATATGATTCCGAGTCCCCATAGATGATATCAGCCATCTTAACACGTGTTTCAGCAGCTTTACTTTGATCAATATATGAAGGATATGACCAATGTTCTTTGGGAATAAGACCGAATTTGACAACAGAGTTTGGAATTTCTGCCTTGATCAATTTTTTAAAATCGTCAGTAAATGGTTCATCGTTAAGAAATACCCAATCGTATTTAAATTCGTTATTGAAATGTCTTTGTACCGATCTGATTGAATCTATCATTGGCATCATTTCATCATTTCTAACCAATGTAACAAAAGCAGCTTTTGGTCTCTTACCCTTATTGGCAAAGGATGGAGCCATAAAGTCAACAGTGTTATTCAAAACAGATGGTAGTACTTCCATTTCAGAAGCTTGAACAGCTGTATCCTTTAAAGCCTTTGAATTTTTATCTAAAGTAGCATCTTCAGCTTTAACAGCGTTACTTTCAGCATCTTGTCTTAATTCTTCTGGAGTTTTTCCACCAGACATTAAGTTATAATTGGAAATATCAAAGGATGATGGCAAGTAATCTGACACATAACCTTGAGAAGCACTATGTGAATTTAAAGTCACTAATACGATTAGTGAACCTAAAGCGAGGAATAATAATCTTAACAGTCTTTTACTAAGGAAGACAGCCATTTTAGATCAGTTGGTAGTGCACAAATGTTCTCTCTTGAGTCATTAAGAACAGTAAAAAGTCATAAGAGAAAGTGAATAAATAACAAGAAATAAATAATGCGTTGTATATATTAATAATATGAAAGTTGACAACGCGATGTTTTTGCTGGGGATCTGCAACAACAAAAATTTTCATTTAATCTTAAGGAGAAGAACAAGAAGAGAAGAAGTAAGTGATTCGGATCGGCTTGTACAATTTGATTTGAGTAGTGAAGAAGTGAGTATTCTATCTAGTCATGTCGTACAATGGTATTGGACTCAAATCTGCCAAGGGATCTAGTACTTCTGGTCATATTCAACGGGCATTAACTGATAACTCGGACAGCTCACGTAACCAGAATTACCTGAAACGTAAACAGGCAAAGAAGATCATCAAACCAAAAGAAATTAATTCTACCGAGAAGAGTTTGCCAAAGGATGAAACTTTAGTCAAACATCTTACCAAACGAGAAATCGAATTACAAGTATCTCAATTACGTGATGAACTCGAAGAGACAGAAATGACAGACTCAGAGATTGATGCTAAATGTAATACCCTCAGAGATACACTGCTAAATAATTTCACAGAGACACAGCGACTCTCGAAGGTATATACCGCTAGAGACAAGAGATAAAACGTTTCATGAAACAAAAACATCCTCATCAACGTCTTCTTCTTCGTTGTAACGACAATATCAAATCTCGCACGTGCCGATTCCCCCGATATCAAAATCATAAAATATAAATAAGGACAATATCGAAGAGGTAAGAACTTGCAATTTAGTAGTAACTTCAACAACAGGTAAGAGCTGCTTTCACAATGATCATTACAGAACGCACACCGCTGAAGTTACAGCAGTTGCATAAACCTTACAAGCGTTTCTATAGACTGCTGTTCCCAGTTGCAATCCTTTTGTTTTATATAACTTATACTTTCTCCGATAAGTACAAAGATTCATATCCAAAGAAACGTAATCTTATATTTTTTGTCACAGATGGTATGGGACCTGCCTCCTTGGCACTCACTAGAGGTTATTATCAATACACACGTGATTCGTCTTTATTTAATGATACTCTAATATTAGATGATCATTTAATAGGCTCATCGCGTACAAGATCTTCTGATTCTCTGATAACGGATTCTGCTGCAGGTGCAACTGCCTTCTCATGCGCTTTAAAATCATATAATGGAGCCATTGGTGTTACCCCAGATGGTTCTCAGCCTTGTGGAACGATCCTAGAGGCAGCTAAATTACAAGGATATATGACAGGTTTAGTAGTAACAACAAGAATTACTGATGCTACCCCTGCATCCTTTAGTGCTCATGCTGATTATAGATATATGGAAGATCTTATTGCATTGCATCAGATTGGTGAATATCCATTGGGACCCATGGTCGATTTAATGATTGGTGGTGGTAAAACTCATTTTTATCCAATTGAAGAAGGTGGTTCTCGTAATGATGGAAGAAACCTTTTAAAAGAGAGTGAAGAAGCTGGATGGAGTATAGTGACAAATAAGACGCAATTTGATTTGTTAAGAGGGGGTAAGAATGTCACATTGCCATTAATGGCTTTATTAGCAGATTATGATATTCCATTCGATATTGATAGAGATGAATCTCAATATCCATCATTGGAAGAACAAGCAATGACAGCTGTTAAAGCATTAGAAAAAGCTACAAAACATTCTAAACATGGCTTTTTTCTAATGATTGAGGGATCTAGAATCGATCATGCTGGTCATGAAAATGATCCAGCTGCTCAAGTAAGAGAAGTATTGGCTTTTGATAAAGCCTTTGAAGCTGTAAGGAATTTTGCTAGTGAATCTGATACAGAGACTGTACTAATTTCAACTTCAGATCATGAGACTGGCGGTTTAGTCACAGCTAGACAAGTTACAGAATCATATCCTGAATATATTTGGTATCCAGAAATTTTAGAAAAATCAACTCACTCAGGTGAATATTTAACAAAACAATTGATTCAATTTAAGGGTTCTAAAAAAGCAAAAGAAGAATTTGTCAAGAATGAAATATTTGAATCTAGTTTGTCCATTCAAGATTATACTGAAAAGGATATTGAAGCATTATTGAATGCGAAGTCATCTGCTGAGATTCAAGATTATATAAATAATATGATATCCTTTAGAGCACAGATAGGATGGACTACACATGGTCATAGCGCAGTGGATGTTAACATATATGCATATGCTAACAATAAGAAGAGATGGTATGATATATTGGATCACTTACAAGGTAACCATGAAAATATTGAAATTGGTCAGTATATGGCCAAATATCTCGATTTGGATTTGGAGAAGGTCACTAAATTGATTAAGGATACAGATCATGAACAAGAAAGTAAAGCTGAATCTGTTGAGTATGATCAATACTATCATAAGATCAATTAGATCATTCAACATTGCATTTCACAATTGAAGTAGCTCTCATAAAAAGCATCACCATTTCATTTGACTCACTCATGAATATGAAATAATATGTAATTCTATACACAGGAATACTCCCTGCACGAAATAATAAAACATGCTAACGATGCAATATGTCGTATTTTATTTGCCTTTTATAAACTGAATAATGTACTTTTATAAATGCATGTACTAAAGTTCCTTACATAGACAATGGAAGTATGCTAGGTTAATTATGGTAAACAATATAATTTGGTAATCCGTAAGATAAATAATTTAATCTTTCTGCCATTTTTGAAAATCCTTCTGTTTCAATCATATGGTAAAATGGGAAATATGGGAACATTGCACCGTCTCTATGAACTTCAGATAGAACCATAGTGCATGCGGTAGAGACACTATCTAATGAAATTTCATCATCGCTCCAAGTGCCAGCGACATAATATGTCTCTAATAAAGTTCTTTCAGTCTTTGTATTACTGACACCTTCAATAATGATGTTATCCTTTGGTAAATTTGGAGAAACAGTCTTCCAAAGATCACTATCAATCCAATTATTATGCATCTCTGGAATATAAACGGTATCACCATCCTTATCCTCAAATCTTTTGTGAATATTTGCAGTTATTATTGGTTTATTATGTTTTATCAAATCTTCGATCAACGTTATTGGAGTCTTAATGATCCCTTGATCCAACCATAAAATCCATTTAGTGTATGGTCCTAGAGTTGAGAAAACCAATTCATTTTTCATTGTGGCCCATTGTTTTCTTCTTTGAATTTCGTCAATGGTTCCATCTTCATGATAATAAGTAGGTTCTTCATTGGCTCTTAAAATAGTTATCTTATTAAATATGGTATGAGTTGAACTATTTTGAAATTCACGAAGTTTTTTTTGTAAATTTTCTAAAGCTATATCACCATTTTTATTTCTAGTAATTATGAACCCAATTTCAATCATATCACGAGAATAAGTTAAATTAACGATATTATCCCAATATCTATCATCGAAATTTTCCAAGACTGTAAGGATGAGAACTTTACTCTTGTCATCATATTCGGGAGAGGATAAATAATTTAAGTTATAATGTGTAATATGATCATCTGGGATAATATCATTAACGTAATTTTTCAAAGTCTTGTAAGAATATTTTGGCATATGAAATCTACTACTGAAGGGGAAATAGAATGTCTTTTCACGAGTAAAAGAATCTTCATCATACTGTTTAATGATTGAGTCCTCAAATATTGAATTTCTAAATTTTAATAGAGTAATAAACAAAGTGATTAGAAATATGGGAATAACCAAAAGAAGTCTCTTGTTTGTATATGATCTTCTATTGGACTTCTTAAGAAGAGATACCATGGCTTGGTTAGGCTTATTTGCGTTGGATACTGAATAAATCTTGAATTGAAACTATTTTTGTTTACGGTTATATTTTTTTTTTCAACTGGAAAAAATTTTATGTTTTCGCGAGACATAATAATGCGTATGTACAATTACTTATTATACTTAATTGTATGTAACAAACAATGTTATAACAAACTTTGTTTCTATTGAGGAAAGTTGGTTGATTGATCCCATATACCTTCACAAATCTTTAAAAACTCTTTTTTATCTATGTCCTTGTCTTTATTAGATTTAAATTCAAAGTCAAAAGCATGATTTTCTATATAAATTTCACCATTAATGGAATCGTACGTTTCATTAGAGGATGTTATTGTTGTCGGAGTATAAGGAGATAATACGGAATTGTTATAAGGTGAATAAAATGATTTTGTTAATGGTGATGGAGTTAAAAGATAAGGAGTATAATATTGTTGTTGTTGTTGTTGTTGTTGTTGTCTTCCTAAGTATCGAACTTTAACATACGGAATCTCATGGTGATTATTAATCAAGATTGTTTGTGATGATGGTGTATTGTTTGTTGTTTTCAATGAACATATTTTTTTGTTATGTAATTGTAATGGTGGCGGGACATGTTTCCTTTTAATACAACCAATTTTGTCAGAAGGTTTAGTTGTACTAGTACTGTTATCACTATCTGTAATAGATTTTGGTATAACTAATTGAGAAATAGTCAATCTTTGAACCTCGTGATTATGTGATTGTGTCATACTTTCACTCGATACTACTTACCTAACACTGCTTATTCTTACTAATACTCTCTCTCTCTCTCTCTCTCTCTGTCTCTGTCTCTGTCTTCTTCTTCTTGTTGTTGTTGTTGATTGTTTCGCTGACTACAACAAAATAAACGGCCGGACTTTTTTATTTCCGAAGTAAGCGAAGGGGTTTTAATTTCTCCAATTTTTGTGATTTTGTTGTATATAAAAGGGAAGTGAGAAAGTAGTTGGCGGTTATTCTTATTCTTATTCTGTATTTCTAATAGAAAGGGAAGATAACTTACAATCGAACAATGTCTAATCAATACCAACAACAACAAGATAAACAACAACATTTAGATCCATCAGTTTGTCCTTATGCAAGACAAGATAGAGTAGTGACAAGTATTAATGGTGCTCCAATTATTGAACCATTTGCTACACAACGAGTTGGTGAACATGGTCCATTATTATTACAAGATGTTCATTTATTGGATTCTTTAGCTCATTTTAATAGAGAAAGAATTCCTGAAAGAAATCCTCATGCTCATGGTTCAGGTGCTTTTGGTTATTTTGAAGTTACACATGATATCACTGATATTTGTGGATCTGCAATGTTTGATACAATTGGTAAAAAGACTCCATGTTTAACAAGATTTTCAACTGTTGGTGGTGAAAAGGGTTCTGCTGATACTGCAAGAGATCCACGTGGTTTTGCAACCAAATTTTATACTGAAGAAGGTAATTTAGATTGGGTTTATAATAATACACCTGTTTTCTTTATTAGAGATCCATCAAAATTCCCACATTTTATTCATACTCAAAAACGTAATCCACAAACTAATTTAAGTGATGCTAATATGTTTTGGGATTTTTTAACAACACCAGAAAATCAAGTTGCTATACATCAAGTTTGTATCTTATTTTCTGATAGAGGTACCCCAGCAACTTATAGAAATATGAATGGTTATTCTGGTCATACTTATAAATGGTCAAATAAAAAAGGTGATTGGAAATATGTTCAAGTTCATATTATAACAGATCAAGGTATTAAAAATTTAGATAATGAAACTGCAAGAAAAATGGCTGGTGAAGATCCTGATGTTGCTCAACGTGATTTATTTGAAAATATTGAAAAAGGTAATATACCAACTTGGACAGTTTATATTCAAACAATGACTGAAGAAGAATCAAAAAAATTACCATTTTCTGTTTTCGATTTAACAAAAATTTGGCCACATAAACAATTTCCATTACGTCCTGTTGGTAAATTAGTATTAAATAAAAATCCACAAAATTTTTTCGCTCAAGTTGAACAAGCTGCTTTCGCTCCATCAAATACTGTACCTTATCAAGAAGCTTCTGCTGATCCTGTTTTACAATCAAGACTTTTCGCTTATGCAGATGCTCAAAGATATAGAGTTGGTCCAAATTATAATCAAGTACCAGTTAATTGTCCTTATAGATCACAATTTTTCAATCCTGCTATAAGAGATGGTCCAATGAATGTTGATGGTAATTTTGGTTCTGAATCAAGTTATTATAAAACAAAATCAAAATATGTTCATATTCAACAAGATAGACCAATTCAACAACATCAAGAAGTTTGGAATGGTCCTGCAATTCCTTATCATTGGAAAACAAGTGTAGGTGATATTGATTTTGTTCAAGCAAGAGCCCTTTATAATGTTCTTGGTAAACAACCAGGTGCTCAAGAAAGATTAGCTCATAATGTTGGTGTTCATGTTGCAAATGCTTGTGAAGATATTAGATTAAAAGTATTTGAAATGTTTGGTAGAGTTGATGAAACATTAAGAACTAATATTGAAAGAGAAGTACAAATGAAATTAAATGAAAAGAAGAAATCAAGATTATAATTGTTTCATCTTAAACTATTTATTATTATTATGACTTATGTATGTTTAAACACACAATTTATGATTTTTTATCCGTATGAAAAAATATATATATATATATATATATCTTTTAAAGGGAATCATTTCAGAGAACACAATTCACAACAATAACAACAACGACAACAAACAAACACAACCCATGTCTAGCTTACTAAGTAACCTTCAACAAGAATATAAATTACTTTATACAAATGATACTACTTCATTACAACATTGTCTTAATGAAACACATGAATTTAAAACACAATTAAGGAAATTAAAAGCACATCTTTCAAAACATATCCAAGATACTGAAAATGATACAATAGATCCCAAAAGACATAAAAAGAGACATACTCTCATTAGTGATAAATTAGTCAAGACGCATCAGAAGTGGGATACATCTATTAAGAAACATGCTAAGTTAACTCATCAACAGTATGTTAGGTTTAATAAAAATGCGGTAGCTAAATTACGTAAATTTGATCTTAATGATGTTTACAATAATAAATTACCAAATTCAACTAAAGTTAATATTGAACGAGCTATTGGATTTCATATAGCAAGGTATAATATTGGAAATTTAGATACAAGAGATAAGGATACAATATTAGTTCATTTGAAAAATTTGTATGGTGTTGATACATTAATGGCAGAAAAATTTATAGATATGGGACAAACTATTCAAGATTTCAAATATGGTAAGACAGATAGTTGTTTCAAATGGTGTCAGGAACAATCATCACAAAATCCATTGGTATGGAGATTACAATATGAACTATATATGTTGAAAGCATTACAAATGTTAAGTACCAAACCAAGAGTTGACGTTTGTAAATATTTGATTGAACATATTCCAGCTTCATCGTTTCAAAATAAGAAAGCTGGGTTTGGTAAGAGTGCATCTCAATTATTGGCTAAATTATTAGTAGGTGGCAAAATTGATAATGTTGATGAAATGATAAATAAAAAATTGGAAACATGTACAAGATTATTTACTAAACAATATTGTACAAAGAATCAATTACCATTTGATTCACCATTATTTTTAATTGTATTAAGTGGAATCATTTCATTTCAATATTTTATCAAATTTAATCAAATTAGAGCTAATGCTCATGTTGGTTGGACAACAACTAATGAATTACCATTTGATGTTATTTTACCAGATTTTCTAAAACAATTTCATCCGGTATTTATTTGTCCTGTATTAAAGGAAGAGACAACAAAGGATAATCCACCATATTCATTAGCATGTCATCATGTTATATCAAAGAAAGCATTGAATAAATTATCAAAGAATGGTAGTTTGACGTTCAAATGTCCATATTGTCCAGTGCAATCAACAATGTCAAAAACAACAAAAGTTAATTTTATCATGCTATGATGGAATATTTCTACTCCAGTATATAGATCTATATGTTTTTACGTTTTGCTGTGTCTGTTGTTTTTCATAATAACCCACCTCTTCTTACATGCTTTTTAAAATCACCATTGATAATTGTACCTGAAAAAGTACCATTCTCTCCAGTAAGCCAACCGGGTACTTTATCAATATCTATTAATCCCTTATCACAAAGTTCATGTAGCCCACCAAAGACATCATTACCAAAAAATTTGAATTTGATTGATACAGGATCATCATTTGGTATATCGTTCCTTAAAATGAATGTCACCTTTTCTACAGGGACAATTGAATCATAACCATTTTCATACTTTTGTGAACCTTTGAACCTTGTCATTGATTTGACTTTCAAATCTGAACCAATCTGTTTACCAACTACAGACGCATGCAATGTGACATCAGACAATGGTGAAATATCAACTGTTGCCTTCGCATAGACACTCCAACTTCCCATGGACTCAGATATTCGATCATTACCACTAGCCAAATAAATTTTATCCAAATTTTGTAATGATTCAACATTGACTCGAAAATATACAGATGGTTCATTTACTGCAATCACATCTCTTACTGCCTGAAGAAAGATTTTACCATATATGTCAGATTCTGCAAATAATGTATGTATAATTGTAGGCATGCCAGTAGTAAATGCTAAATAGAATGGTTCTCTTGTTTGATAAGGTGCTACTTCATAAAGTTGAATACGAAACATTTGAAGATGTAATGTGTTGTGTAAGAAAGGAAGGATATGACAATTATGACTTTGTTTCTCTAATGCTATTTGAAGAGATATTTTAAACCTTTTGGGGTTTATATAGGGTGTATACATTTCAGTTGGTGATTTTTGAACATTTTGTGATGTCCAATAATAATATTTTGGATGTTGAAGTAATGTCTCTGTATCAATCTGAGCTAATTGATACATATTGAGTCCCTTTGGCCAATAATTCAAAATGATCAATTTGGCAATATCTCTTCTAATTACCTTTTTCTTTATCTGATCTTCCAAGAATAATCGAAGTTTCTTTGTACTAATCTTATATTTAGTTTGTGTACCAAATCGTTTACACCATTCAATTGTCAATTTACAAAGAGTAGGCACTGGAAGTCGTCTCAACTTAGTTAAAAGAACTTCCTGTGCTACACCTGGTATATAAGTGTCTATTTCATGCATTCTGGATATCTCTTATATTCACATCAAATGCTCACTATGATGATGATGATGATATGGTTTCCCGTTTGTTTACATAAAAATTCAAATCTCGTGAAAAATTCGAAAAAGTGATTTACAGCCCCACGCTCTGTCATTTTATCATAGCAATTAACATAACAACAAACATAGACATTACATGAAAACCATCTCAGAACAAACCAACAAAAGCCAATCTTCATCAATATAGTGAATATATAACCATCTTACTACTGTGAAACAGTTTCTTGATCAAATTAGCGAACTACCCCAGTCACGTGTCAGTAACTCTTCATTGTGGGATTGACTACCACAGTTTTATCACTTTAATGAATCATTATCGCTAAAAAATAGAACAACAACAAATACTCAGTAGTATTGAAGATCTCGTAACGTGATCTTGGCATTTGTGACAAATCGTACTGGAGTTGATAATAAGACAGCTTATTGACTCTTTAGTTCAACTCTATGACTTGAATTCTCGAGGGTAGTTGATGTTGCTATATCGTGTGGAGTACATAAAAAGATACAGAACCACTTTACCAAAATCTGTGTCTCTAGATAGAAGTTGTGTCTTAGTTAAGCAATTGTATTGAAACAGTCTTATACAGACGTGATAATATTCAAAAACAAATAAATGAGTGAGGACTCTAAATTCTTTAGACAGGCTGCAGAAGCAATAGTAGCGACATCTTTAAACTCAGATAACGTTGACCCAACTATTAAGGAACTCCTGAATAGGATAAAATTACAACCGACAAATAACCGACAGAATACTAATATTTTGCATTGTATCAATCCTCTTATAGAAACATTTTTAATTCCAAAAATTAGGACAGATGAACAAATTGCAACAGATTATTTAACCCTAGGTTCGATAGAAGATAGTAAGAGCATAGATTCCAACCTCAACAATATACATAGATTTGAATCACATACATCAGCAAGAAGGAAGCGAATAACTTCTCCAAGTGAAGATAAGTCATTTCCTTGTGAAAAGTGTCATTTAGTATTTTCAAGATCATCAGATTTGAGAAGGCATGAGAAAATACATCTAGCTATATTACCTAATATTTGTTCCAAATGTGGTAAAGGTTTTGCTAGAAAAGATGCATTGAAGAGACATTTTGATACTTTAACATGTAGAAGGAATAGAAGTAAATTACTTAGTATTGGCGAAGATCAAATTGATGAATATTTAGAAAAGGCAAGACAAAATAATAATAACTTGTAATATATTAACATATCTATCTAGATATCTTATCTAGTCTTTATATATATAAATACATATGATAAATATATGATGATAAATTTTTTTTATCTAATATGCCAATGATATTATATGTGAGTAACGTTAAAAAATGAATGTCAGATTTTTCTTTGTAGTATTGATTCAAAATTACATCTATTCGACCTCAGTATCGAAAGTTTGACCTTCAACTAATTCTGGAATAGCTTCATCCTTCTTTTCATCAACGGCACCAGTAGCTTGTTGTTGTTGTTGTAATTGAGAAGCTAATTGAGTTAAAGCTTGAATAGATTCTGGGCCCATTTGAGAAATAATACCTGGGAATAATTCTTGTAAACCCTTTTCTTGTGGAATACCATAAAAGACAGAAGTGTTATGTTGTGGAACATTTTGAACACCAACTCTGTTAAAATGCATAACGTTACCATCTTCTTTAAAGAAATTAGCTTCAGCAATGTCACCAATAGTAACAGCATGTAACTTGGCTAATTGAGCTTGTAACTTAGTGTCATCTTTTTGAGCACCACCAGTAGAACTAGTCTTCTTGGTCATCTTTCTTCTAGTACCACCAACCTTGTTGTTGGCAGATAACTTTTGTAACTTGGCTAACTTTTCTTGGTCAATTGGCATTTTCGATCGAGGATATATATATCTTATTCAATTTCCTTTGTTAAAATAGATCTAATCTTTAACATAAAGCACAAATTATAAGGTCAAAATTGTTCACTTTCAACAACAACATCTAGTATAATATTATTTTTTCATGGACGAATTTCCCATACAACGCAAACAACTTCTTCTGCTTGGGTTAACGATTTTTCACTGAGAGAAGACCGCACAAATGAGTAGAAATGGAAAAATTTTCATCGTTAAGCGTGATAAGATATAAGCTATTCACTATCGTTAGATATGATGAGTATAAGCGATATAGTTGTTACAAGTTGAATTATATATTATATATTATGGTATTAGCTATGATTACTTCTTCTTACCAAACAAGCCAAACTTCTTTTTCTTCTTTTTTTCTGTCTTGACATCGTCATCTAATGGGCTATCAACGGAATCCATAGCACTTGGTGGGCCAGGTGCAATGTTAACTGGAATTGTAGTCTTGTCTAAAGGAGTAGCCAATGGAGATTCATTTGACTTAGAACCGAATTGAATGACGAGTCTACTAGGATTGTCTAAGGGTGTAACACCATTTGAAGTACCAGATATATCTGCGACAGTGGTATCACTGACTTGTCTCTGTTGATTATTCAAGTTAGCATTCGTGGCTGGAAATTGTTTTGGTTTCACTGGTGTTGGTAGATCGATCATTGTATGATGTTTAGGTCTAAGACCATTTAGGTTTGGTAAAGAACTAATACGTTGTGATGGAAAGACTGCATTCGATGGTTGAAATGCATTATTGAAATCGATATTTGAAGCATTACCAATATTTGGCATATTACTTCTTCTATTCTTTCTGCTTGTTGGTTTATAATGATGTGGTTGATGTGGCATATTTTGCAATTTCAAATCTGGACTATCAAATGGTGAATTTAGATTTGATGTTGATGTACCAGAAATTGGATCAATAAAATTACTAGCAGAATGTTGCAATGGGGGTGTGCTGTGATTGGATTTATTATTCAATGGAATTGGTTGTGGTGACTTCATCATCGGCATCTTGGTTCGTAATGGAGGTAAGTGTTGCATGGATGGACTATTTGAGAAACTATTGTTAGTACCGTTAACGTTACCATTCATGACATTATTTTGATAAAGCATTGGAGACGTTTGTAATTGAAATTGTTGTTGAGATGGAGAATTCAATGGTACAGCATTTTGTAATTGTTGCTGTTGTTGCATCATTTGTCTTTGAAATTCAGCTTGACGTTCTTTCAATTCAGTTTCCTTTTGTTGTAATTCCTTCTCTCGTTCATCAAATGATTTATCCATATCTAAACCGCTACTGTTTGCAAGAATATCATTCTCAACATTTGAGCTATCTAGAGACAGCTGAGGTGTTACCAAATTATTTCTTGGACTATCCTTTGAAATGTGGTTGATGTTACTCTGAGAAGTTTCTATATTACTGTTTAATGACATAGATTGTAATTGTTGTTGCAATTGTAAAATTTTGTTGTTGTCCATATGTTGTTTCATCTCGAAATGACGTTTCATTTGAACAATTTCTTCCTGTTTATTATTTAATTCAGTTCTCAAAAGTTGTTCATTGTTCTTAGAGGCCTCAATTAATGTATTACTTTCACTTATATCCAGTTGTAAATCGTTCATTTGTTGTAAGATATCATTCTTTGTTTGAGTTAAAGTAGCAATTTGTTCTTTGAGTGCACTAATATTTTCTGATCTAGTGAACCATTTTGATTTATCATCATTGATTTTATTAACTTGATGCATTGTTGTATACAAGAATTCTAAATATGGTGTTTTGATATCATATTCATCAGCTAATAAGATTGGTTGTAAAAATAATAAATCCAAATCTAGACTAGACGTCTTTTCAATGAAATGATAAAGTAATGATGGAATGATATCCTTATTATAATTGTTTTCCCATGTCTTTAGCATCTTGTTTTCATTATCTAATGTGGTATCTAATTTAATATTCATATTCTTGGCAACAGTGATAACTTCGGTAATAATACCTGAGATCAACGGTTTAGCTAGGACTTGTTGAACTAACTTGCTAATTTCTGTCTCTTCAAATAGAATCAATAATGGATCCAAACAAATCTTTGTTATTGCCAAATTCCATTGCACGGAAAGAAAATCAATTGAAGAATGATTGCATGTATCAATCTTATCATCTGGGAATAATTTTGTAAATAATTTCTCAAAGGTATTCACTATTTTGATTGTTTCAGAAGAATACTTGGTACCATTTTTCATTGATATTGTCTTTTTATTTTCCTTTGAAATAGTTGTCCCTAAATAAATTTTATGTTTTAAAGAACTATTTTTGGTAAACTCTTCATAGTTATTAGGTCCAATTTGACGAATATCATAATCATTCATTACACTGAATACATTTCCATTTGGAATTGTTTGTATCTTTTGAATAAATGGTTCTAATTGAAGAAATCCAGTACTTTCAACAAAAATTTTTGTATTTTCATTTGTTAAAGATTTTAATTGTTCTGGCAACGCTGACAATTCTTTTAGAGAGCTACCACTAATAATAATCAAATCCATCTTAATATTATCATCATCATTTGATGATGGCTCTTTGTGATGATTTAATGCTTCGACTAAATGAGCAATGCACGTAAAATGATTCTCCAATTCAAAATGTGTTTGACCATAATTGTTAGTCTTGACATTGAAAATGTTTGATTTTGAATCACTAACATGAAAGATATCTATATGACTAGCCATTTGAAATCTTGATGTATAAAACATAACATTTGGATTATTACCTGCTAATAGGACTCTAAAAGGCGTAGATGATGATGATGTGATATGTTTAGTCATTTTCTTGAGACTCACCATTGTTTATTCTTGTTGAATTGACTTGGCTATTTGTTTCCAAGGTAATATAAAAAAAGTTGATATAGTAGCGAGCGTAAAGGTTTTGATAGAGATTATTTCTATAATAATAGCTGTATTATCAAGAGATACCTATTGTTTGATGAACTGGAAATGACAATTGAATAAACAAAAGCAAATTGTAAACTAAACAGAGATCTGAAGTGTATGTATTTACTTGGCACTTAAAAAATCAGAGAGGTTTAACCACATTCATCAAAGTATTATCGTACATGGTGAATTTCTTCGAGAAACAATAAAATAACATCAAATTTTTCTCTTCCGTGGAAAACAAAAAACATAAACAATCAGAATCTGTTGATTGTGCAACTATGCGGGTTTTACGAAAAAAGCGAGTTTGTTGTTTGTATTTTGATACTAAATTGGTTAGTAAGTTGGTTATTGTTTTGGTTTTAATAAGCTCTGTTGTTGTTGTGGGAATATATGGGGTGAGTTATTGTGTTTTGTCTGTTATACTTTGTTATACTCACACTTTCCTTGTAATTTGAAGTCTTGACTATTTAATGATCATATTTATTTGACGTTGATTTATCGAACATTCTTTGGTCGGGATCATAACAATAGTCAAAATTATCCAATTCTTCAATTGGCTTGTTTTGTTTAACACCGATTGATAACGTAAATAGCACCGTTAGTAAGTAAAACTCTTGATAGTCAGTTAGTGTTATATAGATTTATATAAGACTAACAGCGTCTGAGTTTGACATTCATATAACTCTCGTTAAGAGAATAGGATGAGTGTTCAATATGTCAAGACCAAAAGTTTTAGTTTTAGCTGGAACAGCAGGAACAGGTAAATCAACCATTGCTGATTATTTATTATCTATAAATGATAAAGAATTACCTGGGTTGAAATTTATTGAGGGAGATACTTTACATCCTGCAGCTAATGTAAACAAAATGGCTTCAGGTATACCATTGACTGATGATGATCGTTGGGATTGGTTAAAAGATGTAGCTATCATTTCATCAAAGATATCAAAAGAAAATAATGGTATATCTATTGTGGCTTGTTCAAGTTTAAAGAAAAAATATAGAGATCTCATTAAAGATACCCAACCCGATACCGATTTTTATTTTATAGTGTTATATGCAAGTAAAGATGAAATATTAAATAGACTAAAACAAAGAAAGGGCCATTTTATGAAAGCTAATATGATGGAATCTCAATTTAAGGATCTTGAATTACCAGATATTACAAAGGAACCACATTGTATTATAGAGAATTTAGATGGTAAATCTTTCAATAAGATACAAGATGAAGTTCAAATTATTTTTAAAAAAATATTAAATAATTAAATACATATATAATAATAATATATCAATTCGAAAAATAATAATAATATATCAATTCGAAAAATAATAATAATATTTTATAAATGTGTATATATATGTATGAGCATGAGCCGATGATGTTTATAGCAATAAATATATTAAATGGAATGTAGATCTTGAAATATTATCAACTTCAAGATTATGCAATTATGTGACTAAAAAAAGTCGAGAAGGAAGGGATATGAAATGTTGTTCGATGCTTTAAAGAAACTCATCCGTTGTGCAGTGGAAATAAATCTGAGTTAAATGGTGCTTTCATTTCATTTCTAAGCATCTTTGAACCAAGATGACTACCAGTATTATTATGAAGAGACAAATAACTAGCGCTTCTGCCAGTTACATCGTCATTATTATCATAATTTTGTGTATTTTTTTCGGAAGTGAATGTAAAGTTTTCAAGTTTGATATTTGAAACTGTATCGTTATTATTCGTATCAAAGATATTCGTTTGGGAATATAATGTTTGATAATTCGTTAATGAATCACAGATTGAATCTGGCGGTGATTGATAAATAGGTTCATCTTTACAATCCAAAAGATTACCATGATAGTCTTGTTCAAAAATTTTTAATGAACATGCATCATTCAGAGGTAAAACACGACTTAGTGGACCAGCACTTAAAAATGATGTAATTTTACCAATATTTGTCTTCAAGTCAGCAATCGATAATCTAAGGTAAGGATTTATTGTTAAAATTTGTAATAGTACTTCATGAAATTCATCGGATATAGGTAATATCTTCTTCAAGACATTCGAATCCTTAACAAAACATTTGAATGTTAAATCCTCCGTTTGATGTGCTTTTTCCCATGGATTTCTTATACAGGTCATATTGATCAATAATATACCCAATGACCAAACATCACCAGCAATGGTTGGCAAAGTACGAATAAACTCTTTGTTTTTCTTGTAGTATGAAACTCTCTCTGGAGCAATGTAATATGAACTCCCAACTCCTGTATTTGGGGCAAGATGATCTTCAGTCGTTGATAACCCAAAATCACAAAGAAAGACATCATCGTTTTCATCTAATAGTAAATTTTCCGGTTTAATATCACAATGATAGACTCCTATACTACTACAATATTCTATTACAGAACAAACTTGTAAGAAAACTTTTTTGATTAATAAACCGTCGTTTACAAAATGTTCATCAGCAACCACTGCCGTAAATAAATCTGTCGGCTTATAATCCATGATCACGAAAGTACACAATGAACTTTCCAAAACTTGATGTATTGTAACAACATTTTTATGATCATTAACTTTTAAATGCATCCATATTTCTTTATAATGAGGTAATCTTTGTAAGTGTTCTGGTGTCAATGCAAGTATAGAATCAATATCAATAGCTGGGACCATCAATCTATTATCATTTTGTTGAAAGAGTTGATATAATTCATCTTGTAAAATTGTTGTTCTTCCTTCAGTCATTTCTTTATGTAAGAACTTCAGTTGTGAATTAGGTAAAGACTTGAAAATAGCTTTCATAGCAAATTCACAATGAGTAGCGATATCAATGACATGAAACACAAGACTATAGACACCAGAGCCTATCTGGTTTGTGATTTTCATATTATTTACTAAACAGTTTCTTAACATGTTAGGATTGATACGGAAATATCCTCACTTGCTTGAATTATAGATTGTGATTAGTTTGAAAACAACTTCCTGAAGGATACTTTGACAATCCTGCAATTCTTTGACCAAAGACGAGAATATTGAAAAACGTTTCTTATATAATAAATGGAAATGGAATCTAACAAAACACCAACACTAACATTATTTGTTCATGATTATGAGCGATGTACCAAGAAATTTTGTCAACATGGCAGGGAGAAACAATGTTAATATGAAGCAATTCCGTAACAACGGTTTCGTAAATAGTATAATAAGGTTGTACTACATAAAAAAAAAAAAAATATTGCATTTTCTCACGGATGCCAGTTACAATGTTTATCCTTCTGAAAATGGTGCAGTGCAAACAGAAATCTATCAACAAGAAACTTTATTCTTATCTGGTTATTAATTAGTGGAACAAACTCAATCAAATCGGAAATTATTTCATCATCAAAAATTCTAGTTTGTCCGAGGTTGTACGCTGATTTCTGTCATTTTACTAGTGTTTGAGCAAATGATATTTCAGGAGTTTTTACAATGTAATAACATTCGTTAGAGTTAGTTCTTTGGAAACTATAGATCTATTACAATAGCCGACTCCTTAAACTTGAAATGGTACGAGTTATTCTTTTGACCAGGCAAAGCTTTACCTTCGGTAGCTAGTGTTCCGGTATTTCCCATACAATTTATTAGTCAACAAAATCTCGGATTAACTTGAAAAGATAATTCGGAACAGTTCGAGGGTATCTATAATCGACTGAAGAATCGGACTATCAATGAGTGCAGTACTTGGCGACTATATTTCTGTGCAGTAGAGAACCCACACAAAGTACAGAGGTCCAAAAAAACAATATACATTTAAGTTAAGCTCATTGTAGTCGTAACTAAATCTGGTAATTAGTATTCTGGCTCTATAACCGGTTTATTCTTTTCCATATTTTTTCTTCCAGATATAATTTGAATTAAAGTTAAAGTATACGTCCGTATAATGAAAATGCTTCATTAATTGACTTTGGTTGTAATAAAAAAAGATCGGAACATCTTTCATTTCGTATCTCTAATACAACATGCAGTAATGCATCAACTCTGCAAGCCCCTTGGATAATAATGAGATTAACATTTGAAACTGTTTTTTTTTTTCTGTCTGTTGACAGCCAAAAACTGTCAATTATTCAACAAACATACTCGGAGTAAAGTATTAAAATGTGTGTAATGACGTACTTGAAATAAACAAGAGGTTCTTTGACCCTTCTTCTTATTGATATATTTCACTTTTAATCAACATATAGCGTTCAGTGGTCACATTCGGAGATCAAGCGTATAGAAACATATTTTACCTCCCTTGTAGGGAGTAAAGCTAACATAAGACAAGACTGTTTCCAATTCAAGAAGTTGAATAACGGAATAACATCTTAATAGGTATATTAAGAGTAGCTCCTGTTTGATGTTCGGAATAACCATACTAGGGGAGTTGCACATAAACCGGATCAATTATTTTTGTTTTTCGTAGCGGTGTTTCACTGAATGTCAGGCGATCTCATCATTCTATATATAAAGTTCCTGCATTCAAAGAGTTGTGAATTTCAAGAGTAGACACATTTCGTAAAACGACCGCACAACATGTTGTGAGACCTTTTTAGGTAATTTTTACTTTGTATATACGAAGACTTTCTAAGTGTACTTCTTGGCTTATGTTCGGTTCATGCAACTTTAATCTTTTCAACGGGAAGCCACGCTGTCCTCCCTCAATATTTTCAACATTATGGGTTGCTCGCAATAGATGAACAACGGGTAAGTGTTATCCGTTACCTTGAGTAAACCATTTTCGGAAATGTAAACTACATATTGAAGGGGAATGTTTTCGTCTGTAGTAACCATTCTTTCCTTGATAAGATATCCATCGAGTTCTTACAGTCTAAATCACCATTGTTTGTAACATCAACGTTTAGGCTTGTCTTAAATGAAATTGATGAATTTTCCTGATTTGGAAATAATAAGATATTCCGACAAGAGTATCATGTCAAGAACACACCATGTTTATGATTTTTGTTCAGAGTTATCCTATATACATTGACAATTTATTTGGTTCATTCCTCAAAGAGTTAACTCAGCTGCTGAAGTAAAGTAAAATTCTTCAAGAAATAATGAAAAAATAATTATACGGCGGGACAAAGTGAAATTTGAGAAGAATAGGCTTTCAGGCCAAAGAAGTGAACACTTAACCGGAATTGGCTCTATCAAAGCGGACATCTAGTTATTAACTTCAGTACCTATTCATATGTAAAATTTGTGATATATTAACAATTCTCGGATTTTATCTATACGGAAATAGATGATATACTTATGTCTTTTCCAGTTCTGTTCATGTTGGGAATTAAAAAAGCATGACAACAAATCTTTGCATAATGCTTTGATCCTTCTTTATTCTCATGATTTAGAGGCAACCTTTACAAGATTACGGGCTTCTATTGATTTTTGGTCAGATAATCTAGTTTTTTCATTACATGATTTATAAATCTCGGATTAATATAAAGTTGAAAAGTTTGAGGATATTTACATGTATGCCAATTTTTGACACTACAGTCTTTCTTCTTAGATGATTACATCATTTAAAAGAGTGAGAATGTGCTTAAAGTAAGAAAGTCTTCATCCTTGTATAAATTTTGATTAAAGAAAAATTTTCTCAATCCTCATATTGTTTCAGAGACTTATACTCGTAGCAGATGCGCAGAGGTATTTCATTTTGAAGAGCGTGCCAGTGCGGTTCTCGGGACATTCTTGGAGGCTGCTGTATTTATATTGAAGGACATACACTAATTTGTACCTTATCCTTAGCTGGTAAAGCGAATTAATTGCCTTTGCGCTACGTAGAATGACAAAAATCAGATACAAAGAACGTTATACGATATTTTAGGAAAATAGGTTTATCTTCAAATAATATTTCGATTGTTATATGGAACCTATTGTATTTATCATTGAATGGCATCTGATGATGAACTATTAAGAAAGTTGGGACACACATAATTTATCAGATAAATAATTTTGTAGACTTTCCTTAGTTTTATGTGTAATGAACAATATTTTCTAAAAGCACGCATATGCTTAAGCTTGAGTTGAAATCTTGACGAATAGTATCATAAATTTATTTTGGGTTTAAAGTTGTGCTGCCGGTATCTGTTTGAACATCGAATTTATTGAATAATCTCGAAAAATATGGTAATGGAGCTTCCACACCCAATCAAACTAAATTATGATAGTATTCAACTGATAATTCTTTGATTAACAAGCGAAAAATCTAAGAAAGATTGTCCACCATCTTCCTGACTTTTTGATCAAAGAGCTCTGATTTAATTGGCATATCCAACGAATAAAATGGATCTTTCATCACATAATCGCTGTATATACAATATATTTTTCTCAAGAAGTTATCAGCAACTTGACTTGCTAAATTAGATGATGTATTTTTATCATTTGGACCATTTGGGGAGTACTGTTTCTTTGGCATAACTGATGAACTGAGCGCAACAAACTTTAGGCCAGTTAACGTTTGATATATGTACAATGTAAACTGATCTGTACTTAATTGTCTTAACCCACTCTTATTCCAGCTTGTAAATGACTCTTTGAAATAATCATCGCCTTTATAACTTCCCAGTGTTTTATTGGAAGTTGCTTTAGAGCCGGCTACTGCGTTACTCTCCATTCCAACATAAGGAATATAAGGTATATTATAGTCGATGTTGGTTTGGCTCAGTTGCAACGCTTTAGGTGTCAATTGACTGGAGATAGCAAAAACACTATGTATGGTACTTGCAATGATTAGGTAGTCGTTACTGTTTAGTTTTGTATTCGTTTCCATGTAGTTTCTTTGATAGATCAACCCCCCTGATTTATTAATAATCAATATAGTTTCAATGGTCATTGTTGTGTTAAATATAGTATATCAACCTGGAATGGTAAACTCTGCAATGGATCGTACAAGGGCGTTTTGTAATACTATTAACAACCATCGTTCAATTCCTGTAATTTGGTTTATTTTTTTTTTTTACCGGAACAGCAGAACTTATGAAAAGTATAGCAAGGAAGTTGGCATATGAGTTGGTACTAAATCAGACTGGTATATTAAATGTTGCTACACATAATCGAATATGCTATTAAAGTGTTACATACATAATGACGCTTCAAGTTTATTATTTTCAAAAAGTTAATGATATATTACTTTGCCGTTACCTGAAAATTCTAGTGAACCATTTACTATTAAGTTTTTCCATTAGGTTAGCGTAATATTTCATTTCAGCCCAACAGTCTCTACCAAAATTACAACCGGCCATATTCACAACAAAATCATGAGCCTTTTCATCATAAAAATACCTTGGATCATCGCTGAATTCAGAACATGCACCAGGTGGGAATGCGTTGATAGATCTCAATGGAAGGAAACCAATCTTTGAGCGAATCCATGCCTCTGTAGCATATAAAGATTCTAAAGCATCTTGCTCTTTATGTTCCCATACCATATGTTTTTGTTCATACAAAACTGGGTCCCACCATATATCTAATAACAGTTTAGACCAATCACTGTTTCTAATCATAAATGAACCTAAGTTGAAACCACCACAATCTTGTGTAATTAACAAATCCATGTCCTGATTGTAATCGACATATGGTAAATCGACCACCAATTTCAATGGGTTAAATGACTTTAGAGTACGCTCGGTAACTTCATCTAATTTACTAAAAATATGATCTTCTAATGATTTTTCTGGTTCCATAATTAAAGTATCTAAATCCAACCACCAGAACCATTCAGCATTTGGATGTTCTCTCATAGTTTGCTTTAAGATGTCAACTTTTTGCCAACCCTCTCTGAATTCATGTGAATATCTCTTGGCTGTGGTTAGATCTTTGATTGTCAACCCGTAACCATGCCTCTTTGCATATGCCTTTTTGTTTTGAATTGAGATATGTTCTATAGCCCATTCCTGTTCATTCTTCCATCTTAACACACCACCACCCTCGTTAGCAGCCAAAATTATAACAACCTTTGGATCTTTCGCAAAAGAAAACCATTTCGAGTTTTTGTTCCTTAATCGTTGAGCAGCTTTGTTTTCAGATTTGTTCAAATCCGTGTTAAAGATAGAATCGGATTCGTTCAACCAAAAGAATAGAAATCCAATGACGAATAAACCTAAAATAATCTTTTTTGTTCTAGTCAACTTGGATATTAGTCCAGTTTCTAACTTTCTATAATTCAACCCTATCTTCTTATGCAGTGACAGATTTTTCTTTTCGTTAATATCATAATGCTCAAAATCCTCCGTCTGATCATTGTAGCTATAGCTCAAATCTGACATAGCGAATAGATAGATTTGTTTAACTAAATATAAAAATGTTTCCCTACGGGTTTTGTATGAAAAAAGAAACCTCAAACGTACAGTATGCTAAGATTATCAAATAATCGGTTATCACTTTTATGTGCTAGCTAATATCTATGGATTTAATGGAATCTTTGAAAATTTGATCTCTTTGATAAGTAAAATTATTATTATTTTTTTTTTCTTCAAAGTTCATGAAACAATATCAATAGATCCTGTAGTAAGAAAAAAAAACCGCGTCGGTGGGGTAAGTAAAAGCACAATAACAGATATTGGTATGGATGCAACAATTCGAAGATGTATCTCATACAAAGCAAATGAACCTTAGCTATTTCTTTGAATTTCAACGATGGATGGATTATCAGTTTGTGCTTTGAAGAAAAATGTAAGATTCTAATACTACTTACTATGATGAATGACTAAACTATAGATAATATATGAATGTAATGAGTAAATTGACTTTGTATGCTAAAGAGTTTTGGATGGATAGAAACTTTATTAAAATGCAAACTCTCCTTGGAATTGTTTCAAATCCATACCTGGTTTGACTCTTTCCAAGAGATCGCTTCTGTCCATTGCAATGAATACTCTCTTTAAAGTTTCTAAAATGTTGTCATTGTTATAGCCGTCATAGTTGAAATCCAAGTTTCCCTTTTCACCTTCTACTTCATGCATGCTTAATGTGGTAAGTAAGTGTTGACAAGCCTCCCTGTAACAGCCGATATTCATACAAGACACAGCTAGATTATAACGAGCTCTAACAAACGATGGTTTTAATTGTAAAGCCCTCTGATATGCTTCAATAGACTCTTCTGATCTATTTGAATTTGCTAATGATGCACCAAGACGATTCCACATCAGTTCATCATTCGGATTTTCTTCCAATGCAGCATTAAAACATTCAATAGTCTTATCGAAATCATCGTTTGCATAATATAATAAGCCTAGACAAAGTTGAATCTCAGGATCAACTTGTGGAAGTTTATTTGCCAATTCTAAAAACTTCTTAATCATTTTTTCGTTAACAGTAGATGTATCGTTAACATCTGTACCATTTAAAACGTTATCCATATCGAGTGACAAAGCCAATTCTGGATATTTTGTTGCAATCCATTTATTTAACGTTGTCAGTGCACTCATATCATAACCTTCGTTTATATAACTAATTGCTAAAGTTTTCAATGCTTCTAAATTCTTTGGATCCAATAACAAACATTTTTCTAAAGCACTGATACCATTTATTTCTTTTTCATTTTGTGTTTGGACAAGCCCTAGTCTTAGCCATGCATCTACATGCTTTGGATCTTCCTTGACTGCAGCTTCAAATGCTAATGCAGCTTCACTTAATTTGGCCCCATTCTCCATTAAAATACAACCAATCTTGTATGCATTTGGATTCCCAAGATATTCGTTCTTTGAATCTTCAAATTCATATTCGCCACCTTCATTGAACTTTGTACCAAAATAACCTCCACGATCTGGAATTAAATCTTCAACTTCGTCATGTAAACTATCCCAAACTTTTTGAAACTCGGATTGGTAATCAGAATCAATAATAATATCATCATCTAAATTTTCAGCTTGCATTTCCTTAGTTTCAACTTCATCGTTCAATTTCAAATTAGCTGATACTTCATTCTCTAGATCCACAAACTGTTTATCCCAATTTGTGTCGTCTGCCATTGTTTTATTTTGAAACTCACCATCTCTATACGTCGGTCTAATGATTTGAGTTGGCCTAGACATACTCGAATAGAAAGTATTCATGCTTTGCATACTTTGTTGGTAATGAGGTTTATAATGGTTATTTCTTTGACTTACTGGTGCACTCATATCAGTCTGGGAATTAAATTCCATTGACCAATTTTTAGAATGTCCATTGTAGTTTCTTAAACCTACTGTTTCTACCGGTGGGGTTGGAATCTGATTTTGAATGTGATTTGTAGAATAAGTACTTGTTTGGACTGGAGTCATACCCAGTTTCAAAGATGAGCTACTACCATTTTGAAAGTTATTAATTTGAGATAAGTTTTTGTCAGAAACAAAATTTTGAGAACCTTTAAACTGTTGAGATGGATTCTGAACAAATGAAGAAGATGAACCAGTTTCATTCAATCTATGAGAAAAATGGTTTTCATTTTGTTGCGTATGCTTGTTCAATTGCATTAATGGGTTATTGCCCACTGAACAATCTGCCATATTCATTACGGTAATAATAATTAGACTACTTCTTGTGTTATTTTAACGTTTGAAAAGTTCTCTATCAAGTTACCACCACTTCCTATCCTTTTATATCAACACAAAGTGGGGATCTGTTACTCATTGGAGTTCCGGACCTGCTCGTCTAAAGCCGTCCGAAATTTCCCGAGTCGGGTAAAAAAAATACATTTTTGATAATTAAGAAACAATATGAAAAATACGATTAAAGCTGGTACTGATAGGTGATGAGCTAGAGAGTGATTGAATAGGTAAGTGTCCAAAGGATGGCAAGACCAGTGGATATTAATCAACTTTTGGGAAACTTGAAGAAGGGAAACCAAAATAACAAGGTTACCAAAATTGGAGAGTTCAAAAAGGCTAAATTCCTTAGTAAAGCAGAAAGGGAACAACTTATTAACGAAAAGGAAATAAGGAAATCAAATGTTATAGTTGATGACAAAAAAAGCTTTGTTTCTAAAGAATTTAATAATAAAAATGTCGTTCAACGAACCGCCGTTGAGAAGGAAACCTTTGATAAAAACGCTGGTAACTCTTCTAAACCTTTGAGGAAATCAGAGTTTCAATTCCAATGGCAAGAATCAGATGACACATTATCGAATTATGTCCCAATAATATCAAAATCTGCTGCTCACTTGTTGAAGAAAGACACATCAAAACCAACACTTGACACAATGGAGAAATCATATATGGGGAAACATTGGTCTGAAAAGACATATAATGAAATGAATGAAAGAGATTGGAGAATAATGAGAGAAGATTTCCATATCACTACTAAAGGAGGATCTATTGAACATCCCTTACGTAACTGGAACGAATTGAAACTAGTTCCTAAAGACTTGTTGGATATTATCGTCAATAAACTACATTTTATGACACCGACCCCAATTCAAAGAGTCACAATACCTAATGTCAATGGTAAAAGAGATTTATTAGGTGTTGCTTCAACTGGGTCTGGTAAGACTTTATCTTTTCTTATTCCAATATTTACTAAACTCTGTACTCTACCACCAAAACCCACATCAATTAAAGTTTTAGAAGGACCTAAAGCATTAATTCTTGCACCTACTAGAGAATTAGCTCAACAAATTAGAAATGATGCAGAGACAGTAACTAAACTTTGGAAATCTCATGATTTTACTGTAGTTTCTATTGTTGGTGGTCATGCAATGGAAGAAATTACGTTTGATTTAGGTAATGGTTGTGATATTTTAGTTGCTACACCAGGTAGACTAATCGACTGTTTAGAGAATCATATATTGAACGTTAGCGAAGTTGCCACTTTAGTACTTGATGAGGCCGATAAAATGATAGATCTAGGTTTTGAGGATCAATTGACTACGATTTTAAGTATTTTGGATGCAAATTCTTCTAATAAGAGAAGGCAGACAATGATGTTTACAGCAACAATAACCCCTCCTATTGAAAAAATAGCAAATGGATATTTGAATAAACCGGCATATGTTACAATTGGTAATACGGACGGTTATGTTCCTAAAATTACCCAACTTGTTGAATATATTCCAGATGAGGAAGTTCGATTCAAGAGAATAAAACAATTATTAAAAGAATTCAAACCACCAGTTATTATATTTATCAATTACAAGAGAACAGCAGACTGGTTAGCACAAAAATTTCATGAAGAAACTAATACAAGAATAACGACATTACATGGTTCGAAGAATCAGGAACAAAGAGAGACTTCACTTCAGTTATTGAGATCTGGTAATGTAAAGGTAATGATTGCAACAAACGTTGCCGCTAGAGGTTTAGATATTCCGAACGTTTCATTGGTAATAAATTATCAAATGTCCAAAGAGTTTGAAGATTATGTTCATAGAATTGGTAGAACAGGTAGAGCTGGGAATTATGGTACTGCAATGACATTCATTGGCAATGGAGAAGACTCTGATGTCATGAAACAACTTCATACATATGTTGATACACATAATCCTACTGGTGACAACCAATTTGATAGAAAAGTGAGTGAACTATATAAAACAAAGAATGATAAATTCCAGAATATTGTATTTTAGTTGCACAGATATATAGATATTATGATGCATGATAGAAAATTATCTATTCTCCTCCACATAAGTCTCTAAGTCACATACTAGTATACAGGCAGTTCATTGCCTGAAATTTAATTTCGACGTGACAGATGTCAAAAAAAAGTCTCCAGGGGGCGAGTCGAACGCCCGATCTCAAGATTTCGTGTTAAATTACAGTCTTGCGCCTTAAACCAACTTGGCTACCTAGAGAAACCCAATATTTTTTTTGTTGTAATGTAGCATTGCCAGCCTTTACTCCAAAGCTTGAACTATATTGTATTGTTTTGGCCAGGGTTATTTGTAGAATGTTAAATAAAGTATTATAGTAAGTTTGAAATAGAGTCCCGTGAAGTCTATCTCCAATAATCAGTATTAGTGATTTATCTTTTATAGTATAATAATTCAAATGTATATTCTGTATATTTTGTTATGTATTATGTAAGTAGTTATATTTGAGATATCCTCGTCTTTTATATCTTATTTTTCTCGATAACGCTTAACACGTGTGTCTTCTTTTAATTGGTCAATATTAAAACAGTATTGATTCTAATTCAACTAAAGATATCATAATTCTAATACTAGAATTATGGTCACTATTCTAAGACTAAATTACTATTATAATTTAGTCTGAATCAATACAAATATCGGCGGCTTCGAAGGATCCTCGCACCTAGTGTTTTGCTAAGTAAAATCGTTTTAGTTCACTAAGTGTTTGGACGTAGTAGTTCCTTTCTTTATCTGTTCAAACCGAGTAACATCTTTGGTATAATTGCCATCTATTTCCACTTGTTGTAGTATTAAAATCAGGTTGTCTTTAATCTTTTCAGGTTTGGTTCCGAATGCAATCTCACATGGAGCATACCCATACATCATTTTCATATTATTGACAATATGGGCTGCCCAGAAAATGTTTGTTGACCAATGTCTCATTTCTGGTTCCAAATGTTTTAAAATAGCCTTTACCATCTGTACACTACGTTCTGCTTTAGAATTACCACGAGGGTGATAAGCTGAACTATGTACATAACGGATACCAGTACGTTGAGCCAAGTCATGAATATACCCATTGGTCAACGGGGCACCATTATCTGTGACTATCATTTTTGGTTTGCCAAACATTGAATAAATTTGAGATAAAAGTTTACTCACCGTTTTTGAATCCTGTTGTTTTGTTGGGAGTACCATTATTAAGTTGGAGGTATAATCAACAGCTATGGCAAAGTGTGAATTTTCATTATCGGTAGGTAACGGACCTGCGAAATCAAGATGCCAACGACTAAAGACTGGAATACGACTTAAACTTGGCAATTCAGCAGGTAAATCACGAAATTTTTCAAAAACTTCGCAGTGACGGCAGTTTCTTACTACATCTAGATGGATTAAATCACGATTGGGATTCCATATCCTCTCAGCTGTTAACATAACTACTAAAACACGATGCGTGCAGTGAAAACGCTCATGCAACGTCCGGGCTCGTTCCCAGTAATCATGATCGGTAATAACAGCATACAAATTTCTTTCTAGAATCACAAATAAGATTTCATCTTGAACAGAAAACTGAGAAATAATCTGGGCTAGATTCTTTGGAATATGTGGTGAGCGAGTAATAATAATCTCCTTTATTTTTAGTAGCTGTGGGAAAGACAACTGAGTGACATTCGTGATCAAGAAGTCGTGATCGTTAGAGTCATTTGATTCAGTTGCTGGAGTATCAGTAGTAGTGCCTGGTGTGTTACCGGTTGTCGAGGGGGATAAGTTACCAGGTGGATCACTATCAGGGGCAGAGATATTGGCATTAGCGACTTGGCTGGTGCGCAAAAGGAGTTGGGAAGTTTTAGACTCATGAGGTGGATCACACCCTGATTTGACTTCATCTACGGTTTGGATGAAATCCTGTCCAGGAACTTCAATTTCTTTCATCCCGTTACCTGTAGACCTCAAAATAGTTTCTTTCGTTTTCAAAAGGTCTTTTGGTTTGGCGTTAGGTTCTTTTACTTCAGGAACAGCCTTTGCAGTATTGGATAAAGCATCAACTTGACAGTCTTCTTCTTTGATATTATCTTGTTCTTGTTTAGTAGTTGTTTCTTCTTTGGCAATGTCTTGTTGTTGTTGAAAAGTAGCCTCTTCTCTTTGTTTAATCGCCATCACTTGTTCTGATAGAACATTTAACTGAGACATAATTTTTTGCATGGAGTCCTTGAGTTCACTGACATCCTTTCTTGTCTCCTTGGAGGAGATATCAAGTTCTGAAACTTTAGTAGTTAAGTCTGACATTTAAATAATAAGTTGGTTGATTTGGTTGTTGTTTTTAAGCTTAACAAAAATATATTTTTGTATTGTTTTGGCCAGGGTTATTTGTAGAATGTTAAATAAAGTATTATAGTAAGTTTGAAATAGAGTCCCGTGAAGTCTATCTCCAATAATCAGTATTAGTGATTTATCTTTTATAGTATAATAATTTAAATGTATATTCTGTATATTTTGTTATGTATTATGTAAGTAGTTATATTTGAGATATCCTCGTCTTTTATATCTTATTTTTCTCGATAACGCTTAACACGTGTGTCTTCTTTTAATTGGTCAATATTAAAACAGTATTGATTCTAATTCAACTAAAGATATCATAATTCTAATACTAGAATTATGGTCACTATTCTAAGACTAAATTACTATTATAATTTAGTCTGAATCAATACAATATTACTATTTTCTTATAACGAAACTTGATTGTCTATATATATAAAATATATAGCAAATAAAACAAACTAGAAATAGGAATAGATATTTCTAAACTACCAGAAATATCTCTTCCTTTATATACTTTTCAGGATTCCATAATAACGGAGGTATCGGTGGTGATTATAATTAAACTAAATGATAGATCACAATGGTCACACGTTTCCTTATCTTATCTTATATTTACATTGTCAATTATTGGTTAATATCATTCCTTAAAACTGATTGGTCCGTTCAGATGTTCCTACAGCATTTTTTGTAAAATATTGGTAATAGATATTGGTAATAATAATAGTAAATGGTAAAGTCTTATTTAGTAGGGTAAAACTTATAATATTTATTAGATCATTTTCTAAATCTAAATAGAAATATAATAATATATAATTCTCAATTTCAAATACTTCAAATCAACCAGTTCTTGAGACCTATTTATACCTTTTTATTTTCACTTCTCCGATATCGGTTTACTTCTAACTTCATGTCATTACTAATTCTTAACCTTTCCTTAGTTCCGTAAGGTGTCTTACCATTTCTAATCCTATCATATCATTTCCATAGTTCGGTAAAGTATTGTATCATTTCTAATCCTATCTTATCATCTCCGTAGTTCGGTAATGTATTGTATCATTTCTAATCTTATCATATCATCTCCGTAGTTCGGTAATGTATTAATTCTTACATAGCATTTCCTCTATTCCGTAATCCACTAAATCCTCAAAGTTGTTTATAATCCTTTCTGACTCTTTTCTGTTACTTATCAATCTGTAATCCGTTATGGTATGTTAGTATTGTATTTTCATATTCACTTACTTTAGTGTACGCTAATTCACTCTTATCAACTTAATAGTTTTCACTATAAGTGGTGATTGACTCTAATTGAGTACTGCGTTAATTTAGTAGAAGGTCTTAATCATTATCATAATTACTTCTATCATCATAGAGAGTCTATCCTCTCGAGTTAATTCAAAATCAATTAGTCAAAGCTAATAATAACATAATAAAATCATTCATCATTCTCCATGACCATCTGGTCTGATGCTAACATAACACTCTAATACCTGTATGGCTTTACTAGGAGAAACTAGTAGATAACGCTCGAGAATTCCACACAGCTTTGCACAACCGTTAACTAAAGTTGGCCGAAAACGTAGACGTGTCTGTTCAAAACTTAAAGATCATAACAATCATAACATAAAATCAAAAGCCTTATTTCAGACTAAACATAAAACAAAAGTCTTCTTGAGACAAAACATAATATTAAATTAATCAAATAAATGTTGTTAATAAACACGTGAGAAACATGTGACAAGCACGTGACAAAATAATGGTTACTGACGTAAATCACATATCTTACATTTTTAAAAATTATGTACTGTGCTACCTACGTTGGGTACGTTTGGTCAATTAATTTAGGAGCTCTTATTTTTATCTTCTGTAATATATTTTCGTAATACACTCTGCTGATATAAGCAAAAATTACACAAAAATATTCTGCAAGGTCTTTGAACATTTAAATGTTTCGTCATTGAGTGGTTCTGGACAACCAGAATGTATTTGTCGGCTTCGTCTTACTTAGTGCACTGGCGACAACAGTTAGTGACAATATAATGGCATTATTCTGCCTCGACTTAAGACATATGAATACCCAAGCCCACTTCATCGGTAAGTGATCACAAAATTAGTCATTTTGCGAAATATAAAAACCCCTATAAGGTATTAACAATGTTACATGATCAAATGCGCTATTCGATAATACTAAGAGCAGAATTTTCAACTATTTTGTTTATTGCTTACCTAATCGGTTGTATTAAAGATCGTCTTTATTCTGTTTGTCTTTATGTACTTATTCTACCAACATATTTTAGGGCCATTGTCTATTCATAGAAGAAAAAGGTAACTGTTAACCTCACAAGGCTGATGGCATAACCAGTGGCCATTGTAACAGAAATATATAAAGATAAGAATCACATCTGACAAACTTATATCAGTGAGTATATTATTGTGCCAGAGAATTCCTGAGTTTCTTCAATGGGCAAAAACATGATATATATTAACTTTCCTCCAATCGTTTCCCCAAATATATATCTGAAATTTTAAACGCTATATAAAACTACGATATAAGTAGATTTCTTCGCAATTATATATGATTGATCGTTGCAATCTCTGGACTCCCTAAGATGAGGTTGATATTGACTTCTTGACTACAGCCATCAGTTTTCACCAGCCAGAGTTCCTTGTCAAGTCCGCATATTATACCTCGAAAAAATCCACTTGCTGTTTGATGAAACTCGAAATGATCGTTCATCACGATTTTTTGATAGTCGAAAATTTTTCATTCCTTCCGATGAGCAGTAAATAATATGAAAGATCTCTGTTTAACTGATATTGAAGATGTCTCTCTCTGATCTTGTTTGCGTTGTGAACAATCTATATTCCCATATCGACATCATAAATCAAAATGGCTAAGGAAAACAAAGAATCTAAATCTGAAGATAACTATGATGCTAGAATGCCAGCTGTTGTAGAATTCGCTAAGCCATTAGCTTCCAAGAAGTTGAATAAAAAGGTCTTAAAGACTGTCAAGAAGGCCTCCAAGGCTAAAAATGTCAAGAGAGGTGTCAAGGAAGTCGTTAAGGCTCTAAGAAAGGGTGACAAGGGTCTAGTTGTCATTGCTGGTGATATCTACCCAGCTGATGTCATCTCTCATATTCCTGTCTTATGTGAAGATCAATCTGTTCCATACGTTTTTCTACCATCTAAGCAAGATTTAGGTTCTGCTGGTGCCACCAAGAGACCAACATCTGTTGTTTTTATTGTTCCTGGTAGCAATAAGAAGAAGGATGGTAAAGCTAAGGAAGAAGAATACAAGGAATCATTCAACGATGTGGTAAAGGAAGTCGAAGCTTTATAAGGGTCGTCAATGACGAGGGTTCAATAAGCATTTAATCAGAAATTTATATATATATGTATATTTTATAATTTGTACAATTAACGTAATTGAGAGTTAGTAATAGAAGGTGTATTGATAGAAATTATATGCTATATATATAACTCTGTGGTACACTAATCTGTGTGGACGTTCCACTTGAAATATGTAAGTGTTTTATATGATTAGTTTATAAAGTCAAGCCCATTGAACTTTCTATGGTCTTCTGTTGTTGTTTTTTCCATAAAAATTTAATGTGAAACTAATCTTCACTTAAACATATTTAAAGTAGGAAAAGAGGATCTCCAGAACATACGCAAGTGAGTATTACAATCAATGAAAACAAGAAAGGTGCTTGTATCCCACAATAATAATATTTCCAAACTGGCACAGCCCCCTGTTAAACGATTTAAGGCACATTCAGAGTACTTTGAATCTCAGGATATTTGGCAAAATTTAGATCATATAAAATACTATAACAAAGATGCTGATAAACAAATCCACAATAGTTGTATTTTTATTCCAATATCAAGAAAAATAGATTTGCAGGATATCAATGCCTGTGTTGAAGAACTTCAAAATATTGTTTCTCCAGAGAGAATACAGTTACTATCCACTACTAATAGCGAACCATTGTATTATCTTACTCTGACTAATATTTCACTCCTAAACTGCTGTCTTATATTTCCAGTTATATTTGCACTGAACAACAGAAACTGGTTTGAACAATACAATAAAAATTTCTTCAAAATATCCAATGGTTCATCGTTCCATGGTAATTTCTACACTTCCAACAGCTGTAAAATGACCAATAAACTTCAAAGAAACACCCAGAAAACAAGATTTATAAACTCCTCTATAGTAGAGTCTGAGTTAAGTACAATATCGAGGTTTAAAGAATACACTATTGGTTCAAAGACCTCGATGAGATTGACCTCTTTCATGAATGATATTGTCTCTTTTCTTCCCCAACTGATATTTGGGAAATATCAGAAGAGCCTAGGCAAGCAATTTGGAATAGCATTGAGCGGTAGACAAAAGTATCTGAATATAAGTATATCAGAATTACCATTTATTGGTAAACAATTCTTTGATCCTGTGCTCTTGAAAAACACCAACTACTTGTTGATTGATGAATCCAAAAAGAGTTTAGAGAATTATGAGTTAGAACTACGAAAGTTCAATGAAGTTGAACCTGAACCTTCAAAGAATATTGAAAATTCCCTTTCCCAAAATAAAGATATGGGCAACAGTTCTAGATTTCAATCAACTTCACCAAGCAGTGGACGATTATCTACTGCGTCTAGATATGGTAATGCAGGGTTTCATTCTCCATCCTCTGGGCAAGCAACGGAAAGTAGATACTCTCAGCCACAGAGCACTCTGGGTAAAAGATCAAATTATCTATCACAAGAAGAGGTGAAACAGCTTTGTATAGCGTCCATAATGGCGTCAATAGATTTTGTGAAAACAAAGTCTCCATATCAAATATTCAAAACGTACATTCAGATACCGAAACAAGACTACATAGAGAAAGTATTCCAAAGTTTAAATGACCTAAGATCTCAAACAAATTGTAATATTGTTATTCTAAATCTAAACAACTTGCACGACTCAGAACCATGGTTTCAATCATTGGATACCTCAAAATATACGACGATAGTTCAAAAACCCCATCCCAGCTCAATACGTGTAGTTAGCATTGGAGGTGTCAGTGAGTATATTATAAAAGCATTAACTCTAATTCAAGAAATAATGAATTCTTAAATATTAAAATAGTATAGTGAATACATAAGCTACTTGTAACAAAATTGTTCTAACTAATTCAAATAATCAATCTGCATGAAAGTATCTTTTCATAGAATGTAAGAAATGTAAGTAAATCAAGATTTTGCAAGGATGAATTTCGGATGGAAAATTGAATTATTTTCAAGATGAGTTTGAAAAGAGAGAAAGACGTTAAACATGAACAAAGACTGTACCACCAAGTGTATTGTCTGAAAGCGTTCTAAAGCAAGTAATGTTTAGTAGTAATCCAGGAAAGAAGAATAAACGAAGGTCATTTTTTCTCTTTGGAGCAGACACTAAATCTGAGGAAGCTAATGTCCAATCTAAATCGGGAACTTTGACAAATACCAATCTAAAACCAAACACTCACAAACCATCCACTGATGTGACAGTTGATTCAAAATCTAATCTCCAGAAATGTAACAGAATGTCAGCAAAAAATATACCGGGCGCTTTGGAGAAGAGACCATTGTCTAATAATGAAGGAATAAGTAGCCCGTCAATGTACCCAATTAGTTCCACATCAAGTGTTTATACTAGTAGTAGTTCTAATGGCAACGTACGAGGAAGTATTGTTTCAGATTTTCCGAACTCCAAAATAATCAAGGATACTAGGCATAGTACTCAACCATCTATTGATATATTTCAGCAGAATTTCACTCAGAATGCTAAAAGAATAGTAAGTAGTGAGAGAGCTAGACGTCCGCCTCCCCCTGACCTTGATATAGATGCTGTAAGAGATTCTATAGAGTCAAAAAGATTGACACCGTCTGTATCAGCGGATACATCAAGACCTAAAGATTTGAATAATGAAATTGATGATGAAACTAACGATAATGCAAGTGTAGGCATCATGGAACAAAATTCATTCACAATGGGCAAAGATGGTGCATTACTTCAACAGCATAGAAGGCAAAGGTCCAAGGCAGAAGAACTTTTAGATGATGTGGATATATACCTTCAGCAGCATCGAACACAGTCTTTGTCACCAGTGATAAACCCTGATATGTCTCACAGTGACAACAAGCTAGCTGACGTATTAGACAGTGGTCATAGGGACTTTTCTACAGGAACCTTCATTGATTCTCTAAATACTGATATATCTGCAGGAGTGACTAGTCCGTTAGAACTAAAGACCTTACCTGCTGAACCATTTATGAGCAAACCAGATGATATTGAAACTAAATCATCTGTTACAGAAAATACTGGAAATAATCAATTTTCATTTACCGAGTCACTAAATGATAGTTCAAGTGGCATTTCTATTGAAGAATCTATAAAAGAAGGTGTGCATATTGAGACATCAGAAAACAACAACGATAACGATATCATAAAAAACACCAATCCATTCATTGATTATGAAAATACAACGAATTTCAAAAAAACAGAAACTACTGGAGCATTGAGAATTACCAATGTTGGAACAGAAAGCATACATTCTAATACCTCATCCTATTCAAGTGGAGAGCCATTGGCTATACCTAGGAAGATTCCAAATCCGTTCAGATTTGATTATGGAAACGAAAATGTCTCTGAATGTGAGTCGAATCCTGCTCATGATTTAGAAAGCGAAGATATTACGTATCAAGAACCTCGGAGAAGATTCAGAGTAGTGAACGAAGACAGGCCTACATTCTACACTAACGATGAGGATGATTATGACGATTCATCATCTGAGAATTATGCTATCAGTACACAAAATAGTCCCTTACAACCTATCGAGTTACAGTCTCCTGAAGGTACACCATCAATAACCAATACATTCTCTGATCATATTAGCCCTGAAATCAATGCAACGCCAAGTGGCTCAGATGCACTTGCAATTTCTGTGTCTGGAGTTAATGCTCCATATGCAAACGATCACATAACAATGACTCCTCCCAAAGTTCGTGAGGTGTCTGACACTAATACGATGACCACAACTTCTATTAGTACTAAAAGTTCTCTATCTTCTGCATCGCCTAAAAGAGTTAAGCCAGAAAGACCCTCTAGATTAGTATCGAGTTACATCGAAGAACTAAGATTGAAATATTATAAAACATCAAATTTTCTACAAGCTCCACCCAATCTTCCAGCCTCTTTAAAGCAGAAAAACAATTTGATTCAGCCCAAAAACATTAGAGTCAGAATTAGAACGAATACTAAACAGATTGGTATTAAGCATGGGAGAATTAAGGAAAAATTGTTGACTCTCGAAACAGCAAATGAAGATAAAGGTAAGGATAGTACTAATTCAAGTTTTGTTGATCACACAAAGGAGTTCCATAAGCTTCTTGATAAGGAAGAAACATTACACGAAGAAACTGAAGATGATTATGAAGATTATTTGAAAGATATTCCTGGTGATGAAGCATATAATAGTGATGATGCTATGGCACCATTGAGAGAGAAGAAGGCCTACCACGGCCTAAACGGTGTTTCGAGAAATAGCACTGTTATAAGTTACTATACAAAATCGAAAAATAGGATGAGGGCAGGGACACTTGATATTTATAATGCATACGAGCATACACTTCCTACTAGTATCTTGAATGAATACAAAGAAAATCATTCAAATGCAAATCAGGATAGCGAAAGAATAAAACTTCCCGATGATAGCCATAAATCAGACAATCTTGGTTTGCATTATTCAAGCATGGGTAAAGGACTTCGCGTCGCAAATCCAGATACAGATAGTGAATAGCATTGATATATCACTATAACTGGATTAGGATTTGGTTGAACTATTCATATATACGTTATAAATAGTAAGATTAAGGACTTTCATATAAATGACAGTAAGTTACCCGCATACATTTATCTCAATATCAATGCGTCGTACTGTTTTTTTTTCAACGTGTCTGATTTTGTTATGGAAGAAGATACTCAGATCACTCTAAAGAAACAAACTATAAAAACTTTCGATTGAGTTATCCTGTTAAGTGAAAGGCTATCTGTCAATTATAACTCAAAGCACATTACAATGGTAGCTGAAACCAAACAACCAGCGTACACTTTAGTCTTTGATCCATCCCCAAACGGTGAAAGTTTTACTGTTTCAGAATTCCAAAGATCATTAGAAAAGGGATCTGATGAAGAAAAGGTTCGTACTATGAAAGCTATCTTAGTAGCTATGTTAGATGGCAATCCAATGCCAGAGTTGTTAATGCACATTATCAGATTTGTGATGCCGTCTAGGGACAAAAAATTAAAGAAGTTGCTATATTTCTACTGGGAGATTGTTCCAAAGTTAGAAGCCGATGGCAAATTAAGACATGAAATGATTTTGGTATGTAATGCTATCCAACATGATTTACAACATCCGAATGAGTATATTAGAGGCAACACCTTGAGATTTTTAACGAAGTTAAAGGAAGCCGAATTATTGGAACAGATGGTTCCATCTGTTATGAGCTGCTTGGAATATCGCCACGCTTACGTTCGTAAGTATGCTATTTTGGCTGTCTTATCAATATACAAGGTCAGTGAACATTTAATTCCCGATGCAAAAGATATCATTCGCACCTTTTTGACAGCTGAGACAGACCCAATTTGTAAAAGAAACGCATTTATTGGTATCTCTGAATTAGATCGTGATGCAGCTTTACAATATTTAGAGGAAAATATTGCTGATCTTGAAAATTTGGATCCATTATTGCAAGCGATTTTTGTTGAATTTATCAGAAAGGATGCTACTCAGACCCGAAGTTTGAAAGCTCAATACGTCTCTCTTTTACTGGAACTTCTCAATTCAACTACATCAAATGAAGTTGTATTTGAGACTGCTTTGGCATTAACCGTTTTAACATCAAACCCAGCTGTATTAGTTACTACTGTCACTAGATTGACTGACTTAGCAGTTAAGGTTTCTGACAACAATATTAAGTTAATTGTGTTGGACAGAATTCAAGATATCAACTCAGCTAACCCTGGTTCCTTGGAGGAATTAACTTTAGATATCCTACGTTTACTAAACACCGAAGATATTGATGTTCGCTCTAAAGCTTTGGATATCTGTATGCATTTGGTTACTTCCAGAAACGTTGACGATGTCGTTCAATTGTTAAAGAAAGAACTACAAGTCGCGGTTGCTAATAGTGATAAGGAAAAGTCTATGGAATATAGACAACTATTGATCAAAACTATCTCTGCCATTGCAATCAAGTTTGTTGAAATGGCCGCTAATGTTGTGTCATTACTGCTGGAATTCATTGCTGATCTAAATTCTGTTGCTGCTTGTGGCGTCATTTCGTTCATCAAGGAGGTTGTTGAAAAGTACCCTCAATCAAGACAAGATATTTTAGGTAAGTTGATTTTTGCTCTTGACGCTGTTAAATCTGCCAAGGCCTACCGTGGTGGTTTATGGATTTTGGGTGAATACTCAGTTTCTGCTGCTGAAATTCAACACTCATGGAAACATATTCGTAACAGTGTTGGTGAGGTGCCAATTTTGCAATCTGAACTTCAAAAGTTGGCTCAGAAGCAAGAAGAAACCGAGGAAGATAACATTCCAGCTAAGGCTACTGGTCCAGTGATTTTACCAGATGGTACATATGCCACTGAAAGCTCATTTGGTTCCAAAGATCTCAAGAAGTCCGTTACAGCCTCTGAACGTGAATCTAGACCACCATTGCGTCGTTTCATTCTTAGCGGCGACTTTTACACTGCTTCAATTTTAGCAAGTACTATCATCAAGTTGGTTTTGAAGTTTGAAAAGGTGTCCAAAGACCAAAAGATTGTCAATGCCTTGAAGGCTGAGGGGTTGTTGATTCTTGTCAGCATCTTAAGAGTTGGACAAAGTTCCATTGTTGATAGAAAGATCGATGAAGATTCGTCTGAAAGAATATTAGTTGCTGTCTCCATTTTAATGGATGAAGCTAACCCAAACGAAAAGGATTCTGAAAGATCACTGTTAGAAGTAGCTTTCCTAGATGCTACAAGGACGTCATTTGAGAAGCAAGTATCCTTGAACAGAAACAAGAATCCAAACAGACCTCTCAAGGATGTCAGTCACACTGCGGAACCAATTGAAAAGGCTATCTCATTTAGGCAGTTTGCCAATGCAGATTCAGTTGTTGTTGAAAAAGATAGCATTGAGGAAGATTTGGAATTGGCAATCAATGGCGACGCTGCTAGCTTTAATGTTGGTCATGCTTCGTCCAAGTTAAAGAAGATTGTTCCATTAACCGGTTTCTCAGATCCAGTGTATGCTGAGGCCTACATTACTAGCAACAAGTTTGATTTTGTTTTAGATGTCTTACTTGTCAACCAAACTAAAGAGACGTTGAAGAACCTACATGTTCAATTTGCCACTCTAGGTGATTTGAAGATCATTGATAATCCAGCAAGTACCAATGTTGTTCCACATGGTTTCCATAGAATTACCGTAACAGTTAAGGTCTCTTCAGCCGATACAGGCGTTATTTTCGGTAACATTATTTACGATGGTGCTCATGGTGAAGATGCCCGTTACGTTATCCTGAACGATGTCCATGTTGATATTATGGATTATATCAAACCAGGTATTACCAATGATGAAGAATTCCGCACTATGTGGAATGAATTTGAATGGGAAAACAAAATATCGGTCAAGTCTGACCTCCCATCCTTACACGCATATTTGAGACAATTATGTAAAGGTACCAACATGGGTATTTTAACACCAGCGGAATCATTGGGTGAAGAAGACTGTAGATTCTTAAGTTGTAACCTATATGCTAAATCCTCATTCGGTGAAGATGCTTTGGCTAATTTGTGTATCGAAATGGATACCACAACCAAAGAGGTTGTAGGTTACGTTCGTATTCGTTCCAAGGGCCAAGGTTTGGCTTTATCATTAGGTGACAGAGTCGCTCTAATCGCGAAAGAGAGTAACAAGGTTAAGCTACTTAGAATTTAGTCCTTTCACAATAATGTTTCATATGTACGAATACTACTAAATAATATGTATATGAACGATAAACGGTCCAGGTAAGGCTATTAAGAATATTTGATGTTTTAAAGTTATTAGTCTTCATTTGTATATATAAAAATATACATATTATTTACACGGCTTAGGTATAACGCTCTATTAATTAGCAGAGATTGTATTCTCGTTAAAAGGCATTTGGAAACTGCTAATCAAAGTTCTTGCCTGTTCATTAGTTTGGGCAGATGTGTTAATGTTAACATGCATACCAAAAGTCTTTGGCCACAAATCTTGATTAGAATCAATTTCAGGGAAAAACTTCACATCCTCGGAGCTTAAACCAAAAGAAATATTACCATTTCTGTCACCTGAAGTCATACTGATACCTTTATATTCTCTGATTCTTGGTAATACGATTTCAGATAATGTCGACATGAATTGAGACATTTCATAACCGGTTAATTTAACCTTGGCACCCATTTGATGACCCTTTCTAATTTTCCAAGTTGGTACATCAGATTTAGAGTATATAACATGTGGTTTACATCCAGTAATTTGTTGTAATTGTAATGCAGCGCCAATTGTCAACATTTCATTTTCTCTAGCATCTCTGACATAACAATTTAGTGTAATACTTTCTAATTCAGGAATGTTGTTCCACGTACTAGGGTAAATATTTGGAAGTTGGGCCTTCGAACCTCTTGGCTTTTTCAACGGTCTATTGATATAATATGGTGACTCTCCTGGCCACTCTCTCTTCTTTATACCTTTGATAACTTTGGCATTATGTTGATAATTTATCAATAAAAGATCAGGTTGGATGGAAGTCAAATAATGTTCACTCAACCTATCCTGGCGTGTATCCTTTGGTCTAAAGGCAGGAGATCTGATATCATCCTTGTCATATTTCAACTCTGGAAATCTTGGAGAGAGTTTAGATTTGTCAATTTTAACTAAATGATGAACCGGTTTGACAATCGAACAGCCAACTCTACCTTCCAAACTGGATGTTGTTGAGAAGGTCCTGACAGTATTCAATAGACAGAATCTTTGCATGTTTCTAGATAAAAGTTGCAGTTTGTACTACGTAAGTCTAAATCTACTATAGTTTTCCCTTTCAATTCGTTGTGAACGGTTGATTATTTTGATATTTCGTTAAGCATTTTTCGGTGTCTCGAAAAACAGAATTTATAAGAAAGACTTAGAGATCCTCTTAATAACGGATAAGTGTATGTATGGTGAATACACAATCGTATATACATTCTGCTGTGCTTATTTTACAATTGTTACAGTAAGAATTGGTCACTTTAACCGGTTAGAACGGATGTTGTTTCTCATTAAAGAATGATTATAATGTAGAAGTCAGCATCTTATGATTAAAACTCCTTCAACATATGATAATAGCGTACTTGTCAAATGATGTATACTACTGTTCTCCATCTAGACAATGATGGGAAACTGGGAAGACTTCTCAATCTTGATTCATGTTACTAAGATGAAAAGTAAAATGAAAAAAATGTTCAAAGCGAGTTTCAACAAACCAAATGAACAACTTTGCTGGTGTTGATGAAACTTGTCCTGGTCTTTGAGTTTATCTTACTCTGTATCCTTTACATGACTAAATCAAGACCATTTGATGTTCCTATCCCAAAGATTCCGGTAGCTCCATACCCAATTGTTACCAATTCCTGTGATATTGTATGTGGATTTGGTAGAGGCTCTTCAGAGCTGGGTATCCCAACAGCAAATGTCCCAGTTGAACAATTACCTGCTGCTATCAATAACTTCGATTTGGGTGTTTATTTTGGCTTTGCCAGATTGGAACCATTGGACCATGTATCGAGCATGGTGATTAGAAAGGATGGTACAAAGGTTGAGTACAACTATGGTAAATATTTATCAGAGAAAAGAGGTGATCTAGGTATTCTTCCGGTTGTTTTATCTGTTGGTAAGAACCCATTTTATGGTAATGACTTCAAAACTGTTGAGCTTCATGTTCTTCATAAATTCACACACGATTTCTACGGTGCTAAGGTCAAATTTAATGTTCTGGGTTACATAAGACCAGAACTAAATTACACAACTAAAGAGGCTTTGATAAATGATATCAATACAGACATCGATATATCTCGCAATATATTATCAACCAAGGAATATCAAAAATACCAAAATCAACTACTGTGATGGTTAACAACATTTGCCTCTAGTTGTCTGTTTAAGAGATCTCTTCTCCATTTATAAATTAGAACCTAAATGTATATATCTATTTCAATGTAACAATAGACTTTTCTTGAAATGCAAAGTATCAAGTCTCAAAAGAGCTTTCTAGGATGTCTATATCCTCAGGCATATACATATTACAAAATTCAATTAATGATGGTAAAATCTTTTTGGTACGATTTGGAATCCTTCCCCATACTTCATTGATGATATATGCACGTTTCTCCAAATAAGATTTGGATGGGTCAAAGAATATCAACTGACAATATAATCTCCAAAATGTACCTCCTTCTAAGAAATATTTTATCTTTGAGTTTAGTATAAAAATAAATATCTCAGTTTCAATATCTTTCGTATTCTCTTTTGATTGCATCTGAATCAATGAGTTCAATAGTATCTCTTGTCCTTTCTTTGAACCTCCGTACATCAATCTTTTCTTTAACTTCTCCAAAACAGGAGCAGGTAAAAATTGTTCATCTGATAATTTTGAATATCTACTTTTCACAGCAGATGCCTTTAAAAATATTTCATATTGAATATAATCCCAAAAGATTTCAAAATCATCACTATCTTCGATATGATTATCAAATGATCTAGAAATTTGATCTAGCAAGGATTCTAATGTGTCAAGCTCACTAAGCTTAACCAAAATTGAATATAAGAGACTCAAAATAGAAGTCTTTTTGAGTGAAATTGCTAACCCCCTAAGGAGAATATTCCTGGCAGTAACCAAATCGTCTTGTTGTTCAATAAGCCAATGAGCATATTTGATCCAAATTATGTCATAGTTGGCTAATGGTAATAAAGCTCTTTGAAATAATAAGTGCGTGGAATCTGGATTGTTTAAATTTATCATGTAGTTTAGATATTTTTCCCAAATTTCTATATCATTATCAGACATGAGAGTTTCTGTGGAGCAATAATATTGAGTATTTAATTTCGATTCATAAAAGGAATGAAATTCAAGTACTTGATATTGTACGACCAAGTATAATTCCTTGGTAAATTTTCTCAATTGTTTTTTGGCTTCTAGTAAATATGGACCATGTCTACCTCCAACATGAATATCAATCTTCAACTTTTTCAACAGGTTTTCCTCTGACACAAATAATGCTAATTGTTTCAAGTCTCTAATACTATCAATATGATGTAACCAGAGTAAATAAAATTTACTAAATGAATGCAGAGGTATCTCCAAAATTTTTCTCAATACAATGAAATATCTATTTTGTGTCTTACAACGTTCTCTTAGTTGCATTAAATATAGTTCCCAGAATTCACCGCTATAATAATGTAGTCCAATAAACTTTTCAGCTTTTTCGTATTTCTTGAGTAGTTGCTTGGTATCAATGACAATATCATTACAAAGTCTTAAATAACTTACCCATAGGAGTAATGATCTTTGATTGAATATTTCCAAAGCATGTCTAAAGATTTTGTGTACTTTCCCTATGTGACCTAACTTGAACTCGAACAGAGCATAATCAATATGGTAATTCTCCAAAAATGGAAATTGGAAAAGCATTGAGTTATAAGTAGTCCTTATCAGACTATATAATTTGGGTTCTATTGTCTTGTTAATGGGTGAAGCAATTGATATGATATAGTTGATCAAATTTTCCCAATGGGACAAAGTCTTTGGATATTTAGTCACATTAACTGTTAACGTAGAGAATTTTTCATTAGTAATCAATGTTGTATATTTATCCATAGTGTCTTTGGTAAATTTGTCAATAGTTTATTCATAGAGATGTTCTATTCAAAGGTTTAAATTTTTACAGTATTTCAATTTCGTCTCAATAAGCGAAAACCGAGAAACAAGTATAAAAAAAATAGATATATCGAAATATCATGTTAGGATAATAAATAAGTAAGTCTATACATAACACATGAATGGTTGTTACAATTGTGATTTAACCCAACCTTCAAGACCGTCTTTGACTATAATCTCTTGTAAATTTTTACCTAATTCACCTACTTTTTGTTCTAAAACTATGGGACCATTTGATGAACCTTCTGTCACTGTAACTTTAGCTTTAGTAATATCCCATTTTAAGAACCAACCTGTTCTTCTAGTTAATACTTTTGGATCGTTTTTATATTTATTTCTTAACTTTTCAACCAATGCAGGTATCTCTAATGTTAGTAATGCATTATTGATTGAATTTCTAAAGAATATATTACCAAATGAACCAGAGACGACGAGATTGATACCCTTTGCTAATAAAGCAGTTGCAGCTTGTTCTCTTGATGAGCCAGTACCAAAATTAAACCCAGTGATTATTATATCACCTGGCTTAACCTTTTGTTGAAATTCGGGATCATAATTTTCCATACAAACCTCTGCCATTTTTTCCTTTGAAATATCATCCTGATATGTATATTTACCAGGATAAATACCATCTGTATTAATGTTATCAGCATCACAAAGAACCATTTCTCCGGTAATTTCCTTTGGAAACTCATCTAACATTTCAACAACACCATCGTTAGTAGTAGATTGATTTGTATCATTAGATTCAATTGTGTTGGACTCTTTCAAAGTTACCTTTACACCATTGAATTGAATTGGTGACTCACCTAAAACTTCTTCTGGAACCCCAATTCTTCCTAATATAGCACTTGCTGCTACAACAGCGGGACTACTTAAATAAGCAAGAGCATCTGGTGAACCCATACGACCTTTAAAATTTCTATTTGTTGCGCTAATACCAACTTCACCTGGTTCAAGTAAACCAGCACCTAAACCAATACATGGACCACATCCACTAGGTAAAGGAGTTGCCCCACTCCTTAAGAGAATATCCCAAATACCTGATTGTTTTGCTTGTGATTCAATTTCTGATGAAGCAGCAGCTATATAAAATTCAACACCAGGTGCAATATGATTGATTTTGTTGAGATCACCTGTTGGACACAAAACATCAGCAGCTGCTTTTAAATCAGATAAACGTGAATTGGTACAAGAGACTAAATAAGCCTTATTGATAATGATATTTTGTTTAGATAAATCTGTTGCAGTATTTGATATTTTAACACTATTAGGACCTGAAATATAATGAGTTAAAGTTGATAAATCAATAGTTATTCTTTTAGCATAATGAGCATCAGGATCTGCTTTTAAACTTATTGCATCTTGTTTCAATTTATTTAAAGTGTTTGTGTTAATACGTGGATGATTTGGACCTAATAATTTGAGTCTATTATCATACCAATCCAATAAAGTTTGATCGACTGGGAATAAACCTGATAGAGCGCCCCATTCTGTTGTCATATTAGCAATAGTGAGTCTATTATCGATTGATAAGTTATTTAATTGATCACCATCGAATTCGATTGAATGATTCAATACTTGATCGTTATTGAAGAGGCCACATAAAGCAATGATAATATCTTTACCGGTAACATTTTTCGGTAAAGAATTGATTAGATCGATTTTGACCACAGGTGGAATTTGCCACCAAGTTTTACCTGTTGACCAAATTGAAGCCGCATCGGTTCTAACGATTGGTGTGCCTAGGGAACCTAACCCACCATAAGTATTTGAATGAGAATCTGAAGCGACGGTCATATTTAATGGGAAAGCATAACCTTGTTCGATCATAATTTGATGACCTATACCTTGACCGGCTTTATAAAAATCTATATCATGCTTCGATGCAAAATTTTCTATATTTTTATATTTAGTTAGGTTTTTAGTTGATTTATTTTGTATATCATGATCCAACGCATTAATAATTTGTTTATTATTTTTAATCTTTTTAGCACCTAAATTCATGAATTTCAATGCAATTGGCCAAGAATTATCATGAGACATACAATAAGCAGGTTTAATTGTGACATAATCACCAGAATGAACCTTTTTAGAGATGTTAATAGAATAATTTTGAACAATTTTTTCAGTTAAATTTTGTCCTTGTTTATAGATTGTTGTTGAAAAGTATCTTTTAACATTCATTGTACAGTGTTATCATATTTGAACATCGGCATTGGAACCATACCGATTTACAACATTGTATCGTTATATATATGATTGTATTATGCATTGACTCATTATATATATTTCCCGTGTAAGTTTTGTAATTCCGATGGGAATGTACGAAAGGTTACCCAGATGCAGTCAATTCAATGAAAAGGTTTCTAATAGCAGTTTTAACAGACAATACCATTCTGTTCACGTATATTGTCTTAACTGTGAACCATAGTAACGGAGACATGATATTATAATTCTGTTCATCATGTCGCTTCGTTATTCGCTTTACTAGTTATATAGAAATGTATATCTTAGTTCAAGGTGTATACTTGATAAAACATGAGCAGAAATCTTCTTACTAAGTAAGATTGTATTCTTGCAGTTTCCAGCCAGTCAATAAATGTACTTAGTAATACAATAGACAATACACACTACAATCCGTCTACCGCCTCACATAGTCACCTGACCTCGTCATACCTTCACACGACACACACAACTTCTCTCACTATACAGAAAACACATCAACAACAAATACATAACAATCTCTTTACAACAACAATCTCATAATAATCTCATACTAAATTTATAGAAATACCTCTTTCGCCACCCGGACAACCCCTTTTCCGTTGTTTTTCGGTGGCAAATTTTTTCATCTTTTTTTTCTTACAAGTTTCTACGAATTTTTCTAACAATTTTTTCTACGATCTTTGTTTCTATTTCATTGTTGTTTCTATTTGCTGTCTTTTCGTCGTTTGTTGTCAACGATACCTTTTTTCTCTTTATATAGTATTTATAATCATTTTTTTTATATGCTATATATATATATGTTGTATAGCAACTTTTTTAGTTTGATCCTTTATTTCTATATCAAATTTTTAGTCTTCTCTCAAAACAACAAAGCCACTATGTCAAACGAAAATAAATCAACTACAACTAAATCTAATACTGCTTGTCAATCTGATTTATTATTATGGAAAAATCCAATTGAAACTGCTAAATATTTTATAGGTTCATTAACAATTTTATTAATTTTGAAAAAAATTAACCTAATCACTTTCTTCTTAAGAATCTTCTATACAATTTTCTTAACTACTGGTTCAATTGAATTCATTTCAAAAGTATTCTTAGGTCAAGGTCTAGTCACAAAATATGGTATCAAAGAATGTCCAAATACTGTTGCCTTAATCAAACCTTATATCGACATGTTGTTAAAACAATTACCCGTTAAACAAGCTAAAATGAGAATGTTAGTCTTTGCGTATGTACCAAAAAATACTTTTAAAGCAGCTGGTATCGCATTCGTCTTACATAAATTATTCTCATTTCTTTCACTTTGGACCATTTTATTCATCAGTGACATCGCTATGTTCACTTTACCAATCTTTTATATCACTTATCAAAAACAAATCGATCAATCAGTATCAAACGTTTGTGAAATGACATTGAAAACAACTGAAAAATATTCAAACATCGTTTGTGAAAAGGTTAATCCACATTTACAAAAATTAGGTGTCTCAAAATATATACATTCTTCAAATGTTACACCAAAATCAACAACTGCAAACCTAGTTAAAGAAGTTCCTTTCGCAAAGAGTTCCGGTATCGATTTACCTTCTGTTCCATCACATTCACCAATTGAAAATACAACAACCGAATTTAACGAACAACAAAAACAACAAGAAACTTTATAAGTTCCGTTTATATCTTTTTTCTTTCACATATATATATATGTAATCGTACATGATTTTATTGCTATCTGTGCTTTATTATTTTTCTCTTTATTATATTAAAACAATAATCATTCATTATATACAAATACGTGAAAATCAATTTTTTACTATTACGAACAAGACTACCTTTTAATACCACTACTAACTTCCAAATCTGGTATGATAGGATCCCTTACATTATCATTTAAATCATCATTATTATAACTCAATTGTTTCTCTGTCCAAAGATTTGGTTCTTGAATGAAATTTTTATCACCAATACCTAAAAATCCACCTTGAATTTCCCAGTCTCTAATTCGTGGTAATGCCAACGTTTCAAATACATCATCTAATGCCATCAATAATTTATCAGATAAATCATTAGAATGACCTGGTGTTGGTGTAATTCTTAACCTTTCTGTACCTCTTGCCACAGTGGGAAAATTAATTGCTTGAACATAAATTTTATGCTTTTCCATTAATAAATCTGATGCTTGTTTAGCTAACGATGCATTACCAATAAGAATTGGTACAATATGTGATGGATTTGGAATTACAGGAATATCTAATGCCTTCAATCCATCTTTGACATAATTTGTATTTTTTTGATTTAATACACGTAAATTTAATTGTGATCTTTGAAATCTTATAGCTTCAGCGGCACCAGCAAGTACAGCAGGTGGTAATGATGTTGTAAAGATGAAACCAGGAGCAAATGAACGTACCCAATCAATTAAATTGGCTGATGCAGCAACATAACCACCAACTGTACCAAATGATTTACCTAATGTACCAGTAATCATATCAACACGATCCATTACAGTTCTTTTCATTTCATTCATTTCTAATGTTGGTGTTGCAATACCAGATTTTAAATGTGCATCAAAATCAACATGTTCAGCAACACCTGCACCATGTGGACCATATAATCCAACAGCATGAACTTCATCTAAAAATGTCATTGCACCATATTTATCAGCTAAATCACAAATTTTTTCAATATCAGCAACAGATCCAGCCATTGAATAAACACTTTCAAATGCAATTAATTTTGGTATATTTTTTGGATAAATTTGTAACATTGATTCTAATTCATCTAAATTATTATGTTTAAAGATATGTTTCTTAACATTAGCATGTTTAATACCAATAATCATTGAAGCATGATTTAATTCATCACTAAAGATAACTAAATCTTTCATCTTCTGACCCAATAAAGATAGTATAGCATCATTAGCAACAAAACAAGATGAAAATACTAAAGCACCTTCTTTCTTATGTAAAGAAGCTAATTCAGCCTCAAGTTTCATTGTTAAATTATTATGACCAGCAATATTTCTTGTACCACCTGCACCTGCACCATATTTATCAATAGCACGTTTTTGAGCTTCACAAACTTGTTTATTCTTAGATAAAGCTAAATAATCATTAGAACACCAAACTGTAACTTTATCATTTTCTAACTTACGATGAGCTAATGGATATTCTTTAGCTAATCTGTTAATATTATTGAAAAACCGATAAGATTTATCTGAACGTTTAGCAGCAACTTGAGATTCAATTAAACCATCATAATCAAATGGAGTATCTTGTGTACTATGAGACACAAGTGGAGAGGTACTTGTCTCCAAAGTAGTGGCAGCCTTTGTAGCAGTAGTAGCATAGGCCTTTGAAGAGAGTCTTGAAACAAGTAATCTCTTTGGGAAGGGACGCATTGTTATGATTAGTTTATACCTTTTTGAAGTTGCTTATTAATTGTTATAAAATCAGTCACACATTAATTATTTATATATGAAATAAAAGCGTCGACTGCTGAATTTGATTTTCAACGAACCAGAGATGCGATGAAATTTTTCACAGAATTGCTCATTTTTTGCTCAAAAGTTTACAGTTTTACGTCTATTTGACCAATATTTTACCATCTTGTTTGGTCTGTGGTGATATATTTGAATGGTAACCAACCATAGGTATTTATTGTTTTCAAGACACTCTTTATATACCATTGAATGATCATTCATTACATTATTAGATGTAAATCAATATTGTGATTCATTGTGCGGGTAACTGAATTATCTTATAACGATTATAATGATACAAATCACTCACTAAACAAGGGTTAATAGTGTATAGAAACAAGATATCATATATATAAGAACAAGATATAATGGGTAAGGATATAGAAGAAGTACAAACAAATTATACACCTGGTCAAAAGATTTTACTCAAGGACACAGAACCTCGTTTTAATAATGATGAACCAAAGAGTCATAAAAGTCCCTTTAAAGAAGCTATAGAATCTATATCTAAATCAGATTTTAGTTTCGAAAACTTGACTAATGTACCTTGTTTTAGAGATGCAGGAATGCTAGGGTTTAGTTCAATGCTTTTAGTTGGTTCAGTTACTTTCTTATATCATAGAAATCCAGTAAAAGCAACTAATTGGGCAATGGGAGCAATGTTATTTGGTAGTGTTGTTGGTTGGGAACAATGTAGAATGAAGAGAAAGAAAAGTTTTGAAATTGCACAGATTGCAATGGATGCAATGCAAGAAAAGAAGAAGAATAAAATAAAGAAAAATGTTGAAGATATGAAAGAATTACAAAGAGAAAGAGAATTACTTAAGAAAGAATGGGAAGATCATCCTAATGATGTAGAGAAAAAAAGTTGGTGGAAAGTTTGGTGAAAAATATATTTACTAATTCTTGTAAATAATATATACCTTGCGAGTGTATTAATATAACCGTTTTATTTATTTAAAATTACTGTCCTTTGTTTCCTTAGTCTTACTATTCAAAGTAGGATTTTCCGATACCGGTATATCTGTATCTGTATCTGTAATCAGTACCGGTTTATCTCGATATCCTTTTTGCAATAATGTGTTTGATGTAGGTAATGCAAATGAATTATCATTTTCTTCATCATCTTCATCATCACTATCTATACTACTTGCATCTCTGAATGACTTTGTTGCACAGGAAACTATTTTACTAGTCTCAGTCATACCGTTCGTATTTGAACTCATTAAACGATTTTCATCATTGAGATAATTCCCACCTACACTGATTCCATTTGAACTTATGCTAATTTTACTCTTTCTAAGTACTTCTTCACTACCATCACTTCGTATACTGTCATTTTTACTTTCATTACCGTCATCGTCATCATTGTTATTCTCATGATTACCCTCATGTTCAACATTCACATTTTCTTTCAAAGAACTAGTCCCTACTGGAGTAATATTCTCTTCAATACCACTCTCAATAGATTCTTCATCAATCTTAGTAAATGGATCATCTGCATCAACTAATAAATCATCTAATCCTCCACCTGACCAGCCCTTTCTGGCTATATTCTCAGATATCTCAACTTGAGCTCTTGAAACACATGCAACATTATCCAATACTTTATTACAAGTAGATTCAACAAGTCTATAGGAATCATTATAATAATCATATTTTAGTGTTTCCAATTGATTTAATTGAGTTTGTAATGAGTTTAAGCTTTCTCTATAGGTAATTAAATTTCTTGTACTTGATTTTGAGAAGTTATTATTAAATTTCTCCTGCATCTTTAATTTTATACTCTCCTCTTTAGTCTTAACTCTAAAAGATGCCTCAAGTTCTCTAGATTTGATCCCAAAATCATCAATCATATCAACTAGGGAATCTCCTAAAGATCTTGTCACAAGATTCCCCATGATCAATTCATGGTTCCCTAATAAATGAAACAACCCACTAGCATTCATAAACCGTTCAGCTGCATCATCGTTACATCCCTTCAATTTAGCAAATGACTCCAATTGCATAGCCATCTCACTAGCTTGTTTAGAGACTGATGTCAAGGAACGAGAAAACTCTTGAGCTGTCTCATGTAAAGAGACCATAGCATCTTTTGTCATCTTTACATCTCTCCTTGTAATCAACGTCTGTAAGTCACTCATTACACTAGGTGCCATAGAATTGATACTCGATGCTCTTCTTCCCATGGGTCGCCTTAGGGATCCTGGCGAACGGGGTTCATGCTGTACTGTCGAAGTAGTCTCGTTGTTGAGAATAGGATAAAATTCAGATAGATGTGGAACATATCTTTCAGGTGTTATTTGATTCGACACACTTCGTTCTGACATCGTTTCCTTATTGTACTTAATATATATTATCTACTTAGTCAATTGGTAGTTTCTTTATTTGTTTATATCAATATAATTTTCACTCACGTGAAAGTTTAAAGTAAATTTTTCAATATGAAATTTTGATCATCGATTAAATTTCGATGCTTTTAGTGAAGAAATTGTTGAAGTTGATTGTTGTTGTGTAGTAAACTAGTGGATAGTATAGTGATATCAACCTTAATTATGAAGGCAGCACCATTATCATTATCCGATCCAGGTTCAAAGAGATACGCTTATCGTATCAGCAAGGAAGAAAATCGTAAGGAACTTAAGCATGTCAAAATCGATGAGAGTACTTTAAATAATGTTATCACTCCAATAGAAACTAAGAAGAAGAATTCCAACAAGATGGATTTACCAAAAAAGAAATATTACCGTCAAAGAGCACATTCAAATCCATTTTCTGACCATCAACTAGAATATCCAGAATGTCCAGATGATATGAACTGGAATAAATTATACCCTCATTTTGTTGATGAAGCTACTGGTCAAATGACCAAGAGTGTTACAATTGCTGATATTGGTTGTGGGTTTGGTGGGTTGTTAATTGACTTATCGCCAGCATTTCCAGAAGAATTGATCTTGGGGATGGAAATTCGTGTTCAAGTCACTAATTTCGTTGAAGATAGAATTATTGCCTTAAGAAATAACAACGTTAAAGAACTTAAATATCAGAACATTAATGTACTGAGAGGTAATGCCATGAAATTCTTGCCAAACTTTTTTCAAAAGGGTCAATTGAATAAGATGTTTTTCTGTTTCCCAGATCCCCATTTCAAGCAAAGGAAACATAAAGCTAGAATTGTTACAAACACGTTACTGAGTGAATATGCCTATGCTTTAAAGGAAGATGGTGTCATTTATACTATTACTGATGTTGAGGATTTGCATGACTGGATGGTAAGCCATTTGCAAGAGCATCCGTTATTTGAAAGACTTGACAAAGAATGGGAAGCACAAGACAAATGTGTTGAAATCATGACCAACTCTACCGAAGAAGGTAAGAAAGTTGAAAGAAAGAAAGGTAAAAAATACATTGCATGTTTTAAAAGACTTCCAAACCCAATCATTGTCTAACAAACCGATGTATACTAAATAGAATCAAATTTGATCAAATTACAGCAATACCACTCGATATATAACGCAGATTTAAGTAAAATTAAACAGACTTACAGCATCTTAACAGTTTCTCTCAATGTTGAATCACTATACACGACAGAAGACTTTTCAATATGAATTTTTCAATAACTTGATATTAAAACATCTTAAAGTGTGCTTTCTAAGAAGGCCTTCATATGATATAAGAGACTCTGTAACGATTAGTCATGGATCAAGAAACTGAAAGAATAGTGAAGGATTTTACTAGTCTTCTTGATGAGTTGACTTTCAATTCAAAACCAATTATTACCAGCCTTACCAAAATGGCGGAGGAAAACATCTCATGTGCTCAATATTTCGTCGATGCCTTGGAAGCTAGAATCAACAAATGTGTTCCTAGTCAGAAGTTATATTCATTTTATGCATTAGATTCCATTTGTAAAAATGCTGGAAGTCCATATACCATTTATTTTAACAAAAACTTATTCACTCTATATAAGAAAACTTATCTACTAGTAGATAACGCTACCAGAAGCAAATTAATATCTGTATTTAAGACATGGATGAATCCCAATGAATCTACGGGAGTCTTACTATTTGAATTATCAACGTTAAATAGAATTGAAAATTTTTTAATCAAGGCTAGTGCATTGCATCAAAAGAATTTTCAATCCATGATTCCAACACCAACAGTTCCCTTGTTGTTGAAGGATATTGATAAGTTAACTAGCTTAACTACAGAAAGACTAAATAAAACTCCGGTTGATGAGAAACTCATTATCAAATTGCAAGTTTTAAGCGAATTGAAACAGCAACTAAGGAAGGAAAAGTTATCTCAAGATACTTTAAGACAAGTTCAGTTGCAATTGAAAAATGTATTTGCTCAAGAGCAGCAAATCATCCAAGAACAACAGGAGGAACAACAGCACCAACAACAACAATTAGAACATAGAAAACAGCAAGAGTTACAACAACAACAGCAACTTGAACAGATGAAGCAACAGGAGTTACAACGACAACAACAATACCAACAAACTGAACGGCTACAGCCACAACAACAACAACTCAAAGAAAATCTGGAGGAGTTCAAGGGCAATACATCGCAGGCGGATGGTGTACCAGTTCCATTATTCAACAGTATGAGTGATGGTTTCTCTAGTTCGACTCTATTTGGTGGCCCATCAAATATATTAACACCAGCAAACTTTATAGAATTAGAAAAATCAAATAAGTTATCCAAATTGCAATCCCTTTATGATTCTTTGAATGATGAAGGATTATTATACAACCCACCAAAGGAATCAATTCTCACATTATTCGAAAAATTGAACTCTTCTTCCAAACAGTCAGACGCTGCAGCATCATCATATGGGTCTCAAAAGAACTGGCCCTCTATATCAACTTTGGAAGATATCCTTCTTGATTGTAAGGCATATTTTGCTAATATAAATATCAACATTTCAAATGTTCCAACACTTCAATTCACTCCTCAAAATATCACTAATGCTAATCCATTGGTACAAAATAACCTCATTCATTTACTATATCGTGCGAAGTCAAATAAATGTAGTATATGTGGTAAGCGATTTGGTAATTCGAATGAGGAAAGAACTTTGCAGAGTGAACATTTGGATTGGCATTTTAGAATCAACAAACGAATAAAAGGTTCTTCACAGCATGTCAACTCTGCAATGGACAGTAACGTCACGACTACAACAACTACAAAAAATATTCAATCGAGAAATTGGTATCTTTCCGATTCTCAATGGGTAAGCTTCAATGATGACAGCATTATTTCAACAAAGAGTTCGTTCAATCAAAACAATACAGATAGAGGTTATGATAAAATCGGGGACAATAATCATACAGGTGTCGGCGAAACTGATAATGCAATATCATATGTATCGGGTTCCGAGAGCTCGCTATCTATAAGCGAAGAGTCATTGCGTAGACATTTTGTAATAGTACCGGAATCAAAAGAAGATATGTCCTATAAGTGTCCTATTTGCAAGGATACTATTTCTGCACTATATGATGAAGAAAGTGGGGAGTGGGTTTGGAGAAACACCATTGAAATCAATGGTAAGTTTTTTCATGCAACATGTTACTATGAAGCTCTCAAGAACAATTCGTCAAGTGACACCAGTTCTGAGTTGATCAAGTTGAAAAATATGATTAAATAAAAGATCAAATTATGCCGCCTAATATTCATGGTATTCAATTCTCCAAGAGTTTACTTATCCTTGACAGTTAGGTAGGCCTGATCATTGTCATGTCTTTTGAGAAGGCTTTAACGAAGCCAAGTAGGTAAACGATCTTTTACATAACTGATTATTTACTGTGTACAAATTATATAAGTGTATAATCAATAGCGGTTGACCTCATCGAATAAAATTTAAAATTAAGAGCAAGCAGAATCAAATTCTCGGAACTGAGAATGTTCCATTTTATATTGGAATTCTAACATCTAATTCTATTTAATAATATCTTATTTATTATTATTAGAATTACTAAAAAAACAAGTCATTTAAATATAAATGAATGATTAGTAGTTGAAATTATTTCTTCAATTGGTTCATTTATTGCTATGATTTCATTATTCCTGCTTATATAAATACATTTAACATTTATTTAATTTGTTACCAAACTATTTAGACTTCTGGGTGAAAAACGATGTGAAAGGCCTAATCTCCCCGTGTCTTTTCTAGCCCACATAGACAACATACAAGTTGTCAGCTGAGTATAATATCTCAATGTAATATCTACCTCCATCTGTTTTTTTCTTGAGGGCGGACATTTATGTAAATTATGCAAATAAGGTTTTTAAAATCAGAAATATACGAAGCCGATACGCATAGCAAGCAATAATAAGAATTCATACTTTCTTGAAGCTTCCAATATCTAAAAAAGCCTAGACGAAAAACTATAAAGGTATTGTCGATAAGTTTCAATTATTGCTTCTGATGAAAAAATAAATTGAGACAGTCAGATCCACCGTGCGTGGTTGATATGTTGAAGTATCATTGCTTTTTACTGCTAGTCTTGAAGGATCATTTAAAATCTGCACATGACCTTAAGTGATGACAGCGAGAATATTGAATATTCTCAAAAGCCTCGTCAAACCCAAATAAGTAAACATTTTGCAACTTGAAAAGTTGAGGTACATAATCTTTCAGTGCATAATCTAGGACCTTTTATCCTTTGGGTCTTTTGCATCATCAGTTCCTAAAGGAACAAATAACGAATATTTAGGTCCAATAGGTTGTGCTTCATCTGATTCTGAGTCAAATAAAAATTCACTTGATGATTTGTTAACTAAGGGCACCGGCGGGTTATCTGAAGCACTTATATCAATAATCTTATCATGTGGTTCATTAGCCGGAACGGAGCGGTCTCCAAAATAGTTGTTTGTTGGTGCAGCAACAATTATTGGTTTATTGGCGTTATTGTTCTCTCCGCTTTCGACCGAGAACGTTGGCGGTAACTTCCGTGTAGGCTTATGCATCTGGTTTTTCTCACCGTGGGAACCATGTTCCTCATGGGTGTTCTTATTTGATGATGTTGTCTTTCTATGCTCTCTTTGGTCTCCTACTGTTGAAACATTGGTAGGGTCCTTTCTTTGATGATTAGGCTTATGCTTACTATTGCCTCCCATTTGAGGTTGGTCGGCATATGTGGGCATATTAGCAAACGGTGAATTATTTGAGTATTGCATTGGGCCAACGGGCGAAGCTGTAGGATGTCCCATCGTACCAGGTACCGTTGGTTTGGTTATTGTGGGACTGTTATTGTTATAATTAGTTAAACCGAATTCCCTTTGCAACATTCCATCTTCAAACGAAGAGGTTCCATTAGGAGATGCCAGCCCATGCGCAGTGTTAAAGGAATTGTTTTGAAAATGGACGACTGCGTCGCTATCACCGGCTTCAACACCAGTCATTGTCTGGATAGCATCTTGATAGCCCTTTTCTCTGTCTGCGAGAAGTTTATAATAGCCCTTGTGTATTTTAACAATTTGAGACTGATGCACTACTTTATCTTGTTCCCTAAGTTGGAGCAATTTTTCATATTGTTGCTTCCAATATGTGTTAGTATCGCCTTCGTCTCTTTTCATATACAGCAGGTTTTCCTTCTGAATTCTTATTGTATTTTGGTAATCCTGGTTTTCTCTTGTTGTTTCATTCAATGTATTTGTTAGCTTTTGATACTCTTGTGCTTGGTTAAGATGTTTGTTGTATAGTACACTGTAAACTTCCCATAACTTATTAAATCGGGCTTTGATGAAGTTGTTTTCCTTCATTACCATATCAAAATTTATTTGATTTCCTTTTGGGTTTGCCTTCGCATTTCCTATCATTGCCTTTGACAAGTCTTTTTTCAAAGAGGATATTTCTTCTTTGTGTTTCCTAGCTGACGTTTCTAAATCAGCAATCTTCAAATTCGTGGCACGTAGTTTGTTAGTAGCTTTTGTCAAGTAGTCTTTGCTTTTGTTGAACTGGTCGGTTAAAGATACAGCAATCCTGTGCTTCTGTAAAAGAAGTAATTTTAGATTTGCAATTCTTGTCAGCATTGTCGCCTTCGTATTACTCAACTCTTGTGATGTAACTATTAGTTTCTCCTTCAAATGCTTCATGAATGGACTCTCAATAGGTGTGTTAATATCACTCACTTCGTTTACTTCAGCACAAGCTACTTGTTTTGAGGATAATGCCTCTCCACAAGACCTGTATTCAACAATTCTTTCTTGAATTTTTTTTTCTAAGGACTTGAGCTCAGATGCTACGATAGCATTTTTATCCAGCACAGCATCATCCATGTTTTCAACTTTGTCCTGAACAGAATTTGTTTCTCTGCTTTCATGATTTTCATTGAAAGTTGACATATTTTTTTGGGTCGTACTCTCAAAATATTTATCAGTCACCTTCTGTGTGTCTCTTACCAGTTCAGTACCCTTCGACCGTGACAAGTCATCACTGGTCACGCTATCACATATGTTATTGTATAAATATTGCATTTTTCTACTTTCGGCTTTGATTTCATCCATCTGACTGTAAAGTGAGGTTAATTTGATCTCATATGACATAACCTCATCTGAGAGGGTCGAGCACTTTTTCTTGAGAATTTTATTGACTTTTCGTACTTTATTGCTCTCGCTTTTTAATTTTTTCGTTAACTGTTTCGACTTTTCATATTTAAGTGCCAGTTTCTCGTCTTTCCTATTTTTCAACTTTGTAGTTTGATCGGTTTCATTACCAAGAGACACCGGGCTTTTAATTGGAGCTTTAGGCTCTGTTACTCCTCTTGTTTCTTCCGGAACTATTGAGGTTCCCTCTACAGCATCTGCCGATGGTGTTTGTTCAATGCTTGTAACATTGAGAAGGGAACTAGGTGATTTATTTGGTCCAATGAGATCCTCTTGCACTATATCAGTTTGTTTTATAGTTCTTTCATTTACTTTCCTGCTATTCTCGGTATCAATAATTACCATGTCGGTATTTGGCGTATTTATTCTCGAATCTTCTGATTTACTGCACTTTAGACTTCGCTCAGGTCCATTACTAACATTGGAAAGATTGTTGTCCTGAGGTGAATTTTCGGATCCCTTGTTTGTAGATGAAATAGCAAATAAGCGACTCAGTATTTGTTCAACACTCTTGTCCATTATTGATGGGTCTGAAGACATCAAATCATTTTCGCTATGATTCACATCTTTTTGTGATACAGAAATTGATGTATTTTCAAGATGATCTTGGTTAACTAAAAGTTTTGCATGCCTTTTCTTATAACGACTGTTGATATCTGTGTCTCTCGGACTTGGAACTAGATCTCGTTCGACAAGCCAATGTGAAACGATATTCTTTTCACGGTTACGTATGGAACTGGGATCAGATGGAATAGGAATTTTAGTTTTTTCTGAAAATGTACTCACAGGCAGTGGAACATTGTTCTTTCTGCTCAGATCTGCGCCAAGATTGTTTTTTCTTCCTCTAGCCAAATCGTCTTTCTGATTTTTAGTCTTGTCAATAGAGCATTTTTCTTGATCTTTATCAATTGTGGCACTATCAATTAAGCTCGGGTTGGGTTTAGCTTTTTTCGTCGTAATTGAAATACTGTCCTCTAGATTATATTTGTGTGTGTTTAACTGTCCTTTATCAGTGCTATCAAGAAATTTGGAGTTACTAATTGATGTTTTGGATACATCTGGAAGTGGTTTATTAGAGTGCGAAAAATCTTTAGTAGCTGAAGTAAGAATCTGAGAGTGTTTTCTTTTGACATTCACCTCACCTTCAACCAGTTTTATTATCGGTGAATTCTTCTTCTGGACTTTATTAATGATTTTCGACATAGCAGCCTTGTACTTGAATGCCCTTTGCTCTACTTGAGCTTTGGTTAGCTCAGGATAAAGCAACTTAACTTCCTCGATTGTTTTCCGAGTTTTTTCGTTATAACGGAGGTTCTCATCCCTTTTCTGTGATAATAATGATGTTTTTGCATTTGCATATCCGTAGTTTCTTGTGTCAGAACTTTCTTTTGAACCGACTATTTCTACTCCACTATTAGAAAGGTTATTATTCTGACCTTCTTCAAGATCAACAGAAATTATATTGTTAGTTGCGTTTGATATAATATCAGGAGAGGGTTCAGTCAACATGTTAAGCTTGGTATCTTCAGTACAGCCTGTATTGACGGATAAAGTGCCTTCCTGAAGTGAATTGCACCTCTTATCCTCGAGTATTTGTTTAGCCTCAATTTTACTAGTTGAAGGTGTTTCATTACTCTTGCATTGTTGTATGTTCGTTTTCAGGTCATCTGACAATTCGATTGCACCCTTTTGCTTCAAGGTATTCACGGAACTTTCCTCCGAAGTTACTACTTTTGTTCCGTTCTGCTCACTACTTTGTTTGACAGTATCTGCAGTCTCAATCTCATCATTGTCAGATTGCGGTATATCCTCAGTATGTTGTTTGTCAATGCCTGCACTGTTGATTTCATTATTATGAGATTGAGGTATATCCTTACTATGTTGTTTATCAATATCTGCACTCTTAATTTCATTATTCTGAGATTGACGTATATCCTCACTATGCTGTTTTTCAATATCTGCACTTTTAACTTCGTTGTTGTCGGATTGAGGTATATCCTCACTATGCTGTTTTTCAGTATCTGCACTTTTGCTTTCAGTAGATTGCGGTATATCAGATTCTCCCATAGGAATCTCTATCACCTGGTCTCCAGTATCATTTGTATTTGGTATTCTTTCACCTAAAGGTTTGCTTGAAAATTCTGAGCTGGATATAATGTTGCCAGTTTCGTCGTTCTTTTTACGTTGGATTTTTGGAATATCTTGCTTTTCTGTCTCGCAGGTCAATCGAGTGTTGTCACATGAAGATCGATTCATACCAGATGAACCAACGGAGGTTTTGTTAGGTGGCACATCTATTGTTACGGAAGACCGTATTTCAGCAGCAGTGATATTACTACTTGAATTGGATTCATGCTCTGTATTTATTGATAAGGATTTCGCTACCGGTTTGACTACCCTCGGTGTTACTGCTGTATTTACCATATTATTATTGGCATACACTGCTGCCAATTTTGATGTGTTACTAGTGTCACTGAATGAATTTTCTTGCAGATTGATTTCACCTGTAATTTTAGAAGAAATTTCATCTGGCTTCTTTGAAGGAAATATCAAAGAATCATCGGACTTAACACTAAACACCAAACGCTTTTTATTTCCCAATGTATCCTCTGCTGGAGAAACTTTATCACTAATGTCGGATTTGGATTTTGAATATAAAGAAATGTTTTCAGTGTTTGGAAGACCATTAATTTGGTCTGTCCTAAGTGTTGATGGGGTAGTTGTTCCAAGGTTAATTACAAGTTTGTCCTCATCATTCATTGAATATTTTGGTGTATGTTCAGCATCCATATCGAAGTCATCATCATTAGCATCTCTTGCATAGCGATCCCTGGAATATCCAAGTTTGTGTCCTCCATTTTGAGATTTCAGTGCGTTACTATCATAAAATGTTCTGCCTTGTTTCTTGTAGCTCCTCCCATCATCTCTTTGGTCCCAAGTCGTTCGTCCCTTATTATTTTGTTTCCCCCTCTTGAACAGTTCCTGTTTCTTGGAACGAAACATGAGAGTATGGTTTAAGATTACTTACCAAATAATATATATATATTGAATATTATCTGTCAAAATGTTGATTAGAAATGTCTTCTGGAGCAAAACGCTTTCAGCCAAATCCACGACCTTATATACAAATTTTTTGGAGTTTTGGCCCATATTAGAGATGAGAAAAAAAATTTAAGTTGAAACGGTAGTTCGGGAGCACGTGATGCTTCAAGTAGTTAAAAAAGAAATGGTATACCATTTAGCAGCAGGAAGTCTCCAAAAGGCCCAAAAATGTATATTGATGCATGTGAGGTATATTTACTGTCTATATAAAGTGCAGACCCACACTAAACTGAAGTTTCTGTATCTGACCTTGATAGATTAAGGTCTGCGATGTAGTAAAGATGTCTGATCCAAGTCCAAGTCATAATAATTAATTAGGTTCCGTAATTATGCTAGGACGACTTTGATTAGCAACTCCTCGCTTATTAAAAATGCTACGTGGGGTCGGCAGTTTGGCTTAGTTATACATAAATGAATTGAATAATGCTTGATTCATTTCTGGTCCTAACTGGTCCTAAGTTGGTCATGCATATGCAAAGTATTTTCAAAAGACTCTCCTCTATTGGATATCTCCTCCATTTGAAATATCTCATTTCTTGCGATGGCATCAGTGGTAGAGAAATACTCTTGAATTTCTCTCAAGGCTTTCTCCATTTTCAATGGGTTTTTTTCCTTGCAAATGTAAGCCAAGTTCATTGATAATATCTTCTCACAATCCATGGAACGTTTTCTATCTGATTCATTCAATAGTCTTTCTGTTGATTCCAGGGACTGTCTAATTTTTTCATTAATAATAACATTAATTATAGCTTTCTCCTTTTCATGAGTAAGATCAATGTCTTTTTTAGTTACAGCTTCCTGGCTAGATTTCAGAGTAGCGTTAAGAGCTGCTATCTTCATTTCATATTTTATTATATCATCAGATAATTGACGGATAACTTGACTAGCATCCTCCAGTTCTTTTTGTTTCAATTCTAATGCAATAGTTGCCTCATCAAGAATATTGCCGATGGGTTTCATAAGGTCTGTACCTTCCATGACTGTGGTCATCGCATGCTGATCGATAGGTGAAGTTTCTTCCAATTTGGTTGAGACATTTGATTTGCTTCGGTATAATTGAGCATCCCTTGTATCATTTGCACCTTGAGTGTTTTCAGATGTAATAAGTTTTTCTTCAACTTGATCATTATTGGGTGCAGCATATTTCGAACTCATATTATCTGATGTAACGATATTGTTTATCTGTTGCAGTTGTTTGTCTTCAATTTCATATGAGTTAGCAGCTCTTGTATCCGTCGCATCTTGAATTTTTTGAGATTTATCAACTTCTTTTTTAACTTGGTCATTCTTCTGTTCAGCACCTTTTGAGCTCATATCATTTGATGTGACACTTTTGTTTATCTGCTGCGACTGTTTGTCCTCAATTCCTTCCTGTGTTTCTTTTTCCTTCACTTTCTTCTCTTCCGAGAATCCTTGCTCTCTATGCACCTTTGAATCCGACTTGATCGAAGGTTGATTAAGTTCCTTTTCTACTTGCTTCAAACTCAACACATCCTTCTTAATATCGATGTTCTTTTCTCTTGACTCATTGTCTTGATGTTCTTCTTTTAACTGTTTGCTGGCCCCTTCAGCAGCACTTGGATCCTGGAGAGCCCATTTATCAACATCAACATCCATGTTTTTGAGAAAAGTTGTCGCCTTTTCAAGTGACCACAGTCGAACTCGCTTATGTGGGGCAAGTTTCTCTACAAACAAGTTAAGCGATTTAAATGTTTTTGGCATTACAACCTCTGGATTTTCATCCGCAAAAATAATGATATCCACATCTTCATTTAAACTAGGAGTTATGGAAGAACCAAATTCTTGAATAAAAATGCTCTTGAGTTTATTCGCTTGTTGATACCTGTCTATTTCCTCTTCAGTTAATGTGAATATAGGTAAACGATGTACGATAATTATGTCGCAGACTTTCAAATTTCGTATCCATTCATGTTTCCATTGGTCTCTAGACGATTTATAAGCTTGCATTTTCAATCCTTTTCCTGACTCAGGTTGGACCTTTAGGGTCGCCTCTGTATTTATCGGTGATATGGTGTTTTCTAATTTTGGATTGGTATCCACGGATTGTTTTTTGGCCTTCTCAATGGGATATGGTAAAGAAGTTAATACGGGTTTCTCTTGTTCAGATGCAAATAATTTAGAGCAATATTCCGCACTCAATCCACTATCTTCTGGAATATAGACCAGGCGATCCCTTTTATGTAACTGTTGATAAAAATACACGTTTGATGTTTCATAGCTATTGGCAGAACAAATATCATTTGTAGCACTCGATGATGGAGATAACAACGGTGTATGTTGAGCAACGCCTGATAAAATTAAGGCTTCAATTTCTTTACGATCATAAATCGACTGGTCCTTCAATTTCTCAAGAGCATAATTAGTTATCTTTTTTTCATATATGCGGCGGACAGTAGAGATATCATTCGAGTTTGAAGTTTCTGAAGTTTGAGAGTCGAACAGTTGGACACCCTTATTTGGAGAAAAGACTTTTCTTTGGATGAACTCAATATCGTTAGAATCAGATTGAGAATTGGGCGTGTTTTCGCCGTTTTGATGCTCCTCGTTCTCATCTCCATCACCCCCATCGTTGTTTATACTCTCGACGTCGGAATCAGGATCAGAAATGTAGATAATTTCCATTTTTGCCGAATTTTGAAGTTCGTCAAACGTATCCTGCTCATTGAGATCTCTTTCCATCTCGTTTCCTTCCTTTGAAGTCTGGATTACAGACGTTTTAAGACTCTGTGTATTTGCATCAGCTGCACGGGTGAAGATGGATTCAGATGTTTTGGAAACAGAGTCATAGGATTTCTTACTAGTATTTTTTTCAGGATTATTTTCTTTGCCAACCAAACCTTTGCGGTTAGATGATTGTGGGGAAATATTAAGATTCTCTGGAGTGGTTGACAATCTCGTATACTTTTCTAAGTTACTGGGCGTTTGTTCATCTTCGGCAGGCGGCGACACAGTTTTTTGATACATTGTCTTTAGTAAATCCACAAATCCTCTATTTTCTCTTTCATTTGTAAGAGGCATTTCTTCATCGGAGATCCTGCTGCGTTTCCTTTCAGTATTTTCCAAACTATCATCATTCTTTCTCTTATTTTTCAAATCCAGGTTTACATTTTCATCATGTAGCCCATTATGGTCGATGGATGTTTTTAGAGAGTCTTTCTGTTTCTGTGTAAGCCTAAAAGGTTCATTTTGTGGTGAAAGCTTTCCTTCCTGAAGTTTTTCGCTATCTCTCTCTTTGTTTAGAGAGTTACTCATATTTACAGAAGAAACTAATTTACCATAACTTTTTTTCTCTTTCTGAGATGCAGGCTTTGTTTCACCTTTACCTTTACCTTTTTGTTTTTCCTCCTTGGGGGTACTTATCTGTTTCTTAGATGAAGCTTTGGTAACGTTACCTTTTCTAGCAAGTGTAGATGCCGCCTGGTTCTGTTCCTTATCCTCGATAGTAGAGTTATTTGGATTATATGTGTTTGAAATCTTATTTCTCATACTACCCCGTCCCTTATAAGATCGTTCTTTTCCTTGAATGTTTGTATTTCTGTTTGAAGCATTAGACTCCGTACTATCAGTTAAGGGATCAGAATTTTTGGAATTTTTGGAAGCTGTTGCTTGTTTATTCATTAGTATCTTACTGGAGGTGATTGGAATTACCTCTTCAGCTTGTGATAAACTTAGTTCTGTTCCTTTGCTGTTTGTTGTTTTTACTGCAATTGCCGGAGATGTTCTGCGTTTGTCGGCTTTTGTTGAACTTTTACCAACTTCTTTTACTTCATCATCGTCTTCTTCTGTCTCCTCACCCTCTGTCTCTACCAATTCTATTGGTTTTATCATATTAGCTATACTTACTTTCGGTAGATTTTCTGAAGGTGGTCGTACATTAGTTGAGATGCGCTCATTAATATCCTTATCTTGGTTTGACTCTATATTAATTGGCAATCGTGACGTTACTTCTTGCATCTCAGAATTTGCTTTCAACAGCTGCATTGAGGGTGTTGTATGTAATGCCTTTGCCTCTGCATTATCTGTTTCAGAAACTCTGGAACTTATTTTTCTTGTAGTTTCTCTCTGGCTATTCTCTGTGAAACTATCTTTTCGTATTGGTGTAGTAACTAAAAACCTTTTTACTTGTCTTTTCGAATCAGTGGCATTACTTTTGAGTGCTGTTTTGTCGGACAATCCGTGGCTATCAACATCATTAATTTCGATAGGGTTGCTCAAATCATTAACTCGAGTTAGGCCGTCAGTCAAATCTTTTGTCTTTGAATGTTTCAGGCTCTTTTTAGCTACTTTGGAGACATTTTGATGAGCTGAATCCCGACTTGACACAACCTTCTTATCTTTCTCATTTAAAATATTCTTTATAACAGAAAATAAGGATATCGCAGAATTCTCCTGTCCTTGATTAGATGATTTAGTGGTTTCGTTTTGCATTTTCGAAGGAATTGCGTTGACATGATGTGGTGAGGGTAGTAATGGAATCTTATTCACAGACGGAATAGAATGTGGGTATGGACTAGATAAGGGTTGAGGTCCGTTTGGTGAATGCTGGGTATTTGAACTATTATGGATTGGTAAACTCGGTGAATTACTGTTACTTCTTGATTGATCAACAGTTGTTGTTGAAGTATTTTGTTTGGGATTTGACGCAGACTTTGCTCTTAAAATGTTGAGAAGAGCATTAGATGATGTTTTTCTAAATAAAGAACTATCGTCTGTCCTACGAAATGTTGAACCTAACGCAGTTGTCACAGAAGCATTGTCTGATAGTTGTCCTGATGGTGTAAATAGCTGATTTCGTTCTATGTTTGTGTCTCTCTGTGCTGCTGAATCTCGTGTTTCGGTAGGTGTATTCATGTTACTCAAATCAGCATATTCATTTCTCATTCCTTGAGTGGGTAATGAATCTCTACCAGTGTTTCTAGTAGGTGTGTAAATGATTTTATTCAATATGGACTTCGCGTTTGGAGTTTTTGTATTTGTTACCTTTTCATATAGGTTTTTATTAAAGTTTGCTGATGGACTATCAGACATTATAAATTTACGGTTATTACAATGGGTTAACTGTGAATTGTCCGCAATAAAATTCTTAGTAAATATTGAAAAAGGATTGAATATAATCTAGCTGTTCCCCAAATTTAGCTTATGTAAAATTTATTACAATTCACTGAGATGATATCATTTTATTGTTAAATCTTATATTTATTATGATATTTATTTTTTTTTGTTGTTGTGAAAGAAAAGCTTCCCTTTCCGCTAAAGAGAATACAGTAAGAAGCATCTAAGAGAATGATCAACTATTCGTGACTAGTGATATAATATGATTTACAGCTTCAAACAAGTTTCAAATGATGATGATAATGTTGGATTGATGATTGATTGCATGTAGTCATTGTAATATTGTACTGTTAGTTTTTGCTTTTGCTTTTGAATAGGCTGTGTATATATATGTACATACGTAAATAATATGAAATATATACTTCCGTAAGTGAACAAGGCAAGTGATTACTTTGTTAAACACTTTAAAATCTCTTCCCAAACGGTTGTTGGTGGTTGTGCAGCATCAACACCATGCCAGATACCTGTCTTTTTGTAAAAGGCAACGATTGGTTCAGTTTGAGTATGGTAAGCATCTAATCTTTTCTTTAAAGATTCGGCGTTATCATCAGATCTTTGAACTAATGGTTCACCAGTAACGTCATCAATCATATCAACTTTTGGTGGATTAAATAACTTATGGTAAGATCTACCAGAAGCTGGATGAATCAATCTACCAGTGATTCTAGCAACTAATAAATCATCATCAACTTGTAATTCAACAGCAGCTTCTAATGGAGTACCTCGTTCAGCTAACATTTGATCTAACATTTCAGCTTGTGGAATGGTTCTTGGAAATCCATCCAAGATAAATCCATTCTTGCAAGCTGGATTATTAGCCAATTCATATTTAATCATATTAACCATGATATCATCGGAGACAAGACCACCATTATCCATAATCTTTTTAGCAGCAAGACCTAATTCTGTTCCCTTAGCAATCTGGCCTCTCAACATATCACCTGTAGCTAAATGACAAGCATTGAATTTCTTGACTAAATTTGGTGCTTGGGTACCTTTACCAGCACCTGGTGGGCCAATTAAGACCATTCTAATAGAATCGGAAGCAGACATGACTGATTATTTGTATATTTTGTTTGAAAGTCTTTGATAGATTATAAAAATACGAGAATTGTTTTCTTTTCAATTTATAATAATTCGAGGTTGTTTTTTTCAACTCACTCTCTCTCTTCCAGTTACAATGAAGACGAAAAATGTAAAGTGAGAATTGAAAAAAAAAAAAATTTTAGTTTTTGTTTAATGCAACGATCTCATTCTTTTATCAACAAGTTTTTTTTCAAAGAAGAAACAGTAGAAAAGAAGGTGAAAAGTTGAGGAATATTGGGTTGAATGGAAATTTTATATTGATTGTCAGCAAATGAAACGAGTCAAAAAAAAATTACGTTATATGATTAATATATATATACACCCGAATTATATAGTTATACCCAATGAATTCATTACAGAATAGAATAATAGAATTTTAAAATTTATTACAAAACCAAGGAAAGAAATATGCGATGCGATCTGATCTGTTTTCCTCTATAATTCTTGAGATGCTTTTGGTTTTGCTGACTTCTTTGGTAGTAAGTTTTGATGAATGTTTGGTAAAACACCACCTTGAGCAATTGTAACATTACCTAATAATTTATTTAATTCATCATCGTTTCTAATAGCTAGTTGTAAATGTCTTGGAATAATTCTTGTCTTTTTATTATCTCTAGCAGCATTACCAGCTAATTCCAAAATTTCAGCAGCTAAATATTCTAAAACAGCAGTTAAATAAACTGGAGCACCTGAACCAATTCTTTGAGCATAATTACCTCTTCTAAGTAATCTATGAACTCTACCAACTGGGAATGTTAAACCAGCCTTAGCAGATCTTGATTGAGAAGCTTTAGCAGCTGAACCAGCTTTACCACCTTTGCCACCGGACATTATAATATTTTTTTGAATTTATTTGTGTGTGTGTGTGTTTGTTGAAGTTATTGAATATTAGATCAAATAAAAAATCTTCCTTATTTCTTTTATATTCAAAACAGAAGAAGAAAATATAATTCAAAGGAATCTTTCAAATGATTCTATGTCAATAGTTTTTGTTGCTTAAATACTTTTTTTTTAATGATTGAAACCATTGATAAATTTCATATTGATAATAACAAGTTTTAAAGCTATCAAAGCAATCCAAACCACCCTCACTTAGACGTGTTGTACAGACGCTTCTAACTAAATCCCCTTATAATGATATTGTTTATTTTCTGAATGATCCCATTTCAATAACAAATCAACAGTATTTTTCACCAATGTTCTGATATTTTCTCAGGGAAATGCGAAATACTTGGAACGGCATAGTCAAGTTTCTTTCGATCTCAAGAAAATCAAATTTCAATCAATTGATATTTTTCGCTTAACTATGAATAGACAGCCGATCACCGAAATGGGAAATCCCTTTGCAACCCCTATACGTTCCAGGATTTTCTCACTGATTACATAGGTAAGAGGAGAAGTATCAGGGAAAAAATTAGAACGGAGATGATCTATCTATACTATGTATCCCAAATAATAAGTAAATAACACTGAAATTGTCAATGTTGTGTTAATGAGAAAAACAATCTACTATTATTTAAAGATATCACAAAAAATAAATGATATATAAACAAGTCAAATTGTGTAACGTTATTTGACAAAAAAATAATTATTCTTTTAGTTCTTGTGAAACTTTTAGTAGATAAGTTAAATAGATTTAAATTTTAACCTATATTCCCAAACACACAAACACATATATATATATATATATTCACACAAATAATGTCTTCTAAAGCCGAAAAGAAACCTGCCTCTAAAGCTCCAGCTGAAAAGAAGCCAGCCGCTAAGAAGACTTCTTCTTCTAGTGATATGAAGAAGAGAACAAGGTCTAGAAAGGAAACTTGGTCTTCTTATATTTACAAAGTTTTAAAACAAACTCATCCAGATACCGGTATTTCACAAAAATCTATGTCTATCTTAAATTCTTTTGTTAACGATATCTTTGAAAGAATTGCTGCCGATGCTTCTAAATTAGCTGTTTACAATAAGAAATCTACTATTTCTGCAAGAGAAATTCAAACTGCTGTTAGATTAATTTTACCAGGTGAATTGGCTAAACATGCTGTGTCTGAAGGTACAAGAGCTGTTACCAAGTATTCTTCTTCCACTCAAGCTTAATTTAGATCTTCTTTTTTAATTATTCTTTTAGTTTACTTATTTTTCTTTGAAAAATAATTGGGTTGCATTGTGATTTTTTTATATAATGATGGAATTATAAGTTTTTCTGCTGTATAGTAGTTTGTAATGATATTTAATAAAATAAACTATGTTTATGATACGGTTATTATAATATCTCACTTGTTTTGCTACTTATGAGTACAATCTTTTTTTATTTGATTTGATGTATTTTTATGATAAGTGCATTCAAATTTAGCTCATTGACTTGAAATTGTTGTATTATGGTAAGTACGGCCAGCATTATATTCTATTTCTGTTTGTTTATTATGTCATTTCAAGAGATTGCTGTTGCATTTAATAGCCATGCCCTTTCTATTCTTGAATATTATTTCTTCGATTTGTTTTTCAAATATTAATTGATTTAATAGAAAGGCATTATTTGTTGAATAAAAATACTGCTATATGTAAAATAAACAAAAAAAAAATTGAGAAAAACAGTTAAGACTCAAGGATAGTTACAACTCATCTCATAACATTACTACAGTAATAATATCTCAAGAGTTTCTTTCTCATATACTGACTTACTTTATCAACTCTTACTAACAGTCTGCTTCTTTATTGGCTGCTGACACATTACTAACAAACGACGATATCATTGGCTGAGAAAAAGGGAAATAATCTTCAGTTTGTGCACCGCACCAAAAGTAACCATTATTTTTGATTAATGTCCAAAAAACACCGCAAACATAGTTAGTTGGTGATAATAACAAAACTGACCTTTATATATCAGCATTTAACGATTTGATTACCATCATTTCAGCATCTTGCTACTGTTTTATGATTAGCAGTTCATCTCTATCGCAGTATTTTGTTTCTTCGCGGGTTGATAGAAAAGAAAATTTCCCTTTTGTAAGCAAAATAATCTCAGTCTCAAACGTGGACCAGTATATAAAATAAAACTTAATTCTTATCGCCATTGCTTTCTTACATTAAAGATAAGTGTTAACACCAATATATTAAACATTTTGCCAACTAACAAACACATAGAATTGTTCAATAATAAATGTCTATCGTTGCAGTTAAAAACGCGGTTTCATCGTTGATATCCTCTAAGCTGAATAATAATAATACTAATTCTCCACTCTTATCTTCAGACTCTGATCAAAATAATACAACTCCATATGGTACAGGTACAAATTCCAGTGATTTAGAATCAAATTCACATAGCTCAAACAAATATGATAGTCAAGGTAATAGTGAATCCGATATGTCTGTTGTTAGTGGGATCTTTGGTTCCGTCGATCCAAGAGTAATCAGTGATCTTATTATTGGGTTAAGTGATGGGTTAACTGTCCCATTTGCGTTAACTGCAGGTTTATCCTCACTTGGTGATGCTAAATTGGTTATCACTGGTGGTTTCGCAGAATTGATCTCTGGTGCCATTTCAATGGGTCTTGGTGGTTACCTTGGAGCCAAAAGTGAACTTGATTATTATAAATCAGAAGTTAAATCAGAAAGAAGAAAATTTTATCAAGATGTAAGTATTGTTAATCATGATATAGAAGACATTTTATTGGCAATCAATCCAAATTTCAGTGATGAAACTATTGTTTCATTTATAAAAGATCTACAACAGGATCCAGAATTAATGTTGAATTTCATCATTAGATATGGTAGAGAATTAGATGAACCAGCAGAGAATAGACAATTTATTAGTGCAGCAACTATTGGTGGTGGATATTTAATGGGTGGATTTGTCCCATTAGTTCCATATTTCTTTGTATCAGATGTTGGTACAGGATTGTTATATTCCATCATATTGATGGTCATCACATTATTTTTATTCGGTTTTACAAAGGCTCAATTATCTATGGGTGATACATGTAGTACGAAGAAGAAATGTTATGAAGGCGTTGAAATGGTTGCAGTTGGTGGTATAGCTGCAGGCGCTGCTTGGTTCTTTGTTAAACTATTGAATTAATACTTTGTCCAGAAACATTTCCTGTTGAAAAAATTATCTGAATTCAGGAGTATATGTGTTAATTCATTGTACATTAAACTATCCACCAGTGGCTAGATCAAATAATACGGTTTATGCATTTTTCCTTTCATTTCAATATCCTTGAACATAATACATACTCTTCAAAGTTCGATTATTGATTATTTATTCTCATTCACATATATATATGCTCAAACAGAAATTTTTTTCATGCATATAAATTTCAAGAGAGTCGAAGGTTATAATATATAGATTTAACCTTCCCGGTTAAGATTCAAAAGAACCTGGTAATGTCTAGTAATGTCGTTCTTGTATTATATAGACTTTTAAAAATCAAAATTTAATGAGTTTAGACCATCATCACATATTCAATCAAAAATTTAGCGGCTAATGAATGTAGCTTCCATAATAGAAATACCTTCTTCGTCTCTAAATTTTGTTTTTTGACAGTATTGGTATAAATGTGGATTGATACCTTCAATTTCTGAAACAGCCTTCTTAACAATCTTTGGAAGTTCATCGATGATATCAAATCTATTAATTAGATTCATATCTCTTATTCTAATTTTATTTTCTTCCATAAGGTCCATTTTCAAAGAAATTGGATATTCCCAACCAGCTTCATCATCGTATTCTACGTCTTTATATTGAAAGATTTTATCATTATTTATTTGAGAACCAATTGATTTTATTTTGTCCTTTTCTGAAACGGACCAGATAGTGACTTTAGTGTCATCATATTCTTCTGTTGTGGTGAATTCAATAGCCAAGACAGTAAAAGTTTCGCTCTTGAATGTCAAGAAATTCCATTTACTTGCTGCTTTTGTTGGAACTAAACCTTGAACCGCATCAAGATAAACACAAGGTGTATCATCTAATTCAATTTCTCTTGGTTCGTCATCCTTCATATAGGTTATAAGACCCGTACAATAACCATTTGGCATAAATAAATGTCTCATATATTTAGATGATTTGTTACTGAGTCGGTCAATTTTATTAATGTCCTCACGTTGATTTTCAACAGGTTTATCTAAATAATAACTACAACCATCATTATTTATAACAAAACCTTCTCCTAAGATAGCCTTAATATCAATAGATATTTCTTCCTTAGGTAATTCCATCTTAATCTCAAGATTACAGAAAAATTTATCCCTCGTATCTTTATCTGAATTTTTACTAAATCTGATATAACTATTTTTACCCTCTGCACTTAAAAAGACTTGTCCAGAGGAAGCATATTTACTTTTATCAGCAATAAATTTCAAGTCACTCAATTTAATGCTTTCCCAAATTTCGAAATCTTTAGTTATAGCATCCTTGTGACTGAAGATCTTGAAATTTAATTGGAAACCTTTATAAAGACCACCAAAAACATGAGAATATAAAATTTGGATAAAACCAGAGACCTCATTTTCTAAATCTGTAAAATACAAAGTTTGGGTTTCAACTTGAGTGTCCACTGATTTCATAATACCAAAACTTTTGGTCTTCTTTTTTCCCTTCTTTTGAGGAATATTCCAAGACAATTCATCAACCTTGTTGATTCTCTTGATATGTTTTTTTTCTGGAGGTGTAACCTGATATACTGGCACAAAACGTACACTAGACATTATATTTTCAATTGTTCTTAATTATGGGATTTTTGACACTTTTATGTAGTGATTGTTATGATATTGAGAAGACAAAATTATTCAAGCATTTGATTTGCCAAGATCCCTTTATATATACGTATGCCACTAGAGACTCCTTTAATGACTTACTAAATCTCGGATTTGTTAACTTCAAATCAATTCTATAAGCAGCACCTGATATCCTGCTCTATTCGTTAAGTGAAATGCGTCTTTATCCGAAAACGGGTCTTATTTAGATCCGCATCTACTTAGATAATCAAGCAGAAATTGGGAAAGCGTTAATTTCAAAACCAATTCTGCTTACCAAAACAAACTTATTTTACCTAATTGTGCAACCTTATGACAGGAAGTGTTCGTTAAGGGAAAGGCATCAACACTCCATTTCCCTCTTTGATCTCATATTTCCTATAAAGAGAAAGATTTAATTTATGTTCAAATTGCCGGTTTTGGTTTCATTGAGCGACCAGATCTCCAGAATTAAGAGTAGCTCTCTGATGTAAAGACCCTCGTTCTGAATACTCTGTGATACAAGAGGAAGCCAATTGCATTTGACAATCTTGCTCTATAATTTGTATATATATTGCTATATTTTCAACATATAATCTAGTTATGTGTACGAAATGTTTTCACTTTTATAGTGGAAATCGACGCTGCATCCAATAGGTCCGCTAGCGTCAATCATGTATTTGCATTTGGTCAATTCATAAACGTTATGAATTGCAAAATTTTCTGCACATTTGACAAATACCTTTGCCGATCTTAAAGGACCATTCCAACATTGATGACCTCCACTGAATTCAAAAACTAACCCATTGTTAACATCTTGTAAGTTACCGAACATGTAATTTCTTACACCTACTGTTTCTGTGTCGTTAAATAAATGTGAAATGATATCGCTGTCTGAGTATTTCATCTTCATCTCCTCTACGAATTTCTCCAAATTCATATCTTTATTCAAATATACTTGATTGAGTGAACCTATTTTAACGCTATTACCATTAGGTTTATTTTCACGCTGATAAATAGCACCAGGTGTCAATGGATTAAGGCATACTTCATACACGTAGTTATCCAACAATTCAGCGAAACAATTTGACGAAGAATCCATCTTTTCAATGAGATCTGTAATCTGTTGTAAGACCTCCTGATCCTGCTTAGATGTACCTAGCTCTTTATTCATTTTTGCCTCTTGCTCCTCTACTTGTTTCAGCAATTCGTAATTGTGTTCTTTTTGAGATAATATTTCTTTTATGCTTTGAATGTCTGATTCATGCTTCAGAATCTGTTTCTTCAGAGATTCTAAATCTGTAACAAGTCTCCCACTTCCTTCCCATAAATAGCCAAGTAGTCTATCTTTGATATTATAAGTCCTCTCATCATCCTCATTGACTTCACTAATCACATCAGGTGCATATTTCTCAATAACATTGATCAATTTGTTAAATTCGTCCTGAAATTCCTTTGGTAATTCCAATTTCGGACTTGAAAGCAACGTAGAATATTTCGATAAAAAGTTGGTGAATGCATCTACACCAGATTTCACACCAGCATCCTGGAAATTAACATTATAATTCTCAGAAATATCTTTCATCATTTCGGAGAAATCTTTAATGTGTTGTTTCAATTCTTCAGTGAATTTAACTTTTCCATCAACTAAACCCTTAACAAACTTTGCCTTCTTAACTACATATTGTGCATCGTTTTCCGATTGATGCTCCCAGAAAAGGGCAGGTAATTCCTCATTCAAGTAAGTCATTAATTGTTCACGCTGTTCTTCATCGATAGAGGGATCTGCCGGAATCTTTTCCATACCCGGGGCATACAGTTTACTGTAGAAAGCATTTACATTATCATTCACAACTTTATCATTCAAGGAATATTCATATGAGCTGGACAATTCTTTCAAAATACTAATTATATCTTGATAACACATGCTCATATCCTTGATTTTTTCGTAAGCTTTGTTTATTTCTTGATTCAAATAGTTAAAATCGATCCGTTCAAATTCATATAAGGTTGGCTCAGTTGCCTTCAGCTTAGCAAAGAAATTTTCTTTAGTTTTATCAAGATGTGGTTGAAGACCTTTCAGATCCAACTTTAATGACTCAATTTCTTTCTTTAAAAGTTCAATTTCTGTTTCTTCATCTTTCTTGCCATTTGTTAACTTTTCAATCCCATCTGTAAAGTGAACTTTATATCTTTCAAAAAGGCTTAGTAGTTTCCTTTGACCTAATTCGTAATTTTTCAATTCCACATCCACTATATTATGGAAAGTTTTTGATAAGTCCAAACATGTATTTGATTCAAAATGTTCATCTGAACAATCGCAACAGTCACAGATACCATCATTCACCAAACTTCCTCGAATAAACCTTGGTAGAAATCCCTTATTCTCACAGTAGAACAATCTTAATTCCAAAGTGTCACCACATGCCGACGTTCCAGGTTCGTCTGAACCATCAGGGCAATCACAGATTCCATCATTGATCTGTTCAAAATTCAATTTTATCTCTGGATTATTTAAACATGACCATTTATTTTCATTATTTGGAACATATGAATGCTGTTGACTTGGAGAAACTCCCAAGATGTCGGCGTTCACAGAAAAAAATGTTAATATTAAACATGCTAGAGAGACTAGATACTTCATCAAAGCTTAATAAGTATTTGCTTAACTATTGTTTAGTCACCTGAGCATATTTCATCAATATACTGACTAGATAGTTAAGAGTGCTAAACAATTATTTTTCACTTACAATGCGAGAAAGCAAATGTCGAGAAAATACTATATTCACCAACAAAGAGTAGTTAAAGTATAGAAAGTTATAAAAACTATCTCTGATTTGGAGAGACTTATATATATTAAAAACTAGACAAAATAATCTTGATGTGATAAAACACTTGAAAGAAACGACAATTTAAGTTAGCTAGATGAGAGAAAGAATCCGAAAAGAGAACTTCATACTCTGTTCACACTAAAAGTTGACATGTACTTCATGGATACAGTTCTGTATTTAGCATTGACAATTAGTGCACTTGCAAGTGGTGCATGCGCAGGTACCAGAGGAACCCTTGCAAACAGAAGCTTTAGTGGAACATTGACATGAGGAAGGAGTATCAGAGCAATCATGACGCTTACATTGGCAGTTGGCACACTTGTAATCGGTGCATTTGCAGGTACCAGAGGAACACTTACAAGCAGATGTTTTATTGGAACATTGGCATGTGGAAGGATTGCTAGAGGAATCATGACAATTACATTGGCAGTTAGCACACTTACAATCGGTGCATTTGCAGCTGGCACACTTCCAGGTATTAGAAGAACACTTGCGAGCAGATGGTTTAGTGGAACATTGACATGTGGAAGGAGTGTTAGAGGAATCATGATGCTTACATTGACAGTTAGCACACTTGCAAGTGGTGAATGTGCAATTACCAGAGGAACCCTTACAAGCAGATGTTTCAGTGGAACATTGGCATGTGGAAGGACTATTAGAGGAATTGTGATGCTTGTATTGGCAATTAGCACACTTGCAATCGGTACAGATGCAGTTAGCGCACTTGCAAGCAGTGCATGTGCACTTACCAGAGGAACACTCAGAAACAGATGTTTCAGCGGAACATTGGCATGAGGCAGGAGTATTAGAGCAATTATGACAATTACATTGGTGAATGCAAGTAGTCTTTTCAGGAGCGTTGCATGAACATCCTACACATCTTACAGTAGTATTCTTGAAGTATTCGGATCTCGGATCCTTAGTGGAGCACTTTGGCTTAGATTCAATGCTGTTACCACAGTGACAACAGACACAGATGGAGCCAGTGATTTGACAACCACAGGAGACTAAAGTTGGTGCGTCATTGGAAACTTTTGATTGACAAACGTGAGAAGGCATATTGTTTGGATTGAATATAAATCTTGATTTGATTTCTTTTGCTATTATAGTAATGATCTATGGAATAAATACAAATGGAACTGATGAAATGTTGATCTTCATTCCCTTTTTATATGTCAGAGAAAGTGAAATTACGTTTCCATATCTATGCTTCATTTTTCACTTTGCAGATCAGCATTAAGTTCTCAAATCAGCAATAAAGTCTCACAGCCAGCTTTAAAAGCTCAAAGGCCTGAACAGTGAACAATAGTAATGATTTTTGCACATATTAGCTTTATTAAAACTGCGTCCTTTTTGCTGAAAGGCTTTCAACAATAAGGGCATCGACGGCAGCAAATGGAACTCAGACACAGGTTAATGTAACTAAAAGCTTGATTGAAGCAAAACATCCTCAAAGAGACAAGCTGTCGTTCTGCTGACTATCCCATTTGCAATAGAAACTTCTTAGAGATGTATAAGCTGCCTTGCCTTGTTGATTCTATGTAAGAGTGAATCTCATTGTTATTGTCTTTTCCTAAATGGTCGATTTTCTACCCGCAAAAAAATGAGGTTACAGCGAAATATCTAAGCATAAATATGAAAATCTATAGCAATGAAAACAACAGTGAAGACTATAATCCTGAGTCAAACAGAGACAAAGAATATTTCGTAGCTACTTATAACATTAGACAGTTGCTATTTACAGCGAAGAGTACAAAAATATAGAATCAAATATACATTTATCCTTTAAGACTGACATTTAAAATCGGAGAGATATCTAAGCTACCTAGATTAAAGTAAACCTGAATAGAGTACGTGAGACAAAGATGAGTTCACTAACAGCTTTCCCATTGAACATATTGATTCACATATTTGCCCTGTTGGAGGTTGATGATTTGGTTGAGTTGTATCATACTTGTACATTCTTCCGAATACTAGTACAAGCTAGTAGAACAAATAGTGTTTTGAATATTGTTGGAATAGAAAACAGCACAAATAGGCTAAACCTATATTGGAGTGACACAAATTTGGAGAGAACCGAGAACCTAAGTAGGTTTGTTTTGGAGTACTTTAAGATCATTCAGAAAATTCAAAGATCACTGAAAGAACAACAAAAGGAGAACGCAACAGCAGATATTCGTTTGAAAGAACCTCAAATAGGTAATTCATCTCCAACTTTATCATACGCTTCAAGATTATCATCTAATTCATTATTCTCCGATGATGAATGGTATTTATCCATGGAGGAATCATTTAGTGCACACTCATCTTTACATGAAAGAGAGGCAAGTGTTGATTCCTTGGATAGATTGAGAGAATCCAAGAAGGTTAAGGATAAAGCACTTTTATTTGAAAGACTTATATCACAGGATACAGAAGTTACTCGATCATCTAAAGTAAAACATATAAAATCGAATGAGATATTGTATCATGAGATGAAAATGTTACAAGGCTCAGTATTGCCAATGTCCAGTAATAGAAAAAATATTTCAGAAATGTATTTGAAACAAGTTACTGGGAAAAGTTTACCAACTGAACATACAAACAAAACATTTCAAGTAACCCCTGTGAAAACTACTACCTTTTTTAATTATAAGAATCATTTGCAAACATTAAATGGTTCGAATGAAACCAAAACTTTAGGAAATATTAATCAACAAGGCAGGAATAAACTAAAAGCTGTATACTTTGGAGAGAACAAGATTGTTTATGAAAAGATATGATTTGATTACTTAAAAAACATATCTATATTACTATCTCTAGGAGATAGGAAAAATGGAATTATATTCGAGAAATGGAACTAAATGCACTTTAAGTAATATATGTAATATCACTGTTGATAACAAAAAGCGGGTTTTACTTAATATATGAATGACATTGTTTTTGTGATCGATATGTCTTATACACTCTTCAAGCGGTTTGCGACACAAAAGTATATAGCAGTGAGATAAAATATATTAAGAAAAGAAGTCAGACATGATAGTTAAGTGGGTGTTACACAGTTGGAACTAAAGTAGACGGTGATATTCATTATGTTGAATACTGAAGATATTAGACGTAGAAAAACAGCAAAACATGCAGTTCCATTCAATCTGTTACTACTTGGTCCTCCTAGTATTGGTAAAAAAACATTTATAAATAACCTTACTAATATTTCAACATCATGTACTAATGATGAACATGAAATCGATGACCCTTCACAATTTCATCTAGAAAGACCAATTGAATTTGTTAATGAAACAATTCATATTGATAATGAATTTAGTTCTTCCATTACTTTGAATGTAACAACCTGCAATATTAAGACTATGATAAACAATAAATGTGTTCCAAGACAAATCAGGAGAAAGATTGAAGGACAGTTTAATTCTTTTTTATCAGATGAGGTTAAGATTCAAAGAGACAAAAAATTTAGTAGAGGTTTTACAGATAAAAGATTTCATGTATGCTTATATTTTATAGATGGCAATTATATGGGACTTCAAGAATTTGATATACATTTACTTAAGGAAATTTGTTCTCTTATAAATGTGATATTACTTATTGGCAAAGCTGATAAGTTTAAGGAATCTGAATTAATCAATTTGAAGAAATCAGTCTATGAAGATATTAGAAAGAATGATATAGACATTTTTGATTTTGAAGGAGATTGCCTTAATGATGTTTTTGAAGATGCTCCTCAAGTAGCAATTCAGGAGTTTCAACCTTTTGCAATAATTTGTGGAGATGAGACAGAATCATTACAAGGACAAGAAACAAGAATAGTTCGAAAGTTTAGTTACGGAATTATTCCTATTGAAGATGTAAACATTTCTGATTTCCTCTATTTGAAAGGAATATTACTAGGTTCTCATCTGCAAGAATTGAAGGATACAACAGTCGATATTTTATATGAACAATATCGTACTAAGAAACTAATAGAGAGGCAACAAGATAAAGATATTTTAAGCTCTGGTTCGTCAGATGGAAAACATCATGAATTAACTCCAGTTGACTTAGATATCCCACCAGAGATGACAGATGTACATACAATTATTGATAATAGTAGTACTAACGGTAGTCATTTTGGAAAAGAGTTAGAAGAAAAAAATAGAATAATTGAAGCATATCAAAAGAAGATCGATGACTTACAAAAGATGATTGAAAGTTCTGGTAACTCTTCACCAACAACCAAAATCGGAGTTATTGAAATATAAATGATAAATATATTCATATAGATTAGTATTCTTCAAAAATTATAAAGATTCATTGCTTACTCAAGAATGAAATCAGTTGAAGTTTTATACATTTTGGTATATCATTTGTTATTCACATGTTAAGATCATCGCCTGAAAAATACTTCCAAATTCTTCCGATGACTAGTTGCGATATTACCAAATGAAAAAAAAAACAGGAAGCATTTCTTAAGTAATCAGTAAGATACAAACGTAAATAAATATTTTTCACATCTCACTTAATAGACCAAATACTATTATAGTGTATCTTAATGGTTTAGAAATTGAAAAGGAGCTACGAAGAAGTAAGTAGACGGCAGTTATAAGATTTTGTAAAAAAAATGACTGAGCGATCATTAAGTCAAGTTAGTGACCACAGCGATACAGTAATTCAAGAAAATCCAATGGCAAATAAAAAGATAAACTTGGATTCTATTAAGGATAAGGTATTAGAGAGTCATGCATCAAACCCAACGAAGTACATGAGCACTAATGATATATTTGTTAAACAAGATTCTATAGACAGTATTGATCATAGCATTTCAGATGATCAGAATATTGACGATGTAATCGAAACACAGCAAGATGTAAATGTAAATAATGAATTCAATGGAGAAGTATTATACAATATAAGGACCCCAGACCTAGATAAGGTCTCAAAATTCTTCAAGACAAATCGAAATAATGATGCGGAGAGTTTATTAAATCGATTTGAAGATATAGAATTTGCTGATACACCTATATCAAAACGAGCGAAACTATCAAAAGATGCAAAATCACCGATGTTGGTAGATAGATCTGATGGATTGATTTCCAGTTATGGGAATAATGAAGTACCGACCGTCGTTGATAATACCACGACAATACAGGATAAAACTAATGAAGATTGTTATATGAGAAGTTCACCAGAGAAGGACTTTTTATCCAAATTACAATATTCCCAACTAGACACACCTGAGTCACAAAGAATACATCTCAACAACAACTCAGACATAGAGTGTGAGAGTGAGACACCATCTAAAGATGAGAAGAAGAGAATACACAAGTCTAATAATATAAACAATAAAATAAATACCAGCATAGTAGTAGATCATGAGGAGGAACACAATGTAATTATAGGTGATTTCCCAAACTCAATGGAAACTCAAAAAAATTTGAATAATACCAAACGTTTGCATGAACCTCAAACGATAGAAGATACAATGAAAGATAACGAAATAGAGCGAAATGGGTCCAACCATACCAATGATATTAATAGAAGAGAGAATCTTGAAAAGTCGGAGAAAAGCACTTATTCTAAAATGACTATACATAGAAATCTGGATGTGGATTTGTCGACAACAGAACGTGATGATAATAGTAATATCGATATAGGAAATAGTTCTGTGAGTTATTCTTACGTTGATGACACTACTCAAGGAAATATAACCAATCAATGGATATTTCGTCCGAATAAAAGCTCAAGAACGTTTGAAAGTAATAAACCAACCCAAATAATTAGTAATGAAAAGACAGAAGAAGTCTTGTTACAACCTTCGGGAACACAACTGATACAAAGTATATTCAGCCAAACACAGAAGTTACCAAATCAAGATTGCAATACAACCGGCGTAATTACAACATCTCAACCTGAACGAATGTCATCACATAAAACCGAAATGGAGGAGCATGATACTGATATCATACAATCTCCAGAGCAACAAGGTCTGCAAACACAACTGGTTCTTTCAAATCCAGAACCTGGCCTATTACAAACTCCACTAACCCTCATGAAAACGAATAATGAACCAATTTTAGAAGTTCCACAGACAAGTTCGCCGTCTAAGTCAGCAATGGATGTAAAACAATCTGATGAACAAAGTCCAATATCTTCACCGAGTCCTGGGAACAACAATGCACACCTTCATGACATTGTTATATTAAAGGTGTCCTGCAAACCAAATTTACAGCATTCAGATGATTTGCCAAACAGGACTAGAGATGGGCATGACTTTGAAGATTTAGACACGAAGAATGAGAGTATTGATCTGAGTGATATGGAAATAACTCAAGATTTACCCGAGGTTGATGTAGATTCTGACACCCCAAAGAGTGAATACACCGAAGTAAGAGATTCAGGAGGTAATAATAAAGAGGAGCTATCAAACATCGAACATAGTAACACGAGAAGCAGTAATACTGATGAATCCCAAGAAATAATTGTAAATAAAAGAAGTAGAAAGAGAACTTCAGGAACACAAGAACTAAGCTACAATGATGATGATAACGATGAGAGAAGTTTTGCGTCATTTTTGACAAATATTGATGTGGAAAAATATGACATTCAGCTTCCAAGTGAGATCAGAAATGTGGACGATAGATCTCTGCACAGAAAAGATCTTGTATTTAGTAACGCTGTTTGGTGCCAATATGATCGAGACTTTAAGTTTTATCCCGGGATTTTGTTATCTAATGACTGTAGCACCAACAGTTATTTGGTCAAATTTGAATCTGGAGAGGAATTTTACAAGTATAAAGATATCTACTACCTTGATATCAAAGTAGGAGATTTAGTGACATATAACATGAACACATATTCGGTGATTGCTCTGGAATGTAAATACAAAGATCCATCTGTTATTAGATGCATCCGTGGGTATGATACTTTGCACCTGAGGAAAAAGAACGCCAATGGATCTTTAAGCAAGAAAACCATTACGTTACCACTTGCTTACGTACATATAGAGCTTGAAGACTGGACTAAGAGGACGAAAATTCAAATAGGGGAGGAAAGAATAAATGAACAGGAGAACTCAGAGAGTTTGTCAAGAAGCATAATAAGTAATAGCATGTTCCCGAGGAAAAAAGTACGTACTTCTAGCGCCAATATAACTGCGGCAGGTGACGAAAGTGAAGAAGATCTGTCTGATGAAGATTATGAAGATGACAAAAGTCATGAGGAAACTGACAAAATTGTAGTAGTAGTAAAGGAAGAAGAGGAAGAAGAAGAAGATGAGGAGAAGGAACAAAAGGATGCAGAAGAAAATGATGTATCTGTAAACAGCAAGCTTTCCAATAAACCAACCCATATAAAGTTGAAGAATGAACTATACGTTAAAGATCCTTCAACCCACGATCAAAAGGGCCCAAACAACTTAATTTTTGAAAGATGCCTCTTTGCATTGAGTGGAGTATTTGATAATAAAAAGGACTTGTGCGAAGTAATTGAATCTCATGGAGGTAGAGTTTTGAATACCCAATTTTCCAGCTTGTTTACCTGTAATAAACAAAAATCAAAGAGGTTTTCAACTTTAATCGAAAATGATCTAGAATTAGGGTGGAATAAGAATTCAGAATACAAAAATTATAAATTTGTTTGTCTGATTACTTCCAACTATCTTAGAAGTTTGAAATACCTGGAAACATTGACTTTAGGATGGCCTACTCTACATTGGAAATTTATCGACGAATGCATTAAGCGAAAGAGGCTTTTAACAGACTCGCTCTTCCAATTCTTATTACCCTCTGGAGAAACTTGTCGATTACAATCAAAACATGAACAAGGAGCCGGCGTCATTAAATCTAGCAATATATTTTCATTTTACTCGAATTTGCTACACGGTGCAGATTTAGCTAGTCAGATAAGTTTGAATGCAAAGAGATTGGATAATTACTTTGTAATCCTTTGTGGTGAATCCCAACTGGATAACTTCATTAAGTTTGTGTTCACAAGCATGGGCGTACCAAAGCTATTTGAATCGTCCTTTCACAATCATGTCATCAAGGATTTTATTGCAATTGAGGATATTTTTAAAAGTTGTTCGCGTAAGAGGTTCAGGATTCTCTTTTATTTGAATGAGAATGATATAAACGCTGACAGTAACAGTACTAAGACGATAAAAATAGTTGAAAGAACAAGAAAAGAACTAGACTTAAGATTCAGAGATTACAATGTTCCTTATCATGTAGCAACTAAAGAATGGCTAATCCAAACAATCATAAATGAAAACACTGGATATGATAAATAATTAATTTTAGAGTGTTTGCATAAAAAACGAAAATGAATTAGTATTTTAACAATACAGTACAGATTGTTTCAGTCATTATTGAGGTTTTAAATAATTATATGAGTAAGTAGAGTTACATACATCTGTTTTTGACATCGTTATAATTTAAGTGAAGAATATTGATAAAATCGATCCTAAGTTAATTAGCATCATTCTTGTTATTTATTACAGGGATAGAGTGGTTTATTTCCAATTCAGATACAACCGATACGTAGTTTTGATAGTTTATTTTGATTGCTTTCACAATCTAAAATTCTTTCTAAACTTTCAAAATCTTCAATCATCTTGTTCAAAACGTCACAGTGAGTGTAAGAATCCCTTACTCTTGAAAAGAAACATCTTGCAATGATAGTATACTTCAAGGATAATTGATACTTTTGAGCAAAGCTTTGCTTCGATGAGCCATGTACCCATTTTTTGCCCTCCGAATTGTGTCTACTTTGGTGTAATAATAAATTAACAGATGACTGTGTTGGTACTGGCTCCTTGGACTCTTCTTGGGAATTTTCCAAATTATCATATCTTAACCCACTGTCATTGAAAAGAAATTCGTTGGTGGTTTGATCGACCATATTCAAGAATGATGTATCGTTAAAAGAGTAAACGATGACATCATTGATAATTTTTGAAACAGTGTCAATATTGATTGAGGGACCAGAATCTTTTTGAATTTGGGAAGGTTCATTGGAGTTCATAACATCAGCGAATCTTAGAAATTGTTCTGGATAACATTTTGAGAAACTTGGTATGAATAGTTTACCAGCAAGTTTATTCAATTCATTGAATATACATAATAATTTGAAATTTGGAGTGGTTTCAAAATCTTTAATAAATTTGATGATGGTTAAAAAATTGAAGTAATAGCCTTTAAAATTAAAGATGGATAACTTACCAAAATCTAAATCAAATACTTTTGTCTTTGCATCAAATATTAGAAGATTGGATATATTTTGAATGGAAAAATTCAAAGAAGCAAGAAAATCTGTCAACAGATTATACGAACTATCTGTTAAAAAATTCCATTTTTCGGAGTTTAGGAATGTACTATAAATTAGTGGCATTTCTTTGAACCAAACTTTAACACCATTTTTTCTTATCACTTCATTAATCAATGCCATTGTCATTAAACAATTTTTCAAGATGAAACCATCTTGTATCAAAATACGAGAATTTTGACGATGCCTAATGTTAGTGTTTTCAATAATTGGTAAATTCATCTCTAATTTCTTTGTATCAATTTTTGTTAAAAAGATATGAAAATCCGAGGAACCTCTTGAATTAAATTCATAATATAACATTCCACTAACCAAAGATTCAGGAATTGGATATAGGCCAACATCAACAAATGAGAAACTTGAATAAAATATTTTAAATGGTACACTATGTTGTTTTGTAATACCTTCATTTTTTTTATCGAATGGAATTGTAAATGAGGTAGATAACCATTTGGTTTCATCGTCTGGAATACAAACTGGATCAATATCTTGTTCGTTAAGAAATGGTTTCGAATGTATATTATAGAATACTTTCAAATATTGACAATATCTGTAAGCCATAAAAGTACATCTAATCTTTGTTTCAAATAAAAGGTAAGAAAATGGTGTCTTGAATGATACGCCAAGTGAGTTTGGTAATGATGGATCTAATAAAATAAATTTCATCAAATTTGTCTTAATTACTGAACAAACAGCAGCAACTTGTCTTGCCACAACATCATCTCTACTTCTTGTAGTTTCATCTGAAAAAAATCCAAACATAATATTCAAGATCAATGTTTGTACTAACCAAGTTTGTTGAGTTGGTCTTTGAGTTTGATTTTTAGTTTGATATAATTTTTTTTTGGTCTCCAAATAGACATGCAATGCTCTTCTACTAATTTCAAAAAGTAACATAGTCTTTGGATTATAACCATGTTTAAAGATTGAACCAAATGTAGCCATAAATAATGGTAAACATACAGTCTTTGCAATTGTCACTATACCATCTTCTTCAACGATATTATCGAAGTCATTCATTGTTAAATTCTCATTTTCATGTAGATATCTTTGTAAAGTAAGGAAATCAAAATTTAATATATCAGGATGGATAAAAGGATAATGAATCAGGAAAAATTTAGCAAATAATGAAAGAAATCTGTTTAATTCATTAATACTTGGTAAATATAATTCTTTTAAATATAAATCAGGATTTGAATTGATTGTAGTCCCACCAGTTTGATTACAATTTGAATTATAAAAATCCATTACTTGTAAACAATATTGACGTAATTTAAAATCAAATAAATTTGATTTAGTTGATGGATTAGAGTTATCATTATCTTCATCTGGTGAAGATGCCATTGAGATATTTGATAATTTTGTATAATCTAATCCATAAAAGGTATAATTATCTTTATTATCGATTACGCTTTTCTTTAAACTTTGGAAGGATGAATAAGGTTCATTAATTGTTTGTCCATTAGTTATTGTTGTATCCCTATCCAAAAAATTTTCAGGAATACTTGGTGAATCCAAGATAATATCATTATTGTTATTAAACTCCTTATAATTTAAAAGTTTTCCCATATGATTGAAAGCTGATTCTTGTATCGATGTTGGTGTATTGATCCACTTTAGTGATTCCATAAATTCTATTGAAGGATTTAAACCATTTTCTAAATCGGTTGGAGCAATAAGATCACTAGTTGGTGAAACTTGTGAGTTTCTATATCTGCTATTTGTTAATCTTTCAAACCCATCTGAAGATACAGAAACTGATGATTGTCTACTTGATGTAGAACCAACAGGTGGAACTACTGTATTGAGATTAAATGTAAAATTACCGTTACCATTACCATTATTATTATATGGTGAAGAATCCTCTGAACTCTTTGTTGTATCTGAAGAAGCTTCAAAATCATCATTATTAATCAAAGCAACGGTTGTATTGTGGTCAAATTCTGATGGAATACCGAAAAAGATATTATAATTTTCTGTACCATTTAATTGAAATTGATTAAACGTTAAATCTATTGGTGGTAATTCAGGTGTTGCAAATTGAACTTGTTCAAAATGAACATCATCATCATTTGTATTTGATGGTGCAGCATAATTACCAGCAGATTGCGCACTAAAAGATGCTCTTCTTTTAAAAGGTGGTATTTGTGGTGGATCTGAATTTCTTAATTTTGAATGTATCGGCTGTGCGATCTTAACATCACCGTTATTATTATTATTATTATTATTATTATTACAAAACAATGATGGCGTTGTATTTACACTTGATGGAATTGATAATGATAAAGTTCTTGTTTGTAAACTTGAAGTTGATGAACCTAAAGCAGGTAATGAATTTTTTCTACTATTTTTAATTTTTGATTTTACAATTTTTGAATTACTTTGTTGTTGTTGGTGTTGTTGTTGATGTTTCTGTTTTGATCTTCTTCTAATAATACTTTCACCAGTATTACCACCATGAACCTTTTGTGCATGTCTTAAAAGTAAATCTCTTCTACTAAATTTTTTATCACAAATACCACAATCATAAGGTTTTTCTTGTGTATGTGATCTTTTATGTCTTTCTAAATGTTCTAATCTTGCAAATGCTCTTGTACAAATTTCACAAACAAACAGTCGAGGTTTACCACTTGGTGTCATACCATTCAATTTTAAATTCGAGGGTAACTCAACCAAGTTTTTATTAACTTTAGCATTCATATTATTATTATTATAAGCCATTCCTACCATAGCCATCTTTGATATCTTTAATATAAATAAACAAGGACAAAGAATAAACACACACACACACACACACACTCTTATTAAATATACATATATAATAATAATATATATATATATGTTTATATATGAATAAATAGACCCTTCTGTCGTCTCTAGGGACAACACACATCGTCATTTAATTGGTTTACGAGTCATCATTTGTATGCGGCTTCTTTCTCCGGTTTCCCGCATCGCATTGTTAATCATGTGACTGATGTATCATGTGATTAATATAGTATAGTATATAGTATAGTATATGATAGAGATGTTTTGTCTGGGTAATAGGCCATTTGTATAGTTTATTGTTTAGTATATAATATAGTATATAATATAGTATAGTCTAGTATACAATATGGTATATAATGATAGTTATGCCTGCTAGCACGTCTTTAAAGTACAATACCAAAACCAAATGTTAGTTTCATTGGTTTAATATAATAATTTTCAAAATTATTACGTACTCTATCTTCTTCACCAATTGGAATACCACTCCATGTAATTTGAATCTTTGTTTCATGATATTCTTTGGATTCATGAAATTCCATTGATAAATTTGACCAAATTTTTGAATTCCAATCTTTTAATCTCCATTTAAATACTAATTTTTCACCAAGTCGTGATTCAATCAATTCACTTGTAATATTACCATTAAATAATTCAAATTTATCACCAACCATTAAATATTGTGATCCATTTGATTTAGATTCAATCTCTTTAATCCCGCCACGTGACCAAATCAAGATTCTTTCTTTATCAATAAAAGTATTAAAGATTTCAAATGCTGGTACAATAAATGTTGGTTCTAAATGAATTGTTGTAGTATTACCACTACCAGTAATAGTAGAAGAAGTAGTAGTAGTGTTTGTTGTGGTCACAGTTGTGGAATCTTGTTTTACTATTGGCTTGACAGACTTGAAACTTTCCTTTTGATTACCTTTAGTATATTGAGATTTTACTTCATCTTCTGATACTTGAATATCATTACCATGAGTATACAACAAATCTTTCCCAAATTGATGAAATTTCTCTCTAAGTTGTGGTAATAATTTCTCTTTAATAACATCCTTAATCTCATTTAATTGACTAGTCTCCTTGTAGATAGAAATTTCAAATTGATATTCATCAATTTCAGTATCAAACGCAATTTCGGGAACTGAAATACTACCTTCAAAAGTTTGATCGGCAACATGTCCAACAATCATCATGACAATTTGTAAATCAAACAATGACATAACTTTACCCTTTCGTTGATTAACTTCACAATCACCTTCAACTGATGATACACTTTCAATTTTGGCAAATTTAGTATCAGTTTCAACACCGGTACTTAGACCAGGTAATTTTTCCTTAAAATAATCTGTTGCCCATGTGAAACAATTCTTGTCAACCCAATGCCAATTATTAGGATTATGTACAACCATTTTACTCTATATGTCCTCTACTGGATTAACAATTCTTCAAGTATAATACACCAAATAAGTGAACCCAAATGACGGATATTCATTATATATAATTACAGGATTTGGCCTGCCTTATTTTTTTTCACGGAATCTTCTAGAAATCTTATATAAACTCTGATAAATTAGTGGTAGTCATGGAGGGTAACCCACCGCCAAGGAAATCAAGCATCATATGCATACCACCACCACCACTGTACTCATCAACATCTTGTGGTAATACTTGTGATACACCTTCTAAAAACCAAACTTTATCCTTCACTTTGGTAGTGAATCCACGAAGTAATTTATAATAACTTCTCATAATTCTCATCGCGTTCAAATCACCTGTCATTAGTAAAGCTAGAAATGTCTTATCTAATAATGCAGGGAATGCAAACACCCTAAGGATGAAATCAGAGTCATTGATCTCACCATTCAATTTATCCAAGTATGCCAATGTGATTAAATATGGTGAATCGATCTCAACTGGGTATAAATCCGCAATGCTCTCATCGAAACATACTAATTCAGATATTGTACCATCGTCCCTGTTAATAACATCCCCAAGATCACTGAGGTCAAAGGAAATTAAATCGTGGAATCGAGATCGATCACTTAATGGCCAGACAGCAGTAAGAATTGTAGCTGCTCCCTTTACATGAAAGATCCATGCTGATGGTGACATACTATTAGTAGATGCAGATGATGCATTCGCCAGTGAATCCATTATTAATATTAATGCACTTGCAACAAGAGCGTCTGTATTTTCTTCAGAGATCTCTAATACTGCTTCTCTCAAAAGACGCAGAGCATCGAGTCGATGTGATGAAACGTATTGTTCTAGACCGGGTTCTGTACGAGATAAATGTGTGGCACTGAAAGCCAGTAGTGAATGCATTAAAAATGGATAATCAAAAGCTAATTCAGGTACATCTTTACTCCAAACTTCTGGCGCAGAGACCTGAGCAGTGGTAATCGATGCAGAGACAACTGTGCAATAGTGATGGAACAATTTCATGTCAACGAGGTTCAAATTAGCCTCTGTTGACAAAGATAATAATTTTGCTATTCCTGATTGTTGAGTACATGTACTCTCTTTATCATTGGTTTCACTATTACTTACACTGTCAACATTTCGAAGACTAGATGTAGTGGCTACACTAGAAACATTTACTTCAGCCGACATTGGCTTTGATTTATCGTTTGTCATTTCTCTACCTGCAATCACAGCAGCTGAAGGAGATGCATTTTTGGCCAAAGTAGTATTAACACTACCTTTCATCATTGGACTTAACTGTGAAGTCAATGAGATTGTTGGATTATTAGTTAGATTTGGAGTACCTACAATCCTCGCTGGCTCAACAATCGTTGAATTCATTACCGTATTCTTATGGGAATTATTTTCATGATCAACATCATTCTTTATGGACACATTATGATCTTTGTTGATACGTTCTCTTTCTTGCTCTTGCATGTTAGCTAACATTGCCTCAGCAGTATTAGCTTTAGAATTTCTACTGTCATCTTTTAATTTCAGACCCAATAATTCTTGGAAATCATATGCAATACCACCTATACCAGCGGTTGGTAAGTTACCTAATGTTTTTAAATTCAATCCCATCTTATTCAATTGTGATAGGGAATCTTCTTGTAACTGAACAGGAGTTCCAGTTAGAGCTTGATTGAATATATTTGGGGTATTTTGAACTTGTTGCTGAATCTGAGCAGGAATGATGCTTTGATCGATTGTGATTGGCAGTAGCTGGGAATATTCTTCCGCACTTACCCCAACGTTCTGTGAAGAAGGATCTTGATTTAACAATTGTTGCAAGATTTGCTGCTGTTGTAACTGCAATTGTTGTTGTTGTAATTGCAATTGTTGATCTTGTTGTAGTTGTAGTTGTTGATGTTGTTGCAGCTGTAATTGTTGATGCAGTTGATATTGTAATTGATGCTGGGCTTGTGTTTGAGCTGTGGATGTTTTTCTGGATGGGAATTTACTATCGGCTGTAACACTAGCTCTCGGGGTTACAGTGTTTGTACTCGGAGCGCTTACTGGACTGTTACTAGGTAAATTTAAATTATTTCCTAAAAATTGACTTGGACTTGGTAAATCAAAGTTTGCAGTTTTGTCAGTCGTCACTCCTGCCAAATTATTTGCCATACTAGCCATACTGGCCATGTTAGCTAGGTTACCAAAATTTAAACCCATGCTACTAGCTAGATTTGCTAATTGAGGTAAAATGTTGGCCTGTGCATTTTGCTGTTGATTAACATTAGGTGCTTGGGGTACACTCTGTTGTTGTTGTTGTTGTTGTAAAAGAGTAGCGATCAAGTTGGCAGGTGATAGATTTGTAGCTTGCTGTAAACTTGGTACAAAATTTTCTGTTTGATTTATAGTGGTATTATTTGGATTGATTGTATTACCTGCCTGTACAGCTTCAGGCATTGCTGCATGAGACTGAATAGCTGATAAACCTGCCGTTGCGTTTCTCTTTAAAAATTGATTCTGAAGGTCTACCAAATTGTTATGACTCTGTGACAGTCCACCAAATGCACGCTGACCGGTACTATTTGAGTTTAGAACGCTTGCTAGTTGTGAAAGAGGAGATGTTTGTCCCCCTTTAGAAGTATTAATTGTTCCAGTACTTCTTGGTCTCTTAATCGAATTCCCGTTAATATTATTGACAGATGATTGGTTTCCATTGGGGATGGGTTGTAACTGATCTTGAGAATGTTCACTCTTGACTGTAATTGCGGGATCTAGTGACCCATTTGAATTCCTACTCAGATAAGCGGCATGATTTGTGCCCTTTGAATTATTTGTTTGTTTTTGATGGGGTTTTATATTATTGATTATGCTATAGACACAATCTAATTTCATATTAACACATTTCTGACAAGAGGGTTTTCCTTCATCACATTTAACTCTCCTTCTCTTACAATTTGCACATCCATTCTTTGACTTATTATGAAATTTCCTCTTACCTGTAGATGTCTTGCTAACTTTTTTACCGTCTACCTCTATCAATTCTATTACTTTTTCCCTCTTGGGCCTTGTGGAGTTATGCTTATGAATCACTGACTTCTTGATTCGAAGAGTTTCTTGGGTATCAGAAGACATAGTATCTGGGGAAACACTTCTACTACCTTTACTAGTTGATGAAATATCATCTGGCTTCATTTTTTTCAGATATATGAGCACTGTATTGAAATGAAGGCAATTGACCTTTAATTGCGTAAATAATCAAGTCCGCTATCAGAGTATGATTTTTCCCTCTTAGATCAATGTATGGAGATGATTTTTAGTTCGAGAGAAACTTTGCCTCGTTCAAGTGAATGGATAGAAAAAAATTGCTTTAGCTATAATTTACTTACTATTCAATAAGCCAAAACTGTTATAAGGTATTCAGTATACTCTGCCAGAATATAAATTGTAGTTGACAAAAAGCACGATGAAAATTGGTGAAAATTTAAAAACTAAAATTGCCCTTTAGTTTCCTGTTTGGTCAAAACAACAAAGAAAAAAATGCTGTCAATGAACTTGAAAGGTGGGGTCACTTTGATAATAATATATAACTCAAAATGTTAATTGTTAACTGATTTCTATTTACTTCGTAGATACAACGTTTCTGATCTTCTTTGCAGACTCGATAACAATTGTCTTGTGAAAAATGTCCGAATCTGTTTGATGACACTCTTAAAGTAGACTGATCTGTTACTTTGCAATCAAGTGTAACAATCGTGTGACGATGACATCAATTGCACATATATATACGAAATACATACACTCACCCACATTCATCGATAATTGAGGCATATACAATGTACATCCAAAATCTAAAAACTACATTTTACTCTCAACTACTCTGCCATAGACAAAAAAATTTTCGTCTCCGGAAAGTAAGCCTGCATTTTTTTGGAGGAAAATTTCACAAAGGTTCGGCAGACACCAGCTGATGTCTAGGCTGGGCTACCGTAAAATCTCTCTCTGAGCTTGTGCAGCTTCAAAATTGAAGTGGGTGACCACGCAAGGGACTATTGAGTTGCAGAATAGAACCACCTTGTATATCTATCGTCGTTTCACTTGTTTGATCTTTGTCTTTTCTAAAATCAGTTGTAAATTGGCGATGGTGACCACAATCTCAGTGTTTATCCTTATACGTTTGAGTTAGTATCATGTTTCATGTTTGTCTACTGTATTATCTTCAGAGACATTCTCACTTTTCCTGTTTACCCTTGAAAGACCAGAAAAAACTGATCGATTGAACTTATGTGTACATTTGCCTATGATCTTTTTTTTTGATTATTAATAAGTGTGTTTTGTAATGTATGTAATGGTCTATATAGAACTTACTAAACAACATATCTGGATTGAGTATGTTACATAATATGGTGTTAGACAGAAAAAATGACAAAAATTTGAAATGGAAATCATGCATTTCTATTATCTAATGAGCATGAGGATCTTCCTTTGGTTGTTCAGGATCGACATTGATCATTGTGTCAATTCTTAAAATGGCAATACAAGCCTCTAAAGCAGATTTTAAAGATTTAATTTTACTCACGGTAGGTTCCAAGACACCAGCACTAACTTCATTAACAATCTTACCTCTAATCAAATCTAAACCATAATTCTTGTAGTTCTTTCTCTTCAAATCATCTGCTTTTGCAACTTGACTAGCAGCATGATATGATCTTAATTTAGCAATCAAATCACTAGAATCCTTAGCAGCATTTACAGCTAAAGTCTTTGGAATAATCAGCAAAGCACCTGCAAATTCAGCAATGGCTAATTGTTCACGAGATCCAACTGTAGTAGCAAAACTATCTAAATATATGTTCAATGCAGTCTCAACGCAACCACCACCTGGAACAACATGACCGCTCTCTAAAGTCCTTTTAACAACACACAGGGAATCATGTAAAGAACGTTCCATTTCATCTAACGAATAATCATTTGGACCACGTAAAACAATTGAAGAAGAAGAATGTTTAGATGTACCCTTGATTAAAATACATTCATCATCGGAGAATTTGGCTTGGACAACCTCTTGGCAAGTACCTAAGTAACTAGATTCAAATGTTTCATTACCTTCCAGGTTAGACATATCATTGATCAAAGTAGCACCAGTGGCACGTGCAATTCTTCTCAAGTCTTCCTTTTTACAACGTCTAACTGCCATTATATTAGCTTCGACAAATGCCTTTAAACATAAATCATCAATACCCTTGGTTGTTAAAACAACTTGGGCACCAGCGTTAATGATTTTTTGAACTCTCTCTAAAACAATACCAGATTCACGTTTACGAATTTGCTCTAATTGTTCTGGATCATCAACGTTGATTTGGACTCCCATGGCCATTCTAGCCTTCTGTAAATTCAAATCTAAACAAGCAATCTTAACGTTACCACCACCAATTTGCTTCGGCATAGCTTGAGACGCAATTGTACAGTTTAAAGCGTAACCTTGAACCAAAACTGATTCAAGAGCTGATTTACCATGTGCCTTCAAAATATTAACAGCTTTGACTGGGTATTTAGTTTCACCTTTAGAGTTAGTGGTCTTAACAGCTAATAAGGAGTCAACAACCATATTACTAAAAAAATCTGAATCAGCACCAATAATCTTTGATGACATACTGGTCTTAGCAATGTTGATTAAGGTTTCTTTACCTAGAGATTCAACACTTATAGATAAAACTTCATTTATGAACCGGATAGCTTCCCTTAGAGCAACTCTAAAACCAGTTATAATGGTGGTTGGATGAATCTTATTCTTGACTAATTCATTAGCTCTTTTCAATAGCTCAGATGCAATAATAACAACACTTGTAGTACCATCACCGATTTCACGATCTTGTTGCTGGGCTAGTTCAACCAAAATTTTACCAGCTGGGTGTTGAACATCTAAAAGAGATAAAATAGTGGCACCATCATTAGTGACAGTAAAATCACCAATATCATCAACCAACATTTTATCTAAACCAACTGGACCTAAGGATGATTTCACAACGTTAGCCACGGCCATAGCTGCTAAGACATTTTGGTTTCGGATATCGTCACCACTGATCTTTTCACCACCTAAAAACAAAGTATCTGAACGAGAGCTGTTAAATAACTGAGACATTGTGGGTAATGAAATACTCTATTCTGCCTGTGTTTTCAACTTTCGCAGCACTTTATCAAGTTGTAGCTTTTGCCACTTTTTGTTTTCTTTACTTTGATAATTTTTTTCACTTTGAAAAACTATCTCTTGAACGCAATATAAAATTTATCAAGGTTTTGAATAATTCAATGAGACGGCAATGGAAGATGGGTGACTACATATCAAAACGAAATACATCATCTAAACCAGAAAGCCCGACTCTTTCTATCCTAGAGTGTTACTGTCAATTCTCTAATTTGACTATAGTGATTCTTGATGATTGATTGAATAAAATAATATAACATAAAATAAAAAAAATATACAGAGAAACAAATATATCAAAGGACCTGTGAACGATTTCCATTTTAGAATGAAGCTAAAAGTATCGTGATCTTTTATCCTAAAAATTCGGATTGAAGACTGCAGAATCAATAGCTGGGTGTGACGATTCCGATTGAATTCTTCTATGAATTGCATCTGTGAAACAATTCCCACTATCGATGTTCTTCTTCTCTTTTCCTCATTACCGACTCTATAAGATAGTACATTTCTTACTCTTTTTAATAACAGGAGGTTCTAATGCAGCCACAATTGCTTCGTCAAAGACATTCTTTAAACCACGTTGTGTTAAAGCAGAACATTCAACGTATTTAACTGCTCTCAATTCCCTAGCTAATCTTTCACCTTGCTCAACACTTATTGGACGTAATCTTTGTCTTTGTAACTTTTCAATAATAACCTTGTCGTCTCTCAAATCAATTTGCGTACCGACAATTAAACATGGAACACCAGGACAATGATGATGAACTTCCGGGAACCATTTTTCTTTGACATTCTCGAAGGATGGTGGTGCAATAACACTGAAACAAACTAAGAAAACATCTGTAGATGGATACGAAAGAGGTCTTAGTCTATCATAATCTTCTTGTCCAGCTGTATCAAATAAACCTAAAGTATATGGTTCGTCACCAATCATGACCGTTACTGCATAATTGTCAAAGACAGTTGGTACATAATCTGCTGGAAATTGGTTCGTTGTATATGAAATCAGAAGACAAGTCTTACCGACGGCACCATCACCGACAACAACACATTTTAGAGTCTGCATTATAGTTTTATATAGATTTCTGTCTGATATATTGAGGTGATCTAGTTTCCCTAATTCAACTGAAAAAGAGTAATAAAATGAAAAATTTGGAACGGCAGGGATATATCGACAAACTAAAACTCAAACGTTCAAACTATACTATAATATCTGGTTACTTTGACCTTCTACTATTCACCTTAGTGTTACTTTCTTTCCAATTCTCCTGATTCTTTTGGACAATTCTTACGTTATCAATTTTTCGTGCTTCTACGCTAGACTGTCACTTTGTAAAAAAAATTTGTCTTGATAGAAAAAAACAACAACCAAAAAATTATGGCCGGGCAATCGCCTCTTACCCGCATATACATTTGAGCATAATAAGTTTACATTATGATGAAGTAATAATATATTAGTTGATGTATCATTTTGTTTATTTTATAGACTCTACGAGTAGTAGAAACATCTTGATTACTCTTCTTCAGGTTCTTCTTCTTCTTCAGATGATTCCTCATCAGCAGTTCTTAACCATTCAATCCATTTAGAAATTAAGCCCTTGATTTCATCATATTTTGGATCAGTGGAAATATTGTCCCACCACTTGTAAATAAGATCTTCTTCCAAAACATCATTGTCATATAATGTATTCAAAGCAGTAAATAAAATCAAATCATGTTTGTTGAAATTTTCTTCGAGGACCTTGTCCATTATAATGTTCATTAAATCAATATATTCTTCTTCTTCAAATGCTTGTCTCTTGAATAAAGCACCCCATTGAGTGAAAACTTTAGTAACGGCGTCTTTTGGACCCAATGTTTGTGTAGTTATGAAATGATAGATTCTTTTCAGTAATGCAATAACAGTAACAGTTCTAACTTCGTGGTAAGTCACATTCATACTCATTCTCAATGTGTTTAATTCTAATAAAGCTGTATCTATATCATGATTGTTTTCCAATGCTCTTTCGACAGTGTCAATACCTTCTTTTTCGAAATCTTCCTCTTCATCATCATCATCATACTCTGAAGCTAAATCTTCTCTATCAGTGTACATACTGTTAGCAGACATTGTCCTCTTCTTTTTTCTTCTCTTTGTAACGGAGGAGATCGATGTATCACTTAGGTATAATTCATCCATTTGACGTGATAAAGAATTGTAGGTTCTATAATCTTCAACTGAGTCACCTTCATCATCAGAAATATCACTTTCATAAGTACAACCTTTACCATTTGGACCAACTAGCATCTGTTCAATTTCATTATCAACATTAGAAGTGATAGTTTCATCTTCACTATCATCTAATTCAAAAGTTGAAGATTGAATACTTTTAACTGGGACAGCAGAAATCTTTGTACCCTTTGAGACTTCCACATTGTCATCGATGACAACGTCAAACCCTACAATACAGCCATCATTCAAGGTAACATTCTTACCCAACTTAGCGCCTGCAATAATAGAATGTGTTATTGAACTATTACTTCCTATTATAGAGTTATCCCAAATATAACTATCTTTTATTTCAATACCTTCAGCAATTTGACAATTTCTACCGATGACAGAATTTTCAATAATAGTACGAGAACCAATCTTTGTGCCAGAACCAATCGCAGTACACTTACCAATCTTACAAGATTGTGCTAAGACAACATTAATTTCCTTATAAATATGTCTAGATTCGTATGAGTAAGTTTGATCTTCTAACATATTACTATCCAAGACTAATGGATAACACCATCTACCAATGAAATCCTGAGAGATAATATCATATGATTGCCAACTCTCGACTCTTGCGGCATAACCATCACTTAAGTATGCATATATGTGCTTACCTAGAATATCGCTGGAAATTACACCTTTAACAAAATCAGATCTTAAGGATTGATAATCAAAATTTTCTTGGAAGATAGGTGGGACATGAGGAGTACAAATATCAATTCTACAATCAATCAAATCATTTCTAATAATGAATTCATCGACACCTTCTAATAATTCTGGATCAATTTGGACAGACGTCTTTTCTTTGGAGGTAATTAGTGGTAAATCCTGATAATAGATACATCTATTTGTGTCCTTTTCTAATACAAAAGCAGCCGGTTCATAGGTTCTAATCTTGTAGAATTGAGTTGCCTCACTCAAACACATTGTGGCAATATGATCTTTGTCCTGGGCATGCATTTTCTTGTGGAAGGTCAACATTTTGTCAAAGTCGATGTTAGTTATAACATCACCGCTAATCATGACAAAATCATCAGTGATAGTACCTCTGTTATCTAAATCTCTCATAACATCTCCAACAGATCTAGCCTCTGGTGATAAAATTGTAGAGACCTTGAATGGGGACCAAGGAAGGTTCCATTTCGAATTTTCGATATATTCATCAATTTGATTAGCATGGGAGGAACAGATCAAATAAACTTCACTGACTCCACTCTTGGCTAAGAATTCTAAAGTATATTCAATTAAAGGAGTATTTGCTAGCGGTAATAAACATCTGGGTTTGACAGCAGATAAAGGCATAAACCTTGTTTCAAAGGAATCTGTCAAGACAACAGCTTGTAAACGGTCATCGACTTCATCGACTTCTTTGTTACCTTTACTGGCCTGATTGGTACTCTTACTCTTTTTTGGGGCCATACTTATCCTAATGTTCTGCTTAGAGTATCAGACGTAAAGAATCAGCCTTCCAATATTGAATAGACAAACTTCGAATTATCTACTTGTTACTCATCTATAAAATATTTCATCAAGTCTCTCAGAGTAGAAAGATAGAAAGAAAAATTTAGTCTTAAAAGATTGGGCTAGTCGTTGTAAGTGACAAAAGTAAGTCATACAGACTAAAAAAACAGTGAAAGTGCTCGAGGTGGGGTTTGAACCCACGACGGTCGCGTTGCTTTGAAGATCCGTTTTAAGGACCGTACTTGTACAGTAAAGCTCTCCGGAGAGTTGCCACTATAAGCACGAAGCTCTAACCACTGAGCTACACGAGCATTTTCTGAGGGTTGTTTTAATCAGTCTTACCTTGAAATACGAATAACCTAAGTATTTACCAAAACTGAATTATATCTTAAAACTAAATAATAATCTGTCTACCTAGCTATCTAAACTATAAAAACTATAACTAGCAATATAAAGGAAATGTCGATTAAGAAAACCTACAATTACCATGTTAATATACCTTTTTTCTGATCAACCTATTTTTATCTAATCATCTAGATCCTTACATTATTCAGGAGTTAGCTAATATGACTTGTGTTACTATCATAGATTGGGGTGTTATGGCGGATGGCTATGGGAGTGAGGGGTTAACTTCAACTGACGTAATTTTTAGCTAATTTCAATCAATTCAAAATGTAAATCACTTACAACAAGGGTGGGAGAGGTAGCTCTTTGTTTTGTCGCTGGTTAATTTGCCACAATTTTGCACGCCATATTAGTCAAGTATTCAAAGCGGTTACCAATTGTTATTACCATGATAAATATTTCTCGTTCCTGGTGAATAAGAGTAATATTTGGTTCTAGAGAACTAATTCAGAAATCGCTTAGGAATTAAAAAAATAAAATGAAATGTAATAATATAAATATTTATAAGAAAACATAGTATATGCCCATAAGAAGATATCTGTATTCATGTAGTTTTCGTTTATGAGGAAGAGAATGTAAGCTTTTTATGTCACCACTTTAGTATCCAGTAGAAATTATTTTAGTTATTTGAATGATATTTTATATAGTAATAATACATACTCATAATTAATATATATATATTCTCATCATCAGGGGTTATCTGTGTAATCTCTAAAATTCGGATTGTCCTTGTAACGATTCACGGGTTTCGCATCAACAGAATCTTCAATAAATTCATACATTCTGCTTGCATAATCTTTTGGAGGTATTGCACTCACGAGTCTTCTTTCATGACTTAAACTTCTCCAAAAAGTTTCCAACTTTTTCAAACATGAATAATTTGTCAGACAGTCAATTATACCAATGTAATAAATTATTTCTGTGTCTTTATTGAATTGATCTGATGCTCTAATACCACCTTCATATTGTTTAAAATAGTGTGGAATCATTGATCGTTGAGTTTGTGGAGCAACAATTTTCTGTTGTCGCTCTGATCTTTTAGTCTCAAGTTCTACTAATTCACCTTCCACAACATGCGCAATAACATTCCTGTCCAAGTCACAATCATTATCTTCTATTTCTTCTATTCGGTCTTTATTCATATCATGAATACCAATTAGTAATGAATAATCCATGATATTTAGTTTAGCTAGTAAATCAATATCGCTCTTCAGTTGAGTCAAAAATTTCTTCTTCTTCAAAGGACCAAATTCAACACGTTCTTTTCTATCCAACCAATTCAAATCCTTAAGCACTGGTCTGCATGAACAATCTTTCTCCATTTGCTTATAGTCCACTTTGGTTAATCTACCCCAAGTAGAACCCTTCAAGTCAAACGTTCTATGAATTTCCAAATTAGGTGGAAATAAATTATTCATAACCAAAAAATAAATTTTTCTATGTTTTATTTTATTTTCAAATGATATTGGCATCTTGACTCTATGTAAACCATAGAATTGACAAATCAGTGTATCTGGGTTATTCTTTACATGTGTGTAATATTCGTTTAGGTGTCTTCTTAAATGTAAATGTTCAGAATGATGAATGGTCTTTAATATGTATTTGTAATCTCTGGAGTAATAAAAGAATGATCCACTTTTACCAGGTGAATTCAATTCACTTAGAATATATTTGGATGTCAAGGAGACTAGATAATCTGCTGGGTCCAGCCCGAATAAAGCTCTTAATTCTCTAAATACTTCTGGACAATAATCCTTGAATTTGAAAGCATATTGTGATGAAGGAGTCAATTCATTACCATGATAATCAAATGCTAATTTTTTATTAAATTTGAAATCTGCTGGGGTCAATGGTTTCATTATTCCAGAACAACGTGAAACGGCAACTCTAATACCTGTAAGCATATTATAAGCGATAATGAAATTGACGTGACCTTCACTTACTCTATTACCAATGAGGACTCTATCATCATCGATAATCAAGGCCTTACGGTTACGTTTCATCTCTTTTTTTCTATGTAAAGATTTTCTCATCTTTTTAACTTCTTTCTTTGCTGTCTCTGAATTCTTTAAGCCTGTTTTGTCAGAGACTGATATTTGTTCTGACTTTGTTGTTACTGAAGGAATGTTTGCATTTGAGTAAGCACGTAAGTGTAAATGAGGTCTTGGAAATTGATGCAGAATGGGGATTGGTAAGGAACTAATTGAGTGAGTCTTGTTGTATATTGATGGCTGATCTAGTACATGAGCTGTATAATTATTGTTATCGTTAGTCTCATCTAGGGATGCTAGACTAGAATTATCGAGTGGCAATGGTACGATCTGTGAATGCTTAGAAGCATGAAAGGGAATATTTTTACGCATATGCTCTTGATTATCCTTTCTTGGTTTTGATGAAGATCTTCTTGAAACAGTTTTATTTAAAAGAATACGGGCATCAACTGGATCATGTATGTATGAATCTGTATGAATCAAATCATTTGTATTTTGTAGGACATCTTGAGTCATGGAAGAATTGTGTAAATTATTTGAAAATTTATAGGGAAGTGAAGTAGAGGAATCGAATGTATCATTTAATTGAATATCTGATTTATTTGAAACGATTGAATGCCAGGGATGTTCATTTAATTGTGATGTATTATTATCATTTATTGCAGTTGGGACAATATTATCATTACTATTATGCGATTTGATTGATTTAATATCGAGTGGGTCTATCGATATGGAGAATTTGTGTAAATCTTTGTTATTACTTTTATTATTTCGATTATGATTATGATTATGGAACTCAATTGTGTTTGTAAATGTCGATGAAGTTTTTTTTACTATAATAGCATCTGCCATACTAGTTGATTTATCAAATTGTTGTAATCTTTTACTTGGTGTAAATTCTTCAATTGAAGTAGGTGAAGATATATCACCATCTGATATAAATTTCGGGCTTTCTAAATTTGAATCTGAATTTGATGGAGAATGAGATTTTTGTAAAGTTGTGATTGTATTTGTTGTCTGTTGTATATTTTGTATTTGTGAATGTGTATGTGAATGTGTATTGGAGGGGATTGAATCAAGATATGTTGGATTAAACAAACCTGTTGTTCTATCTGACCGACTCATTCTATGTGATCCGTTATCACCAGTTGACTATTTTGAATAAAACTAAAATCAAAAATACCTGTAAATCACAATAAGATGTATATATCTCAACCAAAATGTATGTTATAATTATATATATACCTTATTGTAGGTAAAACTTTTATTTATCTAATAAAATATGAGGCAGGATTCAACTGACATAAAGAGTCTCTTTTGTTACCTTCAAATTTATTTTCTCGCCCTCAAATTTTTTTGTTCATGTTTATCATTTTTCTTCTTAAAAGAGAGTTAGTTGACAGTTAAGAGTTTATTGTAAGGTAAGAAACGAAGAGTTTGTGATGAGTGAATTGACAAGCATCCCTCTAGACAACGTTATCTTGTTATTGAACTACATTATAAATGATTTATATTATGTGAAACATACAGTCATGTTGCACTTAACCATTCTGTCTATCTTGACCATTGACCATTGAATTGAGGATAATGTATAATCAAGAGAATATAAGTTATACATTGTATTGTATAGTATTGTATAGTGTAATGCACAATTGTATAGTAAAGAGTGAATGAATATCGTGATCGTTAAGAATGATGTTGGTTACCCGTCTCTTTATTTTCAATTGAAGTCAAATACATTTTATATTCTACTCTGATTATATATTTTACGAGTGTTAATGAAAGGGAAGAACAGTCAACTCTTGTGGTAATGCATTGTATATACATCTTATATTATAGAGGACACTCAGTAACAAGTATCGTGTTGTCTCTTTATAAATTCTTTCTTTCAACAAATATGGGCGCTTATTTTTCTTTTGCCGTTATTTGAAAATTCAATTGTGTGTGTGTGTGTACAATTACAATTTGAATACTCTTGTTTTAAAAGGAGTACGTTTTTGTTTATTTGACTAGTTGGATACTAACCATCATTTAAATTATCATCGTGAACTAAATAACAAGCTATATCATATACCTTCTGTTGACTATTTTTGCACCGGTTCCCTTTCATTGCATTTCAAGAAACATACACACACACAAACAAAACAAACACATACACATACACATACACACAAACACATAAACCAAATATAGTAGTGTAATTGCATTTGTACATATAACAATGAGTTTACAACAACAAGATAATGGGACTTCTGTTTCATCTAATTTAGTGTCAACACATAAAGAGATCAATGAAGAGAATAAAATACTATCACACAAGAGTTCCTCAGCGGCTAATAAACCATTTTCTCCCGATAATATACAATCAGTGAAAACTGAATATGATGAGAATCCTTTATTATCAATTACAAAAGCTACAACGACACCTAATAATACTCCAGTGGAAAGTCTTTCAACATCACCAGCTCCTCAAGCGACATCGGCTACTACTTCTATCAACACTTCCTTATCAGGAGAACAAGTACCTGTTAATACATCTACTGTTACTGCCACCGATTCATCAAATTCAACAAACAACATTATTCTTGACCAGGAACATTCCCAAATGGATAACCAAAATAAGTCTCATAACAGCAACACCAATTCAAGAACATTCAAAGATCAAACAACAGATCAACAGGATTCTCAAACAACTTCAATTCAATCTTCAACACCTTCAATATCAAACAAAACAACACCAAATATAAATACACGTTCAAATTCTTACTCCATAATTGAAACCGCACAACACGGCGGCAATGAGAAAAATGACGGCGGCAAAGATTTTATTGAAAGGAGACGATCCTCTAGTCACGTGCAGAGCGACAATACAGATCCAGTACAAATAATGAATAGAAGAAATTCTTTGATAACTAGAGAGATGTCAACAACTTCGCAAGAGACAAAAGAGGTTGATCTTAAGGGTAGACATCCAACAGAATTTAGTTTTGACTCTAATAAGGAAAAGACAGATCCAAATACTAATTTTATACAAACACCTACTCAAAGGATTAAAATGTCTTCATGGATTAATTCCAAATATCCTGATACAGAGTTATATTCATTACTTGATCATATGCATAACTCACAATCCACCACGACACCTTCAACTAGCGCATTAAGTTCAAGAGGCGCTATTACAAGAAGAAAATCAAATGAATCTTACCTTTTACCCACAGAGACTTTATCATCACCAAGACCACCAAAATCTTCCACTATAAACAATAGTAATACTAATAACAATAATGAACTGTTAAGTGATTTTACTCAATCACAATATATGGCAAAATTTACTACTTCTTCAGTACCAGTTTCACCAGGTCCAATTTTTGAAAGACCTCGCATTCAAAGTTCAGGAGATTTTATACCAATTAATCCACCTAAATATATTAATTCAAGATTAGATGGTCTTAGATCAAGAATGTTGACTGATCCTAAATCAACTACTCCTAAATTAGATGGTATAGAAGATGACCTTGGTAATGCAGCTGCTGTTTTATCAAATATGAGATCATCTCCTTTTAGGTTTGGTAGTAATAACTTATCTAATTTGACAACAAGTGCAAGTAGACCACATTCATCATCATTTTCAAGAGGTCACCTTCATTCAAGACCTCGATTGATAATTCATCGTTTGGAGGAAAAACAAGATAATACAGATACAACAACAACATCAAATACTGATATAGCAATGACTGATTCTGACAATGATAATAATCAAGAAGATAATAATGAAGATAATGAAACAATGGTAAAGTTGGAAAGATTACAATTACCAAATAAAGTTACCTGGAATAAAAACGGTAAACGTATCTTTATGGGTTCTAATGAAATTGAAAATAAAAAAATGAATAAGAAAATTAAAAGTAGTATAATGAACATTAAAGTGGGCGGTCCAAAGAGATCTACAAAAAAAACTAAATCAAATGTTAATACTACTAAAGAAGGTGGTATGCATATAGATACATGGACATCAACTATACCTAAACCAAGTCCAAATGCGGGGACAAGATCAAGGTCAGGCTGTTGGATTTGTAGATTGCGTAAGAAAAAATGTACAGAAGAAAAACCAAATTGTTCAAATTGTCAACGATTGAATTTGGTTTGTTTCTATAATGAGACTAAACCTGATTTCATAGTTGATCCAAAAAAGAAAAATGAAAAATTAAATGAGATTAGGAAACGTACAAGAGAATCAAAGAGGAACGCAATGAAGAAAAAACCTTGATATATAGTTACACTCTTTAACAATACAACAAAGATTCTATGGATATTTATATAATGAAATTTAATACGACTAATACTAATATTAAAGTACAGATACAAAATGTTTTTTCTGAATGCATTCAGTATATAATGCCATCTTTAACTGTATCAATAATATAAACCATCAGATTACCAAGGATTTTGACCATATGGATAAACTTGCTGCTGATGAGACAATGGACGACTCTGTGTTTGTTGCTGTTGCATTCCCTGTGAGGACATACCGCCATATGGATCCATCCAAAATGAGGATGCTGAGGATGCAGGTGATGAATTGGAAGTCATATTCCCACCTGAATTAGATGGGAACATACCAGGTGGCGGTACCATCGAATTATTTGGTATTGTTGGTTGTGATTGTTGAGGGAAATATTGAGTTGGTGGGTACCCATATGGCAGACCCCGCGACTGTTGTGATGCATCCAAAGGTGAAACTTGTGGAATTTGCTGGGTACGCTGCAGTTGTACAGAAGTCCACATGGTATTGGAAGCATTAGGTGTGGGACCATATGGGTACATCATGGATAAATTCGATGGTTGAGGTGTCTCCATGGATTTATATGCCATCATGTTGGAATTTTGAATCTCAGGAGATGGTTGCAAAGCATTACTCATACATTGAGCATGGTCGGCAAAAATGGCATGTGTCTCTGATAGTTTGTTCTCTTGAAGTTTCAAATCCCTTAATGATTTTTCAATTGAACTCATGGATAAAGCAGAATTGTCTGACGATGGTGGTGATGAAAGATTCTCCTTATCGCTTTTGTTGCTATGTTCATTTGTAAAGATCGTAGATATAGTTTGCTCAGGATATTTAGTGGTTAAATCAATGCTTGGCTTGGTGTCAAAATTATCAGGAGCTACCGGAACAGAAGATCCACTATATACATGTTTTTGAGGATTTCTTGTCCTTTGTAATTGGGTTTCCATATCATCAACAGACATATTAGTGCCAATAATTTTTTTTTGGCTATTTTTTGTATCTCTCTTGATGTTATTATCACTCTTCAATCCTAACTTCCTCTTTAGCAATTCGTTTGTGATAGGGATGTTACCATTCAAATTCTTCGTGACAACGGAATTTCTAGATTTCTTGATAGCAAACAATTTTTTATCATTATCCCATCCAATTGAACATTCATTTTTACCTAGCAGTTCTTTACCCAGTCTAACGATAGCTTTCATCCTCAAAACTGCTTCTTCTTTATGCGATATTTTACAGGAATCTGATGGGAACCCTAACATCCTATTAATTTTGTCCTTAGCACTAAAAATACGGGTATCATCAAAATCATGTAATTTATACTGAATAGTTGTAAAATTTGACACGATTATGTCTTCCTGAAAGAAATAATCTCTTGTTACGGGATTATCAATCTCATCAGCAGTTACAAGACCACTTTGTAAAATACGGTTTATTAGAGTGGCCAAGTTTTGAGAAAAATTTTTATCTCTAAGAGCAAATGCCAAGGCTAATGCATCAACTTTCAACCATGATAATATTATTCTAACTGTTCCCAAATATTGATATGATTCAAAATCTTTATCCCATACCTCTAAAATGATATTTTTCAATACAGTCGAAATATAATCGAACGTGAACGTCAAATAGTCATTTTCTCTCTTAGCGACCGTTTTTTCTTGTTGTTGGTGAGCATTCGACATTTTTAGCATGGAAAATCCACCAATAGTCTGAATAACATTCTTAACAATTATCTCAATATTTTTGATGTATCTCGTAGATACCTTTTCGAGTAGCAAACGTTCCATATGATCTATACCAATACAATCTAATACTCCATTTTCATTCCAGATACCTCTGCTGAGGTGCTGACCAAACAAGGCCAAGAAATAAAATTCAGTGATTTCCCTATTGACAACTTTATAACCTTTTATTTCTTCTTCATTTATATATTTTAATGTACTAATTGCCTTTTTATGCAAGGGAGAACCTGTTTCATAGATTAAGTTTTTAAAGCTAGCTACAGCAATACCACTGGGGACGCCAATTAGTATAGCTCTCAGAAATTCATAGTTGGCTAAACCCAAATTGTCACTTTGAATGTAAATCAAACCACGTTGAAAATATGATTCACCAATTGATGGGCATAGAAGAATCGCCATGTCCAGATATGTGAAAGATTTTTGGAAGTCTATGATAGCATATTTGTTACTCATTTTATCATTCAGTGCTTTATAACGGTTTAACATACCAAGATAGAGTAAACATCTATGGTATGAGAGCATAACCAAAGGTGTCAATTCTGATTTTGTTGTTAATTGCTTAGTTGATTCCTCATTCTTCAATTTAAGAGTCTCATTTAATTCATTAGGAATAATTAATGATGTATCTAATTTGTTCTCTATCATTTGTAATACGCCAACGTAGAATGCAGTAATTGAATTAGAAAACTTTTTTACTTTTGAATTCATCTTTCTGAACACAGTAAAATTTTTGGTCTGATTTTTGGTCGATGTATTGAGTATTACCTTTCTAAATGATTGAAACCATTTATATATTGGATACCACAATTTCTCCCATGAAAGGTCCAGTAAGTGTGGGATGGTATGGATGTCGATAGTAGTGTCCAAAATATTTAACTGTGTATTAAATGAATCCTCAATTTGTTTATTTAGCTTTGAAAGCACAAAAGTAAGAAATCCACTTAACAAAGTATAATCCTCAGTCAATTGATTGGATTTAAGGATATCATTTAGTTGTCTTTTATATGTCTCAACATCTTTTTTGATATTTACAACTTGGTCAGTTGATTCGTTGATTGCAGGATTCATCGATTGAAATCCCTCTTGTATTTAATGATAATGTGATGTTTGACAAGTTAAATCTTATATAAAAAGATAATACAGCTAATTTCACATATATATTGGCGAGTTGCTCATAACTGAATTATCTTTTAGTTCAACACACATCTAGTTTTTGTTATTTTCATCGATCAATTAATAATGCATTAGATGAAAGAGAAAAAAAAAATTCAAGCTTTCCGGGTAAATATTGTGATCAAGAGATGATCTTGATGGATAATAACTAACTAATTGTTAACAATAATAAGCTTGATGCTGATGCTATCGTTTACTACTTTGACTGTGTATTGATTACAACTCAAAGTGTCTATAAATGACTTTTTTAAATGCTACTGCCACAACTATTACATAAAGAAAAGCTATTGTAGTTGCTTGTCATTAGTTAGTGAGTTGGTGGGTTTGCTTGTATTGTCAATGATGATACTACTCATGGAGGTGGATCTACACCAACAATTTGAATTTTGTGATTCAACTTGAATCCATGCATTTATATTGGCATTTTCTAATACCTTTTCCACTCTTTTCTTAATGATTGTTGAATTTTCACCATCTGCATATTGAACATGTATGTATCCAACAAGTAGGGATTCCGATCTCTTTTCATGGTCATGATCACTGCATGAATCGTCATGAACATCATGTTCATCATGTTGTGATGTTGCATGCGAATGGGAGTGAGTGTGTGAATGAGAATGACTATCTGTTTTTGGTTCATAAGGCCAAAACCTTGGTGTTGTGTATCCAGTGATCCCTGGAGTCATTGATATTTGATTTAATGTGGTCTTGACAATATTATGTTTCTTGTCATCTAGTCTCAATAATATATTAGAAGTTGTTGATCTCAGCAATGGAATTGCGCTAATTAGAATCAAAGACGCTATGAATAATGAAGCAATTGGATCACAGATATGCCATCCTGTCATTTTAATTAAGATCGTTGATATAACTACACCTACTGAACCCAAAGTATCTGCAAGGATGTGTAAGAATATACCACGCATGTTATCACCATTTGCACCATGCCCCGTGTGATCGAATGCAACTAAGCCCATTAAGTTGACTAATAGACCTAATATGGCTACAACTAATAGTTCTGAAGTTTCCTCCAAATGGATTGGGTTGAAGATTCTTCCTATTGATTCGACATAGATACCGACAACGATACCAATTAAGAGAATACCATTTGTGAAGCCAGATAAAGTTTCTAAATATTTGAGACTAAATGGGAATTTATCTGAGGATGGCCGTTTCGATAATATAGAGGCTAATAAACCTAAGAATAATGATGTACAATCAAGTGCCATATGTAAAGAATCTGAGAGAAGACCTAATGATTTAGATCTGAAGGAGTATAATAATTGAACGAACATGAATGTTGTATTTAGTAAAAGAAATGAAAATATTGATCTTGTTTCTTTGTTTGTGACAATTTGTTTGAATATGTTCCCACTCAGTTGAGTATGTTTATGAGATTGTGAATGTATATGTGAATGCGATAATTCATGAGAGTTCATTAATTGAGAAATATACTCTGTTGAGATGACAAAGATGACTGTCAATATATCTGTTATTATTGATGAAGCAATGGAGTTGAAGGATAAATATTGTAATAGGATAGCCATTATACCAATGGAAATGACGATATATTTCGGAAACTGAAACATTATAGTTGTGTCTTTATCCATTGAGTCTAAAGTGGAGTCCTGTAAGGAGAGGAAGAAAATAGTGATACATCCAATTAATACAAAAATCATTAAAAATTGTATTTTGAATATTGGATAACAAAGAGAAATAAGATATAAGGAAACGATAGATATGATTGCAGTTAATACGATGACTGTTGTTAATCTTTTTTCTGTTGTCTTGTCTGTTTGAATCTTTTCCTTATTTATACCATCTGGGATTGTCTCTGAGAGTTTATTATTTAAGAAAGGGTAAGTAAACCGTAACGCTGCAATTGAAATCATGTAGATAGTGAATGATAATATGAAAAAGATTATTTTGTTATCATAAATACTTTGCATCATGAAATTTTTGATAAAATTATTATTATTCTTCACATTTATGATTGTGCATAAAAGTATCATTGGTGAGTAATATTTCATAAATTGTATGACATTAAGAGACAGTTTTGTATGATTATGAGACTGTATGATCTGTTTAATGGACAATATGGAAAATGATGCAGTTTGAATTGAATTCAAAATAATGTTCAATTGACACATGATAATTATTGTACAAGCTATTGGTATAATTGAATTCCATGATTTTCTAATAAACTTGAAAGAAATTGCGGCCATTATAAATACAGCTGTAACAAAGAGTGGAATAATGATCAGTCTAATAATGGAATCAATATAAAACATATTATTATTACTCTCACTACCACTTATCCACGATAAAGTTTGTTGTGAAAGTACTGAAGCAAGTACACTATTCACATGATGATCTGGATTATGTTTATGATTAATTTGTTCTAGTATATCTTGATACGTTGGTATTATCAAATTACTTGAAAGTATAATAGTTGGATATGAGATGACGAGGGGTACCTTTGACAGAAATTCCTGTAGTACCATTATAACATATAATACTCTGAACAATGAGTGAGCAATCTTTCAACTACAATCCTCTCATCAAAACAGTTTCACTATGTTAATTATACTAAACAAACAATTTCAAATATACGTGAAAAAAAGTGTTACCCAGCATTTTCTACTGATATTAAATAATCATCAAATCTTGTTTTTCTTACTTAAAACTGCATAACATGAAGATCCCACTATATGCAAAAGTAACGGTTCCTGAAAAATGAATAATTAGTGAAAAAGTTTTCATAATCAGTTTGTTAATCATCGCTAATGACAGCCTGTATTCCATGAAACAAAGTAAGTTTATTGTTTAATTGTGTATTCTCTGTTGTCTATTGTATATTTGTCATCCTCATTGCATAGCTTATTGTCATCATTTCCATACAGGTAAGTAAGATATATATTTGTATATATATATATCTATATATATATATATAAATATATTATCGGTATTTGTTTGGGTTAATCAACTAATACATAATGTCAATGTTTAGTAACTTTTTAAGTCATTTAGAAATTCCAGTTGAGAAAAGAGCTACAATCTCATTTTTAAAGAATCCAGATTTACAACCAATAAAGAAAGAAGATCAAACTTGGGGTTTTTGGTCAAATTTCGCTTATTGGGGGGTTATGTCCTTTTCTGTAGGTACTTGGATTAGTGCTTCATCTGCTTTAGATGTCGGTTTATCATATTCTGAAACTATTGGTACATATATTGTTGGTGATGTACTCACTATAGTATTCACTTTGGCTAATTCATATCAAGGATACGATTGGAAAGTTGGTTATACTTTATCTCAAAGATTTGTATTTGGTATATATGGTTCAACTTTTGGTATACTTATTAGAGTGATGATGAGTATTGTTAATTACGGTTCAAATGCATGGTTAGGTGGATTATGTGTTAATATGATATTAGATTCTTGGTCTCATCATTATTTACATTTACCAAATACTTTATCATCTCATGTAGCAATGGAGACAAAAGAACTTATTGGGTTTATACTCTTTCATGTAATGACTGCATTTTGTTACTTAATGAAACCTCAAAAATCAAATCATTTGCTAATATTTTCATGTACAGCTACATTTTTCTCAATGTTAGGTATGATAATTTATTTGACTAAACAAGCTCATGGTGTTGGTGAATTATTTACATCAACTCATACAACTGTAACAGGTTCAAAAAAGGCTTGGGCTTGGGTTTATATGATATCATATTGGTTTGGTTCAGTATCACCAGGTTCTGTTAATCAAAGTGATTATTCAAGATTCGGTTCTTCACAGACAGCTATTTGGTTAGGTACAATTTGTGCTCTTTCAATTCCAACTACTTTGATTCCTGTATTTGGTGTCATTGGCGCATCAACTTCTGATAAATTATATGGTGAACAATTTTGGATGCCATTTGACTTCTTTAAACATTGGTTGAAAAATAATTATACAGCAGGTGCAAGAGCAGCTTCCTTTTTCTGTGGCGTCTCGTTCATGTTATCACAGATGTCTTATACAATCTCAAATGCTGGTTTTGCTTCAGGCATGGACTTAGCTGGTATCTTACCTAAATATATCAATATCCCAAGAGGTGCTTTGTTTACCGCTGCAGTTTCATTCGCTGTACTTCCATGGAATTTTTATAATTCTTCATCGACATTTTTAACTGTCATGAGCTCATTTGGTATCGTCATGACTCCTATCATTGCTGTCATGATATGTGATAATTTCATCATCAGAAAGAGAAACTATTCAGTGTCTCAAGCATTTATTCTTCACGGTGAGTATTATTTCAATAAGGGTGTCAATTGGAGAGCTCTAATTGCTTGGGTGGTAGGTATGGCTCCAGGCCTTCCCGGTATTGCTTGGCAAGTCAATAATGATTATTTTCATAATACAGGTATAGTTAATTTCTATTATGGTGATTCATTCTTCTCTTTCGTCATATCTTTCTTCGTTTATTGGGGATTATGTCTTGCATTCCCAATCAAGATCAATATCCTACACGATAAAAAGGATTACTATGGTGCATTTACTGATGAAATTGCAAGGAAGAAGGGATTGGTTCCATTTAGTGAAATTTCTGCTGATGAATTAGCTGATTATGAATTGAAAAATGCAGCTGCTTTGACTAGAATTGAAGAAGTATCCTCTTTTGATTCTTCAGGTGTTGACGAAAGTAAAAGCTTTGAAGTTGTTGAAACGAAGCATAATGACACAGATGAAAGATCAAGCTTAGAAGGAAGTTTGAAAAAAAGTGCTATACAGACATCGGATTCCGTCACAGTCGACCACTAGTCGTTTTTCAACTGTTAATGCCCCTATTATTAAATTCTTATCCTTATTGTTCATTTCATCCATGCAATATTTTCACTTTAATTTGATTTCTATACTTTTATAGACTATTTATGATAAAACAATTTTTACATTTACAACAACTTTTCGAGAAGAAATCTTCTGACAGATTCTATACACCTGACAATGAACAATTCAACATGTTTTTGAATTTATCATCAATTACTACCACAAATATTCTAAATGCTAAATCATTTGTTAAATGACAGACATAACTCAAATATGTCACATTTCGGCTTTCATCAAGATGAAAAAGAAAATGAAAGTATTTAAGGAACGGAAAAATTCTGTATCTTCAACATCTTTCTGGTTTATACATGCATAACAAGAATAGGCTTCAATAATAATATAAGAAGGAGGAGACCATTAGTTGTCATAAAAAGGGGGACGAAGTGACTGCTTTGTGTAAGCAGACCTAACTGCACCTACTGTCTGGGAAAGTGGAGATGAAGTGGTGTAGGAGGCTGCTTAACATAAGAAGGCCAATAACAGCTTTATCTTTGACGAAGATTGATCTAGTATTGGAAAGCCTTTTGCTAATATCAAATCCTGACCTTTACATTGCTAACCTTAAGTCTGAAACGACCTCTGCACGAGATTTTTACTTTAACTAAGGCACATAATCCATTGCCGTCCTTTCTACACCTTCTATGGGACCGAAGAAAGCGATTATGCCCTATTGCCCTCTATTATAGGAAGTTCTAAAACCTGTCATATTAATCAAGTACTATATTGCTTCGCTACAATTATTTCAATTCGATTTATATGGAAGCTTCCGTGACAACAAGTTTAGGTATACACTTAATACTTTTAACAATACGTGATATATCTCGTTATTACATGACGATCCATTCAAGACCAAAGCTAAATGCTGCTATTGCCTGAATCAACGAAAATAAGATCCACTTTACTTCTTGTAGAGGATATTAGAACTGATAATGGTTGAACGTCCACGTTACATGACGAAAAGTATTCAGCATCAATGGACGGCTCCTCATTCAAGATTCTAAAATGATGCTGTTGAACTTGCATACCACTCAAACCGAAGCTGGGACAAGACTTTATTTGTTGGAGGTCGTGTTCCAACTTCACATCTTTCACCTTCACTTTGGCCTGAAGTCGTATTCTGTGCTCTATATTTGCTAAACCAGTTACTTCCTATTTCGAGAAACAATACGAGTTCATTCAACATATCCCACAGGACTTGAATTTTGGTTTTTAACAATTGATTCCTCAATGGTTCAAATAGTCGTTTGGACAGTGCCTTCTTTGTAATGTCAGCCAGCTGTTCTTTTGTTCCAGTATGTTCAATGGAAATTAATTTGTCAGATACAGCTTTCCTGATGTGATGGTACTTTATTGCAACATGTTTCATTCTACTATGGTGAACTGGATTCTCCACTGTATGTATGGCAGGCATGTTATCAACTAGTAATGTAGGCATTTCAGTTGGTATTTTCATTTCTTCCATTAAATTCATGAGCCACCCTATTTCAGCCACTGCCTCACTAGCTGCAATATATTCAGCTTCAGTAGAGGACAATACAACAGTAGTTTCGATTTTCTTGGAACACCATGTAATTATACCACCAGCCATTCTGGTAACATACCCTCGTGTAGCGTAAGGGATATCCGTGGCAGCACCATAAGAGGCATCTGAGAATATATCGAGCTTCAGGAGAACCAATACGATACACTAAAGAGTGGTACCGAGTGGTATATAGATACTGGAAGACACGATGAGCAGCTTTCATATGTATTTCAGTTGGTGCTTCTAAAAATCTAGAAAGCAGAGAAACTGAATACGCAACATCTGGACGACCAGTGTTGGATATGAAAAGTAGTTGGCCAATAATGCTTTGGTAAGCAGTAATATCGACCAAAGGTGTAGATGATTCATCAAATAGATTCATTGACGAAGATAGTGGAGTATGTGGTGACTTTTGCAAAGAGACTGAACTAGATTGAGCTGCTTGGGAGATGTAGTCATGCATAGATAGCGTAACTTCTTTAGCAGAGTGATTTACGTTCATCCCTAGAAATTTGTTGACTGGTCCTAAGTCTTTCATAGAATAAAAGTCAGATAGAGATATCTTGACCTGTTGGAGATCTACTTGAGTAGGAGCAGCAATTAATAAATCATCAACATATAGAGCCACTAAAATAATACCAGATGGAATTCTTCTAAGATAAAGACCATGTTCACCTTCATGCTGTTTGAAATTCAATTTCAACAGAGTGGAATTAATATGTCTGTTCCAAAGCAATGGTGCTTGCTTCAAACCGTACATGGCACCAGTAAGACGCCAAACAAAATCAGGATGTTTAGCATTGATAAAAACAAGGAGGCTGTCTAACATAGACAGGTTCATCCATTGGAGAATTTAAAAATGCTGTATCCACATCCATTTGATGAACGGTTAAAGAAAGACAAGCAGGGAGAGCCGAACAGAATCATATCTAACTACAGGAGCAAAAGTCTCTGTGTAGTCTAAACCAGCAATCTGACGGTGTCCTTGGGCCACTAATCTAGCTTTAGCTACATTATTACCTTTTACAGTTAGAACCCACCGTGTGCCAAGGGCACGTTTATTTTCTGGTAGGGGAACCAATTTAAAGGTATTATGGTTAATGAAAGCAGACAGTTCCTTTTTACAAGCAGCTTGCCAGACTTTAGATTTGTTACCAGTCAAAGCTTCCTTAATTGAATTAGGAACCAATAAACCAGGGGATAAAGTAGAATGGCCGTGTAAAACCGCTGTTAATGCCAGGTTGGCATTAGATGAGTTAGGAGCTGTTAATGCTAGAGTGTTAGTCGAAGAGTCGGGAGCTGGCAATGCCAGCATTTTAGAAGAATCTGGAGCAGGCAATGCCAGAGTAGGAGTGGAATCAGGAGCTGGCAATGTCAAATAATTATTAATTGAATCAGGTGAGGGTGGTGAGCTATTCAGCCCCTGTGACAAAGTCAACACTTGTTGTGTTAAAGAATTGTTGGGGTCTTTGATAACTACACCTGTAGAGGCGTCAAAAAGATGGTCCACAGCCATAATTGGTAGATTTTCAATTGACTGACCAGACGGTGACCAGTGAGTAGATATACTTCGACGTATCTCATCTGTCAAAGCTTCATCGATAGGAACAATAGTGTCGTCCTTTGACCCTGCCTTCTTATAAGGGATAGCTGTATATTCCTGATCACCTGGTGTAGTAGCCTTAGTTGGAATGGATATGGAGTTGGAAACCCCATCCATTACTATTTGTCTTTTCTTTAGGAACTTTGGTTGATCAGTGATCTCAGATGAATTAGTTGGAGGATAAATTTCAATATTATGATTGAACCTCTTATAAGGGCGTCTGAAGTAATCAATAACTTCATTTGACTTAGCAACTTCTTTTGAAAGTTTCTCGTTTTCTTGTTGTAAGTAATCAGCAGAAAGTTGTAAATCTAGAATCTTGTCATGAGATTTAGTTAGTTCATTGACGAAATGGTCATGAGACTTATTTAATTCATTGACAAAGTAGTCATGAGTTGGATCAACCAAAACCAGATCATTAGCTTCAGGTTCAGGTTTATTAATTGGAGAAGGAGTAGTCGAGATAGGTAGTGAAACATTTGAATCAGAAACGATTTTGTTGTCAGAAGTATCTAATGATATAGCAGAGTTAATGTTATTTAACGTTGGTGATGGACTATCCTCAGAGGATATTTTAGTAATAGAGTTAGTAGAAACTTCATCAGAAGAATCGTTAGATATCGGTTCTTCAATTGTAGGTGGAGTCTTTTCAAATAGGGAAGGACTCGAAATAATGGGCTTTGATGGTGCAGAGATCGTCCTACCAGTAGATGGGTAAGATGGAATATTGAAGTTGCAAACTTGTGAGAATCAGTTGTCTGTTGATTTCCAGCTAATGGGAATACCGACTCATCATACCTAACCTGAGTACTAACAAAGATTTTGCAAGTAGGTGGATGATAAATACGATATCCTTTTGTGATTTGAGTCATACCCAACATGAATTCCAGTGATTGAACTTCGGGCAAATTTACCGTCACGTAATGGATGAGGAAGAGTGGCATATGCTACACATCCAAAAACCTTTAAGTGGTCTAATTCAAAATCTTTAGCAGCTAAGTTATTCCAAAGGCAATATGGGATTGCATTATTTTTTGAAACAACAGGTAATCTGTTCAATAAATAAACAGCACAGGACACAGCTTCAGGCCACAATGAAGGTGGGACACAACCGCCGACAAGTCAACATTCTGTCTTTTCTTCAATGGAACGATGTGCACGTTCGTCAGCACCATTTTGAAAGCTTGAATGGGTAACTGTCAATTGATGTTGAATACCCTTTTGCTTATAGTAGTCATGTAACGTTGAAATCATAGATTCACCATGATTATATGTTCTAATGGCACCGACATTGTAACCTTCACGAGAAGCAAAATGGTCCTCGGTTTCAGTAATCCAATCGATAATCCTGTCTGCAGCGTCTGACCTAGCTTTCAAATGTATAGCAACATAATAACGAGAGTATGTGTCACGAATTGTCAAGAGGTATTTATGTGACTTGAAATTCTTGTAATGGAAACTTCCGCAAAGATCAATTTGGAATGGAACAGTATAGGTTTTGGTAGATATAGGACCCTTTTACACAATTTCTTTGAAGCAAATAAGATAAATAATTACTTCAATCGGTTTAATAATAGGTCGGTCAATTAACTATTAACTACTGTAATTGAACCAAAGTTAATTAATACAAATATTTTTTATATGAACATTACTAACTCTAGTTATCTACTCTTCATATATTATTATTTCAAGTACGTTTATTTATTTACAATCAAACTACTCTTCAAAATTCAGGATTCTCAGCCTTGAGCTTAGCATACTTTTCATTCAACTCATGTATTGATTTCTTACGAGCAGCCCTCTTGTCTCTTAAATCCTCTGGTAACACAATACCCAACTCTTTTCTCAATTCATCAACATCCTTCTCCAAACACTTTTCCCAATATACATTGATCAATGGCTTACAAGTCAAACCAGTATCAATTGCCCATGGTAAATATGTACCATACAACCTATCCTTCTGTGCATGTTTTAACCTCAATGGAGCCAACAAAGCACCTAACGCAGCCATTGGAACACCGATGTTAGCAGCTTCCAATGCCTTTACTGTAATTTCACCTTCAATAATAATTGGCATGTCACAAAGAGCATGATAGAAATCATGACATTGTCTGTATCTCTTGAATATGAACGCATGTTCGGGATCATCGATATAAGTAACAGTAGCTCTAGTGTCTGGGGACACCTTTTCCCTTCTACACCATTTATAATATTGATATCCATATGTATTCTTTGGTAAAGACTTCAAAGTCTCCATCTGTAATGTCGATTCATTGACATTGGGTCTATCATGAAGAATTTGACGACCAACGGGATCAGACAACATTGTTCGTTTCACTGAGTTCAAAAACATTGGAATTGCAGTAGATTCACCTAATTGAACTATATTAATGCCATTCTCTGGATGGAAGAATGATCGAATACCACTAGTTACAAATAACAACAACTTTTCAGTTGTTCGTAATGGAACGTGTCCTGGATAATTTGGCGTACTTGGTCTTGCTGATTGTAATGAATTCAATCGATTTTGAATCCTTTCTTCTCTTTCTTGATCATAGTTGATGGTTTTGTTGTGAAGTTCTCCCTTAGACATAGAATCTGCCAATTGGGCCTCCTTACCCAATATAAAGTGTGCTAAACCGGCTGTTGCCACTGTCGTTAAGACAATGTTTCGTTGTGGTTGAATGATCGAGACTGTATTACTTCTCAACATTCCACTTGGTTGTCTTGGAAACATATTCGTTTCTTCAAAGAGTATTGACATGAAGGTTTTTTTTTCATTATAAGAAAGTTGGAAAATGGCTTTATTCGATGATCAGACAAAACTTGTTTGAGTCAAGAAAATAGCAGAAACAGCCAAAGTCAAACGAATGTCTGTTGAATTGTATCGTAGTGGCATATATAATACTGTTGTTTCTGATTATAAGCAGGATGAAGAACATTTTGAAGCTCATTGGTTGATAGAAGAGATCATTAAACCGGCATTGCCAAATATAATAGACAATGTAGATAAATGCATTGATCTTCTAGAAAGTGATCAAATATTCAAGATGCCATTAACAAATGGTGGTGATGAAAATGACAATCATACGCCATTTATCAAAGGCATAATATCTCGTCAAAATGAATATATTGTTGATTTCAAAGTAATGTTGAAATTTCCAGACTTTCAAAATGGTAGACTGATTGTCCTTCAAATGACACCTGGTTCTAGGTACTGTTTGACTCAATTTAAGTCTATTTTAGATAATTTAAAGGAGATTGACCATCTGTTAACTGAATTACAGAATATAGAAGATGTAGTTCTCTTTAAGGAAACATTCTTTGATATAACATCGTATCTGAATGATTCAATAACGTTGTCAGAGAGTCCACCAAGCAGTTTGTTATACCCCAGCAATAACAATTCTGCCATGAAACAGATATTTAAGGATTATAAAACGATATGTGATACTCCAGATAGTGAAATTGGGCTTGAAATAATATTATACAAAAATGAATTAAGCATAGACTTTAGAAATTTACTTAAAGTTAAAAAGAAACCCTGGGTTGATATTGATCCACTAACAGGTAAATGTTTTATAGATAAGATTAAAGATGAGTTGACTACAAATAGAGATAAAAAGCTTAAAGATGTCTTGAATGCATATGGCGTTGAAGTAGATGATTCAAGTTTCATTAGTAATTTGATCAATTCTACGTTCAAATCGGAAACAACGACAACATTAGCAGATGCACAGGACTATTTAAGAAGAGGAGCTACGTTTGATAATATAGCTGTAATAGAAGGTAGTAAAATTGCTTTATCAACTAGTGACCCTACATTAATATGTATAGGATCAAAACTTAACGGTTTGAAATATTCCATTGACAATCATTTTCAGAATTTGAAAACGTTCGATCACTTGTAAATTATTTGTGTATATATATATATCATATCATGCCTTCAATTCATCCAATTTCTTTTGTAACTCTTCCTTCTTCAACCTCAATTGTTTCAGTTCTTGTAATTCCTCATTTGTAGAAGAAGCCATCACTACAATATTTGTATCCTCGTTATTATCAGTTGAATTTGTGTTGCTTAATGTTAATTTGTTTAATTCGTATTTTTGTTTCAATGTACTGAGATCCATACTCTTTCTATTCATGGATTCCTTCAGTTTGTCTCGAAGAGACTGGATCAAAGGTTCCAATTCTTCATTAAGATCTATCCTGGCTCTTTCAATATCAAATTCAGGCATCAATTCGTAAACTTGTTTGAATCTCAGTATTGTCTCAGTCAACTCCGAGCTTTCTTTCGAGTTTCTCTTCAAATTTTCGACTGATTCCTGCAACAAGGAAACCGTCTGTTCTAAATACCATACACTATCTTCTAGAGGTGCGCTCATACTTCTTAACTGTCTTCAACTTGATATGTTTTTGTTGTTTGTTGATCTTTTTGTAATAGCTCTGTTTACTTGAAATTCATCAATTTTCTACTATCAAAAAAATGAAACAGAAATCAAAAAGAGTGTCTAACGATTGCAACAAAAACTACAAAGACAGTACAACATTGAACTTGAACAACTAGTCGAGGATGCCTGAATTAGATAGAAAGAGGATGCCCGTATCTCCTGTTAACAAACCTACGAGAATTAACACAGGTCGTGCAAGATCTAATTCAAGAAGCAATGGATCACGATCACAACCTGCCTCTGAACCCTTTCCTCAAGAAAAAGTGATGCCTGTTCCACCACCAACTTTTACATCTCGTAATAAATATACTCATATTATTATGTTGAAATCTTTGAATGGCACCTTTGAGACAAAATTTCTTGTGGTTCCATTCAAACCTGACATGTTGAAATTAGGGAGACCTGTAGTGAATAATAATGGTAATGGGAATGCCAATTCAAATGGGAAACGTGATGTATCCTCAATGGTTAAAGCAGACAATGGTAATTTTGACTCTAGAGTTTTGTCTAGGAATCATGCATCTTTAAGTTGTGATGCGAAGAATGGGAAGATTTACATTAGAGATTTAAATTCAAGTAATGGTACTTTTGTCAATGGAAATCGTATAGATCAGAATGACGTTGAATTGAAAATAGGAGATGTTGTTGATTTGGGGACTGATATAGACAGTAAATTTGAACATAGGAAGATTAGTGCTCTTGTTGAAGAAATATCTGTTATACCTCTAATTGATGGTATATCTAATAACCAAAAGATGAATTCAGATATTGATGTTCTTAAACACAATGATGGAATTACAAGCTTGAAGGAAGATATGATCTCCAACCCGAATAGTACTTTATCTTATGATGACATTATATCACAAAAGAAAAACACTAATGAGAATGGCTCCAGGAAAAATGGAGATAACATTCAGAGTAGTAACAACTTGGGAACAGTTTCAAGTACTGCACAAAGAGCAGCATTTGAAGCAGCTATGTTTGGTGATGTTAATAGTTTAGATTTAGAGGATGCAATTCTTGGTCCAGAGACAGAAATTTTAAGTGGTATTTTCATAAACAATTCCATTGGTACAAGTCCAAACTTGATTAATACAATTAAAGCATTAGCCACAGAGATTGCTTTAGAGAAGCAAGAATTCAACAAATTGAAATCAATGGAAAATTTTCTGGTAAATTATACCACAAATTTGGAATATGTTAATAAACTAATGATAGAAATGAACGATAAACAACTAATAAAATTACAAAATTCTTTGAAACAGTCATTTACAGAAAAACATGAGTCAATAATAAAAGAAACCATGGAACAAATAGATAAAATAAATTCAGAGAAACAAAAGATTAAATTAAATTACCAAGATAAGCAAAAACAAACTAAAGAAACAATTCGCGATTTAGAGATGGAAATAGAAGATTTAAAGACAAGATTAGAAGTTGAAAAATATAAGAATGCACAAATATCAACAAGGCAAACATCTCGACCAGAAACAATTGAACAAGAGACGAAAAATACAGATCAATTCACAAAAGATGTTTCCCAAGAACATACGAGCATTGATAAGAAAAAATCGAATGAAGAATTACGACAAAAGTCAGAGACTCCCGTTAATATCCCGGAAAGAGATCGAAGTCATAGACATTCATGGAAGACAAATGCATTCACAATAGCAGCTGTTTCCGTCGGACTAGTTGCCCTTGTACTCAAATATTCATCCAAATGATCCCAACATATTCATTGTATCAATATGTCAAATATACTAAAAGATAGAAGCGATTCAAGCGAACCTAATATACTCTGTACTATGCAATCATGTAAGTAATGATAGACTTTTGCTGCATAACTTTCCTTCATCTTTTTTTTTTTTTTTCAATTAGAACAGCTGAAAAATATCATCTCATCTCATCGAGATAAAACAAAATGAGAACCATTAAAGATCGTTGAATTTGTTATGAAAGAGAAGGTAGTTGCATTACACCAATGGTTGAGTGAATGTGATAAATTCTATATTTCAGAAAATATTGATGTCCAGGATATACCTAATGCAGGTAGAGGTGTTTTATTAACAAAAGGATTTCTAAAAACAAATCAAGTCATACTATCTATTCCAAGTTCCCATCAATTGAATTTCCACACTGTTCTATACCATATCTGCAAGTTTAATGATAAGTTAAACATACCGTATATCACAAAAGGAAATGATGAATTAGATCACGATCTGACTCATGAAGATGATATTCGTTATGTTGCATATGGGATTCTTGAACAAGAAAAATTGCTTGGATTATCTTCCTTTCAGTTATTGTCTCTCTATATTCTAGCAGAATGGATCTTATTGCCAGAATGGTCTAACCATAAGGTTATGTCATTCTGGAAACCATTTTTTGATGTTTGGCCTAGTGAAGAAGATTTAAAATCTATACCTGCTATTTGGAACTGTTTACCCAATTCACCTTATAAAAGTTTATTATCCTGTATACCAGATGCAACTTATAATAAGGCTATTCGTATAAGTAACACTCTATTGCAAGATTGGAAAATCATTTTACCTATATTGTCACAATGGGATAAATTATTTCACAGAGATTCTATCAATCTGGAGAAACAATTCCACGCATTTGTTCACATATATTTTATAATAAATTCAAGATGTCTTTATGCTGATATTCCATTGAAACAAGAAGATAGGTTAAGTAGATTTACCATGGTTCCGTTTGTCGACTTTCTAAATCATACAGATGAAATGGATGTACATTGTTATCCTAAACTAGAAAAGTTAGCTATCAATGAATATGGTGTAGGTGAGTTTAATATATATTGTGGTGCAAAAGGTTATTCAGTTTTAGGTGAACAACTTCTACTTAATTATGGTGCTCATTCGAATGACTTTTTATTGAATGAATATGGGTTTGTAATGGAAAGAAATAAATGGAATCACATGGATATCTCAAAGATTATCACAAACATGATAAACCAAAAAGATGTAGAGATGTTTTTGAGAGAACATGAATATTGGGGTGACTATACTCTGAATTATGAAGAAATGAATTATAGAATATTTGTTGCATTAAGTCTGTTTGTTACTGAGGACTATAATAGAGTTTCCAAGTTAATCGAAGGTTATATTTCAGAGGATTATTTTAAACCTAAGGTGAGTAAAATATTGGAAGATTTAATCAATTCTCTTATTGCAGATGTTCAAAACAGAATGGAATACATTGATGAAATAAATCAAAAGCATGATTTTCAAAATGATTTATGTGTGTCTAATATTAGAACTATCTATAAAGGTTATAATGAAATGCTGAAACACATAAGAGAGATGTAGTGACAGTCGATTAAATGCTTAATATATGCATGATATTTACAAGTAGCGATAATCTAATGCTCTATATTTGGACAATTTAACTTTGCCCTTTACTAGCCACAGCAGTGTTTCATTCCATCTACAATCAATTTTTGCTCCGTATGCTAATCTGACAAAATAACCATTGAGCTGATTGATATTAGTATGATTAAATTGCCTCATTTGACTAAAAAGTTTACTCCTCTTTGTAGGATTCCTTTTCAGTTTATTGAGAACGAGATTATACAATCTATCGTTATCAAATGCAATTTCATTATTAGGCAAGTCGTTTAATGAAGGTAAAGCCCTATATAAAATTTTAGTTTGTTCTTTAATTAAAAGTTGTATCATTTTCATGGCTTTCTCTAATAATAATAATTCAGATATCACTTTGCAATCGTATAAAATTGCCAGAGGTTCAATACAACTATCTAAAATTAACCTTTCGTACCTTAAAAACTGCATTTCTCCAAATGAAAATAAGTTGATATTAATATCAGGGGTTTGATTCATCAACTCAATTAGCTGATTTTTAGAGCCCACTTCAATATCGATCATTTCATTACTATAAGTTTTCAAATTTTTCGGTACCATACCAACAAACATATCTAATTTTCTACCACCTAGTCTCAAATTTATAGCAAATTCTTTACTATTTATACCAATACTTCTACGTGTTGCAGGTATTCTTGTAATATCTGATTCTTGCTGTTTAGTAATACCAACGAATAAATTTGGTTTAGATAACTCCGGAGTATTCCAAATTTTACTATATAAATACTCAATCGAACCTATGGGTGGATTAACAAGCAAAACATTGGATCTTTCTTCCAATGATGGTCCATATCTTTGAATCATTTGTGATAACGTTTTCCCATTTCTTTCCGATACAATCAAGTTCTCAATAGGAGCCAAATTCCCATTTGCATACGTAGGTGGAGAACAAGCAGCCATAAATTGTGTTGGAATACCTCCACCACTACTAATAGAAGGTAATAGTTTTGAATTGTTATCGAGAAATCTGTTAAGTTTCCTTTCATCATTCAGCAGCAAAACGACATTTGGTATTGTTGGTTGTGTAGCCAATCGTGATAACTCATATGCAATATAATTGGATAAAGCTGAATTACCCAGGGTATAAACCCTTGGGATACTTGACATAGTAGGTTATAACAAAGCTCTCTATTAGTGTACTTTTGCACTTTGTACAATTTCTACAAGGCCAATATTTTCAACTCGGTAGTTGAAAAACTATCAAATGTATATCAAGTTTTACACAAAATAATATCGAGACAGAGAAAGTCAAAATATATAATAAATATGTTAGTGGTTGGTCTTACTGGTGGTATTGCTTGTGGTAAAAGTACTGTTTCTAGACGATTGAAAGAAAAGTACAAACTTCCTATAGTTGATGCTGATAAGATTGCAAGAGACGTTGTTGAACCAGGTGAGAAGACATATCACAAGATTGTTAAGTTATTTAAGGAAAAAATCCCCGATTTACTTTTGGAGGATGGTCACTTAAATAGACCAGCATTAGGAAATTGGGTCTTTAGTCATCCTGAGGATTTGAAAGCCTTAAATGGTATAACTCATCCTGCTATTCGTTATGAGATGTTTAAACAGATTTTAGTGAATTATTTAAAAGGTTACAGAATGTGTATTGTAGATGTACCTTTATTGTTCGAAAGTAATCTAGATATATTTTGTGGTACTACAATCAATGTTGTATGTGATGCTGAGACTCAGTTGGAGAGAATTCAGATTAGAAACTCTAATATGACTATTGACGAGGCAAGAGATAGAATAAAGTCTCAAATGCCAATGGATGAAAGAATAAAACGTAGTGATTATATTTTAGAGAACGATACAACATTGACAGATCTTTATGAACAAATCGATGTGGTTATTAATAAAATCAAGCCAACTTTAATTAGAACTGTATTGGAATATATCCCATATCTTGGTGCTATTAGTGCAGGTTCATTAGTTGCCTCGAGAATGATCAACTCTAAAATAAGACAAAGTAATAAATCTGAATAAATAAATATCATCGGAAAACTATGCATACTCTTATCTCATTCTATATCTAAATTTATTACATATTAACGCACGCATCTTGGAGGATATTTATTTCTAATCACATCCGGAACACGTTTGTAAGGTATACCGCCTCTATCTTTCCTTAGAAGTAAACCATTTTTACCAAATGCTCTTGCTAATAGTGGTTGTCTTTTTTCCTCCTCATGAGATTCTGATTCTATAATTGGTTCTTTTGGATTTTTGGTTAATTCAGTACTAAAATTTTTAAAATCATCCCTGTACAAATGTGGAACTTGTGTTTCTAATTTAATTGGACCACCTTTAAGTTCACTAATATCAGAATTTTCAACATTGGTTATTATATTCAATTGTTTCGGACGTGTCAAGGATCCTTCTAAGTACAATTTTTCATTTGGAACACCCTCTTTAAATGGTTTTAAGATTTTCTTTAATTCAACGGGAGTTACTTTCAAACCATCCTGCGGTAGATCATCACCGTATATTCTAATCAAATTTGATTCATCATGAAACTTTAAACTTGTTGTTTTTTTATTTTTAGATTTATTATCACCTTCAGATTTAAGAATTGACTGTAGTATTTTACCATTATTTAATTTAATCTTTTTGATTGGTTCTGGTTCATCACCATCTTCAGGTAAAGATCTTTTATTACTAGATTGAATTTCTTCCCTTGATATTATAGAATCATTCTTTAAATATTTGGAAAAAGAGATTTTTTTCTTGTTTGGTTCTTCTGAAGGTGTTGTCATATTATTTTCTCCAATAGATGCAGTAGTTGTATCCTTTGTATCATTGTCTGGAGATTTTTCATCTGACGTTGTTGATTCAGAAGAAGTTGAAGCCGAAGATGATGACGATGGCGTTGTACTTGACACTGAGGCTTCTTTTTTCTTGGAAGCGTCAGCAATATATATTTCTGGAGCAGCAACTTCTTTTTTCTTTTTAACTTTCACAACCTTTGATTTCAATAACTTTGATTTTAGTGTTGATTTCTTCGTGTCAACAGATGCTTGAGGAGCTGTTAATGCAGATGGTAATTTTTCTCTTAATATACTCTTTGAATAACCTACTGTGACTAATAATTTAATATATGAGCCTGTATTATCTGGATTGTCTATATCTAGTTGACATAGCTTTACCATCGTGCTTAAAAATTGATCTGACTTAATTATTAACGGTGTTACCTTTTCATTGACATTTAAATTATCTATAAAAGTTTTCCTATCCTTTGGTTTCTGATAGGGAAGTTTCTCTTGAATATATTCTAATATTTTAATATTTTCTTTAATTCTTTGATCATCTTTTTGTCTTTGCACTTCTTCTTCGGCAGCCTTTGCTACCATTCTGTCGTCTTCTTGTTTTTGCAATGGTTCATTGTTAACCATTGGTTGTTGATGGTTTTGATTTACAGGAGGAATATTAGATATATCAGTCACAGCATGTTGTTGGTAAGCAAATTGCATTTGATCACCCAAAGACATTTGACTTTGTTGTTGAACTACTGGTTGTTTCATTATAGCAATTTGATTTAATTGAGACATATAATCTGTATACATTGACTTCAACCCACGGTATAATTGTATATCCATGTCAGTAACACCAGGATCTTTCCTCTCAATATGCTGATTGTCATTAGTAAACTTTGAAAGTGCAGCATTCAAAGATTGTATGTAATAATTAATCCTATTAATTTCATTACTAGTTAATTGTGGCATCGCATTAAACTCCATTACATCTGCGCGAATCTGTTGAATCGTCCCAGACTGTAAAGCATTTGAAATATCTACTAATTGAGGAACAGGATGAGACATAATAAGATGATAAGGATTCAATCCACTCACTACAAAGTTTGACCTTTTCTTTACCAGTCAATCAATGATCTTCCATTCATTATAAACAAGAAAATAAATATTTTTGTCAAAATTTTCATGTGATCGAAAATTTCTCATGTTAAACGGAAAAAAATGAAAAATATTGACACCGAGATTGTTGTGTTAATGAAGAGTTTATATCAGTTTGTTAGTGAATGAATGTCGATTGATGGTTGATTGAGTAGGTAAGAAAGCTATTGAAAGGTGTGTATTCGAGATATCTGATTGATTATGTTTGTGTTGTCAAAGATATCTACCAGTTTCCTGGTCAGAATGCCTGTCTGTGCGCCAGCAGCAGTTAGTGTTCCTCTTATGGTTGCTAGACTTTATAATAATGATAGTAGAGATCATTATGATAGGAATACTAACTATGGTGGTTCTAAGAGTTATAATGGGCGTCGAGGTAATAATTTCCGTAAGAATAATGGTCGTTTTAATAACAAAAGATCAATGGATAGATACGTGGATCCTGATGAGGTTACATTTGATGAATCAACTCTCGCTAAATTGATTCATGCACCTGCTTTGACTGAGCCTGTGACGTTGGATAGTCTGAAAGAGGATGGAAGTATTGACACAATGTTACATAAGTCTATTCAACGAATGGGGTTTCCTGATTTAACTGCCGTTCAACAAAAGACTATTAAACCAATTATTACAGATATTGAAAATGATGTTATAGCAAGAGCAAAGACAGGTACAGGTAAGACATTTGCATTTTTACTACCAATCTTTCAACATTTGATTAATACAAGACGTGATTCTCAATATATGGTCAAAGCAGTTATTGTAGCTCCAACTAGAGATCTTGCTTTACAAATTGAAAGTGAAGTCAAAAAAATTCACAATAATAATTATGGATTGAAAAAATTTGAATGTGTTTCTTTAGTTGGTGGTACAAATTTTGGTTCTGCTATTGCAAGGATGAATAAATTAAGACCAAATATTATTATTGCAACACCTGGTAGATTGATAGATGTTCTTGATAAATTTGGTGAAAAATTTTTCAAATATGTTGATTTTAAAGTATTGGATGAAGCTGATAGGTTATTAGAGATTGGATTCAAGGATGATTTAGAACAAATTTCAAACACTTTGAATTCTTTAAATGCAATTGGTCCTGATCATATTAGAACATTGTTATTTTCTGCAACTTTAGATGAAAAAGTTCAAAAATTATCTACAAGCATTATGAATAAGAAAAGTTGTCTTTTCATTGATACTGTTGATAAGAATGAACCAGAAGCTCATGAAAAGATTGAACAATCAATGGTGACAACTCAAAAATTTGCTCATAATATATATGCCGCTATTGAACATATTAGAAAATTAACTAAGGAAAATCCAGAATATAAAGCTATCTTATTTACACCAACTGTTAAATTCACCAAATTCATTTCAAGAATTTTAAGATATGAGTTGAGAGATATTATTCCAGTCTTGGAGTTCCACGGTAAGATTGATCAAAGAAGAAGAACTAATTTAGTCAGAGAATTCAAACGTGATAAATCTGGTTTATTAATTTGTACAGATGTTGGTGCTCGTGGTATGGATTTCCCAAACGTTGCTGAGGTTTTACAAATTGGTGTTCCTTCCGAGTTGGCTAATTATATTCATAGAATTGGTAGAACTGCTCGTAGTGGTAAGGATGGTAAATCAGTAATCTTCATTAGTAAAGAAGAAATGTCATTCATTGAAAAATTAGAAAAGAGAAGAAAAATTATTATTAAAGATAAGACAGATTATATTCCATCAGAAAAATTAGTTGAAGAATTTGCTTCTCGTATTCAAGATGAAGAAGAATTATCTGAAGCTTTGGTTAGTTTAATCTCATACTACAGAACATGTACTAGAGAGTACGGATTCCATGAAAGATATCTATTACCTGATTTAGCTGGATCATTCGGTATTTTATTAAACCAGCCAGATAGAAAACTGACTATCTCAAGTAGTAGCTTTTTAGAGAGATTGGGATTACAAAATAACCCTGCTGCCAAAAAAATGTTTGAAATTAAATCCTTTAACCGTTTCCATGATAATGACCAAGACAGTGATAATCAAGGCCGCAGAAGATTCATTGATGATGATAGAGATTATCAAAGAAGAAACTACAATAACAGCAACTATAATAATTATAATAAGAGCCGAAACTCCTATTCAAGAAATGATAGATCCGGACATTATAGTAACAGAAGATCCAATAGATTCGATTAATCTTATAGAGTAATGCCACAGTAAAACAAAGACATTAAGTTTCATGTAAATATACTCTGCACATTAATTTATAAACTCCCATTTTACTCTTCTATTTTAGATATATAATTATCCTGTATATATGTATTGTATTGTTAATAAATATATCAGAATTTTTCATGACAGAGTTAAGAAGTTGGAAGCTTTCTAATATGAAAAAAAAGTGTTGAAGTTTCTTCAAAGAGATTTCATCGTAACAAGACTAAAGACAAAACAAAATGGCGTATGGTAAGAAGAGTAACATACCCTGTAAGTTCTTCCAGAATGGTACATGTAAAAAGGGTAATGCATGCAACTTTGCACATGTCTATATCAACGGTAACACCACTAATAACAATGGCCAAATAAATGGAGCTTTTGGAGGGAATACGTTTGGTAGTGGTAAAAGTAATACATTTGGTGCACCAGCATTTGATACGTCGACGTCATTAAATGGAGCATTCGGTAATAGTACCAATTTAGGCAGTTCAAGTGCATTTGGTCAACCATCTTTTGGTAGTTCTTCAATAAATAATCCTAATGTAGGAGGAGGTAATGCATTCGGATCCCCATCATTTGGAAATAATGGCTCAACGGATAGTGCGTTTGGTAAGCCTGCGTTTGGATCAGCACCTCTTACAAATTTATCCAATAATAACCAGACATCCAACACGATGAGTAATCCATTCTCTTCTAGTGGATCAAATGCTTTTGGAGGTAATACCAGTAGTATGGGCAATGCATTTAATAGTAACACAACATCTAGCGCATTTGGAAAACCCACATTTGGTAAGAGTACCGTTGTAGGCAACTCAGCATTTGGCCCCGTTGGAAGTGGAAATATGCAAACATCGGGTGCTTTTACTGCACCTTCATCTGGATTTGGTGCTGGTACCAACTCTTCAACAACTGCATTTGGTTCCACATCATTTGGTACAACGCCAACTAACAATAACTCAATACCCAAAACTGCTTTTGGGTCTTTAAATGGAACAAATCCTTCTCCATTTGGTAATATGCCAAATAATTCAACATCTAATGCTTCATCACCGTTTGGAAATCTTGCAAAGGGGAACACAACAGGGAATGCTACTGCATTTGGCTCCGCGACTAATAAAACTAATGCATCTCCATTTGGAAACCTGACGAGCAACGCCAAAGGGTCTTCATTTGGTGCAAATGCTTCAAATACATTTGGAAATATGAATAATAATCAAAATGTCCCATTTGGAATCCAATCAACCACAGGAAATACAAACACACCTAATGGTGCGTCTCCATTCAGTAATATTCAGAGTAATAAAACGCAAAATGCGTTTGGTGGATTATCACAGACTAATGTATCAACTGTGTTTAGTGGAAATACAGTACCCAAACAAAGTGAAACAAGTGCAATATTCGGTGTAGCAAAGAAACCGACCGTAGCAGAAACAATTGAAACAAAAGCAAATACAACAATAACGACAGATACAGAATTGAGTCCCGAAGTGCTAGATGCGTTTAAGGCCATGAATTTTTCACTAGGTAAGGTTCCAGATTTACCACCACCAACTGCATTAGTGTCTTAGTTCAAGAGATTGTTCCCACGTACACATATAAGTAAAACAACCAAATGCATGGCGATTATGATATAGACATGTATATAATTACATAATATAATGAGTTTACACGAGCAGCGTGCCTAAACATACTGAGCCAGTCGTTGACAATCACCCAATACAACTAAATCAACACCACCAAACAACACCAGTATACTATCAGATGGCATCTCATTACTTACAAATATTATAGTGCCTTTCCTTGCTCTAACTCTCTTTGCAAAATCTTTACAAATGTTTCTTACGCCTGGTATTGTTACAGTTGTACCTACTACGATGAGACAATCCAAGGGAGCCCTAATATCCTGTTTCACGCATTCAGCGATCGCCTCACCATCTGTCGATACTTCATTGTATAATGTAACTAAGGGTCTAATGTGCCCTACACCTTTTGATCTGATACCTGCAATTGCTCTAACTGATTCCATTTCTTCACATTCGTGACAAGATGGGATAAGTGGTTGAGTTGGGTCTGATGGAAATCTTTTTGGATCCATACGTTTAATATCATTGCATTTATTGCAACGGGTAAAATTTATAGTTCCATGTAATTGAATCAACTTTGGAAATGGTTTAGATAATGGGGTCTTTGTGCTTAAATTGTTTAGTTTTGTCTCCAACGAATCAATATTTTGTGTGTATGATCTTCGTAGGCGGGATTGGCTGGCTAATTTATCTACCATTACATGAAATGGAGTTGGTTCAGCATCACTTGCTTGTGTAAATAAAGAGGTCATTGTTGAATTATAGCGAGCCAAAATAGATTCATTTGAATAAATCTGATTCAAGTCAAAAAGGGATTTTGTTGACTTAGTATTATATAAACCATTTGATTGAGATCTAAAATCCTGAATACCAACATGAGTAGAGATGCCAGCACCTGAAACAATTATAATATTCTTTGATTCGTTTAAGACATATTTCAAAAAGTCTTCATTTTTGCGACTAGACGGTTTGATGGGTTCATCAATATTCAAGACAGTATTCGGTGAAGGACGATATCTGTTTTTAGAATACCTCTTGTTTCCTTTAGACTGTTTTTGCAATTGAATAAGCAGTTTCTTAGGTTTAATAGGTGAAGAAATGCTCTTCTTTGTATCACCATTCTTCTTGTTTTTTTTCACCGTTGAAGGTGGAGTCAAGGGGAAACTATCAAAAACAGTTTCTGTCATCTAATGATCTGGTTCAACTTAACCAATTTGAAATCAAAAACTGTTTCTTTCTTAGTTGATTCTATAAGCAAATAAATATTTTTCAGGCAATATTTTGTGATCACTGAAAATTTCCGCATTTAGAATTAAAATTATTCGTGATTTTGCCGTTTTGAGACATAATTGATGAGTTGATGTTGAACGGTTGATTGATGAATAAAAGAGAGTGATTGGTGTGTGACGTTAAGAGGTGTGAGTGTGAGTGTGAGTGTGAGTGGTATGGTCTCATTATAACAATTCGATGATTTTCCAGTCTTTTCGAACCATTTATGTTTCGTCTTACTGTCAACAGTGCTTCCATCACGTGACTGGCCAATATCTATGCCACGAGTCTCGTATAAACTTTTCATGTTGAGAATTACTCATCAGTTGAGCTCTTTGAAGGCAGATCTAAGATCTACAAAATATATAAACAAGACACATTCTGAGGGTTGTAAGAAACTGTTATATTTGGATTAGGGACCCAATCATAGAATATGGAGAAAGAGAAGTTGGATTATAAACCTAAGGTCACTGTAAAGGCCAAGAATTCACTCTATCTATTATCTTATTCTGATCTACATCCAGTGAATAACAGATATAATGAGATAAGGTTAAAGACTATGAAACAGTTTAATATATTAGTGTATGTCGATATACCTACTATTGATTATTATAACGATGAGCTGAATGATATCAAACTATCAAGATTCAATAAGAAGTTCAAACTGAATCTTCTAAAACACACCATTTGGAAATTGTTTACAAACAATAATATGGAATTTTGGAGTATGCTAACCAATCACAAAGGTAATATGATAGATGTTACGTTGACTGTTAATTCATCGGGTTCTCTAAGATACGTTCAAACGATAAAATTTCTTTTAGAGCTTTTTTATAATAACTTACAAGCCAATGAAATGATCAATTTAAAGATTAATTTGAATGTTACAGACGTGACTTATAAATGGTTTATGATTTTTTTAGAAGAAGAAATAATCAATTCGAAAACGATTAATTTCATAAATTTGGGGCATCATCATTATAATAAATCAACATTACTAGATTCCAATACTATGGAAAAATCACCATTTAAAGAATATTTTACAAAATTAACAAGTAAGTTCAGGGATGCATCGTCTCCAGACACTATTGAATCAATTGTTATTATTACAAATTCTACAGGTATCAAAGCATTATTAACAATTTTATCCGATAAACCGTTGACCCAGATCTTATCTCAGGATTCAATAAATGAGCTTTACAATAATTCATTAAACATAAATAAGATGAAACCATTAAATGAAGTCATCAAACAAAAAGCATCACCAACCATAGTGAACCTTCAAAAGAGTCGATTATCATCAAATGAGGACAAAAATGTACGAATTAGGTCTCTTAGTGTTAATAAAAATCCTTACTATGTTAATCACGTATATGATGCGTTGGTAGATGCCAATGAATACATAAATGACCTAAACAAAAGAAAACAAATTGATAAAACAAATCAAAATTCTAATATTGAATACAAAACTACTAGCAGGGACTCGCAAAGTGGGGAGAATACACTCAATAATAATATTCCACAAATAAACATACATTCGGATGAAGATGATGTTGAGATTGATAACAATGATGAAATGAGAAGCTCTCATGATAAAACGACTGTGACCCAACGTGACCAAGATGCTAACGGGTTTTTTGATGACGGAGATAACGACAATGACAAAGACAATTATGACGATGACGAAGACGACAGTTACGATGAGGATGGCGATGAAAATAGTACAGACGAAGAAGGAATTAGTTTTTATGTCCCCAGTTTGTTATCAAGAACAAATTCGATGAAGTCACCAACTCCTGAAAATACAACAACATCAACTACCATGAGAAAAGGCAGATTTAGATCGTTGTCTTTAATGGATCCAGCTCTTAAAGGTCCATTTTTCTCACATGATTCAACTCAACAAGCCACTGATGCTACTGATTCAAATGAAACAAATACTGACATCAGACATAACAATAATAGTAAAAGTTTTTCAAATATTTATATTCATGATGGTGATTTTGATACATCGTTACCATTGAAACGTTCTAATATGCGCAAATATTTAACCAACACAAAACAAAATGTTGGTCTTATTCCACCAGAATTTTATTCTCGTATCTCTTCACCATCTACATCCAGGGATAATTCAAATACTTCATTGTTCAACCTGAATCAAAATTTAACTTCTCCATCTCCCAAATTATTTGAAAAGGGACTCATTAATAAGTCATTTGAAGAACTTAATAACGACAATGTCTTTAATAAGCTCATCGAAAAGCATCAGAGTAAAAAACATAGCATTCAACCATTCGGTTTGCATTTTGAATCGCATGCTCTGAAGTTGCGTGATACCGATGATGAGGAAAGATTGATGCTGGGAATGGTTGCCGAAACAGAAGAAGAAGAAGAACAAGAACTAGACCAAGATCAAGAATCAGACAAGAAACAGAACCAGCAGTCATCAGTAATGCCGGAGAAAAAGGCCCCACTTGCACATCTTAATTTGAAACTTTACGACAACGATAAGTGCCCAGATCGCAACAATCAAGCACCTATCGAGACCAGGAGGACGGCCCCCTTCAAGAGAATTCAGAGTATTGACCTGTACGGGAAAGGCTCAAACACTACCAATACCAATCACTGGGTCCTTGGTGGAAATTCATAGATACTATTCACATATAATCATATATAAAAGCATGCTAGTTATTAATTTGTCCAGCCAGTACATCATCATCAATCCTGCTTGTCCAACAGCTAAGACAATGTCTTCACTAGGTAGTAGTCTTAATGATTCATTTGAATCACGCGACACGACCACTGAAAATTTTTCAAGATTTAAGCTCATCGCATATCAGCTCATCGGTTGAAATATTGTCCTTAGAGTATAACTTCAGACAATGAAATAAGGACATCAAGGAGACCATTCCCTGCCTAAATTTATAAATCAATAAAAACAATGAACGAATCTGAGATTACGTCTATGACGGAGTCTCACACCCACATAGAGTCAACCTTTCATGCCTTGCTCAGCCAAACTAACGATCTTTTCACCGATGAGGGTTCGAGCCATATAAAACATTCCACGGCAAATACTGACTTAGAAAGAGCTATCGAATCTGCCATTAGTGATATGCATTCGAATGAGCTTGATATCATGGGCGAGAAACATCTTTCATTGGAAGCGATATTGGGCGAAGATCCGTCTGCTAATATGCTATTCGACCTAAATAGTACAAATACCTCACCAGAAATAGCTGAAAACGATGTTAGAAATGATACTAATGACATAAATTCAAAGAAGAGAACAAATGAGTCAAAAGAAACAGAGCAGATACTTTTGAATAAGAAATTAAGATTATCTGATATTAACGAACAACCATTTTTATCACCAGCATCTCTATCTCCCTCATCCTCAGAGGGTAACGATACCACTCAATTGAAATTGGAATCTGTTTCAATTCCACAGTCGCATACAAAGCAATTAGTCAAAAGAGGAGAAATTACTGAAACTACTATATATCCAGAATCACCAAGGCCAAATAAACTAACCAAAGAATATACCATGTTGCAAGTTTCAGATATGAAAAAGAGAATTATTAATACACATAAATTGATGCTGAACTTCAATTTTTTAAAGGATGGATATGCAAGAACCTGCATTGAATTAAAGAAAACTTTGAATTGTTTGAAGGATAGTGAAATTCATAGAGCTCACCTTTTACTAGAGAATGAGAATTTGAGGAAAAAACTTACTCAATTATCTAAGGACAAACTTGTCGAGAAGAAAGTCGAGGATATTTCTGAAATGACACTTAATGATGTTTCTGAACAAAGGACCAATGATTTCACAGATATGGATAGTTGAGAGATTGAGCCAGAAATTTCTGAAATAAAAAAGCATCCTCCATAGACAACAATAATTTAAACAAAAAACATATTGCATTTCATTTTTTTTAATCAACAATATAGGTGCTCCTGAATATACAATCATTCATCTTATATACGCAATCTATATCTATACAAACACTAATAAACATTTTTAACAAACACATAATGTAGCTATTCACAGAATTTTTTTGATAATGGTGGTCACCATGTCGATAGAGATTATATGTTATTTTTGATACAAAGTACTGATTAGTATATATCAAGATCACTTTCACCTTCTTCAATTGTGCAATTCGAGTCAATCTTCCTATTCAAGCCACCAAACGACTGTATCAATCTATAAGATATCAACAATCTTTCCAAGTTAACTAATTCAAATTTATTAGGATCATTACCTAATTTGTCAAACCCAGTAATTCTCAATACTTCTATACCCTTCCTATAACCGACAACAAATGGTAGCACTTTTATCTCCAACTTCTGAACTAAAAATGGGCAATTCTCTACACTAATCTTTACAAATTTAGTTTTAACATAACGTTTGGCCAATTTTGACAATTGTTCATTCATAAACTGACATTTCTTAAAGTGATCTAGCTCAAAATGTATTATTATTGGCGCATCAATCTGTGTGGTCATTTTAATTAGTTTTGATTCATCATCAATGCTCTCAATAAGTGCATATGTTTCATCTTCAGCACCCTTTTTCGAAACTGTCTTCAAATGAGCAGATATCTCTTGCATTCTTTGTTCTCTGTACTTACTCATCAAACTTTCAGTCTCTTGATCTTGATCTAATTCATCCATTAGCTCATCGATATCTAAATCAGAATCAAAGCCAGATTCACCGGCAGAACTCTCTCTTAAAACACGATGTTCAAACCTGCTAATCTTTTCATTCATATGGGATTGGATGTATATCTGTCGTTTTATGCCTTCAGTTCTCACTCTTCTTTGGCCCTTCTTATAGCTATCAAGATCTATAATGTAAATCAAAGAAAACGTTAAAAAAACTGATGTCCATGAAAAAAATACGTTATGTATGAAACTGTATTTAAATATAACTATAGTAAAAGACAAAGATTGAGATTATCACCGTCAGAATAACGAGTACATTGAAAACTATATCCTTTATACTATCTCTGAAACTGTATTTCAAAAGCATTGACTTTTCATGCTTATCATCTGCTGTAACTGGTAATGGTAGTACTTTCTTGTCTTCTTCAATTCTTAACCTAGATAGTGCACCATTGTTGATATCTAGCTTCATACTATAATAGATTAGTGCAATCAAATTGATGATGGCTAGAATGATATATGCCCAAATTGGAGCGAATGGATCAGGCAAGTAACAAATTTCAGTTTGAATTGTATTGTCTACATGGTTACCATCATTATACAATGATAGCAGTTGAATTGCTGGTTTGGAAATACCCATATTCATAGCACAGGATTTTACTGTAATTTCATCAGCTTGAGATAATGTGCTATCTAAATCATTTGATGGGTTCTTGTATTGATGCTTTATATGACAATAATCATGGTCATCACCTGAAAATACATATTTTGGTTGAATCTTCGCTAGGATATCATCAGATATATCCTTTTCAATGACAGTTTGATATTGTAAACCTTTCACAATCGGGAACAACTTATTAGATTCTCTTTTATTACCACATTGTTGCTGCTGTGAATCCCGAAATAATGGCACATGAGTCAAAAGAATCCTTGGATTTGGATGGTACTCTTGAACCCAACTCTCTAAAAATTCTTGTGGTATGGAAGAGACATTGGGATTCAATTTGTCAGATAAAGAGATTGTATCTAATAAGACAAACGTATGATTACCGACATCATGCGATGATGATGTTTCACCAAAGTATGTAGTAAACCTTTTCAAACTAGATTCTATAACTGTATCACCAAATCCAATATCATGATTTCCAGGTAATGACATGACAGTTTTGGTAGAAGGTTTCTTTGGGAATATACGATTGAATCTATCATATTCTTTTATCCAATATTCATCCTCCCAATTTCTACCACCATCAAATAAATCACCCAAAAAGAAATTAGTGTCTGGATTTAAATGGTATTGGATATATTTCCAGTTTCTGATATGATAATGATCCACAATTATTCTTGTTAAATAATTAACAAAATGAGGTCTGCCTGGATAAGAGTAGTCATCCATGATTTGAGGATCAGCAAACAATGCAACTTTATGGCTATCCACTTTGTAATTATATTCTTTTGACCATGTTTCCCACTTCTTCCAATCGCATCTCATTAGCGTTCTTCTAGGCACAACATTTTCGTAATGATTAATTATGATGAACCAAACAATGAACGATCCTACCACGAACCTCCAAAAAAATCTTAACCTTTTCTTTGAAAATGGGATCATAAAATCAACGGACTTGCTATTTACAAACGATTGATGGTTCTTATCCTGGAGATATTTTGAACTTCTCGTATTCGTGTATTTGGGTAGGAACCCTCTTTTATCAGTGTTTCTTTTCATCATTTTCAATGTTATCTGATTGAAAAAATACCCTCCCACTCAAATGATTCAATTCAGCACACTATCAAATCTTGTTTTGGGTACCTAATCAATGTTCTAGTCTTGGAAAAGTGATCGTTTACTATATGAAGTTTATCAATATCATTGCAATGTTTTTTGACAAGCGATGAAAAATTACAAGCAAAAAATAATAATTCGCAATAATATCTTGATAGATTTTTGAACAAATATTTCAGAATACATCAAAATTGTAGACCAACAGGGTAGACACTTCATAATCTATATACCTTTTTGTCAAGAAGCTGAGTGCAGATTGATTTACTGATTCTTTTGGTACTATTATCTTATGGAAACCGCAGAAAGAGAATCATCCAGATCGTTGAGATCAAAGAGTGATGCGCAAGAGCAAGAATATGAAAAGTTTGATTTTGACTCAGACAAGTTGGAGAGAAATGGTGGAAATTGTTTGCAGTTAGTATTTAGAGGCATACCTAGCCAATCTAAAAGAGATCCGACTCAAATAATCGAATCTGATGATATGTCATCGATCAACGCTCTTAAAACGAAGAACGCTATTACAAAGATGATATTAGAAGTTGAAAATCATAATCTGGAAGAATTAGAAAGATCAAATAACGATACTGAAGCATATGATGTAGATTCACTTCCAGATTCCTTATATCTCCCATATCATAAGAAAATGCTTAGACAGGAAGAAAAAATGATTTCTCAAGATATATCAGAAAGTGACTCAAATGCAGATAACCTTGAACTGATATATGAAAAATTGAATATGCCAACTTGGCCTTTAACATTACAGAAGGTAACTCAAATTAATAACCCAAATGATGATAATGAAATGAGATTGAAACGTTTATTGACCAAGAATCATATTAGATCTATGCTCGATAAATTCGAATTGATGAAAAGGCATATATCCGTATTGCATAGAAAATCACGGAAAGTTGATCCACATCAAAACTGGCCTAGTATCTACAAGCACGTTGATAGATCATTTCTTTTGAGATATAACAGTTCGAGTGATGAAGAAGAAAACAATCTCTCCATAGATGAAATAAGAAATCGAAGAAGAAAACATAGAGAAAGTACATGTGGTGGATCAATTACTATTGGTGTTACTCCTCAGCAGGAAATGAAATATTCTAATTATGCAATTGTTGCTGAACCTCTTCGAAAACCTTATATACTGAAACTGAGCCCACAAGAGAGGAAAAATTTCCCCAAGACTACCTCTTCCCAACGTACTTTCAAGTACTTTCCTAATTTGAAAAACCAGGTTGCTAAATTCAAAAGGAAAATAGATATCCCAGTCACATTATCGTATGATTCAAAAGCACACGAAAATGAAACAAAATCGTCTTCTGCTAGTGTCGTTGAATCTCCGGCAGTATCAGAACTTCAAGAGCCTTCCCTGAATTTTGGAAATAGTTTAGATCTGAATACTTTTAACAAAAGTGATTCGAATAAATCCCAGAATGAAGAGCCGCAACGTGAAGCTCCTTATGTCAACGGAAATATGGTCACTCCCCTCCATCATCCACATTTCAATGATCCAAACTTCACTTTTCAAATATCAGTATCAAATCAATCTCATCCAAGTGAAACACAGTATAAATATATCAATCTGGGCACCAAGGCACATAATCAGAGCTTAATTAAACAAACAACATCACCAATAAAGAAACCAAAATAAAACTGTAACACTCAACTACACCAAAATCAAGCTTATTCTCCATCAATAATTTTCAATATACAATGGGACCTCACTGTAAGCTCAGTACTCAAAAGAGACAGGATATAAAATTGTCATAATTTTAAATTGTCATAATTTTGAATTAAACATTGCGTTGGATGTGCTGATGAATATGCCTAGCTTTATCCGAGAGAGAGAGTGAGAGAGAGAGGAGAGCTTAGAATTTCAGCGAAATGTGTATGTAACAGTATACTTATTTATTGGATCAGAAGAGGGCACTTTCGAATCTTAGTTGTATTTTCAATTCGGCAAATATATATGGTATCTAATGACTGCTTAATGCGCGTATCATTTTATATATTGTACAAGAGAATCTCTGTCAAAGATCTCAGTCAATATTTCACGAACGGCAGTATCAAAATCGGTTCGCATACTTCGAATAACTGGAAGAGATCGATTTTTCAAATCCGCCTCATCAGTGGCCTCGAAAAGTAAAGAGGCATCCTTCAAACCATATGAATGTAGCATATATTTTTTCAATTCTTCTGTAACCATCTGGCTTGTTATAGAGTTTCTCAGTTCTTCACCTGTATATGCTTCGTCGTCATGGATCTGTTTCTTAAATTCATCTTGAATAAGTTCTTTTGATTGTTCTGCATATAAGTCAATTGATTTTAATAACGTAAGAAGTTCGTACTGAGAATGAAATACCAATTTTGGTATATTCACACATACAAACACCACCACATCTCTCTGTTCCAAAGTTTCATTGACAGTTAAAGTTGGATTCAAAAGAATTTTGATTATTCTATGCATGTATTTGAAAAATTTCGAAAATTGACTCTTTTCATTACCTAGCACCTTTTGAACAGAATAAAATAGCTCGTCATTCTTGTAAAACTCAGTTCCTCCTATTATCTTGGAATAATTGATTGCAAGCTGAAAGCCTTTAGTCAGTCCATTATATACGATTGTTTCGTACTTCTCAAATAGGTCACTTAGGATTCCCAAGGACAGATCTCTCATGTACTTGTTTTTTGATGTTGTCAAGGCAATAATAGTAGGTATACAAAGTGATGGGTTTGTGTAACCATATTGCAAAATAAGCTTCAACAATCTAACACCTACCAATGCAAATTTCAGATCTGGTAATATACAAATATCCAGTACATTTTTCAAGAACCTCGAAACTAGAGCCGAACAAATACCATCACTATCGAATTCTCTCTTGTTATGTTTCGTAGCACTTCGTTTCAAAATTGCACTTGATGATAAGGTCCCATTAACACCTGCTTTTCTGCTCCATTTTTGCTCTTCGAGAATGAAAAAATCATAAAAACTCTCTAGAATAACCAACTGAATATCAAGATGGGTGCTATTAAATTCGGTATCAAAAAGGATTAAAATATGTTTGGAATTGAAAAGACGTGAATGACTGCCACATAGCTTGGATAAATTTTTGATGGCGATCCGGCGAACTACGTGTGTGATACGCTCCTTCGATAGAACAAGTAGACACTTTGCAATATATTCATAGATAGGTTCACCTGGTGATACATAGGGCATATTGTCAACGTTGGTATCGAAATTACAAAATCTAGCAAAACCTGTAGCAAGATGAATTAATCTTTGAAGTTTCCCAGTTGCTTGTATGGATAAAGGATCTTTGTTGGCTTCATTGATGTAAGGATTCAAAAGCGTTAGACACGACGAACATGCCTTTGCAAGCCTGCCAGTATTTTTTCTTTGTTGACATACAAACCACAGTAGCGGTATGGCTTCTTCTAACTCTTTTACACTCATTTTTGGCAATCCTGTTAGTAAAGTCGTTTCTAGGTCAAACAGAAATGTCGATTTGAAATTAGCTAATCGTTCCATTGTGTTTCTGAAAACATGCAGAATGTGGCATAGGAGACCAGACTTTTCATCAGAGACCATATATGGATATAAACCTGCAATATGGTCTTTGGTGATAAAAGATATATGAGAGTCTGAAAATATGGTTAGCAAACGTAGTAAGTTGTGTTCTTCGTGTATTCTATTATTATCCTCTGATTCAAGTGAGTGCAGTTCGATAATCTTTTCAACCAATACATTAGTTAGCAGGGTTAAACATTTTTTTATGTTCCCATATTCTCTTGGAGGATGTGCAATATTATTCAACAAGTAATAGTTTAAGAACCATTCAAATATATCATGACACTTTTCATTCATAGTTATAACACCAGAGATTATATGCACAATATCCTCACATAATCTAATCTGTTCTTGTCCATTTTCTTCATAATCTAATATTGAGAGAATCCAGTTCTTGAGTAATATACTTCGAGAGATATCTATTATAGAATCTTCTTCATCCTCTAGCTTCAACAGTATTTTTGATGCCACGAATATTCGACAGGCCATTTCCTTTGATTCATTATATATTTTTTCGTTAAGTCTCAGAATGTGTCTCCTAACTAAAATACTGCTTGCATCATAATTCATGTTGATCTGTTCATAGAACTGTAGGTATGAATCACCTATACTAATAAGGTCTAGGACTGCGTCAGTAACTGAAGCTGGCGATCGATCAACCAAAAGATCTTTGATAGTCTTTATTACCATCTGATTTGACAAAACATCATGATTCTTCGTAGCTAACATTGAGAGGCATTTGATAGCGGTTGACCTAAGTTTGATTTTATCTTGGTCTAGAATAGACAGGACAAGCTTCAGATATGGTTCATATAAATTTAGAAGCTCGAAAATGTGTAAAATGGAAAAATAATCTAAGTTTATTTCATTATCCCCAACTCTGAGAACTGAGTTATCATATTCACCAGTTTGCATATTTTGAAGAGTTGATTTTAAATATGAATATATTACCAAATTTTGTTCTTCCGACTCTTTCATTGATTCTCCTAGTTTTAGTAAGGTGTCCAGCTCTAAACACCACAAATATTTCCCTTGGAAAATTGGGGTATACTTTCTTTGGATAAACCCTAGACAATAATTGAATGACTGTAAAAGTTGAGGTAATAAATCCGGATAATTGCATATTTTGATTAAATTATTCGATTCATTGGATCTTGTTTTACATTGGATATCAAAAATGCAGCTTCCAATATAACCCAGTAACTGTAAAGATATCGTTTCAACATTTCCAGATTTTGAATTTGAAATAGTGAAGTTGTGTAGCAATTTTTTTGTTAATGAGTTAAGAGCCCCTTCAGCTATCGACCATCTAGGATGTGGCAATAATGCAATAAGATCATGCACATAATTATCGATTGAGTGCTTGAACTTGGTAGGATTTTCATATAACCTATTCAAAATGGAATTATTGACATGTTCGATAAGCGATTTACACTCTTCTTTGGCTTCGTTTTGCTTGTGAGTTACTAAACTTAACACATCATCATCGAATTGGTCAATAGACAGGCAAAAATCAAAACAATTGATACTTTCTAACAAAGATAGAACAGTCACAGTAAAATCTGAAACAAACAAATCATCTTCAAGTTTCCTTAATTTTCTTTGTAATCTTTTTTGGGGTAATTTATCTATGTGTGACAGCAATTCATCGACAATAAAATCTCTTTGTTCTGGAGTCTTTTCGAACAGAGTAACTAAAATACCAGTTGTAATAATTTTGATATTATTACCTGCATTCTGAAGAGTTAAATTATTCTGAAACTCAAATTCATTAGTCATTAATATGTCGCTAAACAGATATATCAATTTTGTAATAAGACCACCATCCAAATAAGGTTGCTGTCTAATATATTGTGGAAGCAAATAGATTGCATGCTGTAATAAAACTATGTCGTCTTTGATGAATTCTAGTGAACTCTCTGCTAGTTTGATAGCCTCAAGACTATCTGTGAGATAATTGATTGGTTCAAGGACATATTGTTCAAAGAACAATCTCTTGTCATCTTTGTTTAGCAAGAATATAATAAAGATGATATTAACCGAAGTATATGCAATAGTTTTTAATGTCAAGTCATTAAAATCAGAATTTAAGTATTGTTTGCAAAGTTGAATATTTCGAACCATTAAATTCAACAATCTTATTAAAGATTCTACATCAACCTTATTCCATATCTGAGGAATAGATAGTATGTTTTTCATTACTATCTGTAACTTGTCCGAACAATGCTCGCTAATAATATATTGATCATCTGTTAAGGGAAACCAGTACTCTAGATCACTGGTCTCTACAAATGAATCATCTTTGCCAATACTGTACATTATTTTCTCGAAATCTGTTAAATATTGGTCACCTATGGCTTCCATATTCATTGACACATTAGATGACATTTTTAATTTCTTTGAAGTTGATTGATTGGTCAAATCTAATGAAGTGTTTGTAATATCACTAAATTTATGTTTTCTATCCGAAGTCTTTCTCAAATCGCGTTTGTATATGATTTCACTTGAAGTTAAATTAGGATTGATCTCTTTCATGCATTTTCTAGCTAAGGGTGATAGATTCTTGTATAAATCTTCAGGACCAGCATTTGTAGCTGCTAAATGTTCAGGTCTCTTAAATAAGTATTTTGAAGTTTCTTTTGTAGTATCATTATTTAAATGTATGCGTTGAGTATTGGATGCAGTTTCTTGTTTGTTCGATGTTTCGAAGATATTCTTCGAGAGCGGTATTGTAGTTGTGAATGGTGAACTTATTAGAGATGAAAGCTCATCCTTCGGGACTAAATTACTTATTGGATGGTATTCTAGAGCCTCTATTATTCTCTTTGGAACATTTTGATCTTCACCTGGATAAGTTGCCATAGCCGCCAAAATGAATATTTAATCAAGGCGCACTAATAAGTCTCAATTGTTTCAAATGGCTGATAGCAGGTAACAGATAAGCAGTAAAGGCTATAACAAGGGACTGATTATTATATCTATCCTATTGATAGTCAAGTCTTGTAAAACTATCAATGTATCGTAATAATACGTGAAATTAATGTAGATGTCTTACTGAATTGGGTGTCAATTTTTTTCGAGTAAAATAACAAAGAAAATCGTTTTGTATGATGTGTGGGTTTATTAAGAATGATAGTTTAACAAGCTTATATAAGAAGTCAAGCAACCAGGTAGTTTTCAGTTCCATTATGTGTCATGCAAACTGAGCAAATCTTGGCTTGAAAGCATTTGAGGTCTTGGTTTGTCATTTTTTGAATGTAACTGTTATTCTTGAACGCTTCTATCGTAATGTGAAGTTATGTTAACCATCTTTTAAATGAGCTAAAGCGCAATCGATGACTCTAAAGAACAACATCTTGTTGCATCTTTTTTCAACACAAATGCCTTCTATAAAACTTGATAAGTCATTCCTGCTAATACCACCAGCAGTATTCATATGATAGTACCTTACAACATCCCACAATTGGTTTTCAGCTCTTCTTTTCAACAATTCAAACTCATCTCCAACAGGTATAATAGTTTGAGGACCCATTTCGCTATCTCGAGGAAATAACATCACTCTACAAAGTTTTATCAATTTGCCCATAGTCACACCATCTATCTCGTTGCTGACAAGATCTTGAAATATATTGTCCATCATCCGAGATACAAAAGTCCCTCTGATACAACTCTGGATTAGTTTACCAGTTGCATATATTATAGGCTTTCTTGTTTCCCAACTAAGTAAATCATTAACAATTAGATGAAATATGTAACTGTCTGTAAGTGATCTGGTGGATTCTCTGTTAGGTTTATGATATTGAGAAATCATATATGTGATGAAACCTCCAACCCTTGATAAATATGACTTTATCATTGAGAATGTACTAATTGGTTTATTTGTATTTGGCCTAAGTACATATTCGCATGCATTCAAAATACCTTGAAGGACAAAGTATGGTTCTGTCATACTATCTGTTACTCTTCCCAAAAGCAGCTGATTTGATAATGCGTCTATGAATGATCTTTGCAACGTTGAAGTTGTGTTCAATGCTGATTGAATTTGATCCGTAAGTGTATATGGATACCTTTCGTCATATAATGTCATTTGACAATAGTGTCGGTATACGGTTTCTTGTTCTGTGCATTGTTTGAGAGTATTGATATGTGTTGATATGAGAAATGGGATATCATCTGTTAACAACAACTCATAATTAATATCTTTAGATCTTATGAAACCAATGAGTTCCTGTATCAAATCAAATATTTCTGTAGCTAATTGGTCATCTTTTGTCGGTATCTTGACACCATACCATGAACTGATAAAATTCTTATAAATCAATGATACAAATGCCATAATCTCCAAATCTGGAGTGTCCTTGAGGCTATAGATACGTTTGTGCAATGTTAATGGAAATATTGAACAACAAAGTTGTCGCAGATACTCAGGCGAGTTCTTCACCTCATTACTCTTGAAGGGCATATCTGATAATGGTTTTGATGTACCATCCTCATTGATGGACGATGCTTTCGTAAGATTAATGAGTCTCTTGGATCTATCTTTGCTTCTTTGAAATTTCTGGATCAGACTTGAGTTTGTGTTGTAAAGTATAGTGGACATAATGCTGTTTCAGTTAACTACTGATTCATTTAATTGTTAGTCTTTTGGATAAGCTTTTTATTTATTATGAAGATGCGATTATTAAAATATATACAAAACAAAAAGACCTTAGAAAGGAATAAGTATGGAAGAAGAAAGCATTTGCCAAGAGACAATAGCTTTGCTAGAGCTGCCGGGCAAGTATCACTATAAGAGGGAATGGATAGAATCAAAGGAAGAAAGAGATTCTAATTTATTTGAGATATTTGCCTTTGGGACCATGAGAGACAAGACTGATTCAATGACAATGATGATGATTTCTAAGTTACAGAAGATGACTATAATCTCCTTGAGTGAACGATTTAGAGAACTTCCGTATGATTTGATCGCAAGGGAAGCTCAAATACAGGATAGTAGTCTTATCGAAGAATATTTGATTGATTTGCAAGAGATAATAAAAGTCAAATTGGATCCCATACGACAAGTCGCTGTCATTGTTAAATGGAATGACTGTCGAGATGTCTATGCAGGAGAGAAACCACTGAGGGTAGTGGAACCAAAGACTACAAGAGATACGTTGCTTAATAACCTTATTCAATGGCGTGAGAAACTTTCAGAACAACTGATATGACTCTCAATAGTGATCTACTTTATAATAAATAAAAGAGTAGTCTTGAATAAATAATAATACGTATAATGGCATATAAGATATGGGAATGTATTTATAAAATGTGAAAGAATGTTTTATCTGCATGGCATTGTCGAGTAAATTTAAGCAGCAATTTCTTTCTTTTCCTTGATAACTTTGTCATTCCATAAGCTCTTGATGACTCCACTTACACCACCTTCCTTCTCCAATTGGTAAATACCTATCAATGAGATAGCGGTACCACCATATAATAAATACATGGCATAATTATGGAATTTCCCATATATTCTAGCTGGAATATAATCTGTGATACAACTAGCAAACTCCATAGCCGAGTAACCCAAGAGACTAACCGCAAAGATAGAGTCTGCAGTAGAACCCAATGGACCACTAACAAGCATAGCTGTTGTAACTAATGGTAAACTAGTCAAAGCAAATACCTTTTCAGCCCACCAATGCATAGAACCCTCTACTCTTGATGGAACTGGAGGAACAAAAGCATCATTGGGGGTACCCATGACACCACCGGGTTTCTGAGGAAGCACAGGAAGGAAAGGAATTGTAAGAGCACGAATTGGAGTCGAATGTAATGAACGAGTCGAGAGTCTGGTAGCGGATCTAAGCATCGTTTATAAGAACAAAGTGTTGATAATTTCTTTCACTTTATCTGTTGAGGTTTCATTAGTTAAAGATGATCCAACTCGAGTTCCTTTATATATGTCGCGCAGTGTAGCGAGCAAATCATTAAGTTGTTGTGATTGGCTGGGAAGACGGACAACTCTAGTAGAAGAGACTTATGTTTGGATAGCACTCGTTATATAGATGTAGATGTATATATATAAATGAGAGAAACTGAAAATATGTGTCTACTTGAGCAATTCCTCTATGATGCGGTTAATCGTGTCATTATCGTTAGGGTCAAGAGATTTGATTCCGAGCCGTCTAAGCACTTCTACGACCTTTACTCTTTCGAAACCTTGCGTTTCAAACTCTTGAACCAAATCTGCGTCAATTCCATAAAGTTGAGCCTCATCAACTGTCCCAGTGGTATTTGAGTTATAGTCATTAGAAGCGTATAATTTTGTCCATAAAGCAGCTGTCTTGTTGAAAGATTCTCTATCACGCATATAATGTCGAGCAACCTCTGCATCTTGTGGGTCTGTAGGCTCAGGAGACTGTAATAGCGCCTGAAGGGAAATCAATGCACTCTTTAAAGTGATCACTGGGGACCAAGCATTCTTAAGGATATCCAAGCAAATAGCACCAGTGACCGAACTAATGTTTGGATGATAAACCTTTGTATCAAATTTCATCTTTGGTGGTTTGAATGGGTATTCCATGGGGACCTCAATGTCTACAACAAACACACCATTCTCGTAAGGAGTGCCTGGTGGACCCAAGAAGGAACCCTTCAAATGATGAATATCAGATTCATTGACAAACTCCAGAGTGATATGAGCAGCTGGATCATCTTTCACAGCCTGCATCTCCTTCATAATTCTCTTAGCTCTCGACATTCTATACGGTTCTATCGTCTACAGTCTGTGGCAATAATTGTTAATTCTTGCTGTTTTGATATTTTATTTATTTCATCGTTTTGTTATTCAATAAAAGATGGTTCCAAATTTCCAGTTCAATGTGGTGTTCAGGTGTTGTAAATAAGAATGTATAAACATATCAAGTTAGTCAATTATCAGAATACACTGTTACCAATATATGTTATTTTGTATAATTGATATTTATGTCAACCACTTACTTAGTTGGCTACTGGGGTATTCACATCTTGTAGTTTCATAATGTGACAGTTTCAAGATGCTCGTCTTCCGTGACTGAAAAATATTTTTCAACTCATCAATGAAAATATTCGACGTTCATCGTAGTAATGACTTTTATCTGGACTCTTTGATGACGGCTATAGTAGGTTAATATAATCGTTATAGGAGTGCTAGTACGATCACGATCACTCCTCTATATTGAAAAACAATTATGGTTGAGGATTCCAGAGTTAGAGATGCTATGAGAGCGGGTGATGAGAAGGCCCTTCCTGCCTCTCTTGTTCCGCAGACCCCAGCTGTGCTTTCCTCTCGTGATAAAATTACACAGAGATTGATTGTTGTTTTATCAATGGCTTCTTTAGAGACACACATAATTTCTTCATCTTCGGGTCCACAGGGAGACAAATACGCCCTATTGAATTGTGATGACCATCAAGGTATCCTCAAGAAAATGGGTCGTGATATCTCAGAAGCTAGACCAGATATTACTCACCAATGTCTGCTCACTTTATTAGACTCTCCAATCAATAAAGCGGGGAAATTACAAGTATATATCCAAACAAGCAGAGGTATTCTCATTGAAGTCAATCCAACAGTCCGCATACCTAGAACATTTAAGAGATTTTCTGGTTTAATGGTACAATTGTTACATAAATTATCCATCAGATCTGTTAACTCAGAGGAAAAACTTTTAAAAGTAATTAAGAATCCCATCACAGATCATCTTCCTACAAAATGTCGTAAAATAACTCTATCATACGATGCTCCAGTCATTAGAGTCCAAGATTATATTAAAAAATTAGACGAAGACGAAAGTATCTGTGTCTTTGTTGGTGCTATGGCTAGAGGTAAAGATAACTTCGCTGATGAATATGTCGATGAAAAGGTTGGTTTATCCAACTATCCACTATCTGCATCCGTTGCTTGTTCAAAATTCTGTCACGGTGCAGAAGACGCATGGAACATCTTATAGATTGTTATTGTATCACAACCCATTGTATAATAAAATAAAAAAACATAATCATCAATTTCAACTTTTTTAATAACGTTATTCAGATATCAGTTTGAACTTTATAACAGCAATCTCACACCCTATATAATCAACATTGTTGCATTCCTTATTCGTCTGTCACTGTTGAAGCTGTGTCCAATATAATTTTTCATCGCGACGTATTTTTTCCAGCTAGTGAACAAATGGAATTACTGACGTTTCAGGATTGTTACATGACTTCAATGGCATATATATGTATATATATATATATGTGTGTGTAGTGTGTGTGTGTCTGTGTCAATATATAGAATATGCACTGGTTAAGAATTATATCCAAAACATCTTGTAATAGAGAACTGGCGATTTTGATAAATGAAGTTCACTAATTACCTTCAGTTAGGTGAACGACTGTCACAGGCATGGATAAATAAATACACTCTGATTCTCCTACTAGCCATGATAAAATTAATATTCTTCTCCAAATCACTGCAACTGGCATTAAATACTTCAAAATCATATATTGTATCCAATTGTGTCACAATTGATAAGTTATATTCTAATATCAAAACTAATACACCGCACTATCTAGGAGTAATGGGAAATTATATGGTAGACAAGAGTCTCGAAGAAACAGTAAAGGCAACATTGACAACGCTTTCTTATTTGGTATATGCTTCAGAAGAGTTGATTACATTTATAATTGATTTATATCTTGGAACATATGCATGTCTTATTGTTAGTGCTATAGATGGGACAGTCGATATCGCAACAAACACTACAGAAAAATTACTTGGTGCAGTGAATAGTACAGTTGCTGATTTGGCTAATGATCTCGATGATGGACTAGATGATGTATCAAAAGTTATTAATAAACTTCTTTCTGCAGCAAAGAAAGTTGAGAATTTCTTCACTGGTAATGACAATGGAGATGCCTCTAATGGTATAAAACATGTTAACTTAACAATTTCTTCGTTAAGAAATATGTATATACCTTCTTCAATCAACGACAAACTGGAACTTTTATCAGAAAAGACACCAAATTTTGATACAGTAAAGAATAAAACTAAGCATTTGATTGGAGAACCGTTTGAACTAGTACGCAAGGAGATAAAATCAGTTAATACAACAAATTTATTTGCTGACAAGAATATATTATATGTTCCACCACTTGAGGAAACCATAAATAATAACTCTGGTATTTGTTCTTCTAATATCCCTAATATCGAAAATGTATATTCAATCTTATTGAAAAGTATCAAAACAATCACTATTATATTCGTTATTATACTCATTATAGGATCCATAATTGTTTTAATACCAGTAATATGGGAAGAATATAGGTTATGGAGTAGGCTGCAAGAAATGAATACAGCTTATATTACCAAGAATAATTTTTATAGTAATACTTCATATGAGGATGATTACAGTGATAGTACAGAAATAGTAACCATGAAAAGCACACCAAATTTATGTGAGACAGGACATGATGCAATTTCCATATATCAAACAATATTTAATAGATGGCAAACTAAGGTGTCACAGGGTTTTATTTACATCATTACGTTTGGAAATAAAATCTATAAGACAAATCTACAAAGAGTAAAAATTGAATGGTTTGTAGCATATATTGCATCAGAACGTGCTCTCATAATTTTAGCTATTGGATTAATGGCATTATTTGTGTGCATATTTCAATTAATTATAATTTCAGTTCTTCGTGAGAAGATAAATGACCATATCATATTAGGCACGATATACAATTCTTCCATCAATAATAATTTCAGTGATTTGTTCAAGAAAGATATGAATTTGTGGAGTAATCAGACAAATCAATACATCAATATAACAGAGTCTAATATAAATACACAAGTATTTGGTTGGGTTGATACAACAACTACATCAGTGAATAATACTATAAACACTATGATCGCTGAGATAGATACAACATTAGCAGATATATTCAACAACACTCTACTTTATAAACCAATGACATCTGTAGTCAAATGTGTCATTGAAGATAAATTATACACAGTTGAAAAAGCAGTTACATGGATTCATAATAAGGCTCATTTAGATATTCCAAGAGTGAATGTCACTGAAATTCAACAAACGATAAAATTTCAAACTGATAATCCTACCAGTGTGACATCTAATACAGTAAATGAACTGCTAAAGGATATGGATAAAGGACTCAATACAATATTGGTCGCCTTCCATTCCACTGCCATGACAGAACTTTACATTGCCCTTGCAATACTTGGTGTCTGGTTAATTCAAATACCTATTGCCTTTATCATACTGGCTTACAAAAGTAGATGTGTTTAAACGATAACAAAACGGTCTAATCAAAAGAATCATGTCAAGAATGTACATGTAGATCCATGTGATAATGACGTTGTTTTTTATATCTTAGATTTGAACTTTAATTACGATTTTCCATGAGAATATGCATAACCATACATGTCTTTTAGATCTCAAACAAAATGGGACTTTTACAATAGGTTAGTTTATACACATTATTTATAAGTTAAATAAGAGGCTTGGATAAAACAACTGTTTACATTCATCCCTCACAACAACTCGTTTGCTATTCTTCCGTATAGATAGCATAAGCTGATATTGTTCTTAATTCAAAGAGACAAAACGCGAATAAATTTTGAAAACAATCAAAAAAGAATATAAGAAGGACTTGGGAATACCGAGTCAAATATTATAAGATACGTAAGATCAGGAGTATTAGGCTTAATCAGTAGAGTATAACTCAGAGAAGTAGGGAAGTTTACAAACATGAAACGTATCTTTTCTGGTGGCAAAACCCCAGACAAAGCAAATAATGACACTACGAGGAGCCCATCTTCTGCTGATAGTAACGGCAATTCCATGGACAATGACAGATTTGGCCTTAAGAACGATCAGGAGGAGCCATTATCACAAGAATTGGTCCCAATTGTAACTTTGTTATCGGCACAGATACATAGAAGATATCATGAGGGTGTGCTGATGATATTACATGATTTAAAGAATGATGGCTCAGAGGCGAAAAGATTGTGGAAAGAGGTTTATGGTGTGCTTATTGGGACACAACTAGCCCTTTGGGATGCTAAAGAATTGTCAGCAAGTGATAATAGCAATATTAAAAAATTGGCTTCAAAGCCTACATACATCAATTTCACTGATGCTACGATCAGACCTGTGGAGGCAGTTGATGGAGTTTCCCATTTAAGTGATAAGAATTTGGAAAATATCCTTGTTGTTTCCACCACATTAAAAAACAGATATTTCTTACAATTTAGTAATAAGGAGTCCTTTAGTCATTGGATGGCATCTATTAGATTAAGTTTGTTTGAAAATGTAGCATTGCAAGAAGCATACACAGGTGCATTTCTATCAAGTAGAGGTTCCAGACTAGGTGATATTAAGATTTTATTAGCTTCAACAAAATATGATTACGAGGATTGGGTCAGTGTTCGTTTTGGTGCTGGTATGCCATGGAAACGTTGTTATGCTATTATATCTCAAAATGGTAACAAAAAGAATACATTTGGTGAGATAAAATTTTATGAAAATGATAAGAAGATTAAGAAAGGTAATGAAATGACAGTTGTTTCTGCTGCTAAAGCTATTTATGCTGTATATCCGTCATCTCCACAATTAATTGATAATTCAACAATAATTAAAGTTGAGGGAACAATTTCGTTTGAGAAGAATGATGCACCTTTAGATACTAATGTATTTATTATGCCAGAAAGACATAATTCTGTTCCTGGTTATGATACAATCATTAGATTTTTGATTCCTGCGATGAATGCATTTCAATTATATGGTAGGCCTAAAAGACTAATTGCTAATAAAGATGATCCATCTTCATTACTGTTTGCATTACCAACTTTACCACATGTATATTATCTAAGCGTTGATGATCTTTTGCCAGTTGCTAATTCTGCTACATGTTTACAATGGGATACAAAGGATTGGAGAAAACATATCAAAGATATGCTAACTCAAAAGACACAGAAAGGATATTCTGGTTGTGGTAATAGTATGGATTTGAAGAATTCTGTGGCGTCGCCTGTCCTTGCATCCGGTGAATTGTTTGAGAGTAGTGGTAATATTATGTCACCAAGGTTGGCGATTCCACCAACTGGTATGAAATCACCATTGTTGTCCTCCTCGCCAACAACATTTTCACCAAAAGGGTTTGTTTACAAACAATCAGGACATTCTAGTACTAGCTTACCGAAGAAAAGTCCCGGATCATCAGATAAGTCTAGTGTCAACACTAGTTCAAGTAATAAGGGAATAAGTCCCTTACGGAATTTAGACAAAACCCAATCTCCCACATATAAAACTTTTAAGAGTGGGTCTATACAAGGTAACACCATTACTGTTAATGAATCATTTTCAAGGGAACTAAATAATGGACAAGGACAATCTCAATCAAAAACACCAGTTGATATAAATTCAGCTATTCGTGATACTGGCAGACAGAATCAACCAATAACGCCCGTTGATATGCATTCAAAAGATAACAGACACCCAACTAATTTCAGTCCACCCAAGGATAATCATGAGCAAAGAAATAAAATTGGTGGCAATGCAAATGTATACCCTATTGAAAACAAGAATAATTGTGATATGTATAGGACTGCAAATAAGCCTGAGTTAGGTCCACAAGGAAGATCACAAGGTAATGTACGACCACAAATGAATGTGACTCAACCAAATCGACCATTGAATATGAACATGAATCATCATAATCAACCACCTAATATGAATATGAATATGGGAGGTAATGCTCATAATAATGTTTTACCGATAGGTACTAATGGTCCAAGTGTGAATCAACGTCATCAACCACCTAATATGAATCAAAATCAACCACCTAATATGAATATGAACCAACGTAATCAACCTCCTAATACGAATTTGAATCTGGGTGGGAAAGGCCACAATAATTTGTCACCAATTAGCCCTAATGGTCCCAATATGAATCACCACCAACAACCACCTTATATGAATATGAATATGAATATGAATACGGGAGGTAGGCCTAATGGACCAAATATGACTTATAATACAAGAAATAAGCCCATACAAGGGCAGTATATGAATCAACAGTCAAGAGGACCTGGTCCAATGTTACCATATAATCAGAACATAAGGTCACAAAGTAATGTACCATTTAATCAAACAAACAATCGGAACATAAATGCAAGAAATCATGGATATAATAATTATAATAACTTTCCATTACCACAACAAACCAATATGCCACCTCAACAAATCAGTTATAATAATGCAAGACCCAATAATAATATGTCACTCAATCAAGGAATGAGGCCTAATCGTATTGTACCTCCACATACCAACGCAAACACAAATATAAGAATTAACGAAGGTTTTAATCAAGTTAATCAACAAGAAAATAGAATACAGATTCCATTCACTAAACCAAGACAAGAACAACACAGACCTGCACAAATAAATGTACCAAATTCAAATTTTGCTCAGTTCCCAAATAATAACAAACCTCAAGAGAAACACGAGAGATCGGACTCAGACCTTTCTGATATCTTTGCAAGTTACACTCTCGATACAGAAACTAAGGAAAACGAAGGTGACATCTTCGATCCAGATTATCTCGAACAACAACAAGCCATCGACACACAGAGAGGTACCTTTGACATGGGTAACCCATACTCTTCCTAATGAAAATCTCTCATTGATGATGATCTTCAACATCAACAAATCTTGTAACAGTAAAAAAAAAACACCGCATGTGATCCACTGTGGCACTGTGGAAAAATGCCACACATAGACACTTTTATCTTATACTTTATATATATATATATTACATTGTGATATATATTATATTGTATTATATATATTATACTATATTTCATATAATAAGTTTTATTAATAATCAATCTTTTCTCTAACACTTCAAAGGTATAAAGATGTCCAAGACATTGAAGTCGACGTTTACAGAACTTAACCAAAAACATATTCCAAACAAATACTTATCTCTGGTTTCAGGACAACGTATTGTTGAGATTCCATCATTTACTTTAGAGTCCGGTATTACTCTTACAAATGTTCCTATTGCTTACAAGACATGGGGTACATTGAATTCAGAAGGAACTAATGTCTTAGTTGTATGTCATGCGTTGACAGGTTCAGCTGATGTTGCGGATTGGTGGGGTCCCTTGTTGGGACCTAATAGAGCCTTTGATCCAACTAGATATCTAATTGTTTGTTTGAATTCAATGGGCTCACCTTATGGTTCATTTTCACCACTTTCTCTAAATTCGGAGGGAATTCCATATGGTCCGGAGTTTCCTTTGGTTACTGTTCGTGATGATGTGCGTGCTCATAAATTAGTATTAGAAAGTATAGGTGTCCATGAAGTAGCTTCTGTTATTGGTGGCTCAATGGGTGGTATGTTAGCATTAGAATGGGTAACTTGTTTTCCTGATTTTGTTAGAAACTTGGTTGCCCTGGCAACGAGTGCTAGACATTCTGCTTGGTGTATATCCTGGAGTGAAGCTCAAAGACAAAGTATTTATTCAGATCCATTATATTGTGATGGGTATTATGATATAGAAAATCAACCTATTGCTGGTTTAGGTGCAGCTAGAATGGCTGCCTTACTTACATATAGATCAAGGAATAGCTTTGAAAATAAATTTGCAAGAAAAGTACCTTCAAAATCACAACAAAGAAAGAGTAGTAGTCATACAAATGAAGATATTGATCAACCAACTACTATAACAGAAAAATCTATACAAATTCATAATGATGGTAATATCAATCAAAGTACTGGCTCTAATAAACGTACAGGTAGTATTATTAGTACTAAATCAAATGATTCCATTTTATCATCAGGCTCTAATGATTCTATTCACACAGTATCATCAATTAGTTCGATTCCAACTAAAGGTTCAGTAATTAATCCAGCACAGACTTATTTCTCGGCTCAAAGTTATTTACGTTACCAGGGTGCTAAATTTATTCATAGATTTGATGCAAATTGCTATATTGCTATTACAAGAAAACTAGATACGCATGATTTAGCCCGTGATCGTGGAGATGAAGACATTGAACAAACACTTGCCTCTATCAAACAACCTTCTTTGATCATAGGTATCAGTTCTGATGGTCTATTCACATACTCAGAACAAGAATTCCTAGCACAACATATTCCCAACTCGCATTTGGAAAAGATACAATCTCCAGAGGGTCATGACGCTTTTCTTCTCGAATTCAAACTTATAAATGAAATGATTGTAAACTTCCTCAGGGAAAATCAACCGGAAATATATAAAGGTAAACCAACAGTATGGGACATGGAAACAGTTGATGAAAATAATAATGGTAAATCTAGTGTCTTTGGAGAGGCAGAAGAAGTAACAAACTGGTAAATCATATTGATCTAGCTGATCGCATACAAACAAAATATGTATATAATGAAATAGACCTTAACGATAAAATAATAATCCAACTAAAACATTTTGTATTTATATATAGATGTATTATTTTTATTTCCCGTGACTTGAAAATTGTCAACCTCATCGCTAGAGAATTTGTTAATAATAGTGCATAGAACTCCTCATCAACATAAAACTTAATAAGTGGATATACTAAGGAGACAGATATGTCAAACCAAATTCGACAGGACACATTCGATAAAGAATCTATGGAATCGGAGCTTTACTCTTCAGCACCAAACGTACCCAACTCTTTAGAAACTGACTATGAATCAACTACTTCATCATCTATCCCACCATCTAATTCACAAATAATGCATGATCTATCAAATGAAAAACTCAAAAGTTACCATAGACTACCCAGGTTAGGAATGGGTATATATCTAGACATTAAGGATCGTCTGCCGTATTATGTTTCCGACTGGACAGATTCACTTGATTATAGAGTCTTACCCTCTGTGATAGAAACATATTTTAATAATTTACTACCTGCGATTGCATTTGCACAGGATATGTTTGACAGAACAGACAATGCATATGGTGTCAATGAGATTTTACTCTCAAGTGCCCTCGCTGGTATAGTGTTTGGCGTCATTGGAGGGCAACCTTTATGTATAGTGGGTGTCACAGGCCCAATATCTATCTTCAATTACACAGTCTATGAGATTATTAAACCGCTTAATACAGATTATTTTGGATTTATGTTCTGGATATGTACGTGGTCTATGATCTTTCATTTTTTACTAGCTGTGACAAATTTAGTAGGCCTTTTACAATATGTTACGACCTTCCCTTGTGATATCTTTGGTCTCTTTATCAATATCGTATACATACAGAAAGGAATACAAATTCTAATCAGACAATTTACAGAATATGATGGTGTAACAAACTTGGCGGGCGGGTTTGCTAGTATCACTGTAGCGTTACTTATGTTGATATTCGGTATCATATTCAAAGAATTTCATAGAACACCATTTCTGAATCATACAGTAAGAACAATCATTTCAGATTATTCAACTGCATTATCAGTCCTCTTTTGGTCCGCATTCATCAACTTTGGAGGATATTTAAATAACATTCATTTCGCAAAATTACCAATAACCAAATCATTTTTTCCTACATCAAAGACCATGAGAGATTCATCCACCTGGCTTGCTTACCAACGTATCCAAACGAGAGACATTTTTATTGCTTTACCATTTGGTATTATTTTAACAATTTTATTCTACTTTGATCATAATGTATCTTCGTTAATGGCGCAGAGGCATCAATATAAATTGAAAAAACCATCAACGTTCCATTACGATTATGCCCTTTTAGGGGCTGTTACATGTGTAGCCGGTGTATTGGGTATTCCAGCACCAAACGGGTTGATCCCTCAAGCTCCATTACATACAGAGACACTTTTGGTTCTCGATAGAAACGGAGAAGTTCAAAGATGTGTGGAACAAAGGTTCACAAACACAGTACAAGGATTAATGATGCTGGGGACAATGACAAGACCATTTCTAGTGTGTCTTGGTCAGATCCCGCAAGCAGTGTTATCCGGTCTTTTTTTTATTATGGGCATTAAGGGACTTATTGGCAATCAAATTATTTATAAGATCATTTGGTTATTCACTGATCCGCTAAGGAAAGATCCAGAATCACCATTAAATCAAATTTCAAGGCAATCTTTGATTATTTTCATTTGTTTTAGCCTTGCTGGTTTTGTTGGTGAATTTGCCATAACAAATACCATTGCTGCCATTGGATTTCCACTGATTTTGTTATTAACTGTCATTATTACATTCGTCTTCCCATATGTGTTCGATAAACCAGAACTGGATATCTTGGACCAGCCTGTAGCACAAAGATTTACTGTTAAAAATCTCTTGATGCAAACTCTTCGTGGTGAAAAGCTAGAGGAATTTGATTGAAAATCATACCGATTTTTAGAACAGCTATTTCGTTTGCTTAGAAACAATCTAATTAATCATTGCATAGAACTATATATACATTAGCTAAGTATTTTACTTAATAAACTAACGTTCAAATCATTTCAATTCACGAAACCATTTTTCATTAGCAATCTCTGAAACAATAGAAATTACTTTACCATGATCTATTACACTTTTTACATTATCTAAAACAAATGTTTCCATTTTGTGTCTAGTTTCAACACTCTGTGTGCCCATATGTGGAGTACAAAGTACCTGTGGTAACTCTAGAAGTTCTTTAGAGACATGTGGTTCAAATTCAAAAACATCCAACCCGGCAGTTCTGACTTTACCAGATTTCAATGCTTTGATCAAAGCAATTTCATCTATAACAGCACCCCGAGCAGTATTAGTGATTATGACACCATCCTTCATCTTTTTGATAGTATCTTCATTGATCGTATGTGTAGTGGAAGGGTTCAATGGAATATTGATAGAAACAATGTCACTTGTCCTTAATAATTCATCAAAGGAAACATATTCGCAACCATTCTCTAGTTCCTCAGTTAAACGATGTCTGCTGTAGTAAATGAATTTTTTGAATCCAAATGGTTTCAGTCTCTTAACTATCTCCCTACCAATACCACCAAGTCCCAAGATTCCAACAACATGGCCCTCTGGATCATGACCATAGGGAGTTCTACCAGCCGCAACTTTAGAGTCACCATCAGCGACTAAGTATCTCATCCCAGTGCCAAAATTTCTTAAAGCACCAAGTAATAAAAATACATGAGCATCAGCAGTGGATTTACTTATGACATTGGGAGTGTTGGATACCTGAATTTGTCTTTCATTGAAACATGAAACATCCACTTGATCATACCCGGCACCGGTATGGCATATAGCGATGACTGATTCTGGTAGGGCCTCAGCTAATTCCTTATCAAATCGCCCAGTTTGTTGAACGGACGAAGCAGTACGAGAAATAATTTGAACTTTGGATAAAGGATCTGATGGATCCCTTAATCGACCTAGAAATTCAGCTCTAGTAGTTGTTGAGGGAATTGTCAGCACATTTTGTTCCTTGCAAAAACTCTCCCATTCAGCCTGAGCATACTCCAAAGTACCCAATCTCAGCACAGTATACTTAGACATGAAATTTATTGGTTTTATTTTTGTTTATCTCGTTATCAATAAGTGAATTGAAAAGTCAAGTATTACTTAATAGTTTTGCTTCGAGGGAAGCTATTTGCTGTTTATCTCCGTCGGATAAATCCGCCTGATACGCCAAGAGTTTTATTCTCGCTCAAAAAGTGCCATGGTAACTATCGAACGTTGTCGACTAAGGAATGCCTTTGATCGGATTATCTAGTTGTGACCGTAACAATTCCTGTTGATTCACTAAACGGATTCCTTTCGCAGATTTCAAATATACATATTCATAACCTCATGTGACTGAAATGTGACATGTATCAAAGACTAGCATTTTGTTAACTATCGAAAATACTACCAAAGCAACAATTCATACTATTCATATGGTACACTCGTGTTTTGTAAAGAAAACAGTCGAGTATCTCATCTTCACTATCGGGATATTTAGCAGAGATTTAATAATGGATTTACGGTTTGTTAATTGAAGTAAAGAACGCGTTAAAGGATGAACGCGAAATAGAAGATGAAAAATATTGTTAACTATTCATCAAAGCATCAATAAAAGTCCTAACTTTCAAAAGGTCAATGAGCACTTCATTAGAAGCAGTAGCACCTCTTACTGTGCTCAGGGCCAGAATTGCATTATTGGCAACAGCAATAGGTGGCCCAGATTATACTTCGTCAATTGATCCACCACCTTATAAAGTCGGTGATGACTGTTTGGCATGCCTAAAAGATTTGAAGAGATGGTTCAAATTAGTAGATGATCAACAGAATAGATGGGATGTTGCAATGGCAGCCGCAGAATATAAGATTCTAACCGATGATCTGTTACCTATTCTGATTGACTGGGAAGAAAAGAGTGCATTGGCAAAGAAACTTAAAAGTGATCAAAATCAAAGTTTCAGAAATAAACAATATTACGATAAAGTTGCATTACAATGTCTTCAATTGTTAGTTCTAATGACTTGGCCTTTGATTTTGACAGACCAATCTACAAATAGTCAAGTTAATAATTATGCCGAGTTAAAGAAACATCAATTAGCTTACAAGAAAACAATTCTAGCATTGGAAAATGGGAAGGTGTTGAAGGCAGTCATCAGGTTAGCACTGGATGTTATGAAGGTTCAAAGATTACAGAGAACTCCCCGTGACAACATGATTATAAAGTTGGCATTAAACTTCTTCAGAAACATTATTGCTATTGAACCAGGTGAGTTAACTATATCCAAAAAGAAGAAGATTCCTCGTGGTATTAACTCAATTGACACTTTACCACCAAACGTATCTATGGATGATATTTCGTTGAATGCTGTGGTCAACTGTTTTCAACAAAATAAAGTGTTTGGATTATTATTAACATTAGCAAGTTCTTTAAATTCAGAGTTTGACCAAGATTTCATAAATATTCCATTATTAGAGATTATGTTTTCCTTAACCAAAGACATTAATCAGGATGCTCTACTTTCTATTTCAAAATCAAACGGTTGTACTGGAGGAAAGAAATCCAACGATGATCACCTAACTACGCAAAATATGGAATTATCTGCATTACTGAAAAAGGAGACTCAAATGAAGAAGAATTTGATTAAACATACTTCATCAAGACATTCTAGATTTGGTGCAATGTTATCTATTCAAACAGTTGATAATGTTAGACTTTCAGTATCAGGTTCTCAAACTTTGATGGATGAAACCGCTGCTTTACAAAAATTAGACGATAGAAAGCAATGGAATAAGAGAAAAACGCAAGTGAAGGATGATCCTCTTGAAGAAGGCCTGCCAAATACATTGCTAAACTCTCAAAATAAAGTTTTACCATTACAAGCTTCAACTACCAAAATATTCGTTAGATTCATCAACAATTTTATAGATTCGGGGTTTAATACGTTACTGCATAGTGTCACTAGTCATTTTACTACAGAACAAGATAGAATGATTACGGTTGAACAGATAGAATATCTACTATTCTTTGCTTGGTTCAACAAGTATCAAATGTCAAGATGTAAACTTGATCGAGAAGCTGAAATAGGTATGGTTTCAGCATCGCTGAATGAGGTTTCTTTTATCCTAGTTTGTAATCTTTTAAGAAGTTCATATGATATGAAGAATTGGATCGTTGTTCATGCAAGTATGATTGCTTTTATGGAGTTGCTAAATCTGGTAAACAGCCCAAATATTCAAAAGAGTAATGATATTGATGTCGAATTTATCATCTCAAGATTGTTTAGCGATGAGAGAATCCAATTATTAGCCAACTTGCCGAGAACGGCTTTCAAACATTCACAACAATATATGAAGAGTTGTATTCACCTTACTCACGTAGTTTTGAAAACGCTTGAGTTACTTGACAAAAATTCTGAGACATTAATAATTAGTGGCAAGGCAAGAGGTCGTAAATCTGCCGGTCGTGGCTTCACAGATGAAGATATTCAACGAATCATGGAAGAAGAGAATGTTGACAAGGACACTGCTATAGACATTTTGACACCACATTTTAGAGAAGTTGAAGTTAATTTTGAAAGAGTACAAAACAGTTACATTAATGATCCTACTATGGATACCTATGTTAGTTTTTTAAAAAGGTTTAATGAATTGGATCATGACACCATCAAAAAGGTCATATCCTTTTTTCATAGGGTGTTCATTACGGCAAAGGAGGAAACATATCTGTTCAGAATTGACTTTATCATGCTATTGCGTGATATGCTTTCAGATTATGGTCTTCCCAGGCAAGCCAAGGTGAGAAAGTATGTCGACGAATTTTCGAACTTTTTTTTATACCGTTTAAAGAAAAGATTGAAATCATCTCCAGCATGGTATGTAGGCTTATTATTCCCTACTCTTCATGATAGTGCTGTTGGTTATTTCCAAAGATATGGCGAACAAAAACCTGAGCAGAAGAACAACTTTTATGGCGTTATACCGACTCGTTTTAGACATATCCCTGATGAAGAATCGCTGCCTCCTACTGTCCTGAGAGATATGCATTTTGGTATTCTAGTTTCCACTTTGATTGATGACAGTAAAATGGATTTACTGGATGCTTTAACATTACATATGCAGAAAACATTGGATATTTTTCAATCCTGGTTAACTATGAATGTAAACGAGGAAACAGAAACGAACAATCCACCAAATGAATATTGGACTTTGGATGATGATATAAGAGATTCCATGATTCTTGACAAAGATTTTAGAGCTCTATTAAATTTAATAGGATACGAAATTCCTGGTACAAGAGAGGATAAATGTTTCTTACCAGGTAACAAAGAAATTCCAAACTTAAAAAATGATTTAGATCTAGTGAAGAAATACATTACCACCCCATTTGAGACACCTAATGGTCTAGCATCTTCATCATATTTAATTAGATCAAGAACAAACTTTGAAGCAGAAAGCCAACCTGAAGAAGATGGTTGGGATGGTCATGATCAATATGATTTTGATGACCCAAGTGTTGTACGAGATGATGATGAATACTTCAAAGGTCTTGAAGATAACATGGAAGAACGACTGGTGGGACGGAATATCAGTAAAGGTAAAGCAAAATCCAAAAATAAGTCCAAGAAATCTAGTAAGAGAAGAACTCGTAATAATTTACCCATGCATGATATTGGTGAAGAAGAAAACGCGGCAGGTCATAAGAAGATTCATAACCATGTTGCTAGCAAAGAATATATTAGTGATTCAGACAACGAAGATGAATTGTTGAATCCTATATTTTTTGAAAATGAAATGTACATGAGATGGCTATTAGATAAACACAACGGTCAACTTTCAGAAGATAAATACAGTCTATTTGGGAAATTCACAAGAGAAAGAATGAAAAACAACGGTAAAACTATTAATGATTTTACAGCGTTATTTGATGGACCTATCCCAGATCTAGCAGATCTACAAAGTTCTGAAATTGGTATGGTTGGTCCAAATAAGGCATTACTAGGTAGAGATACTACCAATTTGAATTTAACAGAAGATTCAAACTCTCCCAATTATGAACATGACAAATCTATAGCACAACCTGATAATGACTACGCTGAGGAAACTTCCGGCCCAAGTTATGATGAAAATATTCCTGTATCTCCTCCAAAAACAATCTCTGAAGATAGTACTGGTATTATTTTACGCAAATACGGTTCAGCAGCAGAACGTTATAGAGATAATATCAGAGTTGGGGAAGCAGTATTTGACATAAATAATTTACCTAGTGAATCAGATACAGATTCTGACTCCGATGATGGTGAGTCTAAGAGAAAATGGATAGAAATGAATAATGAACCAGAGCTTTCCGATAAGGAGTATACTAGCGAGGAAGAGGAGAAGACAATATTAAAGAAAAAAGTAAAGGTATTTATCGATGAAGAAGAAGAATAGAGAATTAAGTAATACTGTAAAATAATTCGCTATAAAATGCATACAATACATATAATAGATATTTCATGTGATTCAAATTTCTTGATAGGAGAGAATGAGCTTTGGAAAATTACCAAATACCTCGTCTATCAACAAAGTTAGGTACAATATGCTATGAAATCTACAAAATGGCATCTTCAGCATCCTTGGCATCTTCAGCATCCTGGGCATCCTCGGCATCTGTGAACTGCTCTTCTTCATTGGAAGACAGATTATTTTTATTATCAGGACTAGCCGAATTACTAGCATAATCGTTCAAGATATCACTGCTCTCAATTTCACTTTTTGAGACGCTAGTACTAGCCATATCCTTCTCTATGCTTGTCTTATTCCCAAGTTCCGCTTGAGGTGATTCTGAAATTAGTTCGGGTTTTATCATTGGATGGTTGATAGAATCATGCGATCCATTGTCTATGTCGTTCTTATTGTTTGATTCAACGTCGCTGTGGGCGGTCTCTTCTAAAACTGTATCATCTTTTAAATCTGTCACAACAGTATCGTCTTCGGTATTGTTCAAGGCCTCTTCTTTTTGTTTCTCATCGTCAGGCCTCGATTGAACCTTCTCTCTTTGCTTGCTATCAGCCTCGAAATCAAATCGGTTTACGCTCTCTAAATCATTGTGGCTTTTTAAAGTAAAAGATTCTTGGCTAGACCCTATCTGGTAATCAGTATTATCTGATACTGTTTCAGCATCTGTTTCATGCTCTTTGCTCTTTTTTAGTGGTCCAATCTTGCTTGTAATCGCATCATCGATGGACCAAACACCAATATGTGACCAATGTAGCATACATCGTAGTTTGCATAGTTGAACCCAAGCTCTCTGTACATTAGTTGTTGGTTGACCTGCTCTATCTACGTTGGTATTTGCCGTTTCTACTTGAAAAGAAGTTTTGGTCGCACTTTTACCCAAGCCTCCCATGAAACTCATACGCTTTGCCTTTTTATCCAGTGGCTTACTTTGTTTGAGTGTACCTTTTGTTACCGCAGTGAACTTAGAAGCGCCATCCTTTTCAATTGTTTTTAAGGTGACACTTTCTAGATCCCAAGTATCAAGTTTTAAGGATCTGAGGAAAGCAAATATTTCACCTGTTTGTCTTACTTTTGTCAGACACCAATAGCATAATGGATAGCTATTAGTAATTGAAATAGTACCATCATCTGCTACGTTCTGAGTTTTCAATACGTACAATCTAGCATGTTCAATTATGTCATCCCTATCCTCATTACAAATGGAACAGGGTTCATGTACTGCAACAGGAGGAGAGTCAGTTGGATAATTGAATAAGCCAACATCAGCACCTTTAGGCGTATGAGTAAACCCATTAGATGTACCATATCCTAAATGGTATGTTTCATTCAAACCGCTGATGGGTTCAATAACCACTAATCCGTCCATCATAAGTTGGATTAAAGACTTCTTTGCCAACCAACCAATACCAGGAGCATTGTCTATTTTCAATACCGGCTGGATTTCATCATTGACCAACCTTCTCAATAATTTGGACTCGGATGAACTATCCCTGATATTTTTACAATATGGTAATACAGCAATGAATTTCAAGAATTCATTATACAATGGCAAATCGTAGCGAATAGTTGAAATGTTTGGAGAGTAGATAATCATGTGACTAGTATCTTGGCGGAAGCTAGTTGATGTATTAGCTCTGCTAAACGAGCTCGCACTTGGAGCCTCAGTATCATTTGAAAAGGTTGAATATCTATTATTTTGGAGGGGTTCCTCATTATCAACTTCTTGCAAAACTTTCTTTAAATTTTTCAATTGAAGATTCAAAGTCTCTAGCAAATTATCTTTTTCTCGAAGCTGTTCAATGAGTTTTGTATTCAAAATCTCAGTTGTATGCTTGTCTCTTCTTGCATCGGCCACCATAGTATTAGCCTCCGAAAATAGTGATTCCGTAAGATCTTCAACTTCTTGACTTAACTTTGTAACTTCAACTTCTGCAGCTGTTCGGAGTTTTCTTTCATTGACAATTTTTGCATTCAATTCTTTCAACTCATCCATGTTTTTAGCTAATGAGTTAGTAGCCATTTCATGGTCATTTTTCAGACGTTCGTATTTCTCAAATATATTCTGGTTTGACAGTATAGTTTTGTTAGCTTGGTTCAACTTCTCTTCCAACTGTGTTTGCTTCTCAACGCTCTCCATCAATTGGGTAGAAAGGGATGCTATTTGAAGTGATATTCTCTTTGATTCTTCATTAGGCCCTGACATATTTGCTTATTGGCTTTCCAGCTAAACTCTCAACAGTTATACGTTATTTTCTATATGAGCAATCAAACTGTGAGGTTCTCTTCTTTAAGCAGCAACGAATGATCGTTCCCTCGATTATCAGCTAATGTAATTCTCGTTACCTTGATTTAAAGGTAGCACCAATACATTGAAAGATTCTTCTTTCAGTTAAGAAAGAATATCAGACCAATCCGGGTAATGTTGTGACTTTTTCAATATTGAATCTAAAGCATCCATCTATCATACTACCGTTATAGACTCTATTCATGCACGCTCATTCTTATATCTATAATTTATATAAGTTATATGAGCAATATTCATCTTTCAATTCACTTTACTATCAAGAACTGTAATTACGAAAGGATTTCTTTTTAGCTTTGGACTTTTATTTTATTGATTTTAGCCAGTCAACGAGACTGAGTCAACAAAATCTTCATTTGAATCGGAGTTTTCACTTGAGTTATTCGGTCTTTCTGTTACAGACGTCTTATGTTCAACAATGCCGGGTGTGCTAGATTCGTCTTCCTCTTCTGTTGGTCCCTGTGATATTTCAAGGACTGAGTTTGAGTCATCTTGTTCTTCTTCATCAATCCTCGATTTCTCATTAAAATCGTTCACCTGACTGTCAAAGAATTTTAACTTATTGCTTTGCAAGTCGCTGCTTGTTCTCTTTCTCCGAGCACGTAATTTTTCTTTATGTTCGTCTAGGTTCAATTTCTTTGAAGACGACGTGCCTCTTAGTTCCATTAGCAATGTCTTAGCTCTGTCGGCAATCTCCTCTTCATCATCTAAATGATCCTTCTCAAGTATAGAATTGTTCACAATATTTGAATGTTTAGAGGGAGATGAACTTCTCATGTTCGAACTATATGATGAAGAAGGAGATTTATTGTCTGATGGTGTTGAAATTTTAGCTTTTGCAATAGGAGAATAAACGATTGACTCTTCGTCAGTTTCCAAATCTCGAGATACATTAACTAGTGCTTCCTGGTCGACCACAAGTCTTTTACGTACAAATGCTCTTTTTCTGGCTGAAGAAGGATCAGGTTTTTGAGGACCAGCATTCTTCAACTGTTCCAACAATTTATCCATGACGTCACGTCTGTCAGTTTCACCATCTTCTTCTTCATTGCCTTCAGTATTTGCATTTTCTTTCTTTCTACGATTTTCTTCTTCCAATTGGGCCTTTGTCTGTTGTTCTTCAATGTATTTTTTATGTTTTTCATATAATTTCTCCTCCTCTTCTGCCTTGATATTTTGACTCTGTGCCTTCTTGTATTCAATAATAAAATCAGCAAATTTCTTAAAGAAAGAATTCTTGGCAAACTTATCGCCTGAGTCTTCGCCATATATTTGCATTAGACCATTAAATTCCATCATTGTTAATTTAACTTCGTCTTCTAATAAATCACCTTTTCTTCTTGCTTCTGGTAAAGCAGGTAAAACCTTTATTAAAATTCTATCATTTGGATGAAACTTGGAGGAATCACTTAAGTTCCCAATATCAATTGATCTCTCAACATTGACAACAGATTGACAGAATTCTTTGCAATCATTGACCAATTGCTCAATTGAGATTTTGACAACATCTAATACAGGTTCTAATTCTTTAAGGAAATCATTGAAAGATGGGTAGTTATTCCGAACAATTTTCTCCACATAATTTAAAAACGTCATACGGTTTGTACTATCTTTAATAAATGTCAACCTCTGTAGAGTCGACAATTTGAAACCTTCTGCTTGCTTGGATGTGTCATTCATATAATTACCTACCGCCAGAATAACGTTGAAAACATTACGTAAATTGTCTGAGTCCTGTAAAACGCCAACAGCTTTGTCAACTCTTCTTAGCTTTGTGAGCAATTCATTATATTCCTTGTCATAAGAGGTAATAACTCTTAATGCTCTCATACGAGAACCCCAGTAAGATTGAAGATTGACCATGAGATGCAAATAAATTTGATCAGCTCTTTGTAGTTCGTTTGGATCCTTTTCAGGAGGTTTAGCCTCTTCCACCTTCTTGATGCCTTCCCAATCAGTTGTGTAGGGAGCATAGTTCCTAGCAAGGTTGGTTGAGACTTCAATAATCTCACTCTTCGACAAGAATTCAATAGCACTTGGATTTTGTAAGAAGTTTCTATCACATTTCAAAATATTGTTGACTAAATCTGAAACCGGCAAAGAAGTATACATATGGAGATTAATACCAAACTGTTGCGATATATCTCTAGATAAAAACGTAATTTTATCCAAATCTTCTTTTCTCTTGGAGGCTAGTGATTTAATTTCTCTAGCTGCGAAAGCCCTTTCTAACTCTGATAAAACACCTTTCTCATACAAATCATCTGCAAACTTCTCCGCTTTACCGTCAATCCAAATAGAATTGTCAGTTGTTTCAATCTTTTCCCAGTGTAGTTGTTTCAATTTCTTTTGAGGACGTGGGTAATTCTCAAACAATGACGATTGAGAGAGTAATGGAGATGATACCTTTATTTTGGTAGAGTCCGGACTTAGCAGAGGAGGAGCTGGTGGAGGAGGCGGAGGTAATGAATCGAGCGATGTAGAAGAGGCAGATAACAATAGAGGAGGTGGTGGCGGAGGTGGTGGAACAGGAGAACCAGAACCAGAGTTTGGTGGGCGAACGCTTAACAAAAAATCTGGTGGTGGTGGTGGTGGTGGTGGCGGAGGTAAAGGTACAGAATTAGAAGTAGATTCAATTGCAACACTATTATTATCAGACTCTTTATCTGTCCCAGCCGAGTTTTCATCCAGAATGGATTCGTAAACCTCCTCAGTGCTTTTTGACTTGCTGGATGCACTTTCGACTGTCGATTGATCACCCTTGGACTCCTGAGTAGACTTATCATCAATTTTCACTGATACCTCAGAAAGTAAAGATTCTTTCTCATCGGCTAGCGTTGATACAACGTCTGATGGATCGGAATTAGATAATTCAACTTTTTGTCGCAAAAGTTCATCGTGTGATGGGGTGACAGAGATTTTAGAAGTCAGTTCTTGTAAGTAAGGTGCACCATATGTAGACTTCCTAACACGATTTAAAAAGTTTTTCTCAGTGTTACTAACCAGATGAGAGCTTCTATGAGATGCAGCAGCTTGCTTTTGTCCAGTACCATATTTCTGAGACAGAGATTCTAATAATGAGCTTCCTAAAGGCCCAGAACCAGTGGACCGGCCAGAATATTGGCTTTGAGCATCATTCGCAGCAGTTCCATCTTCATCGCTGCCTGAAGACATTTCCGAACTAGAGTAAGAATCCTCTACAGCATCTGTTTGTTGAGTCTCTACGTTTTCTACCTTCTTTTTCATTTCTTCATGCATTGCTGATAACTCCTTTGCAAGAGTATCAATTTGAGCCAATTGTTTTTCATATATGTTAGGATCTAAGCTAGAGTATTGTTTCTTGGCGTTTGATTCATCAGAAGGGTCCTGGGAATTGTTTTCTAGATCCTTTCTCAAATTGTTTGTTTCCAAAAATTCCTCAATATCGAAATCAATACCAAAATCTTTGTATTTTGTTTCCAGTTCCTTTAATCTCTGTAGTGCTTTCAATTTTTTCTCCATAAATAATTCATTGACGTGCTCTCCGACATTGAATTTTGATATATCATTCGATTCAGATTGAATCTGGGAAAGGGCCATTCTTAGATCATTCAGTTTCTTAAGTTTTGTTTCCTTTTCCATATCCGTTTGCTTGGTTTTAGTTTTGATCTTTGCTTTACGTCCTTTTTTAACTTGAATTGGTGGATCCAGGCGTTTCTTCTCATAGTCAGCGAAGTTCGTCATTTCCAATTGCCTTGCTTCATTTTCGAGGTCTTCCATTTGACTTCTCAGGAACTTTAATCTCTTATTAGGTTGGACCGACATTCCAAATTTTTTGGAATCTACAGAATAATCTTTATTTGCACGTTTTAAACCATCTTGAAGAACCTTTTCAATATTCTTTTGCTTTTCGTCAGTAAATCCATCTTTAGGCTTTGATGATCTGATCGTATCTGACTCAGGTCTCGAATTCAAAATGGTCAACATTTTACGCAATTCAACTTCCTGTTCGTGCTTCTCCAACAAGTGTTTTTTCTTAAGTTCTTCCAACTCCGTTTCCAATATTTTAGTGACTCTCTGATTTTTTGCAAGAATTCGATCACGCTCTTTCAAATCACTTTCCAGTTGGCCCACCAAGCCGTTTTCAGCTCGACCTAATTTGTTCGTCAGGAATTCATTTTCAGCTTGAAGTTCCTCCAACTTCTTTGTTAAAGTTCGGCTCTCTAAAATGGCGCGTCTTGCAACTTCATCAGTTTGCATTGAATCATAAAGTCGTTGAATGGCCATATTCATCGTAGATTCCTCGGCCGTCGAAGATGAAGCACTAACATTTGTAACCAAAGAATCCATTAATTTCAACTGTTTTGACAATTGTGTTGGATCGTTTTTGTTTTCTAGGAATCTAGAGCTTGATAAGAAAAGGTGTTGAATCAAACTGGATAACAGGGATTCATTGTCTGTTCCTTTGCAAGAATCCCATAAATTTTGAATCAACGAGATAGGATCTTGTAAATCCACATCTCTTGTTTTACTGTCCGACTCGAGCATCAAATTGAAATCATCTAGTTTCATATTTTCGTATGCTTCTACTTCGCCGTTTATCTTGTCGTAGTCAAATAACTTGAATCGATTCATCAAACGTAAGAACCCATTATTTTCTAATTTAGTCCTCAAAAGCATACGTTGTTGAATCTCGTCTGAGCTAATACAGAGCTTGTTAATCAATATCATAGTCCAATGGCAATATTCTAAAATGCTATTATCACCACCTGAGCTCTTAAACTCCTCAGAGATGCCAACTAAAAATCCTATTTTACTTCTTCCATCCAGAGCTTGGTCAATTGCAAATCTCCAGGCTTGTAGTACCTTCAAGCAACTATCTAATGTTACATGGCTAAAATGTTGCGGGTATTTTTTATAATTAAGAGCCATATGCAAATTCTGACCAATGTTGAAATTTTGATCAAGAGCAGTTAACACAGCTTCAAACTTTTTCTTGCTTCTCTTCTCTAGCATAATAACAAAAATTTCTGTTGCCATTTTTTTTGTGCTCAAAACTGTTGAAAACAAACCTCTAGCTATAGTATCAGACATCAAACTATGCTGTGTAAATTCGTCTAAACCTTGTTTCAAAGCTACAAGTACTTTGAAACATTTGAAATATGCTGTTTCTCTATCTAATAAGTCATTTGTCAAATTTTGACTCGGTGAAGTCTTGTATATAGTTTTCATCAATAAATTGGCCATGGCAAGATGACCTTGATTTGCCAAAAAAGCATCTACCCAGTCTAGCTGTTCTGTTCTTAAAGTGACCCACAAATCATTGGTTTGAGTTAATGTTAAAGTATTGGTGATAATCTTCTTAACATAGTATGTCGGTGGACGATTGGTTTTATCAGATGATAAAGATGAAGCGCTTACATTTCTTTCTCCAGATTGGTACAATTCTCGATTATTTGAAATAGATTTTTTTTTGCTTAATTTCGAAACAGGAATAGAGGTATGTATAGTTTTTTCAATGGGATAAAGATTCTTTGTCGAAGGTATTGGCATTGGAGTATTAATGGAACCACTTGAAGAAGATTCTATAATGGTATTATCAGGAACCAATAATGAGGAATTTGACAAAACTCCTGACTTTGATTTCAGTCTCTTAATCTCATTTTGTAAATCTTGTTGGACAATCAACCACTTTTTCTTTAAATCATAATTCATTAATTCACGTTGTTTCTGAGGCTGTAAATTTTGTAAGATATTTCTCTTTAACATGATTTCTTCAAATAAACTCTCAATTTCATCGGGATTGCTAGGCATTTCTAAATTGATTTTACCATCTGGGGTAATAAATTTAGAAAGATTTAATGTAGATGCTTGTGAATATACGCTTGCTGCAGAACTCTGGTCAGTTTGTTGTCTAGATAATCTTGTACTTTCTGTTGCTGATGATCGTCTTGAGTATGAATATTTGGATGATGACTGCATCGAATTGTTTCTAGTATGAGACATGGATTCAGGGGAAACCTTCGTATTCATGTATTGAGATAAGTTCTGAGTGTTTAAGGAAGTTTTTTTATTCAATGGTTTTATATCCCCTGACAAGCGGCTAGATGAATTCATTTTATTGAATGATTGAGATTCATTGCTACCTTGTCTCTCTGGGCTATGTGATGTTCGATGATTCCCAGGACTAGAAGAATAACTATTGCGTTGACTTGACTCAGTACCTAATGTATTGTTGCTTGTTGAGCTATGAACATTGGAACTTGATGGATTTGCTAATCTTTTGAGGTTCTTGAATAAACTCGAACCTGAGCTTGAATTGGACTCATTGTTCTCAAATTTGGAATTTTTAGAACTTGAGCTTCGCAGCATTGTATTGAGTTTCTATATTATGTTTTTTGCTTGCCTCTTGGTACTAGTGGTGATGAATATATGTTTATTTAGCGCGTGGCAATCTTTATTGCCTATAACTGAACTAAATGGATTTTATAACTATAGATCTTTCCCAATTCCTCCAAAACCCCAAATTAAAACTGAATTGAATAAACAAAGAAACTCTTAAAGCTATGTATAGAATTGGTTCCGAATGAACTCTGTATAAGGGTTATTATTTCACTTTGTAGTCTATGGTAAGGACACTGAGGTTTTTCAATTGCAAGATTTTCGCATTTTCTTATTCTTCATTCCAAATGATTCCGGAAAGCTATATACACCGCGCAACAAGTATTTTATTTATAATGTGCTGGTTCACCTAGATAAAGCTGATTGACATATAACAGTTTGCAAAAGATCATCTTGGGATTGAAGACATTTTATCTGTTAGTCTGTTAGTGGTCTTGTTTAATATATTGTTTCAACTGTTAACAAAATTGCAATTTAGGTAGCATGTACTTTTATTTTCTTGATAATGTATAATTAAGCTCGTGAAGATCGGAATATCAAGATCTATATAGATAAAATATATATAAGAAAATAAGTGAGAACGTATTTGTCGAACTAAACAAATATAGAACATGCTATCTTACATAATCAAAATGGTAATTTTGAATTAAACTAATAAAAATATAAGAAAGTTTTTATTATTTACAGGAATATTTATTTATGAACCTTTTAAATAAAAACTAATACTAAAATTAATCAATAATTTATAATTTGATATTTTTTATTCCTTCAAATGAATAGAATAACCGGTTTTACCTGGCTCAATATCATCTTTCAATTGGAATGTTGGGTAAGAGTAATCATTTAGTTTTCTGCATGGGATTGCCTTAACTTCACCACTGATAATACCATCCAATTTCCTTTTTAATTCAGAGGCTGCATTTTCAAAGACAACTTCATCAGCTTTATCGATTTCATAAAATACAGATGGTGAAATAACATCATAACCGACATAATATAAAAGACCATGATTGACAATGTATAAATTATCCTCCATTGACCCAAAAATACCTCTTGGACTATAATTATCCTTAGAACCACCGGCGGTAATTAACAACATAGCCTTCTTACCGGCCATAACACCTTCATTATATATATGACTTGTACCATAAGCAAACATACATGAGAAGACACGCTCGAACCAACCTTTGAGGATAGCTGGCATACCGAACCACCAAAGTGGGTGTTGAACGATCAATAAATCAGCCCATTTCATCTTTTCTTGTTCAGCAACTACATCAGCAGTTAGTGAACCATCAAGAGTTGCAGCTTCTGAGGCATCTTCAACCTTTAAACGAGTAGATGGGTCATGATTAGGGAAATCTGATGCTGTGATTTCTGATTTCCAATTCATTCTGTACAGGTCAGAAACCTTGACTTCATGGCCTTGAGATTTTAAATGGCCAATCATGACATTGAGTAGAGAACCATTGAAGGATTGTGGTTCTGGATGAGCGAATAGAATAAAGACCTTCATAATGTTGTAAGTGGATTGAGTTGTTCGGATTGGCTTTGAAATATGATTACAAAAAGCGAAATGTAAGAGATTGACATTATTTCAAAATAACAACTTTTCAAATCCTTTTATATTATCTAAAGATTGACCCTCGAGAAACGTTTTTGGTAATATCATATCTGGTCTACTCTTTTCTCATACTGCTTGTTGATCTTCCGCGGAAGGCTTACATAACGCATCATGTTGCCTGATTATTGCCTACTATTATGGAGTCTTCCGTGGAGATTCGGATATGTTGAAGGGGTCTTTATTCGGCCGGGAGTATCTTACAATTGAAGCAAGGATAAAGAAGGTACGTAAGTTAAACTTGAACTTGTAATGAGTTTAGGGTGTAGTGTATCAGCAAGTCAAGAATCAAACGCTCCACCGTGTAAGATTGAGATTCTTTTACAATGTTTTGCAGATAAGCTCAGTAAGACAAAATTGAAGGCCCTTATTGGTATTGAAACTAGAACGGCAATTACCTATACATTCATTCCGCTTTTTTCAATAGTTCATCTTACCACAGTGCCAGTACCTTGATTCGTCAAGTTTCGTTAGGAAGCAAAGATATCTTCTGCCCTTTTCTTTCGATCTCTCGAAAAGATCCGGTCAATACAACAAACAAAACAGTCCATGTAAGAACAAGACAAATAAAGTACCACACCATCTATACTCCTGTAATCATCTCTTACCGGCACATTCCCCTTCTAGTGGTATCCTATTTCAATCAAAACATCGCTACCACATGACACAAGTAACTGTCGATCTCAAAAAATTCCTCTTTTTTATTTTTTATGTAAGCAAATAATTCGTCGAGAAGATTTCTTCGAGATCTGAATGCGCGGTTTTTATAGTGCTTACATCAAACGGACTTCTATTCCTTCTCCAGACTGAAAATTATATAAATAAGGTACTGTATTATATCGTTCATCTCTTGGGTCAATTGAGAAACTAAATCAAGCAAGTATGTCCCTTCCAAATACTATGACTGCCGTGGTGCTCAAAGACCACAAACTTACTCTGGATCTTACTAGACCGTTGCCTAATTTGCCAAATGGCCATATTTTAGTCAAGACTTTTGCTGTCGGTGGTAACCCAACGGATTGGAAGAGTCCTGCCTATGGGATGGGCCCCGATGACAGTATTTCTGGATGTGACGTAGCTGGTCAGATCGTTAAGATTGCTGCAGAGGTAGACACTAGCAGATTTAAAATTGGTGATTATGTCTTTGGTTTTGTTCAAGGTGCTTGTATAAAGACTCCAGACAATGGCGCTTTTGCACAGTATGTTGCATTAGACTCTAAATTAACAATGCTATCTCCTCAAGATATCAAATTTAGTGGAAAGGATTTTATTCCCGAGGGGAAATTAAGTACGTTTGAAGCAGCAGCTTCTATTCCATTAACCTGGGGTACTGCTGGCACTAGTTTGTTTTATCACTTAAAATTCAAATATGATTGGGAAAAATCACAACCACAGTTTGATTTCCCCGTATTAATATGGGGTGGAGCCACTGCATTGGGCCAAGCTTTAATTCAACTGGTGCATAAGTTTCATGGTTACACAAAGGTTATCGTAGTTGCCTCTAAGAAACACGAGGATCAATTGAAATTATATGGAGCAGATGAAGTATTTGACTATCACGATGCTGATGTCATCAAACAAATAAAATCCAAATATTCAAATATTCAGCATTTATTTGATTGTGTATCCACAGTAGAAACATTTAATCAAGTGTACCAATGTGCATCTGAGACTGGTAAACCAATGATTATGAATTATATGGTACTCTCCATCGATGATATCAAACCAGAATATAGGAGAGATAATGTCACCCTCTATAATAATTATATTTATTTGGCAACCGGTTTAGATATTATATTAGGATCATTCACTATACCAAATAATCAAGAATTCAGAAGAAGTATAATAAGATTTTTCGAATTCATTAATCCAAAATTTATTAACGGTGATTTTCATCATATGCCAATCAAAGTTTATAATAATGGTTTACAAGGAGCTATTCAACTTGTCAATGATATTCAAGATGGTAAAGTTTCTGGTGAAAAATTTGTAGCTATCTTGGATTATGTTATATAATTTTATATAGATTTTTATTTGATATATTTATTGTATAAACTACTTACAGAGACTCAAGAGTTCTTGCCTAGAAAATTCACCTATGAAAATATAGTGAAATACTGACGAATCTTGGCATAAAATTTAACATAAACACTTTACAATAGCACACACCCCAAGAACAGCAACCAGTTCTCTGGTGCGCACCCATTTAGTCATCAGGCTCATAAATATACACTATTACAATACACCAACACTGCTCTGTCACTTCTCTAATTCACTTCCCAGCGCAATGTTTCGATTAGTCACACGGTCTATCATTCCATGGTAATTTTCTGCCGGAACTCTCTACATCTCTCTCTGAGCGTTTCGTGAAAATTTTTGCCCGCAAATTACCATAAAAGAAAATTAAATTGAAATTTCGTCCATTATCAACTCCTTTAAGAACGAAATCCATCTGTTACTCGTTAGCTATTGGGGTCCCTAGTTGCTTATAAAACACCTTATTTTTTGCTACCATTGGCTTCAAATACATTCACATATATATTAATCGCATATTTTGTTACCACTTTGCTTTACATATTCAATCAAAGGCAGATATATTATCAAATCACCTTTAGACTATTTAATCTATCAAAACATCTCTAGAACATAAAAAACATGGGCAAGTTCTCTAACCTCATAAGATCGAGAAAAGCTCAAGCAGATGAGGAATCATCAGAGAAATACAGCATTCCTGACGTCTCCACGACTCCTATGGATGACTCTATAGAGGTTATTGAATCTGAACAAAACTTCTCTCATCCAGAAAAGATAAACCTTACCTCTGTTATTTCTAAAAAGAAGCAGTTCAGTGTTAATGGTGACATTCATTCCCTAACTCACTCTTACTCCCATGGCCATCTCGATGGCGAGGAAGAAGAAGAAGATACCGAAGAGGCCGAGGTTCATGACACTCACGTTAAAAGAGCTTTGAAACAGAGACATATAGGTATGATTGCCCTTGGGGGTACTATCGGTACAGGGTTATTTGTCGGTATTGCTACTCCTTTACATAACTCAGGTCCAGTTGGTTCTCTGATATCCTACATATTTATGGGTACAGTCATATATTTTGTCACACAATCTCTAGGTGAAATGGCAACTTTTATTCCCGTCACTTCTTCGATCACTGTCTTTGCCACGAGATTCTTATCTCCAGCGTTTGGTGTTGCTAACGGGTACATGTACTGGTTCAATTGGTCAATTACATACGCTGTTGAAATTTCAGTTATTGGTCAAGTTATCCAGTATTGGACAAAAGCTGTTCCATTAGCCGCATGGATATCCATATTTTGGGTTATTGTTACATTAATGAACTTTTTTCCAGTCAAGATCTACGGTGAATTTGAATTCTGGGTTGCTTTTATCAAAGTTATCGCTATTGTAGGTTACTTGATTTACGCTTTGATTATTGTATGTGGCGGTTCCTCTCAAGGTCCTATTGGGTTCCGTTATTGGAGACACCCAGGTCCAATGGGTGCAGGTATAATTGCAAAGGACAAGAATACTGCTAAATTCTTAGGCTGGGTCTCTTCTTTAATTAACGCTGCTTTCACTTACCAAGGTACTGAATTGGTCGGTATCACTGCGGGTGAGGCTGCTAATCCAAGAAAGAGTGTTCCAAGAGCAATCAACAAAGTTGTCTTTAGAATTGTCATTTTTTACATTCTTTCGTTGTTTTTTATTGGGTTACTGGTACCTTACAATGATCCAGCTTTTGATGATTCAAGTGCCGTTATTGCTTCATCTCCTTTTGTTATTTCCATCAAGAATGCCGGGACAAAAGTTTTACCAGATATCTTCAACGCTATTGTCATGATTACTATCATGTCTGCTGCTAATTCAAATGTTTATGTCGCATCTCGTGTTATGTATGCATTAGCACAAACCCGTTCTGCTCCAAAATGTTTTGGTTTCGTTACAAAATATGGTGTTCCATATTGGGGTGTTCTTCTCTCCGCATCATTAGGGTTATTAGCTTATTTAGTTGTTAATAACAATGCAAACTCTGCCTTCAACTGGTTAGTCAATATTTCTACATTGGCCGGATTAATCGCATGGCTTTTGATATCCTTATCACATATTAGATTTATGGCAGCTTTAAAACACCGAGGTATCTCTAGAGATGATTTACCTTTCAAAGCTCGTTTTATGCCTTATGGTGCATACTACGCTGCATTCTTTGTCACTGTCATCATCTTCATTCAAGGTTTCCAGGCATTCTCCCCACATTGGGACACTGCTACTTTCTTCACCTCTTACATTTCTCTAATTATCTTTGCTGTCGTTTATATCGGTGCACAATTTTACTACCGTGGTAAGTTCATTCTATCAGTCGATGAGATTGATATTGATACCGATAGAAGAGAAATCGATGCCATTGTTTGGGAAGACGATGAACCAAAGACACTTTGGGATAAGTTCTGGGCTGCCGTAGCTTAAAACTCTTACCCATAGTCATTATTTACTTTGCATCCTTCTCTATATTCCCATTGGCTTTGCATTTTTCTCCGATGGTTTATAATATTCCAATGTATATTAGCAACGTCACATATACTTATTTTATATTACAAGAACGATTAATCACTTTTCTAGAGTGTCCTTACATATAGCTACCTTATATACACTTTTGAGTACACTGAATCGTCCTAAAACATTGCAGACACTTCCAAATCATCCATAGACTCTTCAATTGTTATACACTCTGCTTCTAAATCAACTCACGTGACTCCTTGTAGTAACACGCGTTCACCATTGTTGTATACAATTTGTCAACTGGCTTTGAAAAAGTGCATGAAGTTTGTTTAGTCCTAACAAATTTTTTTCAATCTTAACCATTTACATTGACAATAACAGGGACTTTTGTAACCACATAGCGCCATCTTATAGAGTGAAATACACTTAGACAGATACCCTGGTACATTTTTACCACGTCTTTCTTTTATTTGAGATAAGAATATTGTTTATAAAACAGTGCATTCGTATTCAGCATACAATATCATATCTCTAAGCATCAATGGAGGACACAGAGTACAATGATATTACCTCGACTAGTGAAAATATCCCTGCTCCTAGCTTGCCAGAGAATGTAGAGCTATTGAGATTTATTAATTCATCACAATGTACTTTGTACGATTGCATTGAACTTATGTGCAAACATGCAGATAACATTGGGATCCATTATTACTTGTGTCAAAAGCTTTTGACTTTCCCACATTCTGAATTACAGTTCTATATTCCACAATTAGTACAGCTGTTACTTACTATAGAGACAGAATCAATGGCATTGGAGGATCTTACACTGAAACTTAAAAATGAAAATCCACATTTCGCATTACTGACATTTTGGCAATTACAAGCTTTGTTATCTGACCTTTCCTCTGATCCAGAGTCATATGGGTTTCAAGTTGCAAGAAGAGTACTAAACAGCCTTCAATCAAGTCTTTTTAATACATCGTCAACCGTTGATGAAGAACCTAGAGTAATACCAATGCATGAAAATGTTGCTCCAGGGTTAGTTTTAGCATCTATGATTATGTCTTGTATGGCTTTGCCTCAACTCAGTGTGATGACTAAACCATTGGTAGAATCTCAAGGCAAGAAACAGAAAGCATACGTGTTCAAATTGGCAAAGAATGTAATGAAAGAATTCACCAAAAATATAACGATCAAAAATACTTTGTTGAATGGAAGATCTTCTAACAAATCGAAAAACAAGAAAAGAAGCAAGACATTCTTGATTAACAATTCTTATATCGATTTTGTTGAGACTAATACATCAAGAGAAGATGCTAATTTTAGGAAACCAAGAGTTAAGGAGGATGTTAGAGATAAATCTTTGAATTTTGATATAATCGACGATATTGGTGATAGAGTATTTAAAGATAATATTTCCACATCAATTAAACTACCTAAGAGAAAAACCAAATATCTGGATAATTCCTACGTACATAGAACATATGAAGATAAATCTATCATGGAGTCAGTAAATACTACAGAAGGTTCTCCTATTACTGATTCCGAAACAACAAAACTGGAGAACAAAACCATTAAAAGGATTCAAGGTCTTAACGAACATTACATCAGTTCAATGCCCGATCTACATAACGTGAAACCAATGAGAGCATCTTCGTCATACCCACAAAGTCAGAGACACGAACAACCAAAGAAAAAACGCTCAAATTCACAACCACCAACAGAGGTAGAAATATTAAGACAAAATTCTACTACTTCAGCACGAAACATCATTTTAACTGACGATGACTTGTCAAGAATACCGACTACAAAAAAAATTCAAATGTTAAAGGCAAACTATTTCCGCTGTGCCACGCAATTTGCAATTGCATTAGAATCTATTTCTCAGAGACTTTCTCAAATTCCAACAGAGGGTAGACTGAGTGCACTACGTGCTGAATTATCTTTAATGAACCGAGATTTACCTGCCGAGGTAGATATCCCAACTTTACTACCACCAAATAAAAAGGGTAAATTACATAAGTTAGTATTGATTACAGCTAGCGAAGCACAAGTACTAAACTCAGCTGAGAAAGTTCCATATTTATTACTGATTGAATATTTGAGAGATGAATTCGATTTTGATCCAACTACGCCAGAAAATGTTGCTATTTTGAAGAAGAGTAATAACGCTAAAAATGGCCCATTATTTGACTTAAATTATTTATCTAGAAAGAGAAGTACAGCTGACGATTCAGTTACGCTGGTGACTAATGACACTGACGAACTAAATGATAATATTATTAACAACTCTTCCGTCACAGTCGAAGAAGCATACTACCCAACTTCAGCTAATAACGCAATATCTAGCGAAATGGATCTTGGTGATCTATCAATGGTTCGTTTTAGGAATCAAACGGATGCTGAGGCATTTAGAAATTCAGTTGCCCTGAAGACAGCTTCTTCTGTACCAATGATTCCAACTAACTCTCAGGATAGAAACCCAACCCTAACCTTTGCTGCATCTATGGATGAAGTAGTAGCTCAAAGAAGATCGGGATCCAAAGAGTTCCACAAAGAGACAGAGGAGCTAGCTGACCAAATGCGTATATCTGCATTGATGTTAGCTCAGTTAGACAACTCACCACAAGAACTAGTTGATTCTACCAACCAAATTCGCGCTGAGATTATTGCATCGATGAAGGAGGTTCAAGATAAGTTTGGTTACCGCGATTTGGAAGCCATTCACGGTACAGCAGGTGAGCGTAAACTAGAAAATGATCTGATGACCGGTGGCATAGATACATCATATCTCGGTGAAGATTGGAATACAAAGAAAGAAAGAATTCGCAAAACTTCAGAATTTGGTCATCTTGAAAACTGGGATCTTTGCTCTGTTATTGCCAAATCTGGTGATGATTTAAGACAAGAAGCCTTTGCCTGTCAAGTAATCCAAGCTATGACTCAGATATGGGCTAAAGAAAAGAATGATATCTGGGTCAAGAAAATGAGAATTTTAATCACAAGTGCTACTACAGGTTTAGTAGAAACTATCACGAATGCAATGTCTGTACATAGTATAAAGAAATCTTTGACAAAGAAAATGATTGAAGATGGTGAACTAGATGAAAGGGGCGGAATTGCAAGTATCAAGGATCACTTTCTTCGTGCCTTCGGTGATCCAAATGGGTTCAAATACAAACGTGCTCAAGATAACTTTGCCTGTTCCCTAGCTGCTTATTCCTTAATTTGTTATATATTGAGAGTTAAGGATAGACACAATGGTAACATCATGATTGATAATGAAGGTCATGTGTGCCACATTGATTTTGGCTTCATGCTGTCTAATTCGCCAGGCTCTGTTGGATTTGAAGCAGCTCCATTTAAGTTTACATATGAATACATTGATGTTCTAGGTGGTCTTGAGGGCGAACCATATAAAAAGTTTGTGAGATTGATGCAAGAAGGCTTTAAAAGTTTGAGAAAATATAGTAGTCAAATCGTATCAATGTGTGAAATTATGCAAAAGGATAATATGCAACCATGTTTTGAAGCTGGCGATCAAACAAGTGTTCAACTAAAACAAAGATTCCATCTTGACATATCTGATGATGACGTCGATGATTTCGTTGTCAATTTTTTGATTGGCAAATCAACAGGTAGTATGTACACAAGATTATACGATCAATTCCAATTGATTACCCAAGGTATTTATAGTTAATTATAAACAGTCAGAGATAATGCATAGTTGATTAACGATAGCCATATAATATTTTAAAGGTTTAAGATCTATATAAATTATCTACGGAGGGCAGCAAACCTTTTCTTCAACTCCTCTAGTTCGTCATCTTGATCCTTCACTTTTTTCTTGTTATGAACTACCTTAACATCTTTTTTAATCTCCTTTGGAATTTTGAGATTCTGTTTCCCAATGGTATCACTATTTTGCCTTGGCTTTCTAACTGTGACAGCTGGTTTCTCCTCATCCGTCTCGAGTTTTGTATCATTATCCAATGCAATGATTGGTTTCTTCTTACTCTCTTGTTCCTCCTTTAAATCACCTTCAGCATCATCAGAAGTAGCTTCATCGCTGTCATTCAAGTCGTCACTGGAGGGTTCTTCTTCATCAGAGAGTTGACTATATGGAACATCATAAGTACGTGCAATTTCTTTCAAGTATAGTACAACTAATTCATCCTGAGGTAAGTTAGGAGAACATTTTTTGATTACTTTATCTGGGACACCTACCTTGTCATTTAATATGACCTTCAAAAATTCTTGTCCAAATTTGAAGGTGAGCAGATCTCTTAACTGAGTTAATTCTTTGATCTCAGAAGCATGTAACGTTGAATAAACAAGAGCTCGTATAGCCTCATTAATACCATCTTCAATGTGATTTGAAATCAGGTCAACTTCGTCCTGGATACTGTTTAATATAGAAACTCTAGCTAACAACAATTCACAGTACAATTCTAGTATTTCTAGTAATTCAATATGTATATCGTCATTTATAAGTGATTCAACTCTATAATAGCCCTTCTGCTCTTTATTATTGGATAAAAGTTGTGCCACCTCCCTTCTATCCTGTTTGGCTAAAGCTTGCTGCTTCTCTTGAGCATATCTCAAACGTTGAATACACATTTTCAAGCATGTTTTGAGTTTTATCTAGTAATGGTTAGCATATTGGTTCCTCAAATTTTAAGAACACGAATATAGATACATACAATGAATGGAATTTGTTGTTGATGTGCCATTTTTGCAACCTGTAATATACGATGGAGGTACCTTACTCTTACTGCTAAAAATTCTCTCCCTTCAAGATTGTTTGATATTTCAAATCCAGTATGATTTTTCTAGTTAGAAAAAACAACCATAGCGTTATTGTATATTATTGTAGTGACTACTTAGTATATTTTTTTATATAGAGATGAAAGTGCTTATAACATAACCACACCCATGTTACTACGACGCTCGATATCGTAACTATTGTCTTCTTTGAGACCGCTAGTGATCGGGAAGGTCTTGTAGTTGTAAATGTAGAAATTCAAATAACCATCACCAGGACCAAACTTCAAGTCTTCCAAGAATAGAGCATTATCCTGAGCAGTCAAGGCATTAAATACATCCATACCCTTAGACTTAGCTAAAATGATAGCATCTCCAATTAGGCTATTCAATCTTTTTCTTAATGCGACTGTGGCATCCTCAGCAAATCTATCGTCGTAAGCAAAGTCTGCGTCCGAAGCATAATAATACAAGTACCCAATACCAACTTCTTTATATTGTCTATTTCCCAGGACAGTGAATGGTAAAGAGTAAAAGGAAAAGAAATCAGTGATACTTCCTTCATTCTCAACAACATAGGAGTAAATAACCTTGTTGGAGGCGTTTATGTCGTCCTTGGAACCCAATAACCAATGTTCTAACTCTTCTTTGGAAAATACTTGAAAACAATCAAACCGTGATTGGTATTTGTTGAACAATGCTAGCACTTGATCAATATCGTGGGCCTCCATAGGTCTTAATCCTTTAGTCTTTGTCTCATTCGGTAAGGCATACATTGCAATCATATCAGCCTTTGTCTTTCCATGTGGTAAATCTGTGAAACCAACTTCTAACAATTTAGACCAATTAATTGGACGATGAGTGTAACGACATTTCGTTACCGGTGAAGGTAAAGTGACACCTGCAGTGTACAACGCATGGAAATAATTGCATCTGTTAACTCTTCTAGTGATCTCCTTAATCATGACTGGAGCCATTCTTTTCGATCTCAGTTGCTTATGAACACATAAAAAATTAATCTCTACACATCTTGGAATAGTATTCTCTCTAACCTTTAGTTCAATTGGTACACCAGATATGAACGCAATTAATTTACCTGTCGACTTGACTCTGACACCAACATGCCAATCCTTTCTCCATCCAGGTGGTTTCAAACTCCAGTTGAAGAACTCCTTAGTATAATTGAATCTAAAAGTTGCATCTTTATCCTCGACATAGTTTTCATTCAATAAGACGAAAACATCCTCCAATTCTTTAGAGTCGTTGATATCTATGGTAACCCATTCAAACTCAGGAAGCATAGGTAATGGCTTATCAGAAATATCCTCAGGCTTTTTAGTATCATCGATGGTTCCCTCTACTTCCACGATTTCATCGAGATGTTGAACAGGTTGGGTCTTCCAGAACTTATAGTCCTTCATTTCCTTCTGTTGCTGATCATTCAATTTAGAAACATCGCCGTTGTGCAACTGTAACAACTTCAGCAGATCCTCTAGCTTCTTCTCCTTCTTATTGGACATGATTTGTACTGCTTCACTCACTCTTAAAAGTGACTGTCACTCTCTTCAAACCATACATTCATTATATTTTTCAGATGTAACAAATGGCAAAAAACGACACGATGCCTTGAAAATGACAAGAATTGAATGAAAACTAAAAGAAAACAACAAATAGCACCCATTAAACTCAATAAACTGTACTTGAAATTTCAACAATGAACATACCGATACTTCATCAAAAGTTATACATCTTTACCATACAGAAACATGTTCATTATTCCGGGTAACAAAGCACTTTGCAGTCACGTTATTTTGAAAAATTTTCATATTGCGATGAGCATCAAAAGAGAAAATTCAGATTTAATGTGAAGAGTAGTAGTGACTGTAGTTGTTAGAGGAACATTGTATTGATTCGCAGTTGGATATAGACGATGATCTCTGCTACTGGATGGGTCCCAAGGGGTTATGCTTCCGAATTTGCTGAAAAGTACGAGTTGGACGATGAAGAAATAATGAGAATTGAACAGATGGCCAAGTTGAATCTTAATGATATCGATATGGATGAGCTTGAACAACAGGCTGAGGAGGAGATCGAGGGCTTAGACGACGGGACCAATGAGGTGGAGTTGAAAGACCAAATTGAGGTCGATGATGACTTGAAAGAGTACGATATGGAGGGTTCCGATAATATGGACGAAAATCATGAGGATGGTGAAGATGTTACCATGTTCCCAGGTATTGCTAGAGACGACGTCAAGTTTCATACTGGTGAGAACGGTGAAGATCCATACATTTCCTTGCCAACTGAAACTGATGTTACCGAGGAAAAGAAGGAATTACAAGTTTATCCAACTGATAACTTAATCCTGTCGACAAGAACAGAGGATGATGTCTCTTATTTGGATGTTTATGTCTATGATGATGGTGCTGGTTTCCATGATATTGAGATCCCAACCGAACAAGGCGATGAAGCTGACCCTGATGTCGCTAAAGGTTTAGTTCGTGACAGTTCCCTATATGTTCATCACGATTTGATGTTACCAGCTTTCCCATTATGTGTTGAATGGATAAATTATAAACCAGGTAGTAATGATAGTGAAAACATTGCTAATTTTGCTGCTCTAGGTACATTCGATCCAACGATTGAAATTTGGAACCTGGATTGCATTGAAAAGGCCTTTCCAGATATGATCTTAGGTGAACCAGTTGATAATTCAGTTGCTTCTCTTAAGAAATCAAAGAAAAAGACTAACTCTGCACACATCACTTCTCATCATACAGATGCTATCCTTTCGATGGCACATAACAAACAATTTCGTTCTGTATTGGCTTCCACATCTGCTGATCATACTGTTAAATTGTGGGACTTGAATAATGGTACTGCTGTTCGTTCTCTTGCCTCAATCCATAACAACAAAAACGTCTCTGCATCCCAATGGCATCAATCCAATGGTTCCATTTTATTGACTGCTGGTTATGATTCTCGTGCTGCCTTGTCGGATGTCAGAATCTCTGATGAAAAGGAAATGTCCAAATATTGGTCTGTGTTCAAGGGTGAAGAAATAGAAACAGCTACATTTGCTGATGAGAATATCATACTCTGTGGTACTGATTCTGGTAACGTTTATTCCTTCGATATTAGAAACAGTGCGGGCTCTAAACCAGTTTGGACCTTAAAGGCCCATGATGCTGGTATTTCTGCTTTATCCGTCAACAATTTCGTTCCAGGTATGATGACCACAGGTGCCATGGGTGAAAAAGAAATCAAACTTTGGAAGTTCCCAACAGGTAATAATAACTCCATGAAGGGTCCCAACATGGTTCTCTCTCGTGACTTTGACGTCGGGAATGTCCTAACTTCTTCATTTGCTCCAGATATTGAAGTCGCTGGTACCATGGTAATTGGTGGTGTCAGCCCTGGTCTAAAATTATGGGATGTTTTCACTAATAGGACGGTACGTAAGAGTTTTAGTGATGAATTAAACGGTATCAAACAGCTGGCCCGCGAGGAGGCTGCTAAGCTAGGCAAGAGTTCCAGAATCTCTAGAAAGTACATCAGAAATGACAATCCAGACACTGTTGTCACCATTGATGATCAAGGAGAAGACGAAGAAGAGAGAGAAGGTGAATCTAAATAGAGGGATTAAGTGTCAAGCTGTCTTGTCTCATAGAACATAGCATGACAATATGTTAACCATTTGACATTTTTCAATATATAAACATTTCTTTTTTGTATCATAATAAATCAACAATGCTAATTATCCATGGGAGAATCCCCTCAATATATGATCCAACAACCATTCATCAACTTCAACTGATCCATCAGACTGATTATTCAAAGCTCATCGAATAACAGTCGGGTAAAAAAGTATCTTCGTTATTGGCGATGAAAAATTTTTCTGAAAAATTTTTTGCGATGAGTTTTTTTTTCACTTCTCGATGGGAAAGATTATGAGAGTTTTGTATGTATAGTCTAGTTATTAACTACTACTTCTTAATGAGAGATTCCTTTATATAATTAATCATCCACACTCAAATAAGCAACAGATCCACCATGGCTCCTATTGAGTATTTATTATACGAAGAACCTACCGGTTATGCAATCTTCAAGGTCAAGTTGCAACAAGATGATATTGGTTCCAGATTGGGTGAAGTCCAACAACAAATCAACGATTTCGGTTCTTTCACTAAATTAATCGAGCTAGAATCATTTGCTCCTTTTAAAGGTGCTGCTGAAGCGTTGGAAAACGCCAATGATATTTCTGAAGGTTTGGTTTCTGAAAACTTAAAATCTATTTTAGAATTAAACTTGCCAAAGGCTTCCAAAGGTAAGACTGTTACTTTAGCTATCTCTGACAAGAACTTAGGTCCATCCATTAAGGAAATTTTTCCATACGTTGATTCTGTTTCTAACGAGTTAGCTCAAGATTTGATTCGTGGTGTCAGATTACACGGTGAAAAGTTATTCAAGGGTTTACAAGAAGGTGATTTAGATAGAGCCCAATTAGGTTTGGGTCATGCTTATTCAAGAGCTAAGGTGAAATTTTCTGTTCAAAAGAACGATAATCATATTATTCAAGCCATCGCGTTGGTTGATCAATTAGATAAGGATATTAATACCTTCGCCATGAGAGTTAAGGAATGGTACGGTTGGCATTTCCCGGAACTAGCTAAGCTAGTTCCAGATAACTACCAATTTGGTAAGTTAGTTCTTTTTATCAAGGACAAGGCTTCTTTAAATGATGATTCCCTACATGATTTAGCTGCCATATTGAATGATGATGCTGGTATTGCTCAAAGAGTGATTGACAACGCTCGTATTTCAATGGGTCAAGATTTATCTGAAACGGATATGGAAAACGTTTGCGTCTTTGCTCAAAGAGTTGTTTCATTAGCGGAATACAGAAAACAATTATACGATTATTTATGTGACAAGATGCACGTTGTTGCTCCAAATCTTTCTGAGTTGATTGGTGAAGTTATCGGTGCAAGATTGATCTCTCATGCTGGTTCTTTAACAAACTTATCTAAACAAGCTGCTTCTACTGTTCAAATCTTGGGTGCTGAAAAGGCTTTATTCAGAGCCTTAAAGACCAAGGGTAATACTCCAAAGTACGGATTAATCTACCATAGTGGTTTTATCGCTAAGGCCTCCGCTAAGAACAAGGGTAGAATTTCTAGATACCTGGCTAACAAGTGTTCCATTGCATCTAGAATTGATAACTACTCTGATGAACCAACTAATGCTTTTGGTACCGTCTTAAAGAAACAAGTTGAACAAAGATTAGAATTTTACAACACTGGTGCTCCAACTTTGAAAAATGAATTAGCTATTAAGGAAGCTATGGACTTATATAAGAAGGAAGAAACCGAAAAGGAGGAAGACAAGACTGAAGAAAAGGAGTCTTCCAAAAAGAGAAAGTTAGATTCTGATGATGATGAAGAAAAGAAGGAAAAGAAGTCTAAGAAGGAAAAGAAGGACAAGAAGGAAAAGAAAGAGAAGAAAGAGAAGAAAGAGAAGAAAGAAAAGAAGGAAAAGAAGGAAAAAAAAAAGACAAGAAGGAAAAGAAGAGTAAGAAATAAGCTTCATTATCCTCATTGATCTCATTACCTATTCATTTTTAACATTAAAACTTAGAATGATATTTTAACGAATATCAAATAATAACTCCAATTATTCTATGTACTGTATATTTAGCTTTTCTGATGGAGTTGATAATATAATGTGTGTATCTACATACTTAGGCATTATACTCATTCAATATAAATTTTCAAGATTAAAATTGATCGATTGGACCAGGAAAATGAAAAAGAATACTAACCAATTGATATTGGTATCCACATACTACTTATATATATAAACCAGATTGCGTACTCATGGCTGCACCATCATATTTCCAATGACGGTAACATTCATCGTAATAAGCTTTTACGTCAATATCATCACTCCATTCATTGACAAATAAGTCAATTAACTCTTGCATGACATTAACTGATATTTTCTCAAACCCAGTTGGTCCTTCACTTGGAACAATAACAGCTTCGAAATTATCGTATCCTCTCAATATCATCTCGGATAACATACTTCCCATAAATCCAGTGATGAACTCAGGGGGTACTAAACTACATTCACCGACAAATAATTTCTTTGACGTATATATCTTGTCAGAGGTACCTAAGAGTAAAAATTGCTTGATAGATTTGAGCCTACTTGCCAATTCCTTGGCAATAACATTATCAAATATTGGAGAGAATTTCAAGAAATTTTCGTCAATTGATATAAGTAAAGTATTATTATTTGGTATGCAATATATTGGAAATTTGAAAGTGAATGATTTTTTCAAAATTTCATTATCTTCTTGACTTTCTGAAGAATTAGTAGATGGATCAAATTCATTAGGAAAATTTTCATTGAAGTTCCAAGAATGAGATAATCTTTTTTCTGATGTTTCTTTAATGGCTAAATTGGTTTCTAAATCCCCCAATGAAATGAGTTTTAGCAGAGTTTTTGGAAATAAAGGATTAGTAACTTTAGTGGTTAAAATGACTTTATTATATGAACTGAAGTCTATATCAGATGGTAAAGTTACAGTTGGTAATGGAGAAGTCTGCAGTGTTTCTTCCTTTGTAGATATTACTGGGAAATCTAACTCATGTCTTGGAACAGACAATTCATTCCATTGTTTAAACTGTTTGGCAAATAATAGTTAGTAATCAGAAAACCGTCTTGGACGAATCTGTCTATCTAACAGTTCTTTCTTATGTAAAAGTAAACATACTAGCATCGTTGGTTAACTGTCAAAATTGCTTTGAATTGACTTTATCAACTATTTGAAAGATGTTCATTAAACATTAATGAAGCATCTCTGGACGGGCATCTTCAATTTTTCATACAAATTTCAAACCATAGATAGGTACTTTAGAAAATTTATCATGTTGAAGTGAAAAAGACTTGAAGTTTCGATAGACAGTTATAAAGAAGAAGGTGAAGTAAAGACCTTTAGCATTGATATTATAAGGACATGTCAGACGTTGCTCAAAAGTATCAAAAGACACAGAGCGAATTGGAAGATTTTATATTGGCAAGACAAAAATTAGAGACTCAATTGCAAGAGAATAAAATTGTTGTTGAAGAATTTGATACATTAAAGGATGACACTCAAGTTTATAAATTAACAGGTAATGTCTTGTTACCAATGGATCAAATTGAAGCTCGTAGTAATGTTGACAAAAGATTAGAATTCATCAATACTGAGATCAGTAGATGTGAAAAAAATATTAAAGGTAAACAAGAAGAACTTGAGAAATTGAGAGCTGAGTTAATGAAAGCTCGTCAATAGTTTGTGTATCGCTATTTAATTTATACATGATAAAATATTATATATATACTAAGTTTCGAGTCACTTTATTTTCTAGCTAATTGAGATTTAGCCAAGTTAGAAGTCACCATTAAAGTATACCAAGCATATTCTTCAAGATTGTTGTAATAATCGCCAAGTTTCATGACATTGTATAATTTGTCCTTAGCGAAATCCATTGTTCTTTCAAAATCATGAGATTTATCCTGTGCCATAAACATCTTACTTGTAGTATAAGTGAAACTAACAGCTAATCTCTTTGCATACCAGGCAGAATCGGTATGATCCTTTTCATTTGAATAATAAATCATATCATCTGCGAGGTTGAACAATTCTGGAACTGCAGTATTTACAAGAAATTGGCTTGGAATAGATAATTGAGAGAAAAGATCAGATAGTTGATTACCAATTGGAATATCCATTTTCAATCTTTTAATCAATAAATCTTCAAGAGTTGGAAGATTTTTGACCTTTTCAATTTTATCATAAGCAACATCTTCATAGACACTTTGTTTCTGTAATTCCTTTACCAATTCATATCTCTTACTGACTAAATGATATTTAATCAACTCCATTACAGCAGGTGAATTATGAAAGAAAGAAGGAGAATTTGGTGCACCAATTACCGACAATAGAGAGGATGAATGTCCCAATTCATTTAGGGTCTCTGTAATTGCTCTTTCTTTGAACCCATAAATTGGAACATATTTTTCCAATGTATGAGACAAAATCTGTGATTGAAGAGAATCCATTGAATAAGTTAATGGTTCTACTGTAATTGGTTTAACATATTCTGACGTTGTTGGATGGTAAGCACGACAAATTGCCTGGCGAATGACAGGTAACCTCCTTATAGAGATTGTCTTTGATAGTCCAATTGATATCATATTTGTGCTCAACTGTCTTGGAAGACCTGTCGTATTTCAACAAGGATGTTATTTATCAAGTACGAATTTCTTAATATTTCATGTTTCCGAGAAAGTTAAAATTCAAGACAACTGATGAATTTAAAGCTACTTGAATTTATTATTTACAGATAATATATATGAGAATATTTGTATCATTTATCTTTTGACTGTGTGGTATCTTTTACCTCTGAAACCAGCTATATACATATTAAATTGGTAAACTTCTTGTGGATTCATATCATTTAATTCCCATTTTGTACTTCCAAAGACATTTTTCACTGGATCCATTAGTAAATCCATTTCATTACCGAATTTCTTTCCAAGAATATCAACATCATTCGTTATATCTTCTTTATTGAATCCAGTGGTGAAAATTGCGCATTTAGTGTCTAATAAATCACCTACCGTTTCATTTAACCATAGATCTTTATTCTCTGGGGAGGCAAACCCTGGATGGAAAGTGAAGAAGACATCAAAGAATGGATCATATGGATAAAAATCTTGCATCTGGTGATAGAAATGGAAATAATTTGTATAAAAAAATAATTTCAACGTATCATCAATCTTATTTACAAAAGGTTGATCATCTTTATTTCTCATATATTGTTTTTTGTTTCTATCAAAATATGATTCTGGTCCTACGAAATGAATTTCAAAAGTTTGTTGTGGGAATAAATATTGAAATTGTTTCCAAACATAACCAGGTAATTGTGATTCTGCTCTAGCACCCAAGATAAATAATCTCATTGGTTTATTCTTAAGGTTATTATTGATATCTGTTGTTGGAATTTCAGATTTATTATTGATATCACTATATTGGTTAGAATATAAAGTATAACGTAAAGCAGCAAGGGATTTCAATCCCTCTAAAGTGATGGGACCCTTTGGATTTAAGGAATAAGGTGAAAATTGTGATAAGACAGAAGCTATAGTAATTGGATAACTAAGCATCTTGGTAACAGCAGCCAATTGAAATTCTGTATCCATTGAATAAAACCCTCTTGTATAAAAAAAAAGATCCCAATTAGTCATATTAACCATACGATCAAAACCTTGATCATTTGGAAATTCAAATTCAGGGAATGGTCTACCACTTCTTAAATCATGTTCATAAATATTAACTTTTTTCAAAATATCATAAATTTTATGATCATGATAATTTTTATCTTGTTCCCAAGCTTCTCTTGAATGATGAGTTGGTATCCCGGAGATGGGACATGTATAATTAATATCTAGACCTGTTACAGGACATTTTGCTAAAGATTTAATCCTTGCTGCTCTTTCCCTTAATTGTTCTGATGGAGATTGATCCCATGGATGAAATCTATTTTCTGGTGTTGGATCATTAGGAGATGGAGGAGGATCTAAACCCAATGCATTTCTTACAAAACCCATAATATTTCTAGAGTGACATTTCTGTGTAGTAAACAGAATATTCACTACCTTAAAAGGAGTTTGTGTTCTAAAATGCAACATAACAATCTTATGTCTTTGTTGCTCTGTTGTCACTTATCACTGATTCTCTTACTGTATAATATATATATATATATATATGTATATCTTTACTACTTGATATGAAAATAAAGACTCGGCGAGAGTTCTCTCTCTGTCTAAATGATAGTAAAGAACAGTAAAGAGTAGCAGTCAAAGACCTGTACAAAGAAACTCTTTAATGTAATGATAAGTTACTGTAACAATGAATGTAATACTAAATAACTGATACAAAATGGTGATAATGAAACGTATTTGACAACGATATAGTTAAATAGACGATTATATATATCCGGGTAACACGCTATATTTTCAGTTTTTTAACAACATGAAAACTCGATTGTCCTTTTCTTTCTCGAATGAATACAACTCTCTGTGAAAGAAGAAGAAGAGTTGACAAAAGATCTGTATTATGTTTAATATAGGCCTGAAGAGGGTGTCATTGGTAATACAGAGTCAAATCAACATTGTATATTTGAGAAAATCTGTAAGGTATGTGACTCAAATGGCACCACCAATGATGTCAATTGTTTCATCGAATTGTGGTGGTATATTGAACCAATTGAGTTTTAATGGTAATTCAAACTCAATAATTAATATGGAATTAGATTCTGTATTAAGAAAGAGGAAAAAAAAGATGAAGAAACATAAATTGAGAAAGAGAAGACGTAAACAAAGAGCAGAAAAGAGGAAATTATCACAAGGTAGATAACGAGTGTAATGTAAATAAAAGCATGTAAATATATATTATAAAAATTTTCTAACTATCAGATATACAATTAATAATTGTAATATTGCCAATGAATACAGTATAATTTTTTTTTGATTTTTTGAAATTAATGTATTATTAAATTTCCATTCCTCAATGAAGAAAGTGATTAATTTAAAACTAAATTTATTCATTAGTTCGTTTTTGTTGATATCATTGATTTCATTCAAGATATTAAGATTCCAAGTGAAAATATCATTAGCTGTATCAATAATACGTAATTTTTCAAATTCTGTTAATTTATCTCTTGTTTGTAATTCGTAATTTTTTTTATATTTCCATCTTAATTTATTTTCATCATCAGTTGTTTCAGCAAATCTGAAAAAATTAGTACCATTATCAATAAGTTGTTTCTTTGTCAAATGATTGAAATTTGGTAAAAAACCTAAATTTCTATATAAATTTGATCTTATAATTCTACCACCAGCAAATAATGCTAAATATAAAACATGACAATAAGCTAAAATTGTCACTGGATCATTTTGAATACCGCATCTAATATATTCCAAAAATTCTGTTAATTGTGGTCTATTTTCAATCCATTCATTATTAACATAATTTAAATCAATATTTAAAAAATTTAAATCTTTTATAATACGATTTGTTCTTCTAAAATTATCTAAATAAAACCCATTTAAAATTTCAGATATTTTTGTATTATTATCATTCAAAATATTATCAATTTCAATTTCAAGAGTTGAAAATACTTTATAATAAGTCATTATAATATCTTCATATATAAAAGAATGTCTTAATGCCATAGCAACTTTAATTGACATTGCTTTATCTATTTTATTATGAGCATCACGTGTATGAAAATTAATTCTATTAGCTAAAGCACCGATATCAGTTGGATTTGGTATAGTTTCTGTCATAATCAATATACTACTACCTAGTATTTTTGTTGTACTATAACAAACTAGATAGAACAATATACCATGACAAGTATCCAATATATATATATATATACACACTTATCCGTAATCTCCATAACCATTATAAATCTCACCCACAAATTTCAATATTTGATTTACATTTCATTATCAATACTTTAAATAAAGACAATTTCTTACTATAATAAGCACGTATTTATCGGAGTTTAAGACAATATTGAGAGAATGCATGTGACTTACACGTGATTGTGACACTTTTTATCATTTTGAATTCTTTACTTCTTTGATATTACCATTTGTGTTGTAGTAATATGCTAAGGTCTTGCACCCCAGTAAAAGATTATGACTTACTAGCTAATTATGAAAGTAGTTTACCAGTACAAATGTATAGAAACAGAAGGAGAGATGTATTTGTAGTAACAATCCCCCTTTAGTAAAAAGGAAATCTCTTGTATCTCAGTAATCTGATCCAGTATAGCAATCACTCTTGTGTGTATAATTTTACTATTCAGCTTATATTGAATTTATATTGTACTCACTTGTTGATCACTTTGCACGTGAGATATCAGTTTTTATAATCAGGAGTAATATCATATTAATCAGATGAATAGGAAAGGAGATTTATTGGATCAATTGAAAATAGGAAAGGAGATTTATTGGATCAATTGAAAATTAGATAACGGTGGTATACATAGTAAATTAAAATATTCATCAATCATGTCAAAACAGTTTGTTCGTTCTGCAAAAAATGTTATGAAAGGTTATTCTTCAGCACAAGTACTTGTTCGTGATGCAACGTCTAATGATTCAAGATCAACAAATATATCTATTCTAGAAGATATTGCCTCTAGATCTTATGATTCAGTTGATTTTTTCGAAATTATGGAAATGTTAGATAAAAGACTTAATGATAAAGGTAAATATTGGAAACATATTGTCAAATCTTTAACAGTTTTAGATTATTTAGTCAGATTTGGTAGTGAAAATTGTGTTCTTTGGGCGAAAGAAAATATTTATATTATCAAGACATTGAGAGAATTTAGATATGATGATGAAAATGGTATCGATCAAGGTCAAATTATTAGAGTCAAAGCAAAAGAATTGAGTGATTTATTAGATGATGACGAAAGACTAAGAGATGAAAGAAGATTTAACAATAGAAGAAATAGAAATTATAATAGAAATTCAACTAGAAATCGTTATAATGATAATAATAGAACAACAAGATCAAGGAGTCCAGATGATTTACATCCTGTTATGGCTGATGATGATGATGATCTTAGAAAAGCTATTGAAGAAAGTAAGAAAACTGCTGAAGAAGATGAACAACGTAGAAAGCAATTAGCTTCTTATGATGATCAAGATCCTGAATTTCAAGCTGCATTACAATTAAGTAAAGAAGAAGAAGAATTGAAACATTTACAAGAATTACAAAGATTACAACAACAACAACTACAATATCAGCCGGTACAACAAACTGGACATTTTGATATTTTTGGTAATCCAATATCCAACGAAGAATTTATGGAATATCAACAACAGCAGCAATCTTGGGAACAACAACAGGAACAACAGAGAATTGCACAGGAACAATATTTGATTCAACAACAACAACAAATTCAACAACAACAACAGCAACAGCAACAAGAACAACAACAACAATTAGCTCAGCAACAACAAGCGGCTTTGTTAGAACAACAAAAAACATTTTATCAACAACCAATACCTACAGGATCTAATAATCCATTTGCAATGAACCAGCCTTCTGTTCAACAAGTATCGGTACAAACACCGATTCCAGAACCAATTATGAGCCCAGTGAATAACGTCAGGACGGATGTTGTTTCACAAATACAACAAACTGCACCACCACCACCACCACAACAACAACCACAACCATTGAAACAAATGAGAACAGGAAGTGAAGAAGTGACAGCCAAATATAGTGAATTAAATTCATTGCTAGCTAATGGTACTGGTATCGACACCTTTGGTAATACAGGTGAACAACGTATTCCAGCTCAACATACAAAAACTGGTACTTTTATCAATTCACAAGGGACAGGTTATAAACAGGTTGAAAATGAACCAAAAATTAATCCATTCTTAACAAATCAATACACTGGTTTACCAAGTACTAATATTGTTCCATCACAAACTGGATATGGGTTTGGCAATCAACCTTCTCAAAATGATCAAGTTCAATCCCCAAATCAATACAACCAACAACAATCACAATACACCTCTGATCATCAAACACCGCAACAATTTCAAAATCCACAGTTTGTTTCTAACCAACAAGCACCAACACAAGGCCAATCTGGGCAACAGTTCCAAATTGACGCTACACAACAATACCAATTGCCAACCCAACAGCAGTACCAGCAACTACCACCACCACAACAACAACAATCAGCTCAACAGCAGTATTTGCAACAGCCATATCAAACACAAGCACAGCAGTACCAAAGACCACAACAATACCAACAGTATCAACAACCATCCAATGCTACGCCAGACCAAGGTGTTAGCTTGATCGATCTATAGATTTAATTACGTATATGAAAATCAAAGATAGATATATAACTATAAATGACAAACTCTAACTAAGTACTATCCTATGACAATGTTGAATATTGAATACACTATGTTTTAACCTTCGAGTGCTTATTTAACATAGTATTCAGTTGTGAAAAACCCGTCAAAAATAAGTCGCACATTTTTAAAGTCTACAGATTAAAACATATTCAACATAATATAAACAGTTAAGAGTAACACAGATCCACAGAGCAACTACCAACCCTCGAGGATTAAGTTTACACAAGATTTTAGCCATTAATCATTAATTTGAAACTGATTGTATATTTATTTCGAAGGCTTTCGTCACAGTCCCTAAATCTTAAGACCCTTATATTCAAGGCTTCAACAAAAAGCACACAATAAAACGGAACTATGAGACTGCCAATAATACTGAACTCAATCTTTCTATTACCCCTTGTGCTCTCACAAGATCCTTGGAAAGATGCTGAATCTATATTATCAACATTGGTGAAAAATGTGGATAGTATATCGTCACCAGCTTATGACCCACAAGATACATCTTTTCACATTCCAATTGATTATTGTGAGGAGATTGAAGAGAGTACCTACCAAAATTTTTGGCAGCTAAATGTTAAACCAATTCAAAAGCAAGTTTACCAGTTACTCGAGGAATCCAGCAATAAATATAACAACATTAATGCAACATATACCCTTTCACAAATACACTTACAAGGTGATTACGAATTCCCACACAATAAATCTCTCGCCTTCAAGTATTTAGATAAATATAATACCCTCACAAAGCATTCTGACTCCGAAGCTTTATTTCAACAGGGTGTCATGTATGCAACAGGGTTTTTTGGGGCAATACCATTAGATGCAGCAAAGGGATTGTTATATTATCAACGTTCTGCAAGATTAGGCAATTTGAAGGCTAAACAAGCATTAGCTGATAAGTACCTATATGGTATAAACGTTCCCAGAGACGAACGTAGAGGTGTGATTCTATATAGAGAGATCTCCGAACAGTTAAGAAATAAGTATTCAAATTATGAGTGGAATATAAACATGCCATATTACGAAACGTATAACTTTAGATTACCTGATTTTGACAATGGGCTACTAGGTTCAGATTTAAATTCTATGATTTCTAGTACAAAGAGAAAGAAGGCGGCCAGACCAGATATTACGTCGAGTGCATTAACTAAAATTAACAATGGTAATATTGTTTTAAGATTTGGTACTTTTGACAATGTGAATGCGTTTGCTTCGAACGACGATGAAGGAAGTGACCAATTGGTCGACATTTTCTATACTGCTCTTGATGAGTTCAAAGGAACTTATACAATGGCAAGAAATCCAGAAAGCAGCAGACTATTACTCGAAGCTACTGTTAAAGAATATGACAGAGATGTGAAATATATGGACACATTACAAAAGTTTTTCTATGGTAAATGTCTTGATTTGTTAGGTCATATTTATTTCACTGGTGATGGCTTACCAGCGCAAGATATTGAATTAGCTGTTAGATACCTGAAAAGGTCAATACAAATTATTGAATCCGGTTCTACAGTCAAAAGTACTGCAAACATTGATATGGGTTTGATATATCAATATTATTTACACAACGATTCTAAAGCAATCATGCACTATTTGGCGGGTAAAGAGAAAACTTGGAATGGGGGCCTTGTAGAGTATCATTTAGCTAACTTAACCAAAATATACCCAGAAATGAATCTAGGTGATTCTGAAATGTTGAGTATGCAAGCTTTCAAAAAAGGGTTCACCCCTGCAATTTATGAGTATGGAGTTTTAAAGGAATTAGGAGTTACAGCAAGATATTTTATCAAAGATATCCATGTTACGTTCAAGAACTTTGTGGAAAAGAATGAAAAATTTATGGCACCACATTTAAGAACCGCATTTAGTGAATTACGGAAAGGTAATAGTGAAATTGCATTATGGAATTATGCTATGGCTGCTGAACAAGGATATGAAATGGCACAAGTTTCGGCGGCATATCTCCTGTATCAACTACCATATAAATTAGAGGAGCCACCAAAAACAACTGAAGAGAGGAAAACAATGGCAATTGCATACTATTCAAGGGCCTCCAAACAGGGCAATGTCGACGCAGGATTAGTTGCTGGTGATATTTATTTCAGTATGGCAAAGTATAAGGAAGCATTATCAATCTATCAAAATGCGGCGCTACAATATTCGGGACCAGCTATTTGGAACTTAGGATACATGCATGAGTACGGCCTTGGCGTTCCAAAAGATTATCATTTGGCTAAAAGATACTATGACGAAGTAGTAAGCCATAAAGAAAATTTATATTTAGCTGTCAAACTAAGTGTTTTCAAATTAATGATAAAAACATGGATTGCTCAAATATTTGGGGATGAATTTTTAGCCAAGATAGAAAAATATATGGAAATGTATTCGTTAGTGCCCTTATTACAAAGATTAAGAGAGGTTGTGGTATATCCAGCAATTGATTTTATTACGAGAAACTTCAGTTTTGATGAGGATGCAAGCATTTTACATCATCCAATCTCAAATCAGGCTTATGATAGATATAGCTCTAGTGAAGACTCTAAGGGTTTCTTTGCATCACTTGGAGAATACTACCAGGACGTTTTAACGTTAGCTATAATTCTTGCCATTTTAGGAGCTACTTTTCTCATGAGATTTATGGCACTAAGAAGAGGTTGGAATGTGCGAATTAATGGCGTTGATTTGGCTCCTCAAGAAAATGACATGGAAGTAAACAGAGAACAACAACAGGACCGTAACTTCAATGTCCAAATATTTGCTATCTAGAGCACCAGGTACAATCATCAAACATACATAATGACAACCGAATATATAGAACCCACCCATGTAGACCCACCTCAACCCAATCACTCTGCACATACTGAACTTGCTATTCAGCATGTAATGTCTGATACCATCGGTATCATCCATTCTTTTATATAGTCAATGTTGATACTTTCTTGTGACTACCCGGTCGGTATTTTGGTTATTTTTGAAAAATTATTCGAGAAGAAGTTACGTTAACTTAACAACGAGGAAACAAACTGAAAATCTGGCGTTTGATCAGCACAATTTGACATATCATTTAGGGAGTTCAAAGAATTATACCAGCTGATATAGATAGATATACAAAATGGTAGCCATTAGCAATGCGCATAACGATTTAATACACGATGCTGTACTTGATTATTACGGTAAGCACTTGGCTACATGTTCGTCTGATAAGACTATTAAGATCTTTGAGATTGATGGTGAAAATCACAAGTTGGAAGATACTTTAGTTGGTCATGAAGGTCCAGTTTGGAGGGTTGATTGGGCACATCCAAAGTTCGGTAACATTTTAGCTTCATGTTCTTATGATGGTAAAGTTATAATTTGGAAACAAGAAAATGGCAGATGGTCACAAATTGCGACTCATGCTGTTCATTCAGCTTCTGTAAACTCAGTTCAATGGGCTCCACATGAATATGGTATCATGTTATTGGCTGCCTCTTCTGATGGCAAAGTTTCTATAGTCGAATTTAAAGAAAATGGTACATCCACTCCAGTTGTTATTGATGCTCATGCCATTGGGGTCAATTCTGCATGTTGGGCGCCTGCTACCTTTATATCCGATGATGTTGATGGCGGTAATAGTAAAGAAGAAGCGAACACTCCAAAGGAATTACGTAGGTTTGTTACAGGCGGTGCTGATAACCTAGTAAAAGTTTGGAAATATAACACAGAAGCACAGACTTATGAATTAGAAGCTACCTTAGAAGGCCATGCTGATTGGGTTAGAGATGTTGCATGGTCCCCATCTGTATTACTAAACTCTTATATTGCTAGTGTATCTCAAGATAAAACTTGTATCATTTGGTCACAAGAAAACAATAAGGGACCATGGAAAAAGATTGAATTACAATCTGAGAAATTCCCAGATGTTTTATGGAGAGCTAGTTGGTCATTATCTGGTAATATATTAGCAATTTCAGGTGGTGATAATAAAGTCACTTTATGGAAAGAAAATTTAGAAGGTAGTTGGGAACCTGCTGGCGATGTTGAACAGTGAATATAGAGATAAGAGCTATCTCTTGATTTTCATGCTCAACTACAATGAGAACTGATTTTAACAAAATTTCTAGGCACCATCAGGCTTCTATCCACCGAATAGGTTTTTCGTAAGAGTAATACATTGCTCAACATAACTATATATACATTATAATAAAAAACCTCTTAATGATTTTGAAAGGAAAAACACCAAGGTTTGCGATCATGCAATCATTGAAAATGACTTCGTAAATATTATATAATCAAACCATTATTATAAATCACCGACAACTGCTTCAATTAACCTTTCGACATCTAAAGACGCAATTTGACCATTTCCCAATACCTCAGCATGGGAAGCAATACCTTTATCCATTGCGACGGGATTTGAATCTAAAGCGCTGGGAGGAGGACTCACAACACAAGCATTAGTAATTAAACTTAGAGCCAATACTTTCCAACCACAATGTCTGGCTACAATAACTTCTGGAACTGTACTCATACCAACAGCATCACCACCAATCATTCTGATCAATCTCGATTCAGCTCTTGTTTCAAAAGTTGGCCCTGAAACAAAACAATATGTTCCTTCATGTAAGGGCCTATCCATATTTAGCTCTTTATGTTTCCGAAATAATAAAGATCTTAATTCTAAATCATACGCATCACTTAATGGTAAGAATCTTGGACCAATATCATCAAAATTTGGTCCTTTTAAAGGATGTAACCCAGCTAAACCAGGGAAATTGATATGATCATAGATACACATGAGATCAGTAGGGCGAAATTTAGCGTTAATACCACCTGCTGCATTCGTTGTAATAAGAGTCTTAACTGAACCCAAATGGTTGATAACACGAATAGGGAAGACAGTATCTTGAATTTTATTGCCTTCATATCCATGTAAACGACCATTCATGACAACAACTGGTGATCCATTCATCTTACCAAATATCAAATTACCAGCATGTCCAGGGACGGTACTGGTTTTGAAACCAGGAATAGAACCATAGCTGATGGTTAATGGGGTAGGATTTGAATCTGAAAGACGATTAGCAATACCTCCTAGACCAGAACCACTGATGATCAATGTACGAGGTGACTCAAAGGTAGGATTTTCAGAAGCATGTTTGGTTAAAAGGGCAGTGATACAGTCAGCAGCAGCTATAATCCTTGCACGTTCTTCATCTATATTCAAAGCTTCCATTATATGTGAGGGTTGGCTTAATTGCTTTTGGTACTGAAGGTCTTTGAATAATTTTCGGTGATCTTTTCTATCCTCGAGATATCATATCAGCTTTTGAAAAATGATTTACATTGGTAAACAAACCTCATTGAACTACAAAAGGGAAAGACTTCAAACCTCTTATATCGTTAATTTCATCTTGCTGAAATTGTAGAGCATTTTAGAATTAGTAGATCACCTCATGGTCTCGCTTGTGGCCTTGAAGTGAATAAAATGCACCGACAAGATTGTTCACCACCATACAGTCAAGCAATATCACAACCAAACGTCAATGAACAACTACCAAGATTGCTCATCAATATTCTTCTCCTATTACTTCGTCAAAGCTCGAAGATCGACTCTATTTATCACGTGTCACACTCTCCCAAAGAGGAATTACACAAACATTGAAATTTTCACCTTTTGTAAACATTTTGATATATTATATAGTAGTAGTCTAAGAGTTGAGTTTGTGTTAGTGACAAGTTGTTTGAAATATAGCAGGGAATATTTGGTCATTGCACAAACATTCCAATAGGATTCAGAGATGTCTGAAAATCTTCAACGTAATGATTCTGTAAGAACAAGCAGAGTTCCAGTCAAGAGAGTCGCTTTGAGCGATGTGACTTCAAAAGTATCAAACAGATTACGTTCCAATACAGTTAAAGTTTCTAGCCACCTCACGAAAGGAAGGGCAGGTATACCGACAGATGATACAGAATTTGAATTTGATTATAGAGTTAAAAGGGACAGATTTGCTGTAAAGGAGCCTCAGGAAGAAAGTGCATATGATGATGATCATGACAATTCAATAGAGCCGCTAGTTCCTATCTTTACAAATGAAAGTCGAGCGATCATAGATGAAGCATATCAGAAATATTATACTAGGATTGCCGATCCAACAGATCAAGACACATTCGATCCAGTCATGGTAAGTGAAATTTCTTCCGACGTCTTCAATTATATGAAGGAATTGGAACTCAAATATAGACCAAATCCTCATTACATGAAATTTCAAACTGACTTGACTTGGGAATATAGAGCAATACTAGTTGATTGGATAGTACAAATTCATTCAAAGTTTGATTTGTTACCTGAAACGTTATTTCTGACGATTAATCTAATTGATAGATTTTTGTCTAAGAAAATAATAACGTTGAACAGGTTTCAATTAGTTGGGGCTACTGCTTTGTTTATTGCTGCAAAATATGAAGAAATAACTTGTCCAACGCTTAATGATATATTATACGTTCTGGATGACCAATATACCAAAGATGAAGTCATCACTGCTGAAAAATTCATGATAAATACATTAAAATTCGAATTAGGATGGCCAGGTCCGATGTCCTTCTTACGGCAATTGAACAAAACGGACGATTATGATTATAGCATTAGAACACTTTCAAAATACTTTTTGGAAATCACCATAATGGATGAAACTTTAATATCTGCACCTGTAAGTTGGTTGGCAGCGGGTGCTTATTATTTGAGTAGAATTGTACTGAAAAATGAAATCTGGTCTCTGAAGGATACTTATTATTCAGGATATACCAAAGAACAATTGACACCACTTGTTTATCGAATATTAAGGATTTGTAAACTTGGTCAATCTAATCATAAGGCTATCTATGAAAAATACTCAAGCAAAGAATATCATTTTTGCGTTCAACTGTTTGAAGAATGGGCCCTGATGTAAACTTAATAATAGAAAATTCTTTATAATATATGCATTCTTATTGAATAACAACTTATTTGATATATCTCCTGTCACTTCAATTATTTATTTCTCTTTTGTTTCGCACTTTCTACTAAGCCATCCCATCTCTCTCGAAGCTTGGAGACTTGATTAGACAGTTTTTTATTATCTTTAAGAATTCTCTTCAAATTTGTATCGTACTCATAAAATTTTTTTTGTTCATACCAACCCAATTCCTTTTTAAATTGTTCAATATGTTGATTGATTTCTTCTGTGACAACGACATGAGCGTTTACATCTTTTCGTTTCTCAACCGTACTAATCAAATTATTTTGTAGCTTATTCAGAATACTACCAAGAATTGGGTCATTAACGGGACTCACAACATTCTTAGTATCAGAAGTATCATCCCATACTTTTGTACCAACCATATTGTTTATGGAAGGTTTCATTTGTAAAAGCATTGAGCCCATATAATTTGAATTAACGTTATAATTACTGGGACTACCATTAACTTTTGAAGCAATAATTGGCGAATTACTTGCGTTTGGGTCAGCTCCTTTATCTTGTATATCTTGTCTCATCTTCAAATTTTGAATATCATATATGGTTTGAGAGACACCCTTTCTTAAAATTTCCACAGCTTCTATCACATCATCTGCCACCTTATCCTTTTTCAAATTATTCAGAATCTTATTTATCTCAGCAAGTGAATCCTTATAACATTTGATAGAGTTGGTGAAATTACCATTTTTGGTTTGTTGTTCTGCATTGTCAATTATCCTATAGACCTATTGAGATGGGGAAAAAAAAGCTGTGTTAATATCTTTAGTCTTGAATACATTTAATATACCAAATTTTAACGTACCTCATTCAAAGAAGACATATCGAAGAATGTAGTAACATGAACGAACTTATTCTTATAGAGATTCGGTCAATTGTCTCAAATCTTACTATGACTGAGTCCCTTATATGTTTATGTAAAAGATTTCAGTTACATGAAAAAGAAAACGGATCTTCGCTTATGTACTCAGTAAGATAGAATGAAGTCAAGATTGTTCGTGATATTATATAGTTATCGATAATTTCTGTCTTTTTACATAACATTAGTGCTCTCTGGATCAATATTCATGTCTTCTTCATAGCCACCAACTATATTTTCATCCTCAATCAATACTTCGTCCAAGTAGGTCTTTTCTTCTGCAGCTAGATATTCGTCTATCAAATTTCTGGCTACCTCTCTAGACTCAATGAACTCATCATCTTTAAATATATCTGATTGTTGGAAAGCGTTCAAAAAGGCCTTCTTAGAATAGATCTTGTCAAATGAATTGCATGCTTTCTCGAATAATGGTACAACGCCTGTACTGTTAGCTAACATCATACCATTGACATGATTTTTATCAGTTACTGACTTCAGATAAGGTGATCTTCGTCCGACATTAACATGAATGACTGTCGGAGACCATGGAGCAAACTGGAGTCTCTGTTGTAATTTTGTGATGGCTCTGGAGATGTCACTGGTTTCGATATCACCAATAATTGTATTGTAAACATTTAGATATACTGGCCTTCTGGAGTTACGAGATACGAGGGAATTAGAGTTATCAATTAGATCCAACAGCACATCATAAGCAGTATTTCTCTTATACTCTCGGCCGTCTGTCACATAATCTGAAGTAAATGGAGTGAATGCAGGCGTCATGAAGTGTAGTTCAGGTGTTGGAACCAGAGTAGAAAACACACTTTGTAGGGAAGTGTACATGTAACTGGGGAAACGAATGGAATTTGTTATAGACGAAAGAGCGGAAGTTATTAATTGATTTGTTTGGTTATAGTCTGTATTCAGCCTTTTGAAGACTCTTTCAGACAAGCTTGATAAAGCATTGTTATCAAACACAATTGACGCATCACTATCTTCGGCTAATCTTCTTAACGTGAGAATAGTATTATATGGTTGTACAACTACCTCCGATTGATCACTTGGAAAAACTGAATAAGTAGTCAGAAGTTTCTTTGAATATCTATCAGCCAATGCTTCTATAAGGTTCGATCCTAAACCTGAACCTGTACCACCAGCCACAGAGTGCAGTAATTGAAATCCTTCAAAATTATCGGTTGAATCCAATTCTTTGTCAATCATATTTAAGAATGTTTCTTGATTTTTTTGCCCTTCATCGTACCCATTTGCCCAGGAGTTACCAGCACCATATCGACCTTCTGAAACCCATGAATTTCTCGAATCAAAAAAGCCTGGAAAATAGTTTAATGTATCATTTATTACACTTGGCTCTAAATCAATCATCAATGCCCTCGGAGTATATCTGTTTTCTTCATATTGTTTGAAAAATGGGTTTGTATCATCATCTCTGAACAGTTCATTACCTTCCTGGGAACTTTTTGTCGCTTGACCATCTCTTCCAATACCATGCTCCTTCGCTATCTGAGACCAAAATTGCTTACCAATGTGATTACCACATTGACCAACTTGGATTGTTATTATTTCACCAGTCATGATAATGCGTTTTTCCTAGATATTATTCGTAATCAAACCTTAACAAACAATGTTACTTCTGTGTATATCATCAACTTTTTTGCTTTGTTTGTTTTGTTTTTTTTGATGACAGTAAATTACGCGTTTGACAGTTGGACAAATAATATATCTGACAAGAACTTGCTAAGTGTAGATTTCGTGAAGAGATAACTATATCTTGAGATGTCTTGTGTACTATCAGAACTTGTTAGTTAATTTCTAAACAATTTTCAAAGTAAAAGATGGAAATATATATATAAAATAATGTACTTAATTCTATTGCAGCGGCGATCATAAACGGATTCTTAACCCAGAGGCAGGGGTGCCGATCTTAGAGATCAGGGCGATTCTATCAATCTTACCCTTTTCAGACGCTTGGTATTTAGCACCCGTCAATGGATCACTGGTACTTGGTGTGTCCTTATAGATTGGAGTGTATGTGGCAGCACATATGTCGAAATCAGCATATGGGTCAAAGTCAAGTGTGAACTCATCACTTGCCTTTGAATCAGCTCTATCCTTGATTTTGCGTGCTTGTTCAGCACGAGGACCAGAACTTATTACCTTTAAGAATTCCCCAGCAAAATAAGAGGCTTGAACATAGTTCTTGTGCTTAAAATTCTGAGACATAGCAACTTGTAAAGCATTACTTCTATGAGCTGGTGCTAACTTAGCTCTAGTGAAATAAGCAGCCAATTCCAAGTTACGCTTAATATCTTCTGCAGGAAGAGAACGACGTTCTAATTCAATAGATAAACCTAAAATGTATTCTCTAGCCTTCTCCAATGACTTATGAGCAAGTTCTTCATCCTCATCATTGTCAACACTCAATAATATTATTCTATAGATAACTTCACGGAACAATTCAATGGCATTTTCCAATTTGTTAGCTTTGAATAGTTTGAAGCCTTCATTCATCTTTTCAGAAATGATGCTAATGTCGGAAGTATATGGTAATACCTGATCAGGATCTTCGCAGTTTGAACGTATGTAACCTTCAATCGCAGGTAGTTCGTTCGGTGTACCAGCTACATAAGTTCTTGCACAATCAAAGGTATCTAAGAAAAACTTTCTCAATGGTTCAAATTCGGCAACACCAACTTGTTTATTCAAGGCTTGGCCAGCAGCTAAAAAGGCACCAGCTGCGGCTAAGACAGCAGGAAGTTTAGAGTTCTTAACCCATTGAGCAGTTTCTGAGCTTTCTTCAGTTGGAATAGAAACTGCAATTTCACCCTCTTCTGCTTCCTTAGGTTCTTCTTCAATGTCTAGGTCTTCATCACCCAAATCCCAAGCCCCGTCATCTTCTCCAGCTAGCACATCATCATTAAATTCGGTCTCAGTTTCTAGTTCATTAGCAACCACATCTTGTTCGGGGGACATCTCCTCATTGATTTCAAGAATCTCAACTTGGCCAGCGATAGCTTTTTCGAAATATGTCAGTTCAGCAGCCTTTAATGGCCATTGTTTGAATGGTTCATTAATTGTTGGGGTCTTTACGTTATTCATGGATTTCATTTCGACTGGTAATGTAACATCTTGTTCATCAACTTCAGCCTTTTCCAAAAAGGAAGCTGCAGACGTTTCGTCACCATTAGACTTAGCAATAGCGTAAGCTAATGGTAAGGAGCCAGCTTCAGCAAAAATTCTAGCTCTGCTTGATAACGAGTTGTTGTAAAATGAGTTTAGAATCATACTGGAAACGTCCCCACGGTTTTCAGCAATTGTCTCCATCTTTGATAACTTAGCATTATCACCAGTCAATAGATATAAGAAAGACAACTTATCAAAGGCATGCTGAGTTTGATATATCATTTCTGACAAGCTTGTGTTACCTTGAGATAAAGCCTCTTGGTTCAATCTAATCCAGGAAGCAGAATCATTTAATTTCCTAGCTTCAAGTAAGGCAACATCCAAATTACCGGATTCAAGAGCCAAATCAAAACGTACACGAGGATCTTGAACAAACTGTAAAGCAATCTCTGGATAACCAGACTTTTGTAGATAGGAAATAATATTTTCACCGACCAAATTGGAGTTTTTAATGATTCGTAACACTTCTGGGAAGTTTTTGTTAACCAAAGCCTTTTTAAAACGGTATTCAGTTGGGTCAATTGTTAATGTTTCAACTTCACCTTCACGGTTCAAAGTGTAAACTGATTTGTCCTGAACCTTGGTAATATATAGAGTGTTTTCCAAAGTCTTGATAATACCTCTGTCACCATTTAACAAAGAGTATCTAATATGGTTTAAAGTGGAGTATATTAAGACACCAGAATCGTCCCAAGCAGCACTTTTGATTCTAATTGTTTCGTGCATAGAGTTAACTAATTCTAATTTCTTAGTGGCCAAAGTAATAGTGTGCTTACTCATCAAAGCAACATATTGACCATCATTGGACCAAGTGACGTATTTAACATTCTTTGCGCCAATAGAAGCCAGTTTTTTTCCTTGTTGTACGTCAAATAAAATAACTTCTCTTGATTGTAAAATTAAAATGGTGCCTGGACTACCGGCAACAATATCTTTAACAGGATCTTCAATTTTAATGGATTTGGTGGTTTTGTTTTCCAGATTACGAACTTCAATGGACTCATTAGACTTGTTGTAGACAACAAATCTGTTGCGCGCAACGAAAGTGGCAAACAAACCAGTATCTTCCAAAACACCCAATGGTTCGACAGCACCAGTTGGTTGCTTTGGTAATAGAACAAAAGCAAATTTGTCATTACCTTCATTGACTAACAGTGAGTTTTGAGATGGGTTATAAGAAATACTTCTAAAAGCACTCCAAATTTGACCAATATTCTTTAAGGAGGCGTATGGTAAACTTGAAACCTTCTTCTGATAGTTAAATGATTGTACTTCTTTGTTTTTATTGACGAAAAATAGTTGTTGTTGATGTATTGTACTACAGGGTCTTTCACGGTCTAACTTGAAAATCATGATACCTGAATCATGAGCAGCTCCAAATAAGTTGATGTTTGGATGAGCAGCAATTAACCAAAATCTATCATTTTCTCTTTTAAATTGTTTAACTGGAACTCTCTTATCTAAATCCCAAATTCTTAAAGTCTTATCCTCACCAGCAGAGAGAATTAAGTTTTGATGTGGATGGAAAATAACACAATCAACATTGTTGGTGTGGCCTCTACATGTATCAACTTCCCAAGCCTTAGTAGAGCTCATTCTCCATAGCTTAATCTGACGATCATCACCACCAGAGACAATTAATGGTAAAGTTGGATGGAAAGATGCCCAATTGACACCTCTAGTGTGTCCCTCAAGAATGAATTTGACAACGCAGTCACCAAATCCACCATCAAGTAAGTTTTGTTGAGCAATCATTTGATCTTCCATAGTCATAGAACCTGGTGCTGAATGCTTCTTTCTTAGGCCAGAAATATCCCATATTCTAACTGTTTCATCTAAAGAAGCTGATACAACTAAATCTTCAGTCGGGTGGAATTGAGCACACATGACAAAATGGTTGTGACCAGTAAGACAGGCGATTTCCTTACGATTTTGCCAATTCCAAATTCTAATGGTTTGATCATCAGAAGCTGAAATAATCCAAGGTAATTCATTATGAAAGAATACGGTACGGATATAATCTAAATGACCAGTAAACGTGTGTAAACATTTCATACTATTTAGGGACCAAATCTTGATAGTAGAATCATCACCGGTAGAGACAAAGATAGGTTGAGTTGGATGAAAGTCAACGCCACGGACAGGACCTTCATGGCCCTCAAATCTGTGTAATAGAGTACCCATTCTGTAATCCCATAATTGGATGGTTGAGGAAAACAATGCGACTAAGACCCACGGTCTAGATGGATGAAAGGCAATACCTTTAGCCCTCGTCGACTTTGATTCAAATTTAGTTAACATCTTCATCTTAAGAAAGTTTGCTTTATTGGTACTATTGTTGTTATTTCTAAATTAAAAGCTCTTTTTTGTAATACTTTGATTTGGTTTCCTTAGGTTATTTGATTATTGCTCAATCCGAAGGGTAATTCAATGAAAACAAAAATAAAATACTTTCTTTCGAACAAAAACAGAAATGAGTTAGCAAACAATGTTCAACCAATTGATTAGATTCAAGAAGTCTAGTTGTGTGAGGAATTATCTGTTACCTTGAAATCAACTGAAAAATCTCCTGTAGTTGAAATTGTTGTTTGGTGATCTGGCGTTTATTTGTTCGACAAAAAAAACATCCAAATGTAACTGTGCGGGTAACTATGACAGGTTATATGAATAGATAACATGGATATATATATATATATATATAAAGAGTATACTGAACAAATAAGGTAGATTATGATCGGAAGAGCAAACTAAACGACTTGCAAATTTTTCCCAATGGATTGTTTTCTTTTTGTGAGTTTGAGTTCGATGTTTGAGACAAAAGGGTTTCCTGTGGAGTTGTGTCGTTAATTGATTTTAAAATTTCTGTGACTGAACTAGTTCCTCCTTCTACTATCATTAGGTCTAAAGGCATTCTTTTATCCACTCTCTTGTGTAATTCTTGCTGAAATGTAGTATTTGTATTATTTTCAGTAGTTTTTTGATTCAAGATTTCCAAATTTTCTACAGTGTCACTATTACCAGAAGTTGTCCAACTATCAATTCTTGGAATATATTGACAATCCCAATCAAGTGAACTTTCAGTAAATTGTGGTCTTGTGTGTGGATTGTATTTCACTGTGATTCTATTCAAGTCAGTAATATCGATATGATTTTTGCTTCTTCTATCTTGTAAACAATTGAATATATTTTCTTGATATTTGTTTTGGAAAGGCTGTATACGCATATATTGTACTTGAGCAAAAAATTGATTATTTTGTAAAATATCAGGAGAATTTTCCCAATCAATCAAACCACCTGCCCAATTAATTGTTCCTGGATGATTACCTTCATTACCACCTGGCCAAATTGCAATCTCTAATCTTACTGGTGTTTGTGGATATTTAAATATTCCCAGCTGCGGATCCCATGTATCTCTCTTAAAGAGTGTTCTAATTACATTACCATCAATAATCCATTCAATTCTTTCTTCATTCCAATCAATTTCATAAGTGTGATAATTACTCCATATATTAGTGGTTGAAGCTAATCTTTGCATTCTTGTATAATCTAATTCACCTTGAAAATACCAATTAGTTTGTATTGTAAACAATTCACCACCCAAAAATTCAAAATCGATTTCATCACCAACTTGTGATATCAATACTATTGCTGTCACCACACCTTGACCTCTAGCTATTTTCATTCTTACGCCAGCTCTACCATATAAAAATAATTTACTTGAAGCAATTAAACTTCCTGTAGTTTTTTTAGGCATTGTCAGTAAGATATCACCTGTATTATCATCGAGTTTAGTGTGACCACTATATGTGAAATCGAATCTGCTAAGCATATTTAATGCAACATTATCACTATCGGTGATAAGGTAGCTTGAATGATGAATAAATCCTTTTTGATTCATTTGAATCTCTAAAGGTACCCAAAGGGAACTTCCAGCGGAGGTCAATTCAGTATCTTTCATAGCATATCTTTCAGAAGAAGAAGCAGAGAAAAGTAAATTATTATTATTTATTGAATTATGATCGAATTCAACTGAGAAAGGATACATAAACACTGGATTAGGTACACAGCTTTCGGAATTAAATGAAAACCTTGGATTACATCCACCAATACACATTGGTCCCGCACCACATTCACCATATGGTGAACAACATGGCCATTCAGGTGGACAGTGAGATATAACAGAACATGGAATAGAATTTTTTGGTTTAAACATTTCTGCATAGGATTGTGTAACCATCATAATCAGATACAAACAAATAATATTAATAGAAAGATGCATTTTCCAATAAATTTGTACAATAAAATCTATGTTGTGACACTAATCTCTATATGCCTTTTACCATCTAATTAAATAATGGCAAAGATATATAATCTTGATTCATCGTTACCAAATGTACTTCACAGTTTGCAAACACAAGATACTGTTTCCCAGGTCCACTGACGTCCCAGAGCTCGTAGCAGTAAAGATGTTTCCTCAAAGTGTCACAAAACCTGTACCATATCGACTATATACCAAAAAAAAACAAAAATAAAAAACTAAAAAGATGAAAACTAAGATAGTAGCTATCGATATACATACAGCAACAAGTAAACTAAAATAATCCTATCGAGGACCCACATAGAAGACTATACTTTAAGCTGCACCTTTAGTATTCATCTTTAACAACTTTCTTTACACCTCAAAATGGTGCACTTATTGAAATCCACATATTTCAACTCAGATTTTTATACTGAGCAAATATTGATTTTTCAATGAGCAAATATATTAAATACCGTGTCACATACAAAATTCTTGGTGCAGTTTCGAAGAACGACAGAGGCTTGATATTGTTATAGTTGTTCGAAGTTAAGTAAATTCAATAGCCAGTCGCATAATATGGATAATGTACCCAGTAATATAATTGCACCATATTATATGGTGCAATTACCAATGGTGATACACTTGTAATCCATAAAATGTAACGTGCTCAACCGATAAGTTTCAGGATTTTATTGCTATTAGTGAAATACATTTATTAACTGCAAGTGCTAATTCATATTCATATATATATTCAATATATATATACATTATGTGTGTGCTTGAATCGTTTCTTGTTTACTTAGAAGTAGAGTCATTTTGACATTATTTTGTTAGTATTATGGTTAATACTATAACAAGAGGGAGAAATAATATTTATCACTTGCTAAAAGATGAAAATTCATTTGCTATTGACATCATTATTAATGGTATTTGTACCCATCAGAGCGTCTGAACAATCTAGTGTTGCCCAGGCCTGTACTAGTTACTTAGCTTCACTTAACTGGAATTGTTCTTCTTCGCAATTGTCAGGTAAAAACAGTCAGGCGAGCTGTCTTTGCAAGAATAACAATTATATGAATTCAATGGCACTGTGTTTAACTACAGAGTCACACCATAAAAATGCTAGGATTGTAGCATATAATTACGTTTCAAAAAGTTGTAATAGTTCTACAGAAGGGAAAGTTAATCTTACTCCAGAGGATTGGAATGAAAAGTTTATCAATATCCATGACGCTAGAAACGTCACTGCAAATGATAAAAATCAAATTGTAAATGACACCATCATTCCCGATTATAAAGAATATCATTATTACCGTGATGGATATGCTCAATATGAATTGTTCAAATTGAGAAGTACATGGTTCGGCTGGGGATTGATTTTTTATTGGGTCGCTATTATTACTGTCGCTTCTGCTTTAAATATTAATGAGAGAATTTTTGGTTTTCATATTTTGAATTCCAATTTCATAAAAAGTCACATAACTATCCCATCTGTCTTTAAAAATTATAAAGAACGAACTTATCTGTTGTTTAAAGTTTTCGCCTTCAATTTCCCAACCAGATTAGATGCAATTATAGTGTGTGTATTTGTATTACTGACAATTGTCCTTACCGGTATGGGTTATGAAGATTTTCATTTCCCACATCCAACATTCAAAAACCAATATGAGATGAATGTGCGTCTTGTATCTGTTCGAAGCGATGTTATTTCAACAACTTTATTACCACTTATTTATTTTTTGGGTATTAGAAATAATCCAGTGGCAGCTATATCAGGTATCTCACTTTCATCTTTTAAATTTTATCATAAATGGATCTCTTATGTCTGTGTATTCCAGGGATTTCTTCATGCAATGTTACGTACTGGTTTGGCTGTCAGAAGAGGCAACTTTGATACCGTATCACAGAAATTGTATTGGAAATATGGATCTGCTGCAATGGTAGCTCTGATTTTACTATGTGTACATAGTGAGAAAATTGTAAGAGATTATGCCTATGAATTATTTTTAATTTTACACAAGCTTTTGGCCGTTTTGGTAATCATAGGTATGTACTACCATCTGAGAAATTTTGGTTATATGGGATTTATTTGGGCCATGATCGGTATTTGGGTCTATGATCGTGTTATGCGCATCTTTTGGATTGTCTTGAATGGTGGGATTAAAACTGCTACATTAACTGATTGTAAGCAAGGTGTTATTAGATTGAGTGTGCCAAAGTCAAAATATTTTAAATATCAACCTGGTATGTTCGTTTATGTCCATTTCTGGACAGCTGATGATTGGTGGTTTTACTCTTTGCAATCTCACCCATTTACAATTTTAAAGAAAGCAACTTTAGATGTTTCTAAGCCAGATAATTTGGTTATTTATTTCAAAGTTAATAAAGGTGTCACAAGAAGACAATTGGATAGACTTCGAAAGAGTGGTAAAAGTGACATTCAATGTAAGGTCCTCATGGAAGGACCATACGGTGCTCAATTACCTAAAATGACCAAAGTTAATAGAAATTATGTCGGTGTTGCTGCAGGTCTAGGTATCACAGCAGTATACCCTAGTCTTTTACAGATGGCTCGTAATTCTTCAAACTCAGTCGAAGGTACTGGCGAAAAGGAACCTCAATTCAACCATCAATTATATTGGATTATTAGTCATATGTCTCATTCAGAATGGTTCAAGGATGAATTGCAGAAGATAGCATCATATGGTTGTAAAGTAAATATTCTCTGTACCGGGAGTAAGATAGGTGAGGAATATATCGATTCAGAATCTCAAAACTCATCTGAAAGTCTTGTGATCACTAGGGAAGATAACGAGAAAATCAACATAGAAATATTGGATTCTAGACCTGAACTTTCCATTTTATTAACTACAGAGATTCATAACTCTCAACTAGAATCAACTGATATCACTTTCGTCACTTGCGGTCCTTCCGCTTTCAATGATGATATTAGGTATGAAATGTCACATGCAATAACTAAGGGATTAACCATTGATGTCAGTTTTCAGGAAGAAAGTTTTACTTGGTAATCTAAGCTTACTTTTGTTGATCCTATCATACCTGAATAGTTTAATCTTCGCATATATTCTAGTTTAAATACAGTAGATGTAACAAACCCTATTTTCTTAGAGACATGAACTTCAGAAGTTGCCCAGTATCATCCGAACTGTTGTATACTCAATATAAAGATCTTTCGGATAGGAACTATAATCACTTAGCTCCTAGAATGTGTACTTAAAATCGATATTATTTATTTTATATGCTATATCCGCTTATATGCTAAATGAAAAAAAAATCACATTTATGGGTTTTACTGTCCATATCCGCATATGATTAGTTTACTTCATCCTCACTGCTATCAGTATTATTTTCTTGATGTTTTTTTTCCATAGCCAAAAGCTCAGTCCATTTGGATGCTAATTCCTTGATGGCAGTTGGGTCAAGACTAGCATCAACGATATCCTTCGGAAGTTGATTTTCTGAATGTTCCTTGCACGCAAATCTACCAACATTATTCTCTAGCACTAAGCGCAATTCATAATCCTCTTCCTCATTGTCAGTGTTGATTTCTTTTGTTATTAATTCGTTCCATGAAAACATAAGTGGATCGGTAACTCTCGAAAATGGGTTGATGTCAATCAAAAACACTTTATCAAACGGTCTTGGGATATATAAATCTAAGACAAAATTGTCACTAGCAAAAGTTGGTATAACGACGTCTTCTACAAAATTGTCAATTGAATCCTTGAGAGTATCTTCCAAAGGTTTCAAGTAATCGTAGAAATTCAAATCACGTTGAGTCGCACCTACAATTTGTTTATTTTTAATGAATACTCTGAACTCTAGTGCCGGGTTTATGTCGAACCATTGCCTTAGCACAAGCTCGTAAGTTGGTTTGATTTCAGTTTTATCAACACAGTCGTCAAATGCATGTTGTAAGTCGTGCATAATATAATTGGATGCATTTAAAAGCAAATACAACTCGTTGACTTCGTGGCATTTCATCGAGTTATTTGGCAAGATCCATGTGGCGTCTTTTGGTGCTGACCAATTTAATTTAGGGGTTACGGGACCTAGTTCCTTCAAAGTTTGCTTCAAAGTTTGATGAAATTCTGGGAAATCTTTCAAAGGTTCAAGTTTTGGTGCCTGTCCCTCTTCTGAGTCGCCGCCATCTGATTCCTGCACATCGTCTTGCTCCCAATCACTGTAGTCATTCTCTTCATTCTTTTCAATTGAACCTGTATAAAATGATTGTGTGTTGGTTTCATGAGGCAATTTGATACCATCTTGTTCTAAATATTTGATGAAGTTTTCTGGGACTGGTTTAATTATTCTTGATTTTGGAATATACTTGCTAAACAATGGGTACCAATTGGAAAAACTGCAGTTTTCGATCTCTTCTACCGTTACAGGTAAATCAGAAAGGGTTGAATATCCAGCAGTCATTTTGATATGTGTCTTTCACAGCTTCTTATCTGTACTACTCAAAAATGAAAAATGTTTCATTTTATACCAAAATCTTAAAATTTCAGCTCATCGCTTACATAATATATTTATGGTAACAAAACTGGACAAACTGAGGAAACTGAAGAAAACGGTGACTCGTTAGATATATGACATATGCATTATTATTTACAATTACACTTTACTTAATACGAGCAGTGGAAGCTGATGTTTTCAGTAAAGTCACTGCGTTCTTACTTGTAGCATAAGAAATACCGCTGAGTAATGTGGTAGTACCAACGATATATCCTAGCCAAGTGAAAGACTTCTGAATCAATCTTGTCTCACCTTCTTCTATCTCATTTTCTTCCTTCCTATCTCCATTATTACTGTCTTCATTTAACATGAGTATCACCACACCCATTCCCAAATAAATCATTTGTAAGAACGTATTCCATTTTGATATAAGTGATGGTTTTACTAATACGCTTGGAAACTTGAAGAAATTCCAGTAAGAGTTCCAATCTACCTTTCCATACACTTTTTTCATACTTGTGAACCTCAAGACTGCAGCAGCTGCTACAAGTCCTACATCTCTACCCAATATCAGTGTTGCGATTGGAATAGGTATTAACTGCGGTCCTCCGGGTATAGTCAATGCTAATGTAGTCACCAACATGAGGAGTTTGTCAGCCATTGGATCTAAAATCGTACCTGCCACTGATTTCAAATTATACTGTCTAGCAACGTAACCATCTAGAAAATCTGTGACACAGCAGTAAGCAAATATACCAAGAGCTGGTGTTAAATTATGGTTTATTAAACAATGTCCAAGAAATGGTGTTGCTAATATACGTGAAAATGTGAGTACATTGGGCACTGTTACCAGTTTTGCTGGTGGTGAAGAAGTGGTAGAGTTTTCACGTTTTGTTATGATACATGAAGTCCCACTGCTTCTAGTTGAGTAACGACAGCTCAACGAAAACAGATTGTATCTGCTAGCTTTACTTATCGAGGGCACCATTAGTTTTGTGCGAAAGGGTAACCTATGCATGATCTAATCAGAACTATATAGTGTTGTTTTCTGTTTTTGACTGTTTCTCAGTCAACATCAATTCCAACTTTCATAAAGCGAGCTTCGAAATTCTTATAGCAATAAAATGACGAGAGTGAATTGATGCTATGGTTATTTCAGAATATGTCAAATAAGTTTCGCATAAAGAATAACAATTACTATCTATATGTATGTAAGTGTGTAAGACTTGTATCATATATATTTCATAATCAAATCAACCAAACATCTTGGATAGAGATTTCTTCTGCTTTTCAATTTCTTTCTTAGCCTTGGCTTTTGTGTCCTTAAGAGCCTTTTGAATGGCAGCATCACCTGGATGAAATGTGAGAGCCATTTCCAAATCAGTAATGGCCATGTCTGTGTCATTGACATGGGCATAGGCTAAACCACGACGGTAAAGAGCTTTAGCCTTAGCTAGATCATCAGCAGCTTCGGCGTAGAGAACTTCAGAGGCTGCTAAAAGAACTGTTCTAGTATCATTCAATTTCAAAGCACATAAAGCAATATTTGATGGAATGCTAACTTTTAACAAATTAATCTTTTCCATTTGATCCTTTGGTAAATCCTCTGGGAAGTATTCCTTTAAGAATTTGTCACATTTTTGGTACTTTTGTAAAGCAACCTTGTAATTTTGTTTCTTGAATTGATCAGTACCAATACTTTTGACAAATTCAATAGCTTTCATGACACTATCAAAATTTTTTAAATCAACTTTGGAGTCATCCTTTAGTTGGTCCTCGTAGTTATCACCGTATTCATCAGTTGGAGTCTTTTCTGCATCAGCTGGAACCACATAATCATCTGGCAGAACACCACAATCAGTAATCTTGACTTCATGTAGTGGTTTATCGTTTTCCTTGTCAGTTTGTTGAGCTTCGATCAATCTAACCAACCTCTTTCCCTCGATAACTTTACCAAAAACGACATGTTTACCATCCAAATGAGGAGTTGGAACACAAGTGATGAATACTTGACTACCATTTGTATTTGGGCCAGCATTGGCCATAGATAGCAAGTATGGTTCATCGTGCTTATGCGTGAAATTCTCATCCTCGAACTTCTCACCGTAAATAGATTCACCACCAGTACCGTCACCACGAGTGAAATCACCAAATTGTAACATGAAGTCTTTGATGACTCTATGGAAGGTGGATCCCTTGTATGAAAGAGGAATAGATGGATCCGAGACACATACGCCAGTATCACCTTTGCACAATGCTAAGAAATTGGCACATGTCTTTGGTGTTGTGTCATTGAATAGTTCGAAAACAATACGACCCTTTGGGACACCGCCAATTGAGATATCAATGTATGGTTTGGACATTTTAAACAGTTTGTTGTGTTTGTTCAATGGTAAATTGTAAAAGAATCAACAATTATATAAGCAAGGTTTTTTTTTTTTCATTGGAAAACTATGAAGATAGTTAAACAAGTATATAGAAATATGTACATCTGTGTGTGTGTGTGTGTGTGTGTAGGTGGCATGAGTGGACTATGTAATTTTTGAGAGATTTTATACCAACGAAGATAAATCACTTCAAATCCTTTCTAACATCCTTCATATCTCTGTTAACAGTACTTACTCTTTCACTATTGCCAAACTTTTGCCAACACTCTCTAAATGCGTTCATCTCAGCCATACATTGTCTCCAATCATTTGTCTCAGCATGACATAATTGTAATGCCATATTTTCTACATAACAACCAGTTTCACTGATCCTTGTATCCCAAGTATCTGGATCAGTATCTTCTTCAATCTCCCTATATTGCTCGAGGGCTTCTTTGTAATATTTCGAATGTTCTTTATCCTCCTGTGTCATTCTGTTGAACAATTGCAATTTTGTTTAAACCAACGATCCCTTTCTGTCACAGTGTATATATTCTCTTTTATATGCAGATTCCAGCTGCCGTTTCAATAATGAGCAATATATCTACGCAACGACATAATATCTGTCTGATCTTCTTCTCTTGTGTACACACAAATAAGCAAGACAGTTAGGCACTATACACTACCAAATAACATGCTACATGCTACAATTCAACCAATCTTCTGTATGAACTACATAGTATAGTACTTACTACTTATATTCTGAATATTACATCATTCTCTACGACACTCTTAGACAACTACTCTTCTCTCTCTTTTATCCACTTTTACCATCAGCATTCCATTTGCATATGCTTACTGTACCAAAGTAACAACTCAAGAATCCCACACCAAACAAAAAAACACAAATTGTAACAATTCAAGCTTCACTGATCATTTTCTTCTTTCTTATATCCTTGTAAGAAAATGCCACCTTTGCGAAAATCAAATATTCGTTGTTTCAACGGTGAAAATTTAAATTGAAAATGTTTTGGTGTCTAAATAAACAGTTCAATAACTTACAAAATAACTAAAAATACAAGCTGTTAAAGTAGCCCTTTACTCTGTTTACAGTCAGTCAATCAGTATCTATTTACACAAAACTTTTAAATTTCTGAGTTTTACAGGCTACTTTTCCCTATTGCTGTATCCACAATAAACTAACTCCAACCATATAGAATAAAGGAGGTATAAAAAATCAGCAATATATACGTTATTTAAGACTTTTGATATTATATTACAGTCATGGTTAAACTAGCTGAGTATAAGAGAACGGCTACATTTGCTTGGTCTCACGATAATATACCAAGAATTGTAACTGGTACTGTCTCTGGCACAATTGATGCAAACTTCTCCAGCGATTCAACCATAGAATTATGGTCTCTTTTATCTACAAAAAAGGATAAACCAATGGCTTCTCTTAGCGTTGACGCCAAGTTTAATGATTTGGATTGGTCTCTAGATGATAAATTAATTGCTGGTGCTCTAGATAATGGATCAATCGGTTTCTACGAAGTATCAAAAGATGATTCAGAGATTAAATTAGTTTCTAATTGTTCAAAACATACAGGTCCTATTAACACAGTTACATTCAATAACAAACAGCCAAATTTGTTGGCTTCTGGTGGTGCTCATAATGGTGAAATCTTCATTTGGGATACTAATAAATGTACAAATAGCTCAAGTAAGACTTATTCACCAACTTTACCTGGTGTTGCAATGACTCCAATGGGTGAAATCAAATCCATCGCATGGAATCAATCTTTAGCTCACGTGTTCGCATCCGCTGGTACTACAAACTATGCCTCCATTTGGGATCTAAAGGCTAAGAAGGAAGTTATTCATTTATCTTATACATCGCCAACAAATGGCTTGAAACCAACATTAAGTGTTGTCGAATGGCATCCATCTAACTCTACTCGTGTCGCCACCGCATCTGGTTCAGATACTGATCCAGTTATTCTAATATGGGATTTAAGAAACGCAAACACTCCGTTAACCACTTTGGAACATGGTCATACAAAAGGAGTTCTTTCCTTAGATTGGTGTAACGGGGACGAAAATTTATTATTATCTTCTGGTAGAGACAATACTGTTTTATTATGGAACCCAATCAAAGCTACCCAATTAAGTACATTTCCAACACGTACCAATTGGTGTTTCAAGACCAAATTTGCTCCAGAAGCACCAGATATCTTTGCCAGTGCATCATTCGATTCTCGTGTCGAGGTTCAAACATTACAAAACTTGGTTAATACCCTTGATGCTGAAGAAAATGAAACGAAGAAACAAGAATCTGAGACTGATTTTTGGAATCATGTCTCTCAAGAACAAACTATTGAAAAACCAATAATCACAGAACTACAAGCACCTAAATGGTATGGTGACCGTTCCCCAGCTGCACAATGGGCATTTGGTGGTAAATTAGTAAGAATCAATGCAGATGGTACAGGGGTCGATATTACGAAGCCTGCTATTAAGGGATTTGAACCTAATGCAATTCTTAGCGAAGCTCTGAAGACTAGGGATTTCAAACCATTAATCAATGGTAGATTAGTTAAGGGGATCGATAAAACTAACGAAGAAGATTGGACTCTTTTAGAAAAGCTTTCTATGGACGGCAAGGAGGAATTTTTGAAGGAAGCATTCAGTTTTGATGACGAGCAAGAGGAAGTAGATAATTCAAAAGAAATCAAGGAAGCTGATGATGGTGAATTGTTCTTCTCAGAGATCGAAACTAAGTTTGAACCAAAGGGTCAATTCAAGTTATCGGAAGGTAATGAAGAAGCCATCTCAAAGGATTTAATAAGTGGTAACTTAGTTGGTGCCATTTCCAAGACTTTGAAAATGGATCTGTTAATGGAAGCACTTATTATCGCTTTAGACTCTGATGATGCCAATTTGAAGAACATTGTTAAAAACGCTTATTTTACCAAATACGCAAATGAGTCTTCTTTATCGAGAATCCTTTACAGCACATCCAGTAAAAACATTCACGATATGATCGAGAACCTAGATATCAATCAGTGGAAATATGCGATCAAAGCCATTTATAGTTACTTTGGTGATGATCCTACAAAGAGAAATGAACTGTTGGTGGAATTTGGTGATAAATTATTATCCAATGGCAAGAGACAAGACGCTATGATGTTATACTTAGCCGCAGATAATATGGATAAGGTATCTGCTATTTGGATTAAAGAGTTTTCCAAATTAGAGGATGTATTGATGGCACAAAATAAGACTAGTTATGAAGCACATTCTGAATGTCTTACTGAATTTATTGAAAAATTCACTGTCTTATCCAGTTTCTTAGCTGGCTCCTTAGATATTGAAAGTGAAGAATTGGTTTCAAAATTTTTAGAGTTTGTTAATTTAACTTCTGCCACTGGTGATTTTGATTTAGCAAGTTTGTTCTTGCACACTTTACCAAATGATAATAAAGACGTTTACACTGAAAAAGAACGTGTTTCAATTGCTTCTGGCAAAGCACTAACTGGGACTACCTCTAGTAATAGAAACTTTATTTCTACAGGTGCCGCAAGAAAGCAATCAAGGTATTCTGTTGGTAATAATCCTCCACAATTTCCAGGCTTCGTTGCTCCAGCAATGCCAAATTCATTAGGTAACGTCCAGTCCGGTCCGGTCTCATCTCAGCCTCCAAATAATTTTGCCCAACCAATATCTGCTAACCTAAACAGAGTGCCATCTGGCAGAACAGGATCTCCATTACCAACTATGCACGGTGGGGTTCCTTCGGTTCCCACAGGCCCTGGTAGAACATCACCTTTTGTTTCTCATATGACTAATTCTGCAGCTAACCAAGTACCAACTTCTGTGTTACGTAAAAACATTCCACATGGGAGTCAACCTGATGAGAATAGATATGCACCACCTGCTGCTGTTACTCAACCAATGAACAATAAATATGTAACTCAGGCTACTCAATCATTTATGCAACCTCAACACAATCCTTATGCTGTTACTGATGTTCCAGTCAACCCACAAGCAAGTACATACATTCCAAATGCAACTAACTTGCCTGCATTCGCCTCTATGTCACAAAGCGCTGAACCACCAATGTCTCAAGATAATTTTGTTGCACCACCACCGCCACAACATTCTCGTATGAATGGTGTTTTATCTGGTCAAAAACCACATTTAAATAAAAAGGCCAACGATGGTTGGAATGACTTACCATTGAATGTTGATGAAAAACCATCTCGTGCTAGAGCCGTTTCTGTTGCACCAGTTACTATTGGTTTGAATGTAGATGGTTCAGTGTCTCCTGTCGTTGCTGCAAAGAGTGGTTTCAGTACGACTCCAAGAGTTCCAGTCAGTTCTCCAGTTGCGTTACCACCAAGGTCAAGGTATGCTAGAGGCAATGTCTCCAATGTCACCGATGGATCTGCTACTGTTCCAGCCAAGGTGCCATCTAATCCATATGCTCCACAAGTTAGCTCTATGCCACCAAGTTCACAGAATGCTGCTAACTTATATGCCCCTCCATCTTCTAGTATGCCTCCAATGAATTTGACTCCTCGTACTCAACCTATGAAGTCTACCACATCTCAAGGAGCTGTTCCAGCTCCAGTGGGTCCTCCTCCAACCAGCTCTAAGAAAAAATCTAAGAGGGCTGGTAACGTTGAAACTGCAAGTAGTATGCTAGAGTCATTCCAAAGCACATTACCATCTGCAGTAGCAAAGTCAGAAACGTCTATTTCAGCTGTTGGACAAAAACCGGCTATCAACACCGCACTACAGTTCAATGGTAATACTGTTAATGCTCCTCCTGCTACCACAGAAGCTGTTCCAAGCCTAGTTAATCAAGATCAAGTACCTGTAACTACTCCTGCTGCTGGTATTCCACTTGATCAACAGCCGATCGTTGATTTCTTAAAATCTGAATTAGTACGTGTCACCCCATTGATTCCTCAAGAATACTCAAAACAATTGAAAGACTGTAATAAGAGACTTCAGATTTTGTTTAACCACCTTGAAAGACAAGATTTGCTTACTGAGCCAACCATCGCAAGACTTCATGAGTTAACGAACTACCTCAGGGAAAAGAAGTATGCCGAAGCCATGCGTATCCATGTTGATATTGCCACCAATCATGCCCAAGAAGGCGGGAATTGGTTGACAGGTGTCAAGAGACTAATCAATATTGCAGAGGCCACCTCCAGCTAAACAAGACTTCCGAATCATCATCTTATATAGTACTCACCGTTGTATATTGTAAAGTATATTATACATATATATTTTACCGAGATTGAATCAAAGCTCAAGGCGTCATTTTTCTCACGCAGAAATCTGGGGAAAAATGCAAGCCGTTGATTTTAAATATAACGCAAATTGGTCGTTGTGGAGTCATATTTAATCTATTTTAACACTCCCAGGCAACAAGTTTTCTGCTATCGCATTCTATTACTATTAGCTGTTGTTCAGATTATCAATTACAGTTTACATATACATACACATTGACTGTTAAGCAAGAACATTATATTATAGTTTGCAAAAGTATCGCACATGAACTCAAGAAAGGCATCTCAACATTAAAACTTATTTAAAATTTGATCAAGAAACAAGAAATACAAATAAGAGCAAACCGTATTACGTATACATACCATAATGGATTCTATCCATACTATCGCTGACGATGAAACAGTGAAGAGAGGTTTTCTTCGAGGAGCTGTGCAAATGGTATATTCCAAGATATCAAATGCGCAGAAGAAGGGACAGCACAAGAGGAAACCAAAATCAGCCAGTGTAGAAACCGAAGAACCTTATACAAATTCTTCTGGGGAGACTAATGTACAACAGGATTGTTTACCTGAGAATGAAAAGGCAAACTCTCCTGTTATGGCATCAGGTGTAAGCTCTGAAATGAATGCAATATTTTATCCGGGGGAGGATATAGAGAACCAATGTAGCAGTGATTCGAGCACTAAAGATGAATTACCAATGATATTTTCACAACCCCCGTCACCGCAGTCGAATGTAATGTCCATCCTCGTGGGTGTTTTCGTTACAGTAGGTGGGTTTCTTTTTGGATATGACACAGGGTTGATAAATAGTATAATGGATATGCCATACGTATTGGAACATCTGGCACCAAATCATGTATCATTTACAGCAAGTCAAATGTCTATTTTGGTATCATTTCTTTCATTAGGAACATTTTTTGGTGCTTTGTCTGCACCATATATATCAGACCTATATGGAAGAAAGATGATAATCACCTTGAGCACTGCAATTGTATTTTCGATAGGAAACTCACTTCAAGTTGCTGCTACTCGAATGGCATTATTAGTGGTTGGGAGAGTTATATCAGGGTTTGGTATCGGCCTGATATCAGCTACGGTCCCATTGTATCAAGCAGAAACAGTTAACAAAAACTTAAGAGGTTCTATTGTTACTACATATCAGTGGGCTATTACGTGGGGATTATTAGTATCAAGTGCAGTTGCCCAAGGAACGCATGGTAGAGATGATCCATCTTCATATAGAATACCCCTAGGATTACAATATATTTGGTCTAGTATTCTTTCTATAGGCATGTTTTTTCTTCCGGAAAGTCCACGTTATTACGTATTGAAAGATGATCTAACCAAAGCTGCAGAATCATTATCATTTTTAAGAGGCGTCCCCACTTTGGATTCTGGTTTATTGGAAGAATTAGTAGAGATCAAAGCAACATATGATTATGAATCATCAGTCGGATCCGCTACCCTTTACGATTGCTTTATTTCAACAAAGAATAGACCTAAACAAAGATTGAGAATATTCACAGGTATTGCAATTCATACCATTCAACAATTTTCAGGTATCAATTTCATATTTTATTATGGTGTTAATTTCTTCAATAAGACAGGTCTCGACAAAAGTTATATCATTTCGTTAATCACTTATGCAGTAAATGTCATCTTCAATGTCCCTGCGATGTTTTTAGTGGAATATATCGGTAGAAGAAAGATTCTAATTGTAGGTGGTATACTTATGACAATTGCAAATTTTATTGTTGCTATTGTTGGTATCTCTATAAATACGGTCGTTGCTAATAAAGTAATGATATCATTTATCTGTATGTTTATCGCATCCTTCTCTTCAACCTGGGGAGGTGTTGTTTGGGTTGTTTCAGCTGAATTATATCCATTAGGGATAAGGTCCAAATGCACAGCTATTTGTGCCGCTGCTAATTGGTTGTCCAATTTCATTTGTGCTTTAATTACACCATATATTGTTGACACAGGTCGTCATACTTCTAGTATGGGCACTAAGATATTCTTCATCTGGGGTAGTATAAATGCATTAGGTGTTATTGTGGCATATCTTACTGTTTATGAGACGAGGGGTTTAACTTTAGAACAAATTGATGAATTATATGCAAAGTCTTCTACTTCTGTTTCTTCTGGTAAATGGAATAGCATGATTAGGAATCATTCCTTAGCAGCAATTGCTTCGAATAGGGAAATGTTGGAAGAATATGCATATGGTATAGTTCCAAGTGAAGGGAACAGTTCCCGATTTTGTTCAAACGGTAACACATCAAATAAAGCAACTGCATATATGGCACAATCTAATGACACTTCATATTATAACCACGCCGTTAAGTGTTCCAATACCAATAATGATATTTCAAACAACATATCACAGCATATACATCAAAATTTCACATCTTCTTATCCAAGAGATGGAAATTCAATGAATCTTCAAAGTAAAGTCGCCACAGATTATGAAACTGAGACACAACAATCATTACCTAATATCAATCAAATGTCTCTGGTCTCTCAAGATATAGAACTTGATGATATTGAAAATACACATATGGATTTAGGTAATGGGTTAGGGTTGGATAGTTATAAACGTGGGCCATCTTCAATTTCAGCCCAAACGAGTGAAGAAGGTAATTATCAGACTGATGATTGTTACTCACAGAATATAAATAATGGTTCCAACTTTTCACCCAAAATAAAAAAGAATACATCTGTCATGGAGAATGTTTTCTCTGAAGGTTACGATAGTAACTACGTTGATCTGGGTTACGGGCTAGGTTTGAATACCGTTAATAGAGGTCCGCCATCCATGCTCTCAGATTCAAGTGAAGAGATTGATTATGCTGCATTTACAGAGTACGATACTGAAGATAACCATTCCTCTCATAGTGGTAGAAGAATCAACGATTATATGGCACTTTTAATGCATCACGTTTCGCATACACATTCAGATTCAAACTCTAGCAGCAACTAATGATAGACTTTTTAATTCTGCTATTTGTATAGCATAGTACATACACTTTTAATAATGATAATATTATATTTAATGCAAGAACACGTTTAACAAATGGACAAACACGGCTTTAGTAACTAAAGAGTCTCATACAGACTACTATCTTTTCCTTTCAATGTGATGCTCTGTTTGATTCTGATCAGTTAACGTTGTAGTTCAGATTGGTGTCAACTTTTGCAGCCTGCGATGCGGGAAAATTTTAGTCAACAGGAAATTTGGCGCTATTTAATGGTTGAATTTATATGTGTCAAGAGTAGAAGTTGACTTGCAGTAGCGAGTTATTTGTTAGGATTAGCTTGCATAGTGGGATTTGAAACCGTTGCAGTAACCACATTTCAATAAATTTTATTATATTTGGTTCAAAGAAAGGAATTGCCACGAATCTCGATAGAAGCACAAGCAGAAATGAGTAAAGTAGACACACATACACATTTAACTAAAAACAATCAGTACATAGCCAGTGGGTCCGATTTTCATCAACCACCTGCTGAGGCCTACAGAATGAAAGGTGGGAGTGCCAATACAAAACTTAGAACAATCAAGGCTATTACGACAGCTGTCATGATTGATAATGAAAAGAGAGAAAAAATTGTTAGAGAGAGCAAGAATAAAGAAGAAACAGGTTCGTTTTGGAGTGAAAGTAGCATGAATCATTTCCAGTATCTTTGGTACAAAGCATTGTTAGTCGTATTGTATTTAATTTATGGGACATTTAGATACGGTCAATATCAATTGAATAAATTCAAGTTGAAAATATTTGACATTATTTATAACCCATCAAATACTCCACAATTGATTAGGCAGGATGTTGTCAAATTGAATAAGATTCCAAAAAGGCTAGCCGCTATTCTAGATGTGAAACCAGTTGGTGATGTTGGTGGTGGTTTAAAAGGTCTTATGAATGATGGTAGTGAAGTTGTCTGTTGGACTGTCTCAGCAGGAGTTAAACATTTAATTCTATACGACTTTGACGGGTTTCTTCAAAAGAATGTAAATGAATTTAATGAGGCAATTCATGCCAAGTTAGCTGAATATTATGGTCCAAGTAATGTTCCAAATTATGCCATTAGAATTCCACATACCAACAAAGTCTACTACAGTAAAGATATAACCGATGAACAAGAACGAGAACAAGAACATACAGTTGACCAAAATCATGATGAAGAAGAACAGAATGAAATACCTAAAAAAAAGAGAAAGATTGCCATTGAAATTTCTCTTTTATCCAACAGGGATGGCAGGGAAACTATTGTTGATTTGACTAGAACTATGGCAGATCTATGTGCTCATAACGAATTAAAAGTATCCGATATTACTATGGAATTAGTCGATTCTGAATTGACTCAATTGGTTGGATCTGAACCAGACCTGTTATTATATTTTGGTCCATCATTAGATATTCAAGGATTTCCACCATGGCATATTCGTTTGACAGAATTTTATTGGGAACAAGACAACAACAATGTAACATACGCTGTATTTATAAGAGGACTGAAACAGTTTGCTGAGTGTAAGACAAACATTGGCAGGTAGTGCATGTTTACTTGTTTTCAAACACCTCATCGCATTGCATTTCTACGCTGCATCATCGCAACAAGTCATATATATAACTATAGCTATAAAAGAACATATCTGTAATATCCTACATCTAGAGAACAAGATTTTGGACTCAAGAATCAGAATGACAGTGTTTATAGTGAATCACCTTCGACGATTGATATTTCTAGACTCTCGTTGCTTTTGTATGGCATTATTTACTATTACACTACAATGAACATTACAATTCAAAAAATTTAGTCGATTATTTATACAGATAACTAAATTTCTATGTATGTTACAACTATTCTCACTTTTTTATTTGATATTCTTAGTTAAAAGTGAAATCCTACTATTTTCTATTTTCTGTTTGTTATTTTCAAAATGGAATTTCCGAAACTTTCAGAAAATTTTGGTCAAAATTTCAATATCATATTTGTGAAAACGTAGTCTGATAATATCTCACAGGGTTAATTTGTTGTTAGTTTCAAATAGAATAGAGAGAACTCCAGATCAAATATCAATAATAAAAAAAATCAGCAGAGATGGGTATGTTTGCTTCGAGATTGTTTAGTAGTCTTTTCGGCAATAAGGAAATGAGAATTCTTATGGTCGGTTTAGATGGTGCTGGTAAGACTACAGTTTTATATAAACTAAAGTTGGGTGAAGTCATTACTACAATTCCAACAATTGGTTTCAATGTTGAAACTGTCCAATATAAAAACATCTCATTCACTGTTTGGGATGTTGGTGGACAAGATAGAATTAGATCCCTTTGGAGACACTACTATAGAAATACCGAGGGTGTTATCTTTGTTATTGATTCTAATGATAGATCTCGTATTGGGGAAGCTAGAGAAGTTATGCAAAGAATGTTAAATGAAGATGAATTGAGAAATGCTGTTTGGTTAGTCTTTGCTAATAAACAAGATTTACCAGAAGCTATGTCCGCTGCTGAAATTACTGAAAAGTTAGGATTGCATTCTATCAAGAATCGTCCATGGTTTATTCAATCTACTTGTGCTACCTCTGGTGAAGGTTTATACGAAGGTTTGGAATGGTTAAGTAACAATTTAAAGAACTCCTCATAGATTCTGTAATTCTACAACATTATTTTTTTTAATCGAACTACTATTACTATCTACGACATTTTTGTTTTATCTTCCAATGCTTCGTTCTACTATTGCAAAAATTATGCTAATAATATATTGTGAAAAGACTCTGTTACCTTATTTTCTTTCAATTTATATCTAGGACTTTCTGAGTTATACTATCTTATTGTAACGTGTCAACTTTTTTCATTTTGCAAGTACAGTAGGAAAAAAGAAGACTCAATCAAAATGTATATACATATGTAATTGACAAAATATACTATAAAGTACTAGGTACACAATGTATGATAATTTGTATAGGTCTAAAAACAACCATGGTTAGTTGTACCATCATTTGTTCAAATAAAAACTTCGACCCGGGATTCAAAATTACTGATCCAAACAAAAAGACCAAATTGAATCAAATCTTGAAATCAAACAAATACCATATCTTGTGTCTTCAACATGACAGACAATTTGGTTAAACGATAGGCTTTCAACATAGCAACTTTATTGTACAGTAATTTTATATTAGTTGCAATTGAAGACTGTTTTACACCCGTGCATTTACACAACCGTGAACCAATTTATATTTTTATTTGAAAAATAATATTTTTTTGCGTCATCTGTAAATTTCAAGAAACATTCCAGCGTCGAGCAACGATCGAAATTTTCCAAAAATTTCAATGAATATTCACATAGACATAAGAAATTGAAGCAATATTTTATAAGAGGTTTCGTTCATTAGAATAGAAACGTACGTTAAATAATAGTTAAAAATGGTATGTGAATAGGCGATTTATGACAGATTTAAGGCAGAATCTATTGCCAAAATAAACCAGCTCAAGGTATTTTCTGGAATATATGATTACTAACAAAATTATGAAGATAAGGTATCTTGTATGATACTTCATCTCAATTTTCAAAATAGGCTGGTGTTAAATCTTACGAATTAAGAACTAAATCTAAGGAACAATTAGAATCCCAATTAATTGACTTAAAGAAGGAATTAGCTGATTTAAAGGTTCAAAAATTATCTAAGCCATCTTTACCAAAGATTCACACTGTTAGAAAGAACATTGCTCGTGTCTTAACTGTCATTAACGAACAACAAAGAGAAGCCGTTAGACAATTATACAAGGGTAAGAAGTACCAACCAAAGGATCTAAGAGCTAAGAAGACTAGAGCTTTAAGAAGGGCTTTAACTAAGCACGAACGTTCTCAAGTCACTTTAAAGCAACAAAAGAAGCAAATCGCTTTCCCACAAAGAAAGTACGCTATCAAGGCTTAAGAATCTTGATTAGTTCAGTAATTAAACATATATACATATTTTATATCACTTAAACTTATTACCTTTCTTCTATCAAATGGAATGAACAACGTTTTCAATTTGCGTATGATTCATTTTTCTACAAAATCGTAATTATTATATACTGACTCTCATTACCTTTATTCGTTTGATCTCTCTTGTCTCTTTTTATGTTTATAATCAGTGATTCTCTGTTTTAATGCTTCGTTGGGTATAACATCTTCTAATTTCAATGGCATTCTGTTAAAAGGATCGGTCGAATCACTCAGTAAATGTGCTTTAATGGTACTTCTATCAATATCAACCTTTGAAGTTGGTAAAGTAACAGGATCCTTCATGATTGTGTACATTAATGGATCCAGGAATTCATCTGGTGCATCACCATAATCTAAATCCTCTTCAGCTTCAGCTTCTTTCATTTCCTGTGCTTTTTGAGCAAAAGCAGTTAATGTGGTGCAAAATTCATGGGTGGCTAGCCCAGTTCTCACGCCAAGGATTGTAACAGCTTTTTCAAATAAGACCTTTTTAAAAGATCTTGTATCCCTAGCAACTGCACGCAAGAATTCGTCTTCTTTGGCTAAATTGATATAAATAGTGCAAAGAGCCTTCAACAAAGATTTTGGGTCGAATTGATATTGTTCAGGATCCTTAACCTTCAACTCAACACATTTGGGTCCAACTAAGGATTCTAAATTGTAATTTAGCATGCTAGCTAATCTGTCCGCAATCTCTGGCTTAACAAATGCGTTTGGAATATCTTTACTGTATAATTCAAATAAGGTCATAGATTTAGCTGCTAGTCCGCAAGATGACTTTGCTTGCCTTTGAGCTGCAGCATATCTTGATCTTAAATCATCTTCTGAGGCATCTGGATTTGCTGCTTGGTATGTTGCAAAGTTATTTAATTGGTTACCAATATTATGAACCTCCATCAAATTACTTAAACCTTCATCCAAAAGGAATGTTAAGTCATTTAACATACGGGCAATAAACCTCATAAAGAAGTCTGGATGATTCTTGGACTCCCAGATTAGTTTTTTCTTGTATGATGGAACCCTGAAGTATAATTCTTCGAGGATAATCGAAATGCTATATCGACTGTTGAATTTATCATAGAATTGTGATGATGCACCTGTCTTTTCTACAATGACATAGAAATCAAGTAATGCATATAATAAATTCTTGTTAACCAATTCATTATCCTCAAATATTTGCATCATAAATCCAGGAGAATTATCAGTCAATGGTAGAGAGCCAATACTAAATAATTGAACCAACTTACCCTTCAAATGCGGGTTTGAAACCAATTCAGGACAACGTAATATTGTAGTTCCTAATTCAATAAAAGAATTTAATCTGGGGTTTCTAAACAACGGCGAGTTCGAATATTTTGCAATATACAGGGAATAATTTATTGGACCTTCTACAACAAATTCTGGATAGTATTTGAATGGGACAGGTGCATTTGCTCTTAAATAATCCGCATTATCGACATTTTCTACACCAATTTGATCTGGAATTAAAGGCAGGTTAATAGTCTTGAAAGGAAATTCATGGTTAGGATCTATAACTCTCATTAAAAATGTAGAAGCCCCACAAATAAAATCAAAAACATCCATTTGTAAAGTCCTGTTAGAAAAGAAACCTCGTAATGATTCCTTCAATGATGACATAAATTTTAAGGTCTTATCCATTTCTTGTAATTTCTGTTCAATTGCATTTTTCATGAAAACATTAACTTGAGAAATCTTTCTAACCCTTTCAATCTCTTCTTTCATTCTCTTGATTTGGGGACCAATTTTTTCATCATAAAGTAGAGTACCACCCAAACCATAATGCAGATACGTTAGCGTAAGGAAGAAACAATCCGAAATGAAATTTGGTTTACAATCAGAGTCAGACTTTCTGTTCTTATCATAAAATTCATCTGCTTCTTTGTAATCGGAGTTTAAACGAGTTTCATCAGTTAAATCTATGAAGAGGCTCAAATTATTGAAATAGTTCACATCAATTTTATCCAACTTTTTATAAGAAACATCAAGGAATGGTTCTGAAAATCTTATTAGAAGTAAGGATATATTTGTCATAAATGAGTTAGTGGCCAATTTATTTTGTGCTGCATGATCACCTCTTCTCAAATGGTTCTTATTAACAATCTGTGACAAGTAACTGATAAGATCTGTACGAGATTCTGTTGATCCTCTAATAATTTTGTCCATGATAAAAAACAATCTATCCAAAACAACTTTGTGCTCGGTTTGTAAGGATTCGTGAATTAGATTTGTCTGAGCTGTAGAACGTTCCAAGTCATCACCATAATTTTTAAGTGCAACGTTGATATTTAATGGAGATAAGGAAAGAAGTGGGCCCAGTAAAGTTTTCTTTTCAAATTGATTTGCCGCTATATCGCCTTTTGGTAAAAATGAATCCAGTTTTGTGAATACTGCTGCTACTGCTTTGAAGTTAACAAAAAGCTCAAAAAAAGCTATGACATTATTATATAATTTTGAATCATTCAGGTCAAATGTAATCACATCCATCATGATAAAGTTGAGCAGTGATGTGAAAATGTTATTCAAGAAGACCAGTAAAGAATCTTCAATAATAGATCTTTGTAAAATCTGTGATATTAAATTGGAATAATCATCAAAATTTTCAGCTATCTGTTTGATGTATTGGTTGAAATTTCCATGCATTGTGAAATCCTCTATTTCGAAACTAACTAGGCCATATCCTATTACTAATCTGTCGACCTCTTTAAACAAACTTTCCAGTGATGAGTTGTTTTTATATAATCTTTTTACTTTCTGACACCGTTGAAAACAGTCATTCAAGTATTTGAATGATTCTAATAAATTTTCATTTTCTACCAGTTGGAAAAGTAAAACTGAGTCAATATCTTCAGCCACCAAAGGACAACTAACTTCATGTGCATCCAGGCTGATATAAGTATAACCTTTAGGAATATTCTTGGGGTCTGTTGATAATTGGAAAATCTCTTCTAAAATTCCTGTAGACATTCCTGCAAAAAAAAAAAAAAGTTTCAATGACAATTCTCTCTGACCTCTTCGCCAACTGGTAAACTAATCTCTGATATTATGAATAATACTGTCAGATCCTTATAGGGCATATATCGTGAAGTTGAAGTACGATTTGCCACCAAGTATATATATATCTATTAGAAAATTCAATATAAGCACGTGATTGGTGATTTTGTTCACCAACAGGAAAAGAGAAAATGTTGAAAATGTATACTCATCAATAGGAAAAGGTTTAGACAGTATTGAAATATACCACGAGAATGACAAAGAAACTGGAAACGTTCCTTTGTTTCTTGTTAGCTCGAATGGATACCTCTTTTCAAGCCTTTTAAACTAATATTTGAGTCGTTTGGGTGCTGTGTTCAATAAGCCCAAATAAAAATTTAAATAGAATCTTATATGTAAGAAACATTTCTTTGATCTTTCATTTCAAATTAGATTGTTATTGCCAGAACACTTGATATTCCATAAAACGAAATTACCAAACAATAATCCTTGTATTTCGCTCGGTAACGTTCGTTAAACTCAAATCATCTACCAAACCAGCTCGCGTCGAGAATTCATCAAATATCGAGTTCTCTTCTGCTTCATTTTATTTACATTTAGGGTATCGAAATCAAGAATCGAGCGAGTCGGTTGTATTTGTTTAGGGTTCAGCCATTGAAATGATGGAATCCATTAACATGGTAGATAATAAATCAATAAACGAGTCGAGCAAACCCTCTGGTAGTTCCAACAAAAATATCTCCCCAGCTTTGCTGAATGCATTATTCCAGAACCCAGAAGGTGGGGCATTTATTGTTCAATTCGAGAATATGATACATTATTTTAAAGAAGATAGTGCTAGAGCTTTTGTTATGAAACCAAAGAATTCGTATTATGCGTTACTGATACATCAAATAGCACAATATCATAAATTAGGCCATAAAGTTTCGAAAGCCAATGATCATTCAATACTTATATTTAAACATTCACCATCAGGTACTTTTTTTGATAAACCTCTTTTACAAGATCTAAACTTCGAAGATTATAAAGAATCGATTGATGACATCTCGCTAAACATATCAAGCTTGAAAGAAATCTCAAAACATGAGAAAACACCCTCAAAGGAAGCAACAAAAATGGTAATATTGAAAAGGTCTGTAGTACTCCACACCGGTAATCAAGAAGATGAAAGTAGAGAATCTATACCTGATTTGGCAGCTGCTACAGCGATTACCTCATCTTTGTCATCATCTGGAAACTTACCTACTTTGAGTTCAGTGCATAAATCAATGGAATCAACACAGTCATTAGAAGAACAACGATTAGAGAGAGAGAGAAGGTATGAAGAACTTAAACTCAAGATATTTGAAGATGGCATTGATAGTCATAACCAAACTTATTATGAAGGCGAAAAAGTTAATGCCGCTACTGAGCAACATAGTTTGGGTGTGATATCTAGAAAAGTTCATGTTGAGAATAAAACAGGCGAGAAGAAGTTTTGTAGAAGTGAGAACGTTAGTTCGCCAATTTCGCAGCAACAATTCTCTTCTAATAGACAATTTTGGCAAACGAGTGCTCATAGCACAGTTTATAAAAAGGACTATAATTCAAAGGCGCAATTCCCTCCAAGAACTACATTGAATACGAATGGAAATGACTTTAATAACGATCAGTATATGTATCAACCTTTAGGGCAAGCTCCAGGTTGGCCAATGTATTACCAAAGTTCACCCTATCAGTACTTCCCATATTCTAATACGATACCTAATCATAGTAATTATCATAATAATGTCGGTTATGTTGATAATAAAAACTATGGGTATAATGGTAACACAAATGAAAGTAACATAGATAATAAGAATAAAAACAAGTAAGTCAATATGAATGACTTGACCCTATGGACAATATATAAATATGATAGATAGAGATACATATAAATGGATAATTCAATAATAAATAATGTACTTGAGATTTGATGAGAAACCATATCCCATAAATCTATTCACGAGACTAACAGAGTGGGCATATCAAATGAAAAATGTTCCATTTGACCTCATTTGAGATATAGAGGAAAAGTTAAAATCAAGAGAAATTTGCTTCATTCTGAGTAAACTACTCAGGAACAGATTGTCTTTACTACTTTTTTACGTAAAAAAGCAAATAAGACCTGTTTTTGGATCAAATAATATATCCACAACTGAAACAGTTAGGATACCATAATGTATTTTTATTTTACGTTCCACTTAAGTTTTATATTATATTTTAATTTTCTTCTTTACTATGGAATTATCAATTGATATATTTAAAAAAAAAAGACTAATATATCTAATTCGGGAAAAAAGAGTGTCACAAAAGATTTAAAACAATATATAAAATAATGACTATCAGAGTCCTTCCTTATATTCCATCACACACACATGAAACTGTGTAAAGATTCATTCAATCATGGCTGAAACATACTCCCAGGAAGCACATGGAAAAAATCTCCTATCGTTTAGAGAAGTAGTGAAGGCTCAACAGAGCAGACGGAGTTTGCCGATACAGAATAAGTTTCAACAAAGGATGGAGGACAACTTGGTAAAATGGAAACCGCCTATCTCATCCCACAAAGGAACTCTTATGGTAATTGACGGTACACATCCATTGCAAGTAAGCTTCGAAGATGTGTCAACCTCAAATAAGAATAGAAAAATCCGTGACAGAAATAAATACTTCAAGTCTGGATCTAAAGATAATGATATGTGGGATTCAGTATCTAGTTGGTTTAAAACAATAAATGTATCTTGGAATAAAGATGAGTTGGAGAAAAATAGTAATGGAATCAAAAAGACAATGATAGTTGAAGAAGAGGATGATGGTCAATCATTTATGCTTCCGACAGCCAAGATTCGGACTACAACAGTTACACCTGTAGTTCAGCCTTCCCATAAAATTGAATATGATATTAAAGAAAATGAAAATAAAGCCGATCTTAACAGTAAAGATTTCAGTAATATAGAACTGTATCAACTATATTATAATAATCCAATACCTGTGGATTACCTCGAAGGTTTGAATACATCAACTTTACATACCAACAACTTTACTAATGCGGCGAATAATAACGGCTCATACCAAAACCCTGAATCAGAGGATTCTTGTTTCAAAGAATATGCTGTAGTACTTTTCCCTTGTCTAGAGTAGATGAATTGGAAACAAATCAATTTATTCACTCAACTGACTGATCTCATATACAAAAAAATAGCATCGAACTCTTTATAAAGCGAAAGTTGTAAATTTATTAAAATAACTAATATAAAGTATATATGAGATAAAATTATAAATAGACAATACAATTAAGAACTAGATGCGTCAATAATAATTAAATAAGAAATGTTGATCCCTAAGAATCTTGAATTTTATTCAATTGTTCGCTTATTTGGATCTAGCTCTCACCTTCCGTCTCTTTCTCTTTAATCTTCTAGTTCTCTTCTTTCTCCACTTAGCTCTCATTATGGATCTCGATAACTGATGATCTTAAACCAAAATTCAAAAATTCAAATCAGTATGAAGAGTAAGGATTAAACTATAAGTATGTTGAAGTTGAAATGAAATATATTTGTTGGTCTCGAATCTCAATGCTTGGCTCTAGTGCACCCGGGTAATACTCATACTTTTTCACCTTAAAAGGGTATAAAATTTTATTCGTGTTCTTTTTTCAATTTCTCGACGAAATTATTAGCAAAATTTAAGTTAGATGTCCGGATGTTTGTACAGAATCATAAATATGTACAGATGTAAACAGTCTCAATCTAGCTTTATATCTCTAGTAAGTATCCTTAGCATTGACTTGTCTGATAGCTTTATGTAGTGGGAAGTGAATTTCGTTAATATCCAGTAAGTTGATGATTTTATCTGCTGTTTGATTATCTAATTTATTGTTAGCCTTTTCTTTCATAACATCACTATATTCTTTTAATTCGTAGAACTTGATTCTTAAATTATCATTTTCTGGATGATGAGCAGTGAGCAATTGATTCAGATGTTTTGCACCTAAATATGCTTTGAAGTTACAATACATTCTATAACAAAGATAAAATCCAGGTACATTTGGTATCAAAGGAACTAGTATTAATGGAATTGTCAATGGTAACGCTAGAAAACTCATTATAGCATTCCACTTATGAATTTTTAAACCTTCTATTGATAGTTTCTTCAATTGTTCAAATATCAAATTGGGTGTGAGATTTGAATTTGATGGATAATACACATTCAACGGTATAACCTTGGGTTTTGGATTTTTTGCCACATATTGAGAAGATGTTAGTCTGCGCTCAATAGGATTTGAAGTTGAATGAGATTGTATTCTCTTTAAAATGTAACTTTCACCTGGAATAGTTAAAAGGCTTGATTCTTGCCATGTAGTATTGTCTAAAAGTTTTGTGACTGACTTTACAATTTTCTTGTTGATTGGTTTGGGTGAATCAGAAAGTTTCTTCCAGTAATATCTAGTTTTTTTGATTAACCAATTTTCTGCAACTATTATTTTAGAGTTCTTACTGAGTAAATCATCTGTATGTTTATAATGTAAAAATATTTTATCCTTATTTAAGGGAATAATTATTAATTTCACGGGATCCTTTGAGTATTTACTAAGGGAAACTATCGAAGGTTGTGAATTAATACTAATCAACCTTTTGATTGATAGCATGATATGTCAAGGGTTGTTTGGTTTACCTTTTGGTTCATTGTATTCTTCAAGCCATTTGAAATTTGAACCTAAGATCTGCTTCGCATTACATTTTTTTCATTCAAAAAATGAATGATAATCTTAGGTAAGCGACTGAGACTTTATAGATACCAGAGTTTACAGTGTAAACAAGTAGATATTATTGATCAGAACAAGTACTGATCACATTGGATCTCATTGAGTTTGAGACATCTAGATATCAGATAAACTGAGAACAACTGTTACCCTTAAAAACGCTACACGAGTTCATCCCTTTGCTTGGCTCTTGTAAATGCTACTAAACTTCTTATTTCTCACAGTATAGAACCCGAACAGATCAAAGTTAATAATTCACTTGTTATTATTCTTGTTTTCCCATTGCAATTTCAGTTTTGAGTGGCAGAATATTGAATTTGAAGTTCCCCCGGGAAAATGTATTGTACAGTTTGATCTCAGTCATCTGAAAAAAAGTGAGTCAACTAAAACTAGAAGATCTTACTATTATAGTTTAACAAGAGACGGAAGTTCACAGAGTTAACAGTGGAATTATTCAACATGGGTGAATTGTACACTGGGTAAATAAGTATCCACGTATGGTCATGATTTGGCAATATAGGATGTGTCATCTTAACCTTGTAGTAAATAAAGTAAAAAATAATGCTTTTTTATATAAGAAGGTCTCTTATTAGGGAATTCTAGTAGAAGAATTTTGTAACAACTCAAACCGATACTGCAAAAATGTCTCAAAAGGAAGATATTCAACAAATTACAGAGAGTGTTGGCAACAAACCTGTCAATAACCCATACGGTGCCAATCCATCGGATTTTTTATCTAATGTCAACAATTTTCAATTGATTGATTCTACATTGAGGGAAGGTGAACAGTTTGCTAATGCCTTTTTTGACACTGAAAAAAAGATTGAAATTGCCAGGGCATTAGATGATTTTGGTGTTGATTATATTGAATTGACATCTCCTGTTGCATCTGAACAATCTCGTAAGGATTGTGAAGCTATTTGTAAATTAGGTTTAAAGGCAAAAATATTGACACATATTCGTTGTCATATGGATGATGCTAGAGTTGCTGTCGAGACTGGCGTTGATGGTGTAGATGTGGTCATTGGTACCTCTAAATTCTTAAGGCAGTACAGTCATGGTAAGGATATGAACTATATTGCAAATAGTGCAGTTGAAGTTATTAACTTTGTTAAATCCAAGGGTATTGAAATTAGATTTTCTAGTGAGGATTCTTTTAGAAGTGATTTAGTTGATCTTTTGAATATTTACAAGACTGTTGACAAAATTGGTGTTAACAGGGTTGGTATTGCTGATACAGTAGGCTGCGCTAATCCAAGACAAGTTTACGAATTGATCAGAACTTTGAAAAGTGTTGTTTCCTGTGATATAGAGTGTCATTTTCATAACGATACAGGTTGTGCAATTGCTAATGCTTATACAGCTTTAGAAGGTGGTGCTAGATTGATTGATGTCAGTGTATTAGGTATTGGTGAGAGAAATGGTATTACACCATTAGGTGGATTAATGGCAAGAATGATTGTCGCTGCTCCAGAATATGTTAAATCAAAATATAAATTGAATAAAATTAGAGATATTGAAACTTTAGTTGCCGATGCTGTTGAAGTTAATATTCCATTTAATAATCCAATCACTGGATTTTGTGCCTTTACACATAAAGCTGGTATTCATGCAAAAGCGATCTTGGCAAATCCATCAACTTATGAAATTTTGAATCCACAAGATTTCGGCTTAACAAGATATATTCATTTTGCAAATAGATTAACTGGTTGGAATGCAATCAAGGCAAGAGTTGATCAATTGAATTTACATTTGACTGATGATCAAATTAAAGAAGTCACTATTAAGATTAAGAAACTTGGTGATATTAGACCATTAAACATTGATGATGTTGATTCAATTATTAAAGATTTTCATGCAGAGATCAGTTCACCAAAATTGGGAATTAAGCATACTAATACTGATTTACTTGACGAACCTTCAACTAAAAAGGTCAAAACTACTCACAACTAATCACGCTCATCTACTCCTTTTATACATAACTACATACTAAAAAATATACTGAAATACTGTGACACTTATAATTACTGTCGTTTTTATTTCCTTAGCTGTCTGTCATCTTTAGAATCCGCCTTGTAAGAAAAACAGACCAATCATTAAGAAAGTAATTGATAATACAATACCGAAAAGCGCGGAGTACCAAAAAATTGAAAACTCATAGATACGGTAATAATGGTTGGTCACTCCGCATCCTTTCAGTTTATGTGAGGGTATCACTATATTTGGTTGATTTTATTTACTGATGAATATATATTTATAAAAATTACATCTACAAAAGAAAAAAAAAGAACCTTGAACTAAGGGAGCAAACTCGAATACTATCAAATATAATTATAAAACTATTATAATAAAATACAATTAAATAAATAATGCTAACACGTTCAACTATTACACGTTCTTTAAAGATGAATCGCAACTTTATATCTGGTACTAGATTTTATACCGAAGGTTCTACTGGTGCTCAAAGAGGTATCTCTGGTGATGATAATTTCACTAAAAGAGAAAGAGCTAATGAAGATTGGTTTGTTAAACAACATGAAAAGGAACAATTGAAACAATTAAGAGAACAATTGCTTGAACAAAAGAAGAAAATTGAAAATTTGGAAGATAAAATTACTACTTTGACAAAATGATGCTACTCTTTTATTCGAATCGAGTGAGATTCCATACAAATATACACATACAAGAAAAATAAATTAAACTGGAATATACTTCCATATATACAAAATTTTGGTATTATTACAATATATTCTTACAGTACATAAAAAAAGCCCTAATACATGCTACAAGAAAACTATTCTTTCTTATATATTATCAATACACTAAGACAGAATTGAAGTTGTTACTTTTGAAGACTGCACACACCCATGCATATAAAGTAACATCCAAACATTGTTACTTTTGTATGTCAAATTTGTTTTGTGCGACTTCTGAATTTTTCCTCACAGTTCAAGATCTCGCTAAACTGCCGAAAGTTCGCAGTAACTACTACTATGGGTATACTATACCATTTGACAGAAGTAGCTAATATGATTAAAAGTAGTTAAAGCTATATTTTACAACTTAAATCTAATAGGTAAAGCTCCGTAAGCAAAAAGTTATTATTAAATATAAAAATGTCTGACGCTATCATCTCATATGCTGCTTTCATCTTAGCTGATGCTGGTTTAGAAATCTCTTCTGACAATTTATTAACTGTTTCCAAGGCTGCCGGTGCCAATGTTGAATCCGTATGTTAATTTTTTGAATTATTTGAACTATAATAATAGAAAATGGCTTATCAGAGAATACAGACAAGGACGATTATCAATTGATGCATTGAAAATGTGATATACACATATCTTTCCAAGACTAGAAAAAAAAAGAATTATCCTTACAATGTATTCATTATTTTCTATATCCTAGCCAATTTAATTACATGTCAAGCAATGAACTAATTTTTACTAACAGATAATTTTCAAAATGTGAATATATTTTGATTAAATTTTCAATAGGTTTGGGCTGATGTTTTCGCCAAGGCTTTAGAAGGTAAAGATTTAAAGGAAATCTTATCTGGTTTCCATTCTGCTGGTGCTTCTGCTCCAGCTACTGGTGCTGCTGGTGCCTCTTCTGGTTCTGCTGGTGAAGCCGCTGCTGAAGAAGCTGAAGAAGAAAAGGAAGAATCCGATGATGATATGGGTTTCGGTTTATTCGATTAAACAACACAAAATTAAATCTGTATAATCTATATTTTAACTTATATTATATTTTTCACTATTGCTATTGCTTTGTTTTATCTATTCATGAAAAAGTACAAATACGCGGTACCTTGGAAAATGTGACTGATACAGTTTTGGATGATTCCTTAAAGATTATTTGATTTGCAAGTAGTTGCAAAAGGGTCAATTTTTTACACAGATACAATAGATATTTGTAATGGCAAGAATAAATCATGCTGCACCTTATTTTATGCCACTGTTCTGTTCTAATGAACCAACCACTGTCATTTTAGCATTATTGATAAGTGCTATAATATTTGGTATCTTATTGCTAAGTTCATGCTTTTTAGCTCATGAATACGATAGTCCAGATATGTTTAAACCAAATTCACAGGACTACTTTCGAACGGCCCTATTAGGTATATTTTCACCGTTCTTATATTTTTTCATCAAGACATTCATTATAAATTTGAATGAAAGATATCTACTTTTAAATCTATTCTTTGATTTCCCATTGAATGATTGGTTTATACTTTTAATTCTAATAGCATTAGCATACCCTCAATTACAAGAAAATCAGCAGCTACAAAGGGATGATCAAAAACTCTGGCATATAATACCAAGACAATCATATCTATTTGGCATATCATGGTCATTTGGCGAATACGTCATTTGTGTACTTGGAAATTTATTCAGTTACAATGAAATAACTATGAATATATCTCATATGGAAGATATTGAGAATGGTCATTCTTTCAATGATTCAAGCACTAGTTTATTAAACAGAGAGAATATTACATTATCGAAATGTATTGGAGTTAGAAGGGTTTCATCTTCAATATCATCAAATGTATATTCGTCAGAGATGAATCAACGCGATTATGGATCCATTGAAGGCACAAATCAAACAAATAATGGTCTTCTTGGCATAGATAATAATAATAACACTAATATTAACTCATCAGTTCTGTTGGTTGACCCTATGGATAATTCCTTGAGGATCGTAGCGAATGGAATGAAGGATGTATTTTTGAATAGTAAACTACGGGAACCAATACTAACTGAAAGATATGGTTTCAAATGGATTGAATTTCAAAGACAAGACTCATCAAGTAAAAATATATCGAGAGATAGTTCCATCAATGATCATCAGGCTGGATCACATCCAACTACAATTCATAGCCATCTTGCCCCTCTCATACCAGTCCCAATCGTAAGAAACTTTTGTCAAATTGTTTCGACTAAGAAACTTCTATACCATTCATTGATCATGAGTATAGTGATCATAAGTAGTATCTTTCTATTGACAGGACAGTCATTGGTTTTATCCATTTATTTCATATATGTACGCAATCATCCAGAATTGTTTACAAGAGTTGTGAATTATTTTGGCTCAAGAACGATAGGGCATTTCTTGGTTTATGTTGTTCTAACATTCACTACATTGGATTATATTATGAGTGTGTTGACATATTTATGCAAGGATGTCGCTGATTTATTAAGTTTCGAAAATGAAGATACTACTCATTCAAACTTAACTCGTGAAATCACTAAAAGTACCTCATCTCTTGACGTAACTAGTAATTCAAGATTAAGAAAGTCCAAAAATCCTTATACTGATTTTTACACAAAGAGAAGTAACTCTAACAAAGGCAATAGTAAGCTACAACAAAATAGTCCAACTAATCTATCGTACTCTAATCAAAATTTCCCTATAGATATGATTGGCTCACGAATGTCAACGACATTATTCAATGATCCAATATTACTGTATAATGCTGACAATGGAGAAGAGAAAAAAAAATCTAAAATCTCATTGATACTGAGTAAAATACTCGAAGTGTGGAAGTCAGTTGGTCAAAAGGATTCCTATATACTCGGTATGATGTTCTTTTGGGGTACTGCGGTGTTTGTTGTAGGTATCTTATCCGCGGTAGTTCTGTAGCTTTAATATCTCAGTAACTCATTGTCTAATTAACGTTATAGGAACGATAAAGCTACCCATAGACATACTTTTTACTACTACAATTTTGCCTTTAACAAGATAATATCGTTTATACAATTGGCACTAAGTCAGTAGTATTATTTCATGTAAACAATCAACTTTTTATTGATGTTTCTGTTCTTTTAACATCTCTCTTCTGTTTTCTGTTGAGACGCAGCATTGATTAACGCAAAGGTTAATTTTTAGCGAAAAATGATTCCGGATACTCAAAGAAGAGAACCCTTGATAAACTTCTCCTTTTTGACAGTTTCATCACAAACCTATTTAAATACAATCGATTGCTTCGCCACTCCATTGCAATTTATTTTTGTGTTTATTTTAGATAAGTAGAGTTACTTCCATCAAGTAGAACCAATATACAATGAACCAACTAACACCATTAATTCAAGGTGATCGGAGACATAGTCAAGACGGTTCAAACGAAACTATGTCCAGCTGGAAAGCTGCTAAGGTAGATCTCCAGTATGTGATGACTTCTTCCCCATTGAATGTACTTTTAGTCTTTGTACCCTTGGGTATTGCATGGGGTTACCTTGAATTATCTCACACATGGACTTTTGTATTTAATTTCCTAGCAATTATCCCATTAGCTGCTATCCTTGCCTATGCCACCGAAGAATTGGCTGATAAGGCAGGTAGTACAATTGGTGGTTTATTGAATGCCACTTTTGGTAATGCCGTTGAACTTATCGTTTCTATTATTGCATTGAGAGAAGGCCAAGTTAGAATCGTTCAAGCTTCCATGCTAGGTAGTTTATTATCTAATTTGTTGCTGGTATTGGGTTTCTGTTTTATTATGGGTGGTTATAATAGAATTCAACAAAGATTCAATCAAACCGCTGCTCAAACTATGTCCTCTTTATTAGCCATTTCTTGCGCTTCCTTATTGATTCCAGCTGCCTTCAAAGCTACTTTACCAACTGGTAAAGAAGATCATATGATTGACGAAAAAATTTTATCGCTAAGTAGAGGTACTTCCATAATCTTATTGCTTGTCTACGTTTTATTTTTATACTTCCAACTGGGAAGTCACCAAAATTTGTTTGAACAACAAAATGAAGAAACAGGTGAAATATTGAGTCAATATTCAGCAAAACCTGAACATTCCTTAAGTATGAGATCATCTTTGAGCTTCTTATTCTGTTCTACCCTTTTTGTTTCTATTTGTGCTGATTATTTAGTCGGTACTATCGATAATGTTGTCGAATCTACTGGCTTAACCAAGACTTTTATTGGGTTAATCTTGATTCCAATTGTTGGTAACGCTGCTGAACATGTAACTTCTGTTCTTGTTGCAATGAAGAACAAAATGGATTTAGCTTTAGGTGTTGCTATTGGCTCCTCTTTACAAATTGCTTTATTTGTTACACCATTTATGGTTCTTTTTGGTTGGTATATTGACGTTCCAATGACTTTAAATTTCTCCACTTTCGAGACTACTACATTATTCATAGCTGTCTTTTTATCAAATTATTTGATCTTGGATGGTGAGTCCAATTGGCTTGAAGGCTGTATGTCCCTAGCTATGTATCTGTTGATTGCAATGGCATTTTATTATTACCCAGATGTCGAGGCATTTGCTAAATAATAGGCAACCAAGTAAAAAAACGCTATATTATTGAATCACTTTGTATTTCGTTATGTACTATTTTAGTAACGTATATCCATCAGCCATATCTATCAAGATAGCAAAATTCATTTGTCGAGAAACCAAACCAAAGTATATATCGGACATTGAAAAAAGCTACCAAGTACGAATCCTTGAAGGATTCACATAATAGAGTAAGAATCTAATTACAGACAGTCAATACATAAATCTAGCCAATTTATTCAGTTTCATGCACTAAACCGGGGGATGTGATAAACTCTAAAAAAAATCTCGAGATTTCATTAAGCAACTCAAGACGTGGGATCACAAGTTTTCAACGTTGACCAAACAATGATATTATTCATACTATCCTTGTTCTTTCTCTCCCACTTTTCAATAATATCAATTCGGTCTTTCCTGACATCGAATTTAGCAAAACGCGGAGAGAATGCATTCATGTTTCAATATCCGATCTTCTCGAAGGGATGAATGAATTGAGGTGAAAATAAACAGATCATCAATGTATACATTAACCCAAAACAGTAACTTAATTATTTAATCAAGTAAGTTGTTGTGGGAGATGCCTTCATCACTTGTGGTGATACTGCAAGTAAGGGTAAATCAGTTAAGGGTGAGTATGGAAGGGTTATGTTATTATCTTCATATTTGATTATCTTGTATATAAATGTACATAAAACCTATAAGTTACTTCACCATAATGTCTTCTAAGTTTGAGGATGTCAAGCTGCAAACAATATATTACTATGGAAGGTCAAAAAGTAAGTTTGATCCCTCTGATTACTTTGAAGCAACAGCCAGTTTCCTACGAAATGATTGATTATTTGACGAGAATCACTAAATCTATCGTAGATATAGATCAAGCCACAATAAAACCTACTACACCACCAATACATGATTTTATCAAGAGTGTTGTTATTAAATCAGAAGTCTCAACATCGATTCTTATGTGTACAATCGTATACTTGAAGAAAATAAAAAAAGTTATACCAAAATATACCATTGGTACAGACTCAACATGGCATCGAATATTCATTGGATGTTTAGTAATAGCATGTAAAAACTTCAATGATGTCTCACCTTTGAATAGACATTGGGTTAAACATACCAATAAACTGCTATCGAACTCAGAAATTAATGCTATAGAACTTAACGTATTAACATACTTAGATTGGAACGTAGAGGTGACTGTCGATGAACTGTTTACATATTTATCTCCATTTTTTTATCATGTTAAGCACAATATGCAACTGAAGAAGTCTGAAAGACGGAAGCTGCGAATTTATTCAGAACATGACTATGATAATATAAATATATTCAGTCTTGAGAAATCTACCAAAAAAAGACTTTCAACTTTCTTTCGAATTTAATATTATTTTAATAGTTTGAAAAACAAGAAGATTACCAATTATTGGTGTGGGGACCAATTTCATGTCAATAAAATACGGTCAGTAGAAAACATGAATGGAACTACTTAGCTTTCAGTAATAGGTTTTTCGAACCCATAGACTGAATACTTCATACATCCAAAAGTGGGTAAGATTCTCTATCGGAAAAAGGTCATCTCTACATTCCTAGTTAAGAAGAATAGGTATGTAAACTATATCATATATTTTCCTTATTTAATTCTCTAAATAAACAATTTATTAAAACTAACTGTATAAGTCATCCTCCTCATCGGCTTCATTGAATGCTGCTCCGCCATTGGCATTAGAGTTACCAGTATTATTGGCATTAGCATCAGTACCTAAAGCATTGTCATTAAAGTTGAAATTACTCAATTGACCTCTAGATGCTTTCATTTGTTGTGAGTAAGCTTCATAACGACGCAATTCAGCATCAGAAACAGAACGTTTAGCTGTCTTCATAGCTTCAGCGAAATGATCCTTTGTGATATATGGAACTGGATCAGCTTCTAATTCAGTAGTTTTATCTTCTTGCTTAACACCATCGCCATCTGCCATTTCAACATCTTCTTCAGTCTTAACCTTAGCGGCTTGAGCAACTTCATAGGCTCTCTTGGCTTCGATGGAATCCTTGATAGCAAACTTGGCAGCTCTTTGGACAATATAGGATAAATCAGCACCAGAAAACCCTTGTGTAGCCTTAGAAATGGCCTTCAAATCTAAACCTGGTTCTAATGGAGTCTTTCTTAATTGAGCACTTAAAATAGAGAATCTAGCTGGTTCATCTGGTAATGGAACATAAATCAATTGGTCTAATCTACCAGGTCTTAAAATTGCAGGATCAATTTGATCTGGTCTATTAGTGGCACCAATAACGAAGACATTTTTCTTAGCGTTCATACCATCCATTTCTGTCAATAATTGATTAACGACTCTATCGGAAGCACCACCGGCATCACCAGCTGAACCACCTCTAGCTTTAGCAATAGAATCTAATTCATCTAAAAATACAACAGTTGGAGCAGCAGCTCTAGCTTTATCAAAAATATCACGAATGTTGGACTCAGATTCACCATACCACATACTTAATAATTCAGGACCTTTGACAGAAATGAAATTAGCTGAAACTTCAGTAGCAACGGCTTTAGCCAACAAGGTCTTACCGGTACCTGGTGGACCGTAGAACAACACACCTTTAGATGGAGCTAAACCAAACTTGGTGTATTGATCTGGATGTAAGACTGGATATTCTACAGTTTCCTTTAATTCTTCCTTAATTTCATCTAGACCACCTACATCATCCCAAGTAACGTTAACACTTTCGACAACAGTTTCACGTAAAGCAGATGGGTTAGAGTTACCAAGGGCAAATCTGAAATTGTCCATTGTGACACCAAGAGAATCTAAGACCTCGGCATCAATTTCATCTTCATCTAAGTCAATTAAATCCATTTTTTCACGAATTTGTTGCATAGCTGCTTCAGAACATAAAGATGCAATATCAGCACCAACATAACCATGTGTTTCAGCAGCTAAAGTTTCTAAATCAACATCATCAGCTAATTTCATGTTCTTAGTGTGGATACGTAAAACTTCTAATCTACCAGTAGCATCTGGAATACCGATATCAACTTCACGATCAAATCTACCAAATCTTCTCAAAGCAGGGTCAATAGAATTTGGTCTATTTGTGGCAGCAATAACAACAACATTAGATCTAGCCTTCATACCATCCATTAAAGTTAACAATTGAGAAACAACTCTTCTTTCGACTTCACCATTGGTCTTGTCTCTCTTTGGAGCGATAGAGTCAATTTCATCAATAAAGATAATTGCAGGAGCATTCTTTTCAGCTTCTTCAAAAGCCTTTCTTAAGTTTGATTCTGATTCACCAGCCATCTTAGACATGACTTCCGGACCATTAATCAAAAAGAAAAAAGCACCGGTTTCATTAGCAACTGCTCTAGCCATCAAAGTCTTACCAGTACCTGGAGGACCGTACATTAAGACACCTCTAGGTGGTTTGATACCGATGGCTTTGAATAATTGTGGATGTCTTAATGGTAATTCGACCATTTCTCTAATTTGAGCCATTTGTTTACGGCAACCACCAATATCATCATAGCCAACTTCATTCATGTTATTTTCTTCATCTTCTCTATTGATTGGCTCACCTTCCCAATGGATAACAGTATCTTGTGCAACTACAGCGTACTCATCAGGTTCGACATCAACCACCTTGAATTCAACTTGTCTCATACCACCTCTAACAATGAAATGGTCACCTTTTCTAACAGGTCTGTATGCTTCGACAAAGTAAGGCTTTAAAAATACATCAAATAAATTACCTGTGATACCTTCAATTGAGTCAGCAATTGGTAAGACTGAAATTCTAGTGGCGTATTTAATATCCGGACAAGGGTGTACAGTAATTAAATCACCTAATCTAATACGCAAATTGTTTCTAACAACACGATTGACTCTACAGGCTCCATCTTCCAATTCATCATCAATCAAAACAATCAAAACAGTGTCCTTTCTCTTCTTACCTTTCACAAGTACGGTATCACCACGAAATAATTCCAATTTGTCCATTGTATTGGAATTAATGGCGATGACAGAGTTGTCATCATTAGTGGCATCATCAACGAGTAAAGTGTTTGGCTTTTTCTTCGTTCTTAAGATAGCAGTAGCTGTTAAGTCCTCAGCCTTTGGTTCAGCACCGGAGGCATCTAATAAAGGTTTATGTTCTGCTCCCATAATCTATTTAATTGGTTGCTTCTTTTGCTTTGTAAATAGGTTTTTGGCTAAGATCTTTTAAGAGATAGCCAAAGGTTGTCTTCTCTTTATAAAATGAAAGTGGCAATCAATGAACTTCCCTTCCCTTCTTTCCAATTCTTTCCTTGTTTTTTTTTTTGCCACCGAGAATCTCAATTGCGATATCAAAGAAAAAAAAATTGAGGCGAAACAATGCGTTGTTTAATGAAGAGTGATGAAGTTTGATAAGATTGACATTGAATGATGATGATGATGGATGTGTTTGTTCCATGTAGTACTTGAGCATTGGTGATACTTGGACAGAGACTCGCTGAATGTTCAAGTATCCGGAAGGTGCAATTGAATGGCTGCTCTTGCTCTTTCCTCTTATAGATACTTAGTACTATTACAAGTTGCAGACATCTCATACGATGAAAATAAAGGAATGAGTTGATGATAGATATACACGAATTGGTTCTAAACACCAAAAAAAAAAAAATGCACATGTATACAATATATAATAAATTTATGGGAGATCACCTTTCTGTAATTCTTCAACGATTTCTTTCTTCAATTTACTTAAACTCTGTTCTTGAGCTTGTTTGGAGGGCCATCCAATTAGTAAACCAGTCTTGGCGTCTCTCTTTGGGATAAAATGAAAATGAACATGGTCTACAGCTTGAGAGGCAATCAATCCGTTATTTTGCAACAAATTATACCCAGCTCCATGTTCTTCCAATTTTAGAGCTTTAGCGAACCGTTTGGCTATAGGCAGTATATCCACCAGATACTGATCAGATACCTGATCTAGTCTGGAAGCATGATATTTAGGTACAATCAGAATATGTCCGGGACTCGTTGGAGCTGTGTCCAAGAAAGAGAACGAGTATTTTGTTTCAATCAGCTTATAACATAACAGTTCTCCTGACGTAATGGGGTTGTTGTTAGTTAGAAAATATGGTTTGAGTAGAGAATAAGTTATAAAACTCACCGTTAGTGATACGACAAAATATGCAATTAGGTTTGTAATACACAATTGGCGATGTTGGAGATGACATTGGGTTGTATTAGTTTCTTTAGAAATGGATATAGTCAAGTTAAAAGAATAACGTCTTATTATATAAGAAGTATTTATAAATAAAGGCGTATTGCATGTACCCCTGACTTTGTAACTGAACCCAAACAATACGATAAGCTCATTCGTGTGTCATTAACTAACCTTTCCCTCTCCCCTAAAATTGGTAGTCAGTACGAAGATATCAAATTCATGTAATCAATATCTGTCGATCAGTTTTACTGGCACGTCTTGATTCACATCTGTACTTCTGTTTTGTGCTTACTCCGCAAGATACAATATAGACAATATACGACAAACATGCTTGTTGATAGAAATTATTGTCACATTACAATCACATCAACTACTGTATTCAAAGTTTTAACTGAATAGTTTAAAGGCTGTCCCACTTTTTATTGATTGACAGTGTCTCTTCTTACATCTTTTTCATGTAAATCACATAATTACGGACTTTTCACATTCAAGTTATAATTTTCATTTTATCAAAATTTAGAATTTGAATAATCTTCGAGTATGATTCTTCCATATAAACACAAAATACTTTGAAAGATTTGAAGCCAATATGCTTTCTATTTGTATACCCATGAGAAGAATTAGTGCTTTTGTCACAAGATCACTGCGTAGCAAACCGCTACATTGTTTCAAATCTGTAGTATCCATAAAATTAATCAATATTCCAAGAGTTACACAACATAAGTACTATTCAACTACTCTAAAACCTATCAGTTTTACTGCTGATAAGTACCCTGACATTAAGAGAAACAGTGACAACAAAAAATTATCCTCAGATGATATCAATTATTTCCATTCCATTCTCTCAAAGTCTGAAATAATGCAAGCAAAGAGTCCGGACGACTTAGCTTTTTACAACGAGGACTGGACTAGAAAATACAAAGGTCAGTCCACTTTGGTTCTTAAACCGAAATCAGTCGAGAAAATTTCTCTTATTCTGAATTATTGTAACAAGGAAAAGTTGGCTATTGTCCCACAAGGTGGTAATACCGATTTAGTCGGTGCCTCTGTTCCTGTCTTTGATGAGATAATTCTTTCCTTGAACAATTTGAACCAGATCAGAAGTTTTGATCCAGTTAGTGGTATCCTTAAATGTGATGCTGGTTTGATCTTGGAAAATGCTGATAATTTCTTGAGAGATAAGGGTTATATCTTTCCTTTAGATTTGGGTGCCAAGGGCTCTTGCCAAGTCGGCGGTATTTGTGCTACCAATGCTGGTGGTTTAAGACTATTACGTTACGGGTCACTTCATGGCTCTGTATTGGGTTTAGAAGTCGTCATGCCAAATGGTGATATTGTTAGCAGTATGAATTCCTTAAGGAAGGACAATACCGGCTACGATTTAAAACAGCTATTTATTGGTTCTGAGGGTACAATCGGTATCATTACCGGTATCTCTATCCTGACTCAACCGAAACCAAAGGCTGTCAATGTCAGTTTCTTTGGTGTTAAGGATTATGAAACTGTTCAAAAAGTATTTGTCAAGGCTAAAGGTGACTTGGCTGAAATCCTGTCTGCTTTTGAATTTATGGATAAAAGATCTATTCAATTGACTAAACGTCACTTAGGTAAAGATATTGCATTCCCATTGGAAGAAGAATATCCATTTTATGTTCTAATTGAAACATCTGGTTCAAACAAAGCTCATGACGATGAAAAATTAGAGACATTCCTAGAAACTGCCATGGAAACCGAATTAGTCATTGATGGTACTGTTGCTCAGGATGAAACTGAGTTGCAAAATTTATGGAAATGGAGAGAAATGATTCCTGAATCCTGTCAATCTCAAGGTGGTGTTTATAAATACGATGTTTCACTTCCTTTAAAGGATCTTTATTCTTTGGTTGATGCTGCCAACGAAAGGTTAACTAAGGCGAACATTTTGGGTGATAGCCCAAAACCAGTGATTAGCGCTGTTGGTTACGGGCATGTTGGTGACGGTAATTTACATTTGAACATTGCCGTTAGAGAATATTCAAGAGAAATTGAAAAGGTTTTAGAACCATTTATCTATGAGTTTGTCGAATCGAAAAAGGGCTCGATCAGTGCTGAACATGGTTTAGGTTTCCAGAAGAAGAACTATATCTCTTATTCTAAGAGTGATGCCGAAATTAAGATGATGAAGGATTTGAAGAATCATTATGATCCAAATGCAATTTTAAACCCATATAAATATATTTAAAACAGATTGTGCTCCATCCTATCTTGGTAAAGTTTAGATATATGTATGTAAATAAAGTAACTTTTATTATTCTTGATTTTAAACTCAAGATGTGATTTTACATATGACCACAGTTATGAAGAGGAGATGAAACCTCCTTTCTTCAAACTTTCTACCGCTGTTGCTGAGATATGTCGAAACCTAGCACCCCCAAGTGGAGTGCCACCATACCATCTCGTTACAATTAAAAGGACATTTACAATCTTTGCTCGTTCCAGTAAGGTTAGCAACACTTGCCCAGCAGCTGCTTCTCCACAATCAGCAGATCCTTGAGAAACATTCCTAAATGCTGGAAGCTTCTCAACTTTAGGACTCCCATTATTCTTTTTATTCTTTTTCTTTGATGCATTTCGGGAAGTGATTGGTGCATCATTGACTGAAGTTGTCACTGAAGCAGTTCTCCAAGCATACATATGCATATGCGATGCCTTGCTTATACTCTTATTTGTTTCTACTAATTCCTGTAACAGTCCAGAAACTTCAGACCCATTGGTGATGGGGCAACATCTTGCCTGAAATTTAGACTTTCTATCCACAAGAATTTCAGATTCATTCCATCTTTTCATTATATTGCTTTGAAATCTTTTTATTATTACAGCACTTTTCATTCGCAACACATAAGCAAAAATTTTATAATCGTTCAAAAGCTATGTGTCTAAGAGTCGGTTTCAGTATAGGCCGTATCTGACAGTATTCATCTGTTGAAATCATTTGACATTTAAAGAAATCATTCGCAAAAGTCATATTGTTCGGACGAAAATAAGGAAGTCACAATTAGAGATATAGTTGATTGACTGACAAACTATGAAAGAAGGATAGTGGCTTGAGAAGTGGAAGAAGAAGAAGAGGTAACCCAATTAAGAGGTGATATTGTTGTTCATAATAGACTTTTTTTTCTACCATACTCAAATGGGATACATACACTCTCCATAGAAAATGGATTATTCTATAAATTTTGCGGTGTCAACATCATCAGACAACAATAATGATAGTTCACAGTTCAAAGTTTACGAATATAGTCACGGAAAACTAGCTACTGTAAACTTCTTGGAACATCTCGAAGATATTGACCTTAATATGTTAGTCCAGGCATTTTGCTATATTGAACGTGCAAGCAGGAAAGATGTGAATGCTACATCTAACAGGAATCCTCTAGATGCTTCTAATTTTTTATTAATGGCTAAACAGAATGGTTTCATAGAAATTTGGCAAGATTTTGAGCCCCAAGCAAAGGATGATAGGAAGATCAGACCGACACAGGTTTTGAGATGCTGTTCAAACTACTCGAAACCTGCTGAAAACACTGATTATGAAGTTGCAAGCTTAGAGTATTCCAACGGTTTGCTATATTGTGCTATGAAGACAGGGAAAGTATTTGTTTTTGCATTGAATTTATCAGGGGACTTCATTCAGGTCAATAATACACACTCCTTCTCACGTTCGCCATATATCTTTGAGAATATAAATATTTGCAAAATGAATCATAGGTCAAAATTGGTTTTAGAAGAAAGTGATCACAACAAAATCTTTAATTCAAATGAAGACCCTGACAGAGTGTTCTTAAGGGAACTTGAATATTCTCCAAGAGGTCAAAATAGACATATATGTTTCTTCTTGATGCCAATTCCCATGCTGCAGTCTATAGATACTGAAGATATGTTACACGAGACCAGGATTTATGACCAGTACAAGATATATCAGTATATGCCGACAATAATATTTGATTTAGAGAGACCAATTTTGGACTTTCATATCAACCCGTTCAATCCTCTAAGCTTTGTGTTAACTTCACCTAAACTACCTATGATAGTTGCTAAAGTTACAGTATCATTAGATTTTGTTTATTTTTTCAAATCATTCATGAGGTACAAAAGACTTTTAGACGGCAAATTGGGAACTTACAATTGGGAAGCTCGATTGCTAAGCGATATGTCAAATGGTATGAATAACCAAATGCGTTCTGCCATGAAGTACTATAATTGCAAAAAAACACCTAATTGGATTGAACTGGAGAAAGCGCAAGGAACTGGGCTATTTAAACCAATAATTGTGTGGAAGGAACCTGTAATTACTAAGTCAGATAGAAACTTTCAGAAAGACGGGACATCTGTTTCAAAAACACTAGAGACAGAGAGGAATAAACTCAAAAGGTCTAGGACAATACGCAATTCTGTTTCATCGGTCCGAAGTTCATTAATCGCCTTAACTAATAGTCCTGGAAGGAATAACTCTATTATTGACTTCAATGTATTCAGAACGGATTTTGAATCGGAGGAGAGTGTCCAATTTTACGAAGATTGTGTAAATGATGCACTCAATATTGATCTCGATTCTTCGCACTTATCTTCAATGCACTGCCGTATGAACAAAGATGGCGTGGAGTTTGGTGACTTAAGTGGAGATACGCATCAGTCACCAGCTAATAATAAGGAACAGGAAAAGGAAAACAATGATAATAATGATAAAGAAGACATGATTTTTCAGTCATTTTTGCCGGATACTTATAAAGGTTTGAAGATTGCAACAATCGATAGTGATGCTGGATTTGAAATTTTCAGCCCACAACAGCAAAATAGCCCAGTGCATATGTTGGGCTCCTTCAGAAAAGGTGGAAACTTCAACGACTACTTTAATATAGACAATGAAGAGCCTTCAGTTCTGCAGATAATATCAAAATTTTCCTGTTTCCAGAAAATATTCACCATAGCAAATGGATATTCCATTATAATTGACAAAATGGGAATTTTACTATATTTTGGTTATGGTAAGAATATGGATAATATCAGCTCTGATCACAATGATGAAGATAAAAATATAGGAGATTTGAAGGTTGTCTCCACGGTACTCGGTCCTATAAGTGATGCAATTCTAATAGTGAAAAGCTTTGAGAGATATGAAAATAACGATAAAGTTTCCATGGAGCTCGATCTAGTCGTTGCATTTCTGCCTAATGAAATAAGAGTTTACAATGTTTTCTTTACAACAAACTCAAGAATAGGGAAAATCTTTCTCAGGGATTCAATATTTCTAGAACAAGGGCATGACTCAGTTTATAAGCTCGCACTTCTAAGCTCGAAAGAGTACAGTGAGAAAACAGATTTACCTAGAAAAAGAGATTCTGGTTCATCTACATGCGGAGGGAATACGAAAAAGCGTAATAAAGTTGATATGTAAAGTTCTGATAAATCGAGCGTCGATTAGTCAGTTCCTCTGGTGAGACGTGTAAGCGCTCATCTTCTTAAATATGCATTATGAAATTTTATAAAAGATTATAATATCTGCTTGCAGATGCTCAAAATGGTATCATATCTTGTAAGTCATCCGGAATGAATTCCTCCTTTCTAAGGTTTTTATATGGAGGAGGGTAGAAATGACATGTACTGCTATTTTGGTAAATTTTGTTACTGCTATTCTCTATGACTGTATAATCAGCTTTAGTTTGTTCTAAATACTTATAGTATTTCTCCCTTAGAGATATAGACAAATTTTTACCGGAGAATGCAGTTGAATTTCCTTTGCTCAAAGGATTTGATAATTTTCGAACTTTGCAATCATCACCAAAATGGCCCTTGTTTCCACAATTGTAGCAAAAAATAGTATGCATTGGTAAAATATCTTTTTTGAAGTATTCTGATTGTTCAATTTTGGGTACGTAAATCCTCCAAATAGTAGGACACCTAGTCGGCAGATGTGAAGTTCCATTGCACAAATCACAAAATAGATCGTCAGATTCTTCAAAATTGTCAAATGCTTTACGACTGTATATATTTGAGCATTTCTCTCCATTACCTAAATTCGTATGATGTCCTTTCATAAATCCACAATGTTCACAGAGGGATCTTGGACAGTTTTTAGTTCTATGGTCATCTTTCTGACAGATCTTACATTTTTTCCCATTCTTCTCTGGTTTTGAATCAAAATTTATTATGTTTGGTATTCTTCCTCTTTTATTAGTTGAATTTGATTCTGTTCTCTTTTTACTACAAAATTCAAGTTGAAAATTTCGTTTGAGTTTAGGTTCATTAATCTTACTGGTTTTACTATTTTCACTGTACCTAGGTTTATTAATTTTACTAGGTTTTGGCTTGTTCTTTCTTGATTTTGCCCTTGTTTTTACTCTCTTATAGAACATATTTCCCCCACCTCGTTGTATTCTAGCCATTTACAAAGGTATTGCGATAGTTTTTGTTATATGAAAGCAGTTTTGTAATGTTTCCATCCATCATGTAAACTGATGAACAAAACAGTTTGACATTTTTTCGCTTAGTGCTGAAAAATTACTGAGATTTGTTGAAGGTATTCATAGTTGATATGATGGAACATAGAAGGAAATGTTTTGTGAAGAATTTATCCTAGCTCTCCAACTTTGGTTGTTGAGAGTTCAGTCTGTCATGTATTGGATGATCAGCTAGAAGGTGAAAATTTACTTCTGGGCACCGTCAAAAGGTGAAAGATTTCCTCGATTAATCCTCGGAGTTGCCAATAAAACTACCAAATATGAAAATTTTATGCTAGAGTTTGCAGAATAAAACCAGAACAGACAGCGGATCCGTTTTAAGCAGCACAATGGTTGCAAAGATGACTAAGGATTCTCTTTCAGATACATTACGAAGGTTACTTATTTCCCCTGGTTGGGATGCTCTTGTACGAGCACTTGGAATAGTAGTCCTTACTACTATAGCTCAAATATTAGCTAATGAAGTAAACTTGAGGGATATAGAATGGGTAAACTCCACAGAAACCTCTATCTTTTGTTTTGGTGTAGGCAATTCGATTGCATCTGGCGGTGTTGTCACTGCATTCTGCATGTTAATCCTCGATCATGTTTTATTGAACTCCTTCATTGGCATTATTTGGTCAATATTGATGATCGAAGTAGATATGGGAGATATAGACGACTTTAAGGGTTGTGAAATTTCAACTAAGTACAGTGTAAATCAGTTGATTGAAAATATGGTTTTCACCATGCTCAAATTGATAATACTTAAGGTATGGTTAATGTTTATAACCAGATATAGGCGAAGCAGTAAAGAAAAGACAAACTAGACTTTGTTAACAACTATTTGACAGCCCAACAAGTATATATCTGCCTTTCAAACGAAATATATATATATACGATATTTATATTTACAATTGAACAAACAAATGTTTTAAATATTAGCTTGTATTTATCACGTGCTTTCAACATAAAATTTTGGGAACAACTAATAACAAAAAAACTGTTATGGACAATGTTAGATAAACTTAGTCCTAAAAAGACACTCAAGGACAGACACCACTTCTATAAAATATTCAAACGAGGGCCATGAGTGAATTGAGTGATGCTGAAAAGAGAAAGTTATTGAGAGAAAGAAGACAAAAGAAGTTTAACAATGGTGGGGCCACGTCTAGACTGAATAAGATTACTGGTCAGGCCGACAGTTTATTAAGTGCAGAATCTCCAATTGACAAGGCCAAAAGGGAATCTCCAGAGCCTTCTCAAATACAGTCTCGAGGTTCTAAGGTAGCAATTCCTTCTAATGTCTCTGGAAACACAACAACTACCTCTGAGCAGGCTCAAAAGAATGCCGAGGTTGAACTGCTAAAAAGATTGGCGAGTATGCAAAATGAGGGTGACGATTCTTCATTCTCATTGTTAAATACCGGTGCTATCCCTGATATGGGAACTAAGATAGGCGAATTAATGTCAGAGCCTGTAGATCCGGCTTTGTTAGCATATCATAACCATCGTGTCAACAGATTAAAAGCTCAAACTATTTTGATCAAATGGATTTTCTTTTTACTACCATTTATTTACTTAGTGAGTAGAGCTAGTAAGAATTCTGCTATCTCCTTACCAAGCAGCTTATTTATTTTAGCTGATCCATCCAAGTTTTTTATGATCTTCACATCTTTTGAAATTGTCGCTACTTCCATATTTTACCAAAAATTACAACATCTAGAAAAGAATCATAAAATTAATACATTAGATAACAATAGTATGATTGTTAAAATTGCGGGCATGATTCCTGAAGGTATTCTTCCAATTGGCAATATTAAGGGTAAAGTTGTTAGTTTGATGCAGTATTGGAATGTCCTGTCCATGTTCATTACTGATGTTTCCTTTGTCCTTGTTACTCTTGGCATCATGTTATATTTTTAATCTAATGACATAAATATATATATACTTTTAGTATACGTTTTCAATAATAAACGACTACCATTTCTATTCTTCATATCATTTCGACGTAAGCATCTGCAACCCAATTTTATCACGTGTATTTTTTTGAAATTTTTCAATATCGAAATTTTCGATGAGCATGAAAAATTATTCAATGCTCATCTCAAAATTTAGTAAGACTAGTGTTGATGTAGACTTGATAAACAAAATTCTTAAAGTGCAAAGCAGGAACGTCAACTACATCAATATGGCTCCAGTGGATAACTCCAAAAAGGTACAAAAGCAAAGGGATAATCAGGCTAGGTTTGAAAGACCAGGTGGTAAGAATAGCAAGTCTAACAACAGAACCAAAGACAAGAAGTTAAAATCTAGCTTGAAGAGGATTGATGATCAATATCAACAAGCTGTCTCCTCTGCAGCAGCCACTGAGTACTTGTTACCTGAATCTTCAGGTTACCTTGAAGCTGAAGATGAGATGGAAAAGACTTTCAAAGTGTCGCAAGGTGAGATCAAAGAAAGTGTCGATGTTTCTACTGCAAATAAAGCGTTAGATTTATCCTTGAAAGAATTTGGACCATACTCTGTCAACTATTCTAGAAACGGTACCCATTTATTAATTGCAGGTCGTAAGGGTCATGTCGCTTCTATGGACTGGAGAAAAGGTGAATTACGTGCTGAACTTAATTTAAATGAAACTGTTAATACTGCTACATACCTACAGAATGACCAATTTTTTGCCGTTGCTCAAAAGAAGTATACCTTTATTTATGATCATGAGGGGGTTGAATTACATCGTTTGAGTCAACATATTGAAGTCAAACACATGGAATTTTTGCCATATCATTACTTATTAGCTACAGCAGGTGAAACCGGGTTTCTGAAATATCAAGATGTCTCTACAGGTCAATTAGTTTCAGAATTAAGAACTAAATTGGGTCCAACTACAGCAATGGCTCAAAACCCATGGAACGCTGTTATTCATTTGGGTCATAGTAATGGTACTGTTACCCTCTGGACACCATCAATGCCTCAGCCACTTGTTAAGTTACTATCAGCTAGGGGTCCGATAAATAGTATAGCTGTTGACAGAAGTGGTCACTACATGGTCACTACAAGTAAAGATAAATCCATGAAGATATGGGATATTAGAAATTTTAAAGAATTACATACTATAGAAAACTTGCCTACGCCTGGTACTAACGTTGAAATATCTGACACTGGTGTCATTGCAATGAGTCGCGGTCCTCATGTGACTTTATGGAAGGATGCTCTGAAAAGTGGCGCTCAGGCTAAACCTTGTTTTGGTTCCATGGGTGGTAATCCAAACAGAAATACACCTTACATGACACATTTATTCCCTGGTAACAGAGTCGATAATATGAAATTTGTTCCATTTGAAGATCTACTAGGTGTTGGTCATGAAAAAGGTGTTACTAATTTAATTGTTCCAGGTACTGGTGAAGCTAACTACGATGCTTTAGAAATCAACCCATATGAAACAGCAAAGCAAAGACAAGAACAAGAAGTCAGAGGTTTATTGAACAAATTGCCAGCCGACACTATAACACTAGATCCAAATGTGTTAGGTACAGTGGATAAGAGTGCATCAACTATTAGGCTAACCTCTAAAGATTTAGCCCAAGTAGCACTTGACTCTAAGACACAGAATCAAAGAACAGATGACAAAGATATTCCAAATGTAAAGCCTGAAGTCAGCGCCAAAAATTCTGGGTTACGTACTTTCTTACGTAAGAAGAAGCAAAATGTCATTGATGAAAGGAAGTTAAGAGTCGAAAGTCAGTTACAGAAAGAAAAGGCAGAACGTCAAAGAAAGGGTAAGATTGCTCGAGGTGAAATATCAGAGGATCATAAGGATCTTGTTGATGAAGCTTTGAGCAGATTTGCATAGACAATGGCTGCATCTGGTCGGTTGTCATTTGTGTACATATATATCAAAAACTTTTACTAAGGTTATAATAAAAAAAATAATAATAGAAACACCTAAGTTGGTTAAAGACCTTTTAGTCTTTTGAGAACTGAACAAGGTGTATTGTTCCAAATATTAAGTCTATTGTTTTTGAATATACAGATATGACATGAGTTTTATTATGTAAGATCAACGGGATGAAGATTGTTCGGTTGTTTGAAGGAGCAATCTAGTATAATAATCTGATAGAGATTCTTGCTTCAGTTTCATTTAACTTGTCATAAATCTCCTTTATGTCACTTTGGTCGACAGAAGAGATATCAGCCATCAAGTAAGCAATCTCACCTGCAGAATAAGAAAACTGTTTGTCAATGTTATGGTTAGATAAAATATTATTAACTGTCTTTAACACACCGGGAATGTTCTTATGAATGTATAGAACACGGACTGTGTTTTCTTGATCGTAATTCATAACTTTTAAGCTGACTTCTGGGAAATTGACAGAGCCAACAGAATTACCTTCGTTAATGTAGTTGGACAAATATGTAGCAACTTCAATGCCAATTGAACTTTGAGCCTCCTCAGTGGACCCACCAATGTGTGGAGTTAAGATGATATTTGGTAAAGAAACTAATTCTGGGACCCAGGAATTCAAATCGGCACTGAAGTGACCTTCACCGTTTTTACCTGGTTCGTTTGGATAAACGTCTAAAGCGGCACCAGCAATCTTATGAGCCTTCATTGCAATGATCAATGATGGAATGTCGACAACTGTACCTCTAGAAGCATTAATAACATAGGCACCGTCCTTCATTGCAGCAAATTGTGGAGCAGATAGTAAATTTTTGGTATCTGGGGTTTCCGGAACATGTAAAGAAACGAAATCAGCGTTGTTTAGTAGTTCATCTAAAGTGGAAACTTGTTTTGCTGTACCTAGGGACATAATAGTGACGATATCGTAATAGATAACATGCATACCCATGGCTTCAGCAAGTACAGATAATTGGGAACCAATGTGACCATAACCAACAATACCTAAAGTCTTACCTCTAACTTCCCAACATCTATTTGAGACCTTGTTCCAAGTCCCTGTATGTAATTCGATAGATCTGTCACCCAATTGTCTAGCCAAACTAATGATTTCAGCAATGACTAATTCTGCAACTGATCTTGAATTTGAGAAAGGAGAATTGAATACTGCAATACCTTTCTTTGCAGCAAACTGTAAATCGACTTGGTTTGTACCGATACAGAAACAACCAATACAGACCAAATTTTTGGCATGTTGTAAGACATTAGCTGTCAATTTAGTCTTAGATCTGATACCAATTGCATGTACCTCTTTAATCTTTTCAATCAATTCGTTTTCTGGTAAATAACCCTTATGAAATTCAACTTGATAACCCTGATCCTTGAAGATTTGAATGGCTGTTGCGTTAACGTTTTCTAGCAATAAAATCTTCATATCACCAGTAGAAAATGGTTTTAAAATCTTTTGCGGCTTTATGTTGCTCAAACGTGCAGGTAAGGTATTCATGAATGATTGGGTAGGGGAGGTAGAGACGGCATGGGGAGAACCACCTAAGTTTAAGGCGTTTTGAAATGTGTTTTGTAAATTATTAATATCTAAACCTTGCATTAGGTGTTAAGTCACAGAGGATGTTGTTGGAATACAATATTCTGTCTTATTTCGTGAAACTTAAGAATTAAGATTGTAGAAAAAACAATTTCAAAAAAATATTACATGTTTATATACTTTTTCAGTTCTCGAGACAAATCCAATCCTAAAAAATTTTGTGTCTCAACATGAAGTTTGCTCACAACTAGTTAAACCTATTACTCATTCTGACTCCTTTTTGTCTTAATATGAGCACATAAGCGGGATGAATGACACATATTTTCTTGAGAGTGAAAATTTTTCACCTAAAAACTGTGAGGTGGCAACAACTCACGTGCATGGGACATGAATAAGCCATTACTTAGTGTATCTATTCATAGTTAAGTTAAAAGATATATATCGATTCCAATAACACAATTGCAGAATCAAGGTCAAAGTTCCTCAAACTTAGGACCCCCCGTAATATCTGGTGAAGATAGACCCCACATTGCATAAACTCTGTGAGTGATCACATAAGGCTATTACGGCGGCTTCAAGGTGGAATTGTACTTCCACTAGTAAAATGGACCAAAAAAATGGTGGAGATATATTTCCACTGGGTGCGCCCAGACAACTCATTCCCATTTTTGCTGTAGTTTTTCTTCGCATCGTGTGTGATTGGCGGTGATATATCTCAACTTGTCAGTATACTATGTACAGAATTTGTATTGTTTTAGTATAGAAAAGTAAATAAAGCTTGAATTAAGATCTGCTTAACTAAGTTTAGTACAACTTGGAGAAGAGTTGTAGTAGTTTGCTTATGAAGGTAAACAGTGAAGAATGTTTGTTTTTAGGTAGATTAATCTTTCTTGGCAGGGTCCGATGCAGAATCAGCTTCTGAAGTAGCTTCATTAGATTCTGGAGCCTTGATATTTAGTTGGAAGTCACCATTAGAGTCTTCAACTAAAATTTTACTCTTAACTAAATTGTCAAACATATCCTGTGGAACCCAACCCTGAGTGGCTGCAAATGGTGTAGAGACTAATTTTTCGTGCAATTTATTTAAATCATTTGTGTGCTTCTTGATCTCATCTTCACTGTATTCAATTGGGAATGTCTCCTTAGACACTAACTTATTCTTAAACAACTCTGTCCAAATTTGTTTCAATTGTAACAAATTTTCATCAATCATTAGATGCTCTTCTTCAGTCTTTCTCTCAATAGCTGAAACATATGGGTTTCTTAATAATTTAATAGGTGGAGCCATAGATGTGATGAGTTTTGGTAATCTTTCATTTAGTGCATTCTCCCATAAGTATTGGTTACGTGTACGTTTATAGATGAAATTACATTGCATCTTATCATTCTCATTCAATTTATCGAAATCTGGAACATCTTCTTTAATGTTATAAATCTTTGGCCCATCATATTCAATAAATTTTGGTGAATTTTGTAAGATAAATGGTTTAATGACACAACCTTCGAAGTCTAACAAGTATGGTTTACCATTTTCCTTGGAAATAATGACATTCATAGGATCTAAATCTGGATCAAATAAACTTGGTTTTAATAAACTATCAAAGTTTGGAATATTATTGTTTTGTTCACTTGTGGCATCAAATAAATATGGTGCAATCTTAGTTAACCTTTCAAAGGCTTTGATTTGATCATCAATAAGTTCCTTATTAGCGATTTCTGAAGATGACCCTGCGTCAATCAAAGCAGCTCTGTGTTTGGCATTTGTGGTCTCTAGACTACCCAATCGTTCAATAATCTTGGTAGCAGATCCCTTATCAGACTTCCATGGCCCTATATATGATTCAATTTCACCCAAAACACCATTTTTTTTTCTCCAAAAACATCTTTCCATGATTGGACCTACAACCCATCTCTCATCAATTACCTCTTTGCCCTCTTGAAAATCTTCCTTAAAGAATAAGGAACCAACAGATTCAAATTGAGTAGAGTTTAATTTGGCATGGAAATCAGCAAGAATATTGATAACATCTTGTAGTTTCTTTGGTGGTTTTCCATTGGCATCATCGTCACATAAGGGATCCCATTGCTTCATTAATAATTCACCATCAATGAACTCCTGTAAAATGAAAGGTGTTCCCAATGGATTAGTATTATCAGCACCATACAAATACGTTTTTGGAATAGAAATGTCGCATTTAGTAGCAAGAAAATCAGCAGTGGCTACTTCACTTTTGATTCTTCTCTCAATTGTCTTTGGTGGATCGATTGGATATGGAATACGTAAAATCAGCGGTTTCGAGGTGACATTTGTGGATATTTTATAAATACGATGATGTTTACCTTCATGTAAACTGGTAACAGTCTTGATTAAAATTTGTTTCTCATTTGGATTAAGACCATCCAGGTTCTTAACAGTAACATTATTCTGTAATTCAACTGTAGAATTCTTATTGAATTTAGGTGGCAACAAAGAAATTTCTGCGGAGCCTTGAGCTAATATCTTTGTGTCCACATATAGGTCATTAAGAACAGAGTTCAATCCTTCAAGAGAAAATCTTGTAGTTCTCTTCTCTCTTTCTTGCTTATTGTTCTTCAACCATGAACCCCATGAATATTTAAAAATCTCATCTCTTTGAGTATCCTTTTCATTGGATAGCTTAGTATAAATCGGTTTACTCTCAGAAGAAAGTGGTCTGACGGTATTTAACCTAGTCAAAGAAGCCAAGGAGTTAACCTTAATGTTCTTAAAAACGGTAATGGTCGATCTTTTGATAACATTGCTTGCCAATCTGACTGTACTGGTTCTTAGCATCTTATCTCGAATTCTGTTTGAATGTCTTTATTGGAAGATTGAATGAATATTGTATTTCTTTAACTGTTATTTCAACAGGTTTTTAAAAGTGATCCCCTGCAGTCTTGCGTTCATAACAAAAAAGGTCGCGCCAATAGTAAGAATGGAACCAATGTTGTATACAAGTGAAGGCATAGATATGTATCTCTCAATCATGGAATTAGTATATAAACAGTGCATTGTATAAATAACTTTTAGACTTGTGAACACTTCATAATTCATTGTTTAGACTACAATATTCATCTCGAATAATTTCTTGAATATTTCAATATAATTCAAACTGAAAAATTAATTTACCTTTGCAATGATTATTTGTGTCATTCACGAACTTAGATATAAGCCGTGAAGGAGACAAACGTATAACAGTCTATTCAGTGTGATTGTCAAACGATGTTAACTGTTTTGAAGAGAGGTGCTCTTTACAGACCCATATTCCAAAAAGGACTGATCCAGTCGCTTCGAGCTATTCCAATTACGCAGAGTAGAAATACACATAGTGCATATCTAAATAGAGAAAGACTACCTATATATGCAGGTCAACCAATACATGAAACAAGACCTTTCATACTTAAATCAGGTGAACTGACTCCTGGTATTACGGCTTTGGAATATTATGAGCGTAGAGTCGCAGTCATGGAAACGATACCAGATAATTCTTGTCTTATTATTTCAGGTAGTGAGGTCAAATATGCATCAGGAGCTGTCTTTTATCCGTTTCAGCAAGATAATGATTTTTTTTATTTGACTGGATGGAATGAGCCTAACTCTGTAATGGTCTTGGAAAATATTAATGGTGAAGTTATATTCACCATGTTTGTTCAACCAAAAGATGCTTTTGCTGAGCAATGGGAGGGTTATAGAACGGGTGTTGATGGTGTAAAAGAGATTTTCAATGCAGATGAAGCATTTGCAATAAGTCAATTGAGTGAAGTTTTACCAGCCATCTTAAAGAGGTCAAATTTCGTCTATTTCAATGATGATATGAAGAAAGAGGTGAACATGACAGCAGCAAAGAAGAAAATTTTGAATTTATTCAATAGGGAATCTGGAATTTTGAGGAAGGTCAAGAATTATAAAAACATACTGGCTAATATGAGGATGATCAAATCTCCAGCAGAATTGAAAATTATGAGAAGAGCTGGTCAAATTTCAGGAAAAGCATATAATCAAGCGTTTGCAAAGAAGTTTCGAAATGAAAGAACTTTAGCATCGTTCTTGGATAATAAATTCATTTCTGGCGGTTGTGATAAATCTGCTTATATACCTGTTGTAGCAACCGGTTCTAATGCTTTATGCATCCATTACACTAGGAACGACGATGTTATGTTTGATGATGAAATGGTTCTTGTTGATTCATCTGGTGCACTAGGGGGATATTGTTCAGATATTTCACGTACTTGGCCTGTTAGTGGTAAATTTACACAGCCACAGAGAGACCTTTATCAAGCAGTTTTGAATGTTCAAACAGCATGTATCAAATTATGCGCTGTAGCTAACAATATGTCTCTCGATGATATTCATCAAAAGAGTATTGAGTTCATGAGGCAGGAACTCCGAAATATAGGTATAGCTAATGTTGCAAATTGGGATGTTGAAAGATTGTATCCTCATTACATTGGTCATAACCTTGGTCTAGATGTTCATGATGTCCCAGAGATTTCCAGGTATCAACCATTGAAAGCAGGTCAAGTTATTACAATTGAACCAGGTCTTTATGTACCAGACAATGAAGCATTTCCAAAATACTTCAGAAGTGTAGGTGTCAGAATTGAGGATGATATTGCTGTAGGAGATAAAACGTATACCAATCTAACAATAGAAGCAGTTAAGGAGATTGCTGACCTAGAGAATATTATGAATAATGGCAAGACTCTGTCAAATTTCGAAGAGGATGTCATTAATGCACTAGACTAAAATCAATTTGAAAGCACATTTGTAAATAGTAAATCTTAGATAAGTAGAGTGCGAATTTTTCAAAGATAGTCTGTATTTCAAAAACCTCCATAATGTATCAAATAACATAACTCTTCTTGTCAATGATGGATATTTGAGCTGTTTTCAAAACTTTCACACATTACATGTGTCAGACCAACTAATTCTTTACCAGCTTACTAGTACTAACAAGTTTCGATATCCTACAAACTCAAAGCTGAATAAAGGTTTGTAAGACTAACTACATTTACAGATGCCATACAATTTACCTCTCAATTACAAGTGCAAGTAATTTAGTGGTACAATTCAATATTGACATTTTTGTACCACCAGAACAATTCAGAAAGTGGTTGTTTTGTCTTTATTCATCTTCAGAAAAGTTAATAGTTTTAGATAAACTTTGCTTAGTAGTAGGTATTGGAATACTAATAACTCATACGATCTCGGATTTACTGCTTCGATTAAACTTTCACTCTCGGAAGATCAAGCGGCCGACATTGAAAATGAAAATCACATGAAAAATAAATAAGCACATGAAGAAAAGTTCACAATGCTTTGTGCTAAAATACTACCAATCCGTCTCAGTAAAACCTGAATAGTATTTATAGATTCTGTAATCACAAGTTTTATGATAACCGAATTTTATAGGTATGTTTTCTTCAAAAGGTTCTTTCATTCCTCCCTTTTGAAAAAATCAGCAGGGCTAAAACAAAAGTTAGAGCACTTTGAAAAGACTAGCACTTTGCTTCGAAAAACCCCACAACAACTAGAGAAATTGAAGGAAAAGAAGCAGATAAAACGCAAGAAACTTCAAAAGACTGCCTATCCCAAACTACAAGCATATCATATTATACAGAAGAAAAACAAAGACCTTCTTGATTCGTTGGGGCTTACAAGATTTCAATTGGGCCCAACTTCGAATGAAGATTTAAAGTTATTATCCAAAACGAAAGATAAACGTTTAATATACACTATATTGGGTACAAATGGTGGACAATTGCGTGATTCAAAATTAATATATGAAGATGTTCAAAAGTTCTTGAAAAAAGGTCAATTAGAGAAGGCGGTATTTTTGGCAAAATTGGCTAAAGGTAAAGGTTCTGCAGCCATGAATTCAATTATGGAGCATTATTTGAATGTTTTACACTCACCAACATCTGCATTAGATCTTTATAATTGGAGAAAGAAGGTCGGAATTCCATTAAATGAATATTCAAATACTATACTATTTACAGGCATTGCTAATCAAAAAGATTTAGTATCTAAAGTGATTGGTGAAAATATATTCAAGATTGTGGAAAGATTGGTAGAAAGTAATAAAATCAACCAAATTGAATATAATTCTGCATTGGGCGCATTATCCAAATGCAAAGATAGCACCATGGTATTTAAGCTCTTTCATATGAAAAATGACCTTAAGGATATACATTATGATGCGATAACATTTGTATGGATGTTTAGAGCGTGTGCAAATGTTGAGAGTGAGTTACTTTTCACTGAGTTATTTAATGAGCTTTTGGCTGCCATTCCAAAAAGATACGCTGACAGCAGATTATTTTTCGAGGTTTGTAAAGCATTACAACTTACAGAAAGGAGGAGGCGATTGCTTCCCAAGGCCCTGAATCAATATTTTAACGTCGACAATATCACTGTTTCTGAATTCGATGGCTTGAATGAAAAAACTGACGAAATAAAGTTACCACCAATTTCATATTGGAATATTGAATCTCGATTTCCTATGAATGAGCATATTCTTGGGTTTACCATGGATAATTGTCTTCAGACAAAATCATACGACATTGGAATCAACCTCTATGAACAAACCTTATTGAAAAATCCAAAAATTGTAGATATCGATATGTTTCATAAAGATTTGAACATACTGATTTTAGCTCATCCTGAAAGTTGTGCCGAGAAATGCATAAGTGCATTGGAAAAGGCGGAATCTATGGGTAAAAGATTTGTATCGAGTCATACAATTATTCTCTGTTATAAAGCCTTTGAAAAAGAATCTTCTAAGGGTAAGATTAGTGGGAATAAGGGCAAGGTAAATGACTTATTAACGAGATGTCAAACATTTATATTGAACTATGAAGGAATTTATTCGAAGGAGCTGAACTGTAAAATATACCCAAGACTTTCTTGGAAATTCTTCTTCCAGATTTTGAAGAATGCTAACAAATATAGTAATGTCTCATTTTCTCAATATGAACTGATCTTGAACGAGTATCTAAAGTCGATACTCAACGATGAATTCGCACTTGATAAAATTACAAAACGTCAATATGAAAACCAGCGGTTTATCGAACTAGAAGCTGTTAGAGTGATAAAGACATTAACCGAGGCATATAGGCTACCTGATATTGATTTGACTGTTAAGGGTGCTAAGAGTGAACAATTTTTACTTCGAAGATTACTGCTGAGACTAAAAGATAGAATTCTAACACATGTTAAAGAAATTGAAACTAGGGTAGAAGGTAAGAAACTCTCTGATATTGAACCAGTAGAATGGACCATTAAACAGATATCAACTAGAATCTTGAACAAAGACTATAAACCCATTCCAGAAGAGAATGAGGATTGAAATAGTATATATGTATATAAGACGTGTAAATATAATTTTTTTATATATGCATTTTTTCAGTTCTTGACCCAAGTTTGCATTGCTGTCCTTCAAATTACTTATTTACGTATTTTGGTGTCAATATTGATATAAGGGTTGTATTTTAAAAATAAATTTAGCATATCTTTGGGTATTCGTTAAAAAAAAATAAATCAAGTAGTTCAATCGAAACTGCAGAAATAATACTATCCATGAGAAAATTATTAACAGTGTGTTTGTATATTGCCTTTATTTTGTTAATTAGTTAGAAGTAGAAGAACCTTTTCGTTAGGAAAACGGACGAAGAAAGAAACAAGATAAAAAACGTCACACTTTCATTAGACATCAAAAAATATATACAAGAGATAAGAAGATATACAATATCTAGTAGAAGATTATACTATCAAAATAAATCAATGATACTGATTTTTGGAGATATCTTATCTCAAATATACCATATTATTTTATAACCTTTTATGAGTACGTCTAGCCGAACTAATACAAAAATTGATTTTTTTGTAAAGCTTCGATCTGATCAGCTTGCTAAACGATATCCAAATTATCAGCCAGAGTTACAGATTTAAAACTCTCCGTAAATGAAATCATCTATATGGACGACTGTTATCCCACTTTACATTCATTACCGAACAATTAACAACAAACTCTCACATAAGTCAACTGTCAAACAAAATGAAGAAATTATCAAAGAAAAGGACTTCCAAGCCAACATTCCATCTGAGGCTGCAAAGCTTCTTCTGAAATGAAGAGTTTGACATTGAACTTGAAGAATCTTTGCAAAAAAAAGAAACTGCTTTGGGGTCTACTCGTGAAGACATGAAAGCATTTGAAGCTGCTACTGGACAAACCCTTAATCAAACAGTAGATGAAGTCAATACATTGAAAGAGCAGATCCAAAAATTAACTGCAACTGTTCAAAAGACTTAGCCAAAATCTGGAGTCATTTCCGTTTTTGATTTAGTCAAAACCAACAAAAAGAGTAAGATGAAAGAGATTGCGAGAAATATCCCTGAGCTGATTTTGTCTGAAAACGATCCACGAGCATTTATGTGTTCAATATCCTTGGGTAATGTCTCCATCACACCAACTGCTGAAGTGGTTATCTCTGATCCTAACAACGTCAAGGATAAACTGTTATTGATTCAACAACAGTTGATGGCTAAAAAGGTTGTCTTTGCTGATTGGGGTGTATTTTTGTCCACTTGTTGTCGTGACGCCGCTATGGATTACATTACCGACTCAAGAGGTTTTACCCAACCTTGGACCAACTGTATTTTTGAGTTTTTTCAAAGTACAAATTTTATGCACAAAAACCTTTCATTGTTAAATGAAATTACTTTTACTTTTCCAATCGTTGGTACTCCAATCTTAAAGTTTTTCAATGATTTGATTGCTAAAGCTCAAAAAAATCATGACTTGGCAACATTACCAACGATGTACTATAAGTACGTAACAATTATCTCTGCTGAACTACCTCGAACTTTTATACCAGACCACCTGGAACTAAACTCTTTATCGGAATTACGTCTCTTTGCAAATGCTGTTATTCGTCCCGAATTGTTGTTTAAACAATCACATGGCCCACCGGCTATATCTACCACAGATGTACCAGTTTACGCTATTCAAAGGGAAAATACAAAACCATTTGCTTCACAATATTATTGTACAAACTGTCATTGCCCCAAGTGCAGACACCCATCTTCTAATATGAAACGTGGATACTGTGTGGATTGTCAATGTAATCGTTGTAAATCAAGCTTCGCAAAAGAAAATCTTCGAATAACAAGGCTCACTTTAAAATAAACGAAATGACTATCAACGAACAACCCTCAGTTATTGACTCTGATGATGAACATTCATTATCTGACTCATTCCAATTTCCAACAGAAGACCAAATCGAATACTATGATGAAGGAAACACTGATTTCTCTGAACCTCCGGTTATTCCATTAATTTACTGAAAAAGAAATCAGACAATTGGTGTGAAACTTTCAATGAGAACGGAATCCAGGGATTTTTACAGTACTGTATTATACCTAGAATCAAGTTAAAGCGAGGCCTTCAGAACAATAAACCTATCATAGTACTTGACTCCGGGGCTGACGACAACTTCACTTTCACCAGTTTATGGACAAACACAGATTCATTAATTTTAAAAGATATTACTGTTCATAAACTAGCTACCTCCCACTGTGCACAAATCACAGTCTCACCTGCTTTTGGTAAAAATTATTCCATTGATACTAAAGTTCAACTTAGCTTACAATTTGAGAAGACACATACGATAACAGATTGGTTTAATTTAATTCCACATGAGAAATCAGATATAATCATAGGTAAACCAAAGTTGCGTCAACTCAAATATCGACTAACACCAAATTGTGAAACTATCACTATTGATAACCACAACTTTGATCTAACTTCTTTCCCATCGGTTCGATCTACTACTTCTTTATTGAAAATTGATGGTCTTCCTCTACTACAACAACTAAAGGCTGAATATTCTGAAGCCTTTTCTGTTGATAACTCTTCCACAGTCAAACATGACTATACTGCACATGTAACTTTGAAAAATTTTCCATACACAACTCCAAAAGCATACTTCTCTAGCGGTGTTCTCAGAACTGCCGTTCAGGAGTATATTCAACAATCCCTCGAAAATGGACTAATTGTACCTATAGAATCCGATGAACTAGTTGCTTTAAGTCCAATTTTTCCACTTCAACAAACTGCTGAAAAGGTCCGTATTATTACAGACTTACGAAAGGTAAATCGGTATTTACAATATACTCCTAGACCTATTCCAACCACTCAGTCAATCTTGTCTGAACTCTCAGCAAAATCCATCTTCTCTGCGATCGACATCAGGAAAGCCTATCAACAACTTCCTTTAGTTGGTGATGCTTTAGGTATTATTACTGAGTTCAGAAGTTTTCGTTTTACTCGATTACCATACGGACTCGCCTCTGCTCCCTACTGGTGGGGTGAATTTATTCAGTCCCTACTTAATCAAATCAACATCACAAACTCTACTGTGGTTCGGTACTATTATGATGATATAATTGTTGCTTCCGCTAATTATGACGACCACGTTCAAGTCTTATTTGAAGTTTTTGATAAATTAGTTTCAAACGGTTTGTCTGTTAGCGAAAAAAAACTTCAATTAGCTGTCTCTACAGTTCATTTCCTCGGTTATGAAATTTCCTTAGACCGTTATACTCTAGATTCTTCCAAAATTGATACCATTAAAAGATGGAAACTACCTACTTCTAAAGAAGGTATCATGAAATTCATTGGGTTTGTTAATTACCTACGTAACTTCATTCCTAATGCCTCAGAACTTCTTAGTCCATTCTATTCAATATTGGATACCAAAATTTATCCCAAAATACCTCCTCCAGAGATCATACATAAATCGACCAAAACTGCTTTTACTTCAATCAAATCATGGATTGCAAAATCATTAGCATTGAAATTATTTGATCCTCAGGCACCTACCATACTTTACACTGATGCCAGTCTCACTGGCGCTGCTTCTGTTTTGTTTCAACGGGAGACTAAACTTGGTGATAACTCTTATTACCCAATTTCATTTTTTTTCTCTTAAATTTAGTCCCACGCAACAAAATTACTCTACCGTCGAACGTGAACTTTTTGCCGTATTACATACGTTAGAACACGCTCGACTACTACTTTCACCTGATATTACTATTTATATTGATAAGAAAGGCATTATTAGTATTGGTAATTCAGACCGCCAAACCCACCCACGTTTTACCAAATTCCTCAGTTTACTAAATGTTTACCGTCTAAATTGGAAATAGGTACCTGGTGCAAAAAATTTATTAGCTGACTACTTAAGTCGATTTGGACTTGATTCTCAACCGGTTCTAGATATGAAAACATGGGATAATTTTGCAACTGACATTTCCCTCTCTACTTTACAACTATATTCGACAACAGAAAGAAATCCTACTGATAATAATAATTCTACTTCACCTACCTCTAGTCAATCCACTCCCCCAGAATCTGCAAATGAGCCAACAAATAATGAAAATGATCATGACTTTGTGATAACAAAAATTACTCAATTATGTTGGAATCGATTAATCAGGACTAACGGACAGTTACTATTGCATGATGAGAAGGTTACTGATTGATGGAAGAAGTGCCCTGATGATATAGCAAGACTTGACAAATTCATTTGGCACTACACAACCAAGATAAACAAAACAAAGCATAAGAAGCAAATTTCGATACTAAAAAACAAAATTCGAAAAGCTTTTATTTGCTTTTGTTGATTGTGTAGTATTAAATGAATCTGTTCAAACCGAATAATATCTTTGGTATAACTCTATCTATTATTACCTGTCTCATTATAGCCTTTAAGATATCAATTATTCTTTCAGGTTTTCATCTAATCCAGGCATCGCCATTTAAGAGTAACTGCTCATATGCTTTTCGTATATCAATGGCAATAAAACTACTCTATGAAGAAAGGTCAAAAAAGACTGACTGTGCTGCTGGTATCGGCCTGGTGTGTATTGAAAATAACTATTCACTTTTGTAAATCAGTACTTTTGTGTACTTTTGTAAAGTCTTGCTGTAGTGGGAAAATAGGCTGTGGGCCAATCAGGCCATTTTAAAAAGACTGTTCAAGATACCTTATAAAGTCCTTCTGATGCACTGCTGGTGCAGTAAGCTGTTGATGAAACATTAGGAGAACCCTCCAAAGTAACATGTGCTGTATATTTGGGTTTCACCTTTGAGGAGAAGTTGAATGAAAGGTCTCAGGGAAGTCAATTTTCAATCTTGAGTGAAGAAGAGGTATAAGTGAAGAAAGGGAAAGACATTCAGTCAAAGCTATGATTATCAACGGTAATGGTTTCACGTTTAACAGTCAGGAACTCAACTCCGTATGATCTGATAAAAGGGCACCAGGAAATTCAGTAGAAATAATGATCACATACCTGTAATAAACTGTCGGTAATGTTGCTAAATTATGAACTTGGCTTTAGCATTCAAATTCTTAAAGAACTTTAAGATCTTTGGAGTACCAACGATGGGGAAAGTAAACGTAATTTCGTTTAACAACGATAAATTCCTGTGCATGAAATTAGTGGTTTGAAAAAACTCAAAGACACAATTAGCCATGACTGGGGAAAACCTCTTGAATCAATGGTATAACTCATTGCTGTATCACGACAACAAGTTGATAGGAGTACACCCATTCAGCAAAGAGGGCCTTCTTAGCCCTCAATTGCTGTTGGATGAGTAGCAGTTTATCCTTGACGTTGTTAGGATCAGAGGTAACGACTTCAGCAGTAGGGGTGATTGAAACAGAACCCAAAGATTTTGTGCATATCAACGCACGTTGGTCATTTTCATTTAAAACAAGCTCAGGGGACATTCCTTGCATTCATCTTATTCTACTTGTTTGCTCTGACTAAATCAAAAACGGAGAGACATTGGTTGCGTTTTGTAAACAGTTGCAGGTAAAATCTACAATTGCAGACAGACGTAGTTCAGATGACGAATTCAATCCCATTTGATCTCGTAAGCAAGCTCAAGCAAACTCAGCGGAGATAGTGTAAGCAAACGTATAATATACCTTTAGCAGTGTTGTTATGTTTTCTCCTTTACAAATAAATCCCAAAAAAATAATTCCAGGATATAAATTCTTTTTTTTTCATGATGATAATAAATGAAATTAGATGCGCAAATGATCAATGGGGAACTAAGTCCTGGAAATAAAAGTGACAACAGATAAAGTCTTTACTCCCGATCTAGTTGGAAGGTGGGAGAGTTGCAAACCCAATCAAAAAGGAAGAAATTATTCATAAAATCAGTTTAGTACATGTTATACTTCTGAAAAGATAATAAAATCTAAATCGCTGATACCGAATACTGGAAAAGGACTTTACTGATTTAATCATCAACCTACTGTAATATTTTATAACACTCTAGTGATACTACTGGCCAAAACAATACAAAAAAATATCCACTTTGGGATTGGTTATAAACATCTCTTTTCCTTTCAAAAAATGTAATAAGATTAACTGAGAAAATGGAATGAGTAATTAGAACAGCGTTCCTAGGTTCGAATGCTGTTAGAGTCAAGGTTAAAGATAGGAGTTCGGACATATGATAAGGTCGAACATATGATAAGGTCGAACAACAGCTTAACACCGGAACCATATAATATATAAGACAGGAAGTCTTATGGAGAACTATCGATAATAGTTCTCATTATATAGATTTATCTAAGCTAGACTAAGACTAAGTAATACTTGAATTAACCTTAGAATACCTCGAAAGACCCTAGACAATAGTATTACAAAAAAATATAAACTGGGCGTGTGGCGCAGTTGGTAGCGCGCTTCCCTTGCAAGGAAGAGGTCTCTGGTTCGATTCCTGACTCGTCCATAATATTTTTTTCACATGATGACTTCTCCTACGGTGTGTCTATGTGTGTGTGAACATGGCCTGATTATCAGGTTCAATGCCCAACAAAAAAGAAGCTTGGGTACAATAGATTTGTTCTTTCAGTAAATTGACTCTACATTATTTGACTGTCTAGTGTTTAACAATTAGTGAAAAGGGGTTACCTTGAGGGGTTTTCACAAGTTGGATGCTCGAAAGGAAATGGCGGTTACACCTTCCCTGCAACAACCAGTAAAATTAGAGATAAGAGAAAATCACATTTTTTCAACTTTTTTTCATGATAGCTACTACTCATTAGAGATAATTTCCATATAGGGTCAATTATAAATCAATGGGTATCTATAAGTTACTTGAAAATCATTTATTAAAGCCATGTGTGGGGTCTTAGAGAGTAAGCTTTCGTCATCTTTTTATTTTGATATTAAGATGTAATTCCCAGGTTATCAGATAATGTAACGAATGGCTTATTTCTCGATGAGTCTAAGAAGTTCGGCGATAGTTACTTGTGGACCGAGATTCAGATTGTTAATGTTACACTTGAAGGACTTACTTTTTAGAATCTAGCCATGAAATTTTACCTTCAGACCTTCCCCCAAATCCTTTCAAAAGCCATTGTTTTCAAGAAATAATATATCTTGACAAAACTCATTCACGTAAAAGCTATTCAACTGTAACCTCAATATGCTGTTGTCTTGTTCATGATTACTATAATTTCCATTGTTTAAATCTGTGAAATTTTATCCGAAAGAAGTAAATGGTGTAGATGTTATATACTGCGTCGACTTTCACTAGAACGTTATATATAGATACAACGCCGATTATATATTATATTGTATATTCTTTTTCGAATTACAATTTTTCAGCAAGTAACAGAATTTAAAATCAAGAAAATCGTGTCGAGGATAGACCTTACGAACGACAGTGACAACAACGTATGATATTCGTTTAACATATTCAGCACGACACATCTTTCTTTCTTTCCATAATTCATATTCACAGCTTATTATAGACACCCGTATCTAATCTATCGCAAATTATCTACGGTCTAATTGACAATTCATCCATTTAATCGTCTTTTCACCTTCATCAAGCCATTCTTTTATTATTCGTCATTTCCGATTCTCGAGATTCTTCCGCCTTTTTTTTGCATTTCGATATTTTACTTTGTAGAATTGCTTTTTTGTCAGAGAGCCTCATCGAAAGATTCCAAATATTTTTCATTTTATAGAATTGTTCATAATAATTTTATTGAAAACTAAAATATCAAAGTATAGTGACTGTTGTTTGAACACTACTCCATTACAACCTGTGTCTTTGTGTGATAGTATAGTGGACCTTATCTCAAGTCTTCAAAATGAAAGGTTTGTACGGTGCATATAGTAGTAATGTCGTAAATAAATTTTATGGTACTGGCAACACATCCTCTAATAACCACAGTGATAATAACAGCAGCACCAGCACCAGCACCAGCAGTAACTGTAATGGTATTAGCAACATACATCCCACTACTAATACAAACTCTTTGCAGCTTCATACAACACCATTAGTAAATATTACGAGCATGTCAAGTTCAACTACACTAATAGCTAATGATGAAATAAGAATATCTCCAATAAAGATGAATTCACAACATCCTCCTTTATTGAAATCATCTACTTCTCCAGTGTTCCCAAATTTCAAATCACAAGAACAAAGATTTTTAAAACCACAGGGTTCGACTTTAGTTACTGCAATCGAACTTGGAAAGATTTTAACGGAGACCAAAGAATCGAGTTATATATTATTTGACATACGACCTTTCACAGATCATTCAAAGGCATTTATAAAAAACTCAATACATGTGTGCTTACCTTCTACTTTACTAAGAAGAAAAAATTTCACATTCGAGAAATTAATAGAGAATTTACCAAAAGAACAACAAAATATTATTCATTTAAAATTTACAAACCCAAATATGAGAATATTTGTATATGATAGCTCGATAAAGCAAACAGAGACATCCATTTCACTCGCTTGTTCTGGTATACTAACAAAAATATTAAATTATCCACAGTATACTAAAAATAGTGATACAATGAGGGTATCTGTATTATCATGTGGATTCACACAATTTAAAGATATTTTCCCATCTTTTATCCAATCTTCTATATCAGCCTCGATGAATATAAACCAAATGGACAAGAACTTTAACAATACAGTCGATGATTTCTCAAATATAAATTTAAAAGTCAATGTATCTGATTCAAGCGGGTTTGACTCATCATCCAGTTTCATTAATTCACCTGGGAAACATAATCGATCAGAGTCTCCAATATCTTCTTCATCACCAATATCGGCGTTATTTAAATTTCAATTGCCATCACAGAAAACTATGCCAACACCATTATTCAAATTTTCTCAGAATGAGGAAACAATGAACTTGGAATCATACCTCGATGCAGTCAATATTAAGGAAGAACATACCAAGTGGAATCAAATGAAAAATAAAAAGAAGGTTGAGGAAAAAGAAGATGAAGAAAATCTTTATCGTAAGGAAGGTCATAACAACTTATCGTCCTTTGAATTTCCAAAGAGAACTGATAACATATCCACTTCTTCCTCCTCACTGACTCCATTGAAAGAAAAACCCGATAAATATAAGGATAAATTAAATGTCCAGATTAAATATTCACAATTATCCTCAAAGTACTCTCAAGAACAAATAGACTCCAACATACCGAAATGGTTTCAAGAATTGATGAGTAGAACCAAAATAGAATTTGCATCACAATTTCAAAAACTAGATATATTGGAGAAAAGAAGATTAAATAGTTCAATATCGACCATACGAACGAACAGCAATAGTTCATCACTCAATATGTCATTCAATGATGTTCAAAGCACTTTATTAACGAATTCAACGAGCGAATATCAAAGTAGTCTTGGTAGTAACGATTCCCCAGGGAAATATCAAAGGAATCTTCAAAATGAGTTGGACGTTGTAGTTCCTACAAGATCCTCCACAACTACATCTTCATTTTCATTCTCGTCCCAACCAATTGCACCATTCGCAAAATCGAAAAAATACTCACAGCATAGATCTCATTCTCAACCAGATTGTCTAGCATCACTCAAAGAAAAATGGCTACGAGACATTGATGTAGATTTACAAAATCCACAGGATGAAGAAGAACAAGTGATAATTTCTTCTGGTGTCGAATTAGGTCTCAAAAATAGATATAAGGATATTTTCCCTTACGAGCATACAAGGGTTAGATTGAATAAATTTTCTTTGTCGTCAATTCAACCACATCATGTTCCTGATCGTTTGCTTAATCACGAAATTGAAGAAGGGAAAGAACTCGATATCCTTGACAACTATATTAACGCAAACTATCTTGAATTACCAGAATTAGAATTTTCAAAAAGTACAGTAAGTCTATCTGTCCAAAATAAAATAATATTGCCTGCTGCTTCCGAGAAGGTTCGTTATATTGCTACTCAGGCACCCATGTTGTCAACCGTTCATGACTTTTACACTTGTATCATTACCGATAAAGTGCCGTTGGTACTAGCTTTGACTAATGAATACGAAAATGGTATTGAAAAATGTTTCCAATATTGGAAAGAGAAAAATTACAATGGTATCTCTGTTAAAGTAATGAAAACTATAAAAGTCCCAGAAGACAAGGGTAATGTAATCATTAGAAAAATTAAACTAAGCTACGATAACGACACCAAATTTTACGAAGTCCTTCAATTGCAAATTAAGAACTGGCCTGATTTAGGTACATTGAATGATCCAATTGAAATTCTTCAAGCTATCAGCTTCAAGAATATCTTAATCAGAAATCTCTTCAAGAAAAATGTGTTCGAACCTGGGTATTTGCCGACAATCCTAGTGCACTGTTCTGCAGGTTGTGGTAGAACAGGGACCTGGTGTACTATTGACTCAATTCTTTCAAACTTAGATAATTTTGATATGTTGCAAGATGATTTTAAGAAGGAAAATTCATTGGGCAAGGCGTATGACCCAGTTGCTTGGATAATCAATGTATTCAGGAAACAAAGAATTTCAATGGTTCAGAATATCAATCAATTTCTATTTATATATGATTGTTTGTTATATTTCTTTTGCTTAAAGTTACAAAATCAAGTATCATCAACGAAAGGTACCCTCGATGCTAAATCCTTGGATATCATTGATAAAGAAGTCAGTGACCTTGATATAATCGAAGAATACACTAACGATAAGCTTGCAGAAATTAACTATCATGTAAACTAAAAGTCTCTCAACTTATAAACAAACTTCAGCATTAGAGAATTATCAATTCCCTCATCCAATTTTTCCCCAAAATTGGTTAAATATTCATATATATTAATCCTACTTTATACAACAGGTAAGTATTTCTTGTTTCATTATCAAAGGATTCGTCATTTACTATTGATACAAACATATCCAATAAATATATAATTAATTTGTATTTTCATGCTCTTCTTCAATGCTTTCGTTTAACCTAATAAGATTTCATATATGATAACCAGTATGTTGATACCAATTAAGGGAACTACTTAGACATTAGAATGTAATTTTTTGTTAGTAATTTGCTCCAATATATTATATAGCCAAGGTCATATAACCTATATTATTCAACTATTAACATACTTCGCAATAAGGTTTGAACTGCACCAATAAGTTGGACAACCTTCGACTTAGCAGTGCCTTCATTACCATAGTCTGGAATTTCTCCAGAGTTCTTACCAAAACCAACTAGTTATTAAACAATTCATGGGGTGAACAAATTTATGTTAGTAAAATTTGACTGAATAAGAACGATGCAGAATAAAAGATACATCAATACATACTTCTTTTAAGAAATCTTTCTTCACTCAATACGGCCACTGCGTTAATCAGTAATAAGATAACATAGAATAATTTACCTAAACCAAATAAAGCCATAGTATATGTAACCCTTTCTTCTATACTCTTCAGAACAAGATGTTTTGGTGCTTTGAGTATAGTCACATAGTATATGTCTTGACTACAATTTTCCTATAGATGTTCATTCAAATGGCCTGGTTTGATTGGATCACGTGACATATACAAGATTTATAGTGATAAATTTATGTATTATGACAATGAACCAGTCTCAAGTAGAACTCAGGATATTATGTTTGCAGGTTTTCTTTTAAGCTGCTATTTTAAAAGATACATATTATATATAAACAAAACAGTTAGAGTGTTTAATTGATGAGATATATTGAAAGATAAATCAAATTGAATTAGTGAATTAATTCGAATGTAAAATCAACTTGCTTAATCAGCGTTACGACGAGCAACCTTAGCAGCTCTTCTCTTACCTGTACCGAAGACCTTTAGACCTCTGTTCTTCTTTTGTTTTCTTTGTTGTCTGGAAGCCTTTTCAACCTTTTCAGCTAAACCGTATCTGACTAATCTGTAAGCTGGTTCGAATTTCTTGGCATCAGCAGTGGAATTGTAAACTAAACCAAAACCAGTGGACTTGGAACCACCATATTGAGTTCTTAAACCGAAAACGGAAACAGCATCTTTGTCAGCTTTGTAAATTTCAGCTAATTTTTCACGTAATTCATCCTTGGAGACATTAGCTCTGTTTGGATGTAAAACGTCAAGAACGAATTGCTTTCTAGCCAATAATGGGTTGGAGATGACCTTTCTAGTACGAATAGTGACAGCGTCAGACTATAATGAAATGAGAGTGATTGTTAGTAATATGATTTCATGAGTTGTAACACGAGTTGAATGGAGTATGTTTGTTTCAGGATTTGTTGCTATAATTCATAAATGTTCCTGTTTTTTGATTTTGTTGCCAATAGACTACTTAAACATATAAAGGCATTTATTTGAAGAAACTTCATTCAAAGTCACTGCTATCAATGGAACATCAAAAAGGAAAGTTTTACTGTATTCTTTGTTAGATCTGTTCATATTTTGGATTGTTGTCTTTAAATCGTTAAATAAAATTGGTAAGGGCTTCTCTTCTTTAAATTCCAGTGAATCAAACGTCTAATCATTCTTCTTTACTCTAGTAATGCAGTCCACATACCATTTCAGTTATTTGGTTCGTTATATATTCACTCTCTTCTCAAATGATGGTAAACACCATCTTTAAATTTCAATACCTTTCATAATTTTCAATAGTATGTACGCTCATACAATCAAGAGTACTGGCAGTAACGTTTCCTCACTAGGGTAGGAGGCAGCCTTCACCTGTTGAAAGGAAAATTTCCACTACAAGGAAGTTTGGACGAGCTGTCGCAGTAACACCAATGTAAGCTCTAGGCGAAAGTTCTGCGGGGGCTGGTACGCCCATGGCAATTTCATTCAATTTAATAGACGCAACTTTTTTTTTCAAAATACTAAAAAAATTGGTTTAAGAAAAAATTTATTTATAATGTACGGTTGTTGTAATTAATGCATGGGTTAAGACCAGTCACATTCAAATCGCTAGTAATAATAGTTATACTGGACAGCCCTCCTGTTCAGCTTTCGATAATGCTGGTGGTTTCAGTTGCTTGTTTTGAATTATTTATATTTCTTTATTTGTATGCATTAATTAGTTTATAAATTTCTATAAATGTAACTACATTGTTCATTAATGATCGTTACGATGATTTATAACATATACATATTATTATTGATACATTCGATGTTTTCAAATATGTTAGTTTTCTCATGAGATAAGACTTAAAAGTCTGGTTTATCTATAGCCATTCTAATAGCTTTGACTTGTGTGTAGTTGTCTAATGCGGCAGAGCCCATTTCACGACCGATGCCTGATTGACCGAAACCACCAAATGGAACATTTTGATGAAGGGCATTATAAGTATTGATCCAGATTGTACCTGCCTTTAGTCTATTTGACACATTGACTGCTTTATTAACGTCCTTTGTGTGAATACCAGCAGCTAGACCATATTGGGAATTATTAGCCATCTTAACGACTTCATCGACAGTGGAAAATTTTGATATAGTGACCACTGGACCAAATATTTCCTCCTTGACAATCTTCATATTTTCTTCGACGTCAGCGAACACAGTCGGTTCGACAAAATAGCCCTTTTTACCAGCTCTTTTACCACCGGTAACAATACGAGCACCTTCTTCTGTACCAATCTTCACATAGTTTAGAATCTTGTCAATTTGAGCCTTAGAGGTCTGAGCACCTTGGTAAACACCATCTTCAAATGGGTTGCCAACTTTCAAACCATTCACATTTTGTTTGAACTTTTCCAAGATTTCGTCATAGACTGTGTCCTGAATGTAAATTCTTGAACCTGCACAACATACTTCACCAGCATTGAAGAAGATACCATGGGATATATTTTTGACAGCCTTATCCAAGTCAGCATCAGCAAAGACAATGTTTGGAGACTTACCACCTAGTTCCAGGGTTACTTTCTTGATTGTATCAGCGGCTGTTTTCATAATGGTACGACCAGTAGCTGTAGAGCCAGTGAATGCAATCTTCTTAACGTCTGGATGCTTGCATAGTTTATCACCAATGACTCTACCTGAACCAGGAACGATATTCACAACACCATCAGGTATACCTGCTTCCTTACATAATCCAGCGGCGTATAATGCTGAGAGTGGTGTCACTTCAGCAGGTTTTAAAACAACAGTATTACCAGTAGCTAATGCAGGGCCGATTTTCCAAGACCACATTAATAATGGAAAATTCCATGGAATAATTTGACCGCAGACACCTAATGGTTCTCTAATTGTATAAGCAAAATGATCTTTTCCTGTGTCCATAACATTACCATAAATCTTGTCAGCCCAACCACCGCATGAACGCAAGTATTTGGAAACTAAATCAACATCACTACGAGAGCATATCAAAGATTTACCATTATCCATAGATTCAATTTCAGCTAATGTCTCAGCATGCTGCTCTATTAAATCCGCTAACTTAAATAACGCTTTACCACGAATCTCTGGATCGACTTGTGACCAATGATTATCAAATGCATCCTTAGCAGCTTTAACAGCAATATCTACATCATCACCATCAGCTCTATATACTTCAGTTATTTCATCTTCTGTTGAAGGGTCAAATACTTTGAAAGTCTTTTTATTTACAGATGGTACAAATTTACCATTGATAAACAGACCAGTTGGTTGTTGATAAACTTTACCATTGGGTAAGGTGATCGGCGTATGTAATGGTAGATTAGAATACAAACGAATTACTCTCCTTGTAAAGAGGGTAGACGAACAATTTCTCAAGGTATGTGCCTGACAGAACATAATGGTTGACTTACCGGTCTGAAAACAGAAAATGGATCACTCAAATTCAAACAACTTCATCATTTCCTAAATACATATATATATGTGTATATATATATATGCAAATGGTGAATCACCAAACAGACCACTATGAACTAATCCACATCATCATAAGATGAGTCAATGCCCTCTACAAAAAAATTGATCTTCGAAAAACGGAAAATTCCATAATCCTTGCCTGGATCTGTCCGGAATAATATTTTTCCAATTGAAAACAATACGACACCCAGATTCTTAGCTTATAGGTATGAAACTAGACTAATTTGTGTAGTATCATCTCTCTTTTATGATTCAATTCAACCTAGTTAAGATGGTTTAAGGGCGATTCTCTTAGCAGACTCATCGTCACTAGAACTATCTTGATGGATTTTTTTCTTTGAATAGGAGGGAGATTTGAAGGTATTGACTGGAGCGGTATCGGCCTTCTAACCCCATAAAACATCGTCTTGTCACTGACAATATAAATTACATTTTTTGTTGGATCTACTAATAAATGTTTTATATACAAACATACATGTATATACTTATTCGTAATGGAGTCTTAGCATGAAGTTAACTACTACAGCCATCAATAAGAAAAAACACAACAGAGTAGGACCAACTCTATCATCATAAGGGCCGGAACCTCTTCTTCTAATAGCAAAAGCTCTCCAATGATAAGTAAATAATGCATAAATCATACTTCCCATAGCAACTAGTGTAAATCCAGCTGCACTAATTCTACCAACTTTATCACCAAAATTTAATAAACCAACACCTAATCCACCTAATATGACTGTAAAATTCAACCATGATAAAAATGTACGTTCATTAGCAAAAAATACCTTTGGTTCCACTCTGGTTGGTAAAGCAATCTTCTTACCTGGAGTCTTTTGTAATAATGGAGCACTGGACATTTTCTCTACAAATATCTTAATTATCTATAAAAACCTAACCGTTTACCTCACTACTGAAACTAGCACTTATAACCTTGTGAAGTCTTTTGGCAAAACTTTTCTACAAGGTAGTAACAAAATTACAAGATCTGACAGATACTTTCATTGCTTCACTATTTATTCTCGACAAAAGAGTCAAACTCAACAGTAATTTCTCCTATACGTCCATGATAAACAACAAATTCACTCTGGTAATGAGTATCTTCAGATTATACCCACGTGCGTGTTTCATGAGAATCTTTATCTGCAAAGTCGCATGAACTCACTTTATTGTCAATCACGCTATATCTTTGAGAGTCAAGTTTAAAGCAAGAGTATCAAAATAAAGAGTTGGCAAGTTTATTACTTAGTATCTGTTGTGTCAAATCATGTCAGTTGGAAGTCTGTTGGAGACTTTCTTTCCTGATTCTCTCTCTATGTAACTGCCGAGTTCATATCAGTCAAATTTGGTGACAAAAAATCAAATTTATATTCACCATTATAGTATGCTTATGTGAATAAATCCAAAAAGAGATCTAACATATATAACCGATTAAGAGGATATGCAAATTGAAGTACAAGAAGGTAAATCATCGAATTCACCATTGGCAAATGATGAGCTCGAAAAAATGATTCAATCAACATATAATGACCTTATCAGTGAACAAATGGACATCACAAAATTAAACAGTTCCCTTATAAATAACCTATTAAGTAAACTGGATACGTATTCTTCCAAATATAAATATATTGTATCACTCACATCCGTTGAGTCAATTCAAGAAAATAGCTGTAACGTTAACCTCTCCAATGCAATTGGTGGCTCTTGGAATCCCAAAAAGGATGGCCTATTCAATTACAACTTAAGGGATGACCGAAATAAGACTAATCTTTTGATTACAATCATATGGATCTCCAAATAGAATGACTTGTTTTATTCTTCTGGATTCGCCCGATTCCATCTACAACTACATAGTGTTATATAGAGTTTATCATTAATGTATCTCTCTTAGCTTCTTTAATTATTGAACTTGAATCTGGCAATAAAAGACAAGTCAGTAGTTAACTCATTCAAACGAACAGTTCTCTTGGGATCATTGATATATTGCATGCATGAAGAGACAATTTGTTTTCTGGATGAATTATCCACATCCTTCCTACATTTCAAAATTGCAATCAAGAAGTCAATTGGACCCTCTGGGTATTCAATGATAAAATCTCTCCAAGTCTCTATTATCTCGTCTACAGGCTCACAACTCAAGTCCATGAAATATTCCATTACTTTGAATCTACGATCAATAATCTCTTCCTTTTGTTCATAACTGACGAATCTGGTAAATAAACTGAAAAAAATCTCAAAATCCCTTTTCATAGCATCCAAGAACTTATTCTTTTTACTCTTGAAGGAATGCTCTTCATTCATTGCTTCAACAAATCTCAAGAATACTTCATCGATTAAGTTACCCATAAAAATGTTGAAAACAATGGGACTCATTTGAAGTCGAATGTCAATCAAGTATTCAGAGAGTGTGCCAGAAATTTGTTGAACTTGGGTACCACTATACCATGCTTTACTGAATATTTCAGAAAATGGTATTGTCAAATCATCAAACATAATCAAAAGTAAACCATTCAAACAGCTTTTAACAACATCAGCAAATCCATCTAATGCAGTATCCATATATTTATTAATCTCCTTTTCGTAGTTTTTAGTAACAAGACCACCATATTTGGTACTTATTGCCATTGCATAATCAGCAGCCCTCATTTGGTCATTGGCTGTTGCTACCAAATATTCTAATAGACCACCTGGACATTCAGCTTCAGATGGAATGTTTTCTGGGTCTAAATCGTATAGCTCATTATATTTTAATAGTTTCTGAACTTCACTATTAATCACTTTATTCCATTCCTTTTGACGATCCAGTAATAGTCCACAGAACTTTTCAATGACGCCAACTAGAATTTTGGATTGGTTTGAACCAGCAGCAACCTCAACTTGTTGAGTGAACATTTGAAAACATGTCTTGGTACCGTCCAAAAATAATATACCATCTGCATCCGCATGAGGTGAAGTAGTTCTCTCAAAGAAAACATCAAATTCGGCCTTTTCTAAATTCTTGATCCATTCGTTCATCTTAACGACGATTAAATTCAAGTAGTCTTTGAATAAAACCTCTTTTTGCTCTGGACCGATAATACTCTTAGCTTCCTTTTTAGTGAAACCAAATTCTTCGACCATTGTGGTTTGATATTTCTTATCAAACTCTAAAATGTCTAAAATGATTAGTGTTTCAGGTTCAGAATCAACCAATTCGTTGATTAATGAATGCAATTCATTATAATAAAGTTCATAAAATGTGTGGAAAATATGCCAATGTTCAGGACAATATTTTGAGACATGATCTTTGATCATTGTCAATTCATTAAATACCCAATCGATATCATTTAAAACATCAAACATTTTTTCGCCTTGGTATGTCTTTCTCACTTCCAAGAAAATGTCATGGATAGATTGTTTTAAGTGATTAATGAAAAAGGTCTTATATCCACGAGGGGCTGTTCTAGTAGTAATGGTTCCACTCATAATTTCTTGATATAGACCATAATCAGATGGATACTCTTCACTTGAGTTTTTCCGTTCTGCAGATGATTGCATAATACTTTTATTATTTGGGAGCTTTTTAATGGAAGACTTTTCAGCTTCAATTTCCTTCTTCCTAATAATATTTCGAATGGCATTGATTTTCAAATCCTCCCTTTCTTCAACATCTATGATCTTGAATAAGCGAATTGCCAGTGATATCTGCTTGGTTCGCACGATTTCTACAATGTCATATATCAAAGATTCCAGTAATTGATCAAATTTATCAATTAGCCCAGTAACCTTACTAAACAATTTTTGACTGGTTCTCTGTACATCATCTGTTGAGACTTGAGCCATTATAATCATTTGATCTTGAAAATCTCGAGCCATTGTTAACAAATAGTGAATCTGCAACAGATTAGGGCAACCATTTTCGAAGGCTTCATCTCCGTTTTCCTCATCCAGCATTCGATCTAAATTCTCTACCAAATCCTTGAATTGTATAATTTTATTATAAATAGTGGATGTATTTGTAATAGTTTCATATATTTTGGTTGCATTGAAGATGATATCGTATCTCCTAATCGATGTCTTGTTCTCATTACTCAACTTAGTAATATCAGTGATTTTTTCTCTTGTTGTAGAAACTGATTTTTGTGATAGGTTTAGAAGTTTTAAACTGTCTTGAATATCATTGAAATGCTTTTCTGATTCTTTACTTAACTGATACTCAACTGTGGATCTTTGTTTGATTAACTGCTCTTTAAGTTCTCTAATTCTTTCTAATGACAGATCATCCTTGATTAAACCGTATATATCTTGAGCTACCTGCGACATAATTAATTTGTAGTTGTTTAATCTGAAGTCTTTTAGTGTACTTGCAAAGGTATATAACAGTATATTATCTATGTTTCGCCCTTTAACTTTTTATCCTATTGATTTTTTCTTGCTAAGCTGAAATTTTATTTACGATTGTCCTTTAAGCTTGAAAAGTTGAAACTGTTAAGGACAACTCAAGCGATGAACTATGGTATAGTAAAACAAACTCAAACAAGCTCACAATAAGATGTTTGAATAAGAGTTCTTGTAACGTTTTCTCCTGTTTAAATATATCAACCATTTCCAATCCGACCTCAGATATTAGCTTGAAGATAAATGTTATGATATTAGATTTTTGTATATATATTAACGATTTATACATATATTAAGTATAGTAGGAGGATGCAGAAAGCAATCCAGATGTAATAAAAATTGAAAATGAAATTAGTAGACCATTGAATAAAATTAAACCCGAAATAAAAATGATGTTAAAATGGAGACCAAACTAACCAGAGCACATTTCACAAGCTTCTGGATTGTCGATGGCACATGCAATAACCTTTGAATTGTAGATATCAAATTCATTGATTTCTTTATCAGTGACTTCAGTAGTTTTTGTCTTTTCACTTGGAATAGCAACAACTGGCGCAGATGGTTCTTCAGAGGCAGATGGAGTTGGTGTATTGGTTCTATCAACTTCAACAACAATTTCTTCCTTTTCAACAATCTTGTCTTGAGAAACAAGAACATCAACAGTTTCACGAATAACAGTTGGTTTTATCATTGGTTTAACATCCATTGGACCTGGAGCAGCAGTAGAAATTTCACCGGTTGGTACGTAAACATCTTGGTCGTAACTGGCATCAGATGGGATAAAAGTTGGACGTTTCAAGTTCTCTAAATCAGCAACAATACTACCGGCTTGGTCAGCAACCTTTTGGTCAATGGTGAATTGAATAGCAGCTGAGGCAGCTTGTGTTCTCAAATAGTACATACCAGTCTTTAAACCCTTCTTCCAACCGTAGAAATGCATACTGGTAATCTTACCCATAGTTGGAGCACGTAAAAATAAGTTTAAGGAATGAGATTGATCAATGTAAATAGAACGATCAGCGGCCATATCAATGATTTTCTTTTGAGAAATTTCCCATACAGTCTTGTATAAATCCTTTAATTCTTGTGGAATATTTGGTAAATCTTGAATGGAACCATTAGCAGTAATTAGATGTTGCTTCATACCTTCATTCCAAATACCTAAATCGACCAAATCACGTAATAAATATGGATTAACGACTTGGAATTCACCAGATAAAACACGACGTTGGTACATATTGGAGGTGACTGGCTCGAAACATTCATTGTAACCCATAATTTGAGAAGTGGAAGCAGTTGGCATTGGTGCCATAGTCAAAGAGTTTCTTAAACCGTGTTTCATAATATCAGCTCTTAATGTATCCCAATCCCACATACCGAATGGCTTAGCATTCCACATATCCATTTGTAAAATACCCTTGGAGGCTGGAGAACCGATGAAACTAGAGTAAGTACCTTCCCTTTGAGCAATCTCACAAGAAGCCTCTAAAGAAGCATGATATATTGTTTCAAAAATTTGTTTGTTTAATTTAGCAGCTTCATCAGATTCGAATGGTAAACGTAATAACATATAAGTATCAGCTAAACCTTGAACACCTAAAGCGATTGGTCTATGTCTCATGTTAGAGTTTCTAGCTTCTGGAACTGGGTAGTAGTTACGGTCGATGACTTTGTTTAAGTTACGTGTAACAACCTTAGCAATTTCATGTAACTTTTTAAAGTTATAAGTAGAGGTTTTACCATCTTCAGAGTTTTCAATAAATGCTGGTAAACAAATGGATGCTAAATTACAAACAGCTGTTTCATCTGGAGCAGAATATTCAACAATTTCACAACATAAATTGGAGGATTTAATAGTACCCAAATTTTTTTGATTACTCTTTTTGTTACAAGCATCCTTGTAAACAATAAAAGGAGTACCTGTTTCAGTTTGAGCCTCTAAGATAGAGTACCAAAGTTTTTGTGCTTTTATAGTTTTACCACGACCTTCTCTTTCATAACGTTCATATAATGCTTCAAATTCATCACCATAAACATCATCTAACCCTGGAGCAGCAGATGGAGAAAATAATGTCCAATCAGCGTTAGCTTCAACACGTTTCATAAATAAATCAGAAATCCATAAAGCTGGGAATAAATCTCTAGCACGAATTTCTTCTTTACCATGATTCTTTCTAATATCTATAAAATCAAAGATATCAGCATGCCACGTTTCCAAATATAAGGCAAATGCACCTGGTCTCTTGTTACCACCTTGATCAACATAACGAGCAGTATTATTGAAGACACGAACCATTGGAATTAAACCATTGGAAGTACCGTTAGTACCAGCAATATAAGAACCGGTGGAACGAATGTTATGAATATGTAAACCAATACCCCCGGCAGTCTTTGATATCATAGCACATTCTTTCAAAGTATCATAAATACCTTCAATGGAATCATCTTTCATAGCGACTAAGAAACAAGAAGACATTTGTGGTTTTGGAGTACCTGCATTAAAAAGAGTAGGAGAAGCGTGAGTAAAATATCTTAATGACATTAAATTGTAAGTTTCAAGAGCGCCTTCAAGATCTCTACCGTGAATACCTAAGGCAACTCTCATAATTAAATGTTGTGGACGTTCTGCAACCATACCGTTAATTCTTAATAAGTATGAACGTTCTAAAGTCTTGAAACCAAAGTAGTTAAATTGATAATCTCTGTCGTAGACAATAGAGGAGTTGATCAAGTCTTTATTATCCATAACAATTTGATAAACGTCATCAGAAATCATTGGAGCATGTTTACCAGTAGCTGGGTTAACATAATCATGTAAATCTGTAATCACTTGAGAGAATTGTTTTGTTGTTTGCTTGTGTAAATTGGAGATTGCAAGTCTAGCGGCTAAAGTACCATAATCTGGGTGCATTGTAGTCATATAAGCGGCAGTTTCAGCAGCCAAATTATCTAATTCTGATGTGGTAACACCTTCATAGACACCTGAAATAATACGTTGTGTAACCTTAACGGCATCAATACGATTTGGATCTAAACCATAACATAAACGGGAAATTCTTGCAGTAATTTTATCGAATTTAACTGGTTCTTTACGACCATCTCTTTTAATGACATACATTATAAATGATGAGTTTTGAGTTTGAGGGTCCTGAGTTTTTTTTTAAAGGAAAGAAATTATATAAGGAAAGTAACACAGAGAATAAAAATGTATTTCAAAATAAAACTAAACCACTCTTGTTTATATATCTTTCTGTCACGAAACTGTCCCACTTTACTATATCCAAATAGTTCCTTTTCAGATCAAATTATTCTCTCTTTGATAGAGAAAAATTTGTTGCTGGGACCCTCACACCTCCAAACGCGAAACGCGTAAAAAATTCATTATTAATGAAACGCGTCAGTTGTTATTTGTTGTTCGGCAATTTCTGTGTGTTTCAAAATTGTATTACAAAAGCAGTTGTGGATGAAACGCGTTCCGTCGAGATTAATAAGCAGGCAAAACGCGTAAACGAGGAATATAACAACCCGTCAAAAACGCGTAAACATGATACTCAAATCAGTGCTTCTTTTCTTACCGAAAGAGGCAGTAAGAGTGGATCTGTACTAGAGAACTGTTTCTACGACAACATGTAACGTAACACGTAGTAACTGGTTGGGAACAACAAAAGTATAACCATATTAGGAGTTGATTATAAATATTTATCTAGCAACAATGGTTGCTTTGGGGATAACAATAAAATTAATCAACCTATTTGGGATCCCGTTTCCGTTGAGTTGTTAATCATATCTTCGCGTTTTATCTATTTATTAAAAAGTATTACTGCACTTTTTGTTATTTGTAAGGATGAGGTAAACTTATGTGGATTACTTGTTTAAGACATTGTTAACTCCAATTGGAGACCCAGAGATGGAATTAAAGATGATTCTTGTATGAAAAATGGGGGTATTTATGCTAATGTTATCATCACCTATCTTATTAGCATCAGCGGGCATATACTTTCACCAAAAAGTTCATTATTGTTTTTATGATCTAGTATAATTCATGCTTATATAATATTGTAAAAATTATCTAATCATACAGTTTTCCTATCTGAAATGAAATGCATAATAGGACGCACACCAGTTACTTCAGTTACCCTTTCAAACCATGCAAGAAGAATACCACCTTGTTTTTGACCTTCTGGTACAGACATACCTCTATATAAATATTTAACAAGAACATCCTGTTGTTCTGACGATAATCCCTTGACAATATTAGAAATATCAGCTTGTCTAACCTGTGTCAAGGTTTCAAGTACAGTTTGGAAATATTGTGTCTTAATCTGTTCATCACCACCATATGGAGGTTCAGTGGTAGCCAATTGTATGGCAGAGTTGATATCACCACTACTACATAATGTACGTAATTGAGTGATCTTAGGTTGTATTTCTTGTAAACTGACAGCTTGCACAGTTGGAGGTATTAAATCTTTAGTAGACAATCTACCACTCTCAGGATCAAATGCATCAATATCAATTCTTCTCCAATCAGACATGTTTTGGCGTTTATTCTCTTTACCTTTTCCCTTCTCTTAGACAAGGGTTCAGCTTTAAACTTACATAGTCAAGTTTCAATTTTTTTCACATTTATTCATTTTGGATAGGGGTTTCCGCTTACTTGATAGTTGGTTAGTACTCCGGGTAAGAGATTCTTCGAGATTTATATATATCTGGCAGAAGCTTTCGTCACTATATAAACAAAGTTATCAATTTGAGTATATTTGATATCAAATATGTAATGTGAAATTAAAAATAATATAGTCATTATCTAATTAAGAATCTTATTTTCTGGAATACCGTCATATTCACCATACCCCATGCCTAAATTCATGTTTTGAACAGCTTGAGTTGCAGCACCCTTTAGTAAATTATCGATGGTAGCACATATAACAACGCGGTCACCGTCATCATTGACTTTGAAACCACCAATTGCTACACCATGCGTACCACTAATCTCTTTTACTAATGGAATATCTTCTTGGATATGGACTAACTTCTCATCAGCATAAAACTTCTCAAATAAAGTCTTAACTTGTTCTTGAGTCAATGAACCCTTCTTGATAGGTATAGAAACGGTCAATGAAATACCTTGAAACCATTGACCCACATGAGGAACAAAGGCAACTTCAGTACCAATTCTGGTTGAAATTTCACGCTCATGTATATGATTCGTCAATGCATATGGAATTAAGTTATCGTTCAGAATTTTTGGATCATTCTTTGGTGATGGCTTAGCACCAGCACCGGAGTAACCGGATACACCAAAAACAGTTGGTAAACCATCAATATATTCAGTTAATGGAGCAATAGCTAACTGGGAACCAGTGGCATAGCAACCAGGGTTGGAGATCTTCCTGGTAGATGAGATTCTTTCTCTGTCATTTAATTCAGGTAAACCATAAACCCACTCGGATTCTGGTACAAATCTGTGATCAGCAGAAAGATCCAAAATCTTAGATTTACCTCCTTCAACACTTTCAATCGCTTGAACCATTGGTTCAGAAACATTGTTTGGTAAAGCCATGATCCAAAAATCAACTTCACCATTTGCCTCTAAACGTTTTAAATCTTCAGTTTGTAAATTTTCATAAACTATCTCTGCTTTGTTATAACCTTTCAACTTTTGTCCCTTTAATTCACGAGAAGAGACATGAGCAATTTCAAAATATGGATGGTTGTTTATAATAGCTAAGATGTTTTGACCAGTGAAACCTCTGGCACCAATTAACCCAATACGACCCTTCTTAGTGTTGTGTCCAATTGATTTTGGCGTTGATCTTGTTGAATAGTTTCTAGAAGAAGAACCATTTTTGAAAACACCAGAAGAATTGCCAGAGACGTCAGGGAAAGAAGAAACACTACTGACAAAGTTTCTAACAATATCAGAGACTGTCTTTAAATCGTTAATACCATACCAGAAAAGAATCTTCCCATTCTTCAAATACGAACCTTGGGACTTAGCAAAATGCCAGGCAATGTTTGGGTCATCTTCTTGGACAACCCACTGTAAAGAGGTAAAATCACGTTTAATTGAACTGAAAACATTATCTGTAACATTGTTCAACCAAGCAGAGCTGGAGCAAATAAATTTGTCTAACTTTGGAACTTCTAAATCCTTTCTTACAATAGCGAAGGCTTCCATTGGTTCATCTGCATAAGAGATGAAATTCCAGCCTTCCAATTCTCTCAAGTATGTAGCGACAGATTGGTTACCAGAAGCAATATCTTCATCCTTTTCTAAAATTTGTCTTAATAAATCAGTTGAAGGGAATTCATTTAGTGAGCTTCTCTTTAGTAATTTGTAACCTCTTCTTATCATTGTACCCGCACCAGAATCAGTAAATAATTCCTTTTGTAAATCTTGAACGTTAATGATGGCAACTGAAGATGAACGTGGCAGATAGTCTAATAATTCTTTGATTTCCTTAATCTTTAGCTTTGTGCCATACTTGACCCAACTTTGTTTCATTAGTTCGTCGTACTCTTCATCTAAGTTAATCATAGATATCTTTTCCTTGGTATCACCATTGATGATACCACCCTTTTCATTCAAATAAACAATCTTTAATGGTTCAAAGACACGAGCCAATTCACCAGCAGCAACGTCGGCATTGACATTTAACATTTGACCAGATGGCGTTTCGGCTAAGGATGTCAAGATAGGCAAAGCACCAGCTCTGATGGAGGATTCTATAGGTTCTTTAGTGACGCCAGAAATATTACCAACAAGTTTATACTTACTTTTGTCCAAGTAATTGGCAGTAAAGACACCCGAGGTGATAGGTCTGGCTCTGACACCTAATTTTTCCAAGGCGTTGACTAATTTCAAGTTTTGTTCGAGGAAACACTTTCTAACAACAGACATAGTGTGTTCGTCGGTAATTCTGATACCATCAATATAGTCCGGTTCGATACCTTGCGCTTCTAATCTCGCGTTAACTTGTGGACCGGTGCCATGAAGGACAATTGGGTAAAGACCCACATGGTATAAAAACGCCAGGCAAGAAGCTAGTTCTGGCAAATTATCACTGATGATAGCTCCACCAACTTTAATGATAGCAAATTGTTGTTGAGAAACAGAAGTAAAATATTTTAAATACTGTTCAACTTCTCTCTTTGTAGAGATATTGTTCAGCAGTTGAATGACAGTAGATCTTGTTCCAGATGTCCCCACACCATTAGTTGAAGTAATTGTTCTTTTGCAGCAAACCAGGCGTTTCTTGAGTGTATTAGTCTTTTGATGCAGAGAAGCAGGAGTTATAGTAACACTAGATAGGGACTTGGCAAAAGTCAGTTTAAACTGCTTAATACCAGTAGCATTTACCCTTTTGGCTGTAGCAAGTAGGCTTGAGGCAGGCATATAGGTTTTCAAATGCTAGCTTGTCGGTAACGTGATGGTTCAATCCTAACAATATTCTAGATCTGATTATAAGAAATATCAATGAATCGTCTTTTGAAAGAGTAACGTCCAGTAGTAGTTAAAGGAAAAAAATAGCGATATTTATACATGAGACCTTATTTGTCGCTGACTCATTCACTTAAAGAACATATTGTCGAAAAATTTTTGCTGAAAAAAAAAACATGACGCTTAAGTGATAAAATTAGCGAACATGAATATTTTGACTAATTCTTAAAATGAAGTATTGACTGATTGACTGGTTTGCACTGTGTGAAGCAGTGAAATAATTGGATCAATTTGTCTTTATATAGTTTTTTATTTTAAGAATTGGAGCACAGTAAAGTTTTCCGGGAATACTACAACTCTCTAGATGGTTTATGGAATGGAAATATCAGTCTAGTAATCAGGCATTTCATGTTTACGTTTTGCTTGAGGTTCTTGAGTCCTTGCAATCCTAGATTTGTAGCTACTCTTTGGTTCTTCTAGAAAAGCTGGATTCTCGATGGTCGTTCTATATCTACGTCCGTTTACAACTGGTGCGTGTGCTATATGTGGTGCAATATGAGTAACTGGTCCACCAAATCTACTTTGTCTTGGAACGATATTATCTTTTCTAATTCCATGTCTATGTTCTTGAAATTCTTCAGCATTATTCCAATGATTGCCATATCGTTCGTGAGTGTCAAATTTCAAGTTACTATAGCCTCTTCCACCTAAACCACCTCCTAGTCTTCTTGGTTTGAAAAATTTTAGTGTTCTTCCTCTTTCAATATCTACAATGCATTTTCTTCCATTAATTTCCAATCCTCTATGTACACCAATCTCTCTTGTAGCCAATTTTGCAAAGCTTGCGTCAGTGAATACAATAAATGCATATCCTCTTGATTTACCCTCTGGCGTTCTTACTACACGGACCTTTTCAATCTGACCAAACTTTACAAACAACTTCTGTAAATCAACTTCATTGACATCATATGACAGTCGTCCAACAAATATTGTGCGATATGGATCTGTGTTGACTATATTTGGGTCATTAGCAGGATCCCATCTGTTCATTTCATCTTGTAAAAGTAAATGATTCTTTGTAAGGGCTCTCTTCACTTCCGTATATTTATGAATATGTTTATTTGCAGAACCTTTAGGGTACTCTTTCTTATAGTTGGAATATTGTGACAGGTATCTAGATAAACTCGTTATGTTTGGATTAGTCCTTCTCTGGGATAGTGGATAATCAGATTGTTCAATGCACTTCAATGGGGGATTGGGTTTAAACAATTTAGCCACATCATTTGGGTATTTTGATATATTATAGGACATGGCCTTGCATACATTCAATCTTGTTATAAAAGTTCAATTTGCATCTTGTAAAACTTTTTCAACTTTGGGATATTGAAATTTTCACGACGTTTAACCATCTTTCCCGTTTGACAATAATAACGACATCAAGATACTGTGAACAGGAGAAAAACTGATATTGGAACCCGGTTTTACATATATCTACTTATACATAGTGAAATGAAGTGAATAACCCTTTAGAATGAAAATGAAATATAATGAAATGAATAAAAATTAATTAATTACCAGCAACAATTCTTCTACCATTAATAAGTTGATTTAATAAATCAGAGGAGTTATTTGTATTAGAAGTAGGGTTGCTATTGTCCTTATTAGAAAGATCTGCTTGAACACCAAACATGCCTGGTGGAGTCTGTGGCACCTGACTATTGTGTAATGCTTGATTTTGATTTAATGGGGTGTTATTATTGGATTGTGCATTCATGGCAATATCAATATTAATGGGTGTGTTAGATGGTAAATTTGTGTTATTGACACTTTGTAAAAACTGAACTACAGAACTCGAGTAATCAGTCGGTTTGGTAGCTAAAATCTCAATTAATTTCTTTGTTAAAACATTGTCACTCTTTTTAGCTGGTTCGATATTGTTCCATGAAAATAGAGCTGGGTATGTCTTGTGAGAAGCATCGTCCATAATACTAGCCTTGAGTCTGATTGAATGATTACTGTAACTTGAAAAACTTTTAATTCTTTCATCCAGAAATCTTACTGCATTACCTAAGGAATCATATGGATCAACATAGTTTTCTTCGGTATTGGAACTCTTCTTCTTGTTGTGAGCGTTAATGTTGTTTAAATTATTATCATTGGCAATATTTATAGTGTTGGATGTAACATCATTAGAAATTATGGTGGTGGTGGCGGCTTGGTGCGTTACAGAATCTGATAAAGTAGGTAAATTCTGGGAACTTGAGTGCTTAGAAAGATTTAATGAAGTTATTGGAGTAGATGCTTGAGTAATACCCCATGGGTTTGAACCTACTGGAGCAGGTGCAGGTGTCAATACCGGTGTTGTTGCATCGCTCTCATTGTGAAGTTTCGCCTTAATTGCTGCAGGTGACGAAGAAGCTGAATGGAAATTGTTCAAAGATGTTAAATTATTGGTGAATGTACTGGAACCAGTCTTGGCAAAAACATGACCAGGTGTTGGTTGAGCATGTGTTTGAGAAGGAGACACCGGATTTGTACCTTGTGAAGCGGAAGTTTGTGCAGTTTGTTGAGCCTGTTGCTTGTTGTGTAGTTCTCTTCTATTAAAGGAGTCTGCTTCCTCTCCTGGTTCATGTAAAAACATACAGTTTGGATTTGGGCAAGGTAACCCTCTTAGGTATGAGGAACAATATTTGGTTGTACCATATGCAGCCTTGATCAATCTGCCATCCATATAAGTACCATCTACTTGAGCAATACATTTAGCTGCGTCATCCTTGGCTGCGAAAGTGATATAAACACCATATCCTGGTGAATGATTATGATAGTTATCATTAGAATGTGGATTCTTTCTGTTTACGACTATCTTATTAATCTTACCATATTGGCCAAAATATTTGTCTGATTTCAAAGTGTTGGCTACTTCTTCGTAAGTTACAGGTGGGTTTATCCCAACAACATAAACCAAATTCTTCTGAATAACCCTGACACCGGCTAAATGTTTCCTATTGCTAAATTCATTTTCCTTGCGTTCCTTTTCTCTTTGTTTTCTTTCTCTCTCTTTTCTTGCTAATTTAGCTCTTTCCAATTTTAATTCTTCTGGTGTTAAGACAACGTATCGCACACTATCATCATCATACTTCCGACGACATGCGGGACATCTACCATTTAATTCAGGATTTTGTCTGATATTATTATAACAGAATTGACAAATCTGATATCCACATGGACATGGGAAAAAATTTTTATCAGTAATATCTAATGGTTCAATACATAAGGGACAATAATCTTCCTCGTCTTCTGAGGCATATGAACTTTCAAAATTACTAATATTGTTGTTTACTGAATTTTGAAAAGCATGAAAAGCGTCTTGTGCGTGTGTAGTCATTCTTAAATATGTTTGTGTGATCTGTTGTAAAGTGCGAAATTTGTATAGTAGTGGCTATAAATGATAATTGAAAAATCCAAAATAAAAATATTTTACTGAGTTAATAATCAACTATCTATGTTATTGTATCAAAATAGTATAAAAAATGTACCTTTAACTGTAAATCTGTATCTTTAGTAAAGTGTGTGGGAAAAGATGAAAGTTGCAAAAAATTTTGTAAGAAGAAATGTAAAAAAATCTTTAAAACACGAATTTTGTCACTAGATCATGTGATAGTCACATGACTACTTTTATTTATTATGTGAACCAAGACCATTATAGATGGTTTAATAATGAGTAGTATGACTACTGTTACTTGAAAATTATTGTGGTTTTGTAGCTCATAAAGTACTACTAATAGATTGAATTAGATGGGAAATTCAACGGCTTACATAAGGAGGAATTACGCATTGAGAAATTTAAATGGTCGTCATTGAATTAGTCTGGGTAGAGTTAGACAAGAGATCGTTTGTTCTAATGGTTGTTTGTCTTGTCATAGGATCTTGTGAGTGGCCAACAACAAATATTGCTGGAAAGAGTTCAAGTATATCAAACAAGAATAAAATATTAAAATGATTCAGATGCTTCGTATTAATAAACTATATACTAGAAGAAAGTAAAAAAGAAGGAGACAAGGGAGAATGCCAATAATTGCTTGGAAATTCAAATCGATTCGCAAGCTATCAGCATATGAAGATATTCACTAACAAAAGTATTTGTAGTTACAAGAAATTTGTAATAATTTTTTCAAATATTTATTTATTCTTTCATTCTCATTCACAACTAATAAAAATTTTAAAAAAAACCTCACATAAACAAATAAAAATTTACAATTATTCCAATGAAAGAATTAAGCCCAGTTAAACAACAGGACAACGATAAGAATATTTGTCACCTAGTAAAATCTAAAGTAAAAAGTGTCATTAAATCGTTAAATGAACATACTTATACATATTGCTATAAAAATTTATCATTTTTTATCTCTTGCTAGTAGAGAAAAACAAAATGCTTGACAAAATTTAGAGATTCAAATAATACCATAGATCAATGAATTGGACTAAGCTAATGGGGTCGTCTTGTAATCGACAACGACTTGAGCATTGTCGTGATGACATTCAACTTCCAATTCAATCTTGAAGGTCTTTCCTTGTAAAGTTGCTTCATCATGGTATAACCATTTTAAGTTGTCAGCAGTTTCAACCTTCTTTCTGTCCTTGAATTTCAGGTTATTCAAATTGAAGTAACCTTCAATATCCTTCAACAAATGTTTTTCAACATGTTGATGTAAATGTCTAACGAATTTCTTGTTATGAGAATTTTCTGTATCCTTAATCTTCTCTGGGTCATTATGAGATTCATGCATAATAAATGGTGGGTAATAAGTCAATTGACAATGGACATTATCAAATTCATTATCTTCCACACCATTCTTGATGAAAGATTCAAATGTTTCTAAATCTTCAAATGCTTTTAATGTTTCACCGGACTTGGTTGTAATGGTAGCTACCTTCTTCTTAGTATCCTTTTTGGTCATTGTGTCTTAAATATTTATTGGTTGTGTTGCTTATAATATGTATCTAAAGAACTATTGAATAGTTATGATATAGTAGGATCCGGGGCAAAAAAAGCAGAAGTTAATTGAAAATTCCCACATTGTTGAATGCTATTTATATGTCAATAAATGAACGAAAATTCTCACCCATATTCCCCTTAGCTTAACAAATCAGTTTCATTCATCCCCTACAGCTTACCAAATAGAATGTCTTGAATCTTTCTTTGCTAATCCTCCAACCAACATCTCGAGACGCAGTGCGACGCGCATCCCGGAGTTGAATCATCCTTGAATCTAAAAGTGACAACAAGGGATGAAGTTCATTCTGTAGTTACAAAAAGAGTCACTAGGGATTTGCTTATTAGTGGGACCTGCTTGGCAACCACTGATGTAAGACATTTTTGTATTGTGGGGCAACGATGAGAATCCGGGGAAGTGTACAGCGTGTTAAGAAAGTTATTAATGCTTGTGTCGGGGCTGCCCCCCCTTGTTTTTTATTAACATTAGTTTATGTTTAATAAACTCTGTCTGATGGATTGGTCAGTTGATTAACTTTCAAATTATTTAAATCAAGATCAGCCCTTTTCATATTACATATATTGTTTGAGAATAATTAGACTCGGTAACCATCTTCAAGGCCTTCATTTTGCCTAGAAAAAGATCATTTTTCCAGGCATAATACTGACATAGAATGGTCTTATTATCCTGAAAAAATCAAAGAAAAAAAGTGGGCACTGAGGAAACAAATGTTAACAGTTATATGTAGTTTCCTAAACTCCATAAATACAAAATTTGTTAACAGAAAGGCTATTTTACAAAATTTTTTTGATGAATTTTATACTGAGTCTGGTTGAAGCCCTTCACTTACACCCCTAATTGTTTATGGCAACTTGGCCGAGTGGTTAAGGCGACAGACTTGAAATCTGTTGGGCTCTGCCCGCGCATGTTCAAATCCTGCAGTTGTCGATATATTTTTTTCGCTGAAAAATCAGGTTATCACGTGCAGAGATTTCCCTTATTTTTTTTTTTTGTTCCTCTCTTCCCCTTTTTTGCGTCAATCCCATCAGTCCGAATAATCCTTTGTCCGACATTTCAATATTTCCTCCCATCTTTGCGTTTATTATATATACCATTCAACCGAGAAATTTCATAATAATATTCTATTGATTTCGCATTTAATCTTTTTATTTCCTAATAGTTCAATTCTGTCCATAGAAAATCGCTTTAATATTTGTATTGATTATTGTTTAGTACCAATGAATGAATAGAATTAGTGGTTTTGAACTCAAAAATGATTGATAAATATTTTTTTGAAGACTAAACTTGATTGAGTCATATATTTCATTTTAATTTAGTTTAATTTGTATAAATATCAAAGATCATTTGTATTTTTATTGTACTTCTCTTTTCTCATTTCTTATTTATTAGTTGAATATTGACAAGACAGTCAAATTAAGATATACTTTTTATTTTACAATGCCTACATTTATTAACCAACAAACCAATGAATTTGAACAAAATCAACGTCGTTTACAAGACAGTATTCATGAAATTGAAAAATGGTGGTCACAACCACGTTGGAAAAATACAAAGAGAACTTATACTGCTAAAGATATTGCAATTAGACGTGGTACATTTCCATCATTAACTTATCCATCATCTATAATGTCTGATAAATTATTTAAAGTTCTTGAAACACATCATAAAAATGGTACTGTTTCAAGAACTTTTGGTGCTTTAGATCCTGTTCAGACTTCACAAATGAGTAAATATTTAGATTCAATTTATATTTCTGGTTGGCAATGTTCTTCAACTGCTTCAACTTCAAATGAACCAGGTCCTGATTTAGCTGATTATCCAATGGATACAGTACCAAATAAAGTTGAACATTTATTTAAAGCTCAACAATTTCATGATAGAAAACAATTTGAAGAAAGATCAAAGGCAAAATCACAATCTCAATTAGATTCAATGGGACCTGCTATTGATTATTTAACACCAATTATTGCTGATGCTGATGCTGGTCATGGTGGTTTAACAGCTGTTTTCAAATTAACCAAGATGTTTATTGAACGTGGTGCAGCAGGTATTCATATGGAAGATCAAACTTCAACAAATAAAAAATGTGGTCATATGGCTGGTAGATGTGTTATTCCAGTTCAAGAACATATTAATAGATTGATTACAATTAGAATGTGTGCTGATACAATGAATTCAAATTTAATAATTGTTTCAAGATCTGATTCTGAAGCTGCTACTTTAATTAGTTCAACAATTGATACAAGAGATCATTATTTCATTGTTGGTGCAACAAATCCAAATTTAGAATATTCTTTAGCTGAAACATTAGAAATTGCAATAATGAATGGTGCAAATAGTGAAGAATTAAATCAAATTGAAAAATCATGGACTAAAGAAGCTGGTTTAAAATTATTTCATGAAGCATTTGCTGATGAAGTTAATTCAAATGATAAGATTCAAAATAAAAATGCTGTAATTAATGAATTTAATCAAAAAATTGGTCCATTAACTGAAACATCAAATAGAGAAGCAAGAAAATTAGCTAAAGAAATATTAGGTTATGATCTTTATTTTAATTGGGATTTACCAAGAGTTCGTGATGGTCTTTATCGTTATAGAGGTGGTACACAATGTGCTGTAATGAGAGCTCGTGCATTTGCACCATATTCAGATTTAGTTTGGATGGAATCAAATTATCCAGATTATGAACAAGCAAAAGAATTTGCTGAAGGTGTTAAATCAAAATATCCAAATCAATGGTTAGCATATAATTTATCACCATCATTTAATTGGCAAAAGGCAATGTCAAAAGATGAACAATTTACATTTATTGATAGATTAGGTGATTTAGGTTATATTTGGCAATTTATTACATTAGCTGGTTTACATACAACAGCATTAGCAATAAATGCATTTGCAAGAGATTTTGCTAAAGATGGTATGAGAGCTTATGCACAAAATATTCAACAAAGAGAAATGGATGAAGGTGTTGATGTCTTGAAACATCAAAAATGGTCAGGTGCAGAATATATCGATGGTATTTTAAAATTAGCACAAGGTGGTGTTTCTGCAACAGCAGCAATGGGTGAAGGTGTTACTGAAGATCAATTTAAAGAAAAGAGTAAATTGTAATTAATCTGCTGAAAATATTATTTTTTTTTACTTATTTTAGATATATACATACATATTAGAATTTTTATGTTAAAATTTTGAGTCGTCTTATAAACGGAGACGGAGACGGAGACGGAGACGGAAACAAAGAGAGATACAGTTCAGTTACAGTTTTTATTACCAATGATTATGTAATAATAATCAACAAGATTATGTAGATACCAGTCTTGTTATGACGAAAAAGTGTCAAAAAAAAAAAAAATAAATATCAACAAGAATGTAAAAGTTATGATACAAAATAATGAGTTGTTTTTTTTTAAGTTTTTTATAAGATGCATCATTAAATTGAGATATGTCTCATTTGAATCTCCGATTATAACATCGGATGATTGATTGTTTATTATTTTCCTTGTTGAACTGACGATTAGCACAAGGAAGACACCCGTGTCTTATCATATCATATAATAATCAACTGTTTATTACTAGTATAAACATATATTTTTTTGTTTAGTCATCTCCAGATTGTCTCGGGAATAATAACAATGCCGACACATCTTATCATTCTCATACTATATAAGATCTAACATAGAGATCGGCCCCACAAGTCACTACTACAAATTTCACGGGAAACATTGAACCGAAAGAGTAAACTCCATGGAAATTATAAACTAATTTTCCGGATACCGTTATCCGTCGAAAGAAGAATCCGCGGAATAACAATACCTGTACGGGTTTTATATAGTAAAACCCATCTATTGTTCCGCGGAATGTAACACACAAAGTCGGTTCGTAAGTTGATTATTTTATCTTTCAGTTTTGTTTTGTTTTGTTTTGTTTTGTTTTAGTCAAATCATTTTATTTGAATCAACCGGAAATCATTTGACTGTTTGATAAAAAATCAGTCATTGTATCTTAAATACTAGTAATTTACGTATCGAGCCATATTTTTTTCTTTTTAACGTTTTCACCTCTCTCTTCAAATACTGCAGAATGATTCAAATATTTGAGATCATTTATATAAGAAAGTAAAAATCATCATTCTCTTTTCTCTTCTAAATATCATATCTACACACTCATACCCACACACACATACGAAAACTGCATCTTTTTTTTTTTTTTTGGTTTATGAACTCATCCATTATCACATCTCATTCAGATCCTTATAGGGTTGATAAAACATCAAATGTTAATGCTAATGTTACTAACGGAATAAATGGTAAAGGTACCACTCATAAGATTAGAGATCAATTAGGTTTTAAAGATGAAAAAAAATGGAAAAAATTTTCAAGTAGAAGACTTGAATTGATCGATAAATTTGGTCTTAGTGAACGTAAAGCAAGTGAACAAGATAATAATATTAAACAAATTGCATCCATTTTAAGAACAGAATTTGATTATCCAATGTCATCTGCATTAGAATTCGAAAAATTAGTGACAGCTGCTGTTCAATCTGTAAGAAGAAATAGAAAGAGATCCAAGAAAAAATTTTCCAAAAATACTGGTAATAGTGAATCAAATAGTAATACACCAAGTGTTCATTCACCAATTTCAATGTTTTCATCAACTGCTTCTTCACCAAATATACCATCAATGAAAAAGTTACTTGCATCAACAAATAACATTATAAACTCACAAATACCAACTTCTATTTCCATAGAACCAACAACAAAACATAATTTATCCACTTTATTAAACAATGACAATGACAATGACCTTATGACCACTACCAAATCGGCTCCTCAATTACCAACTCCACCAAATGATCCATTAACAAAGATAAAAATGCCAAAAAATGAAACGATAAGAATTATCATTCAAGCATTGATGAAAGTAGTATTACCAATTAATATTGAGTCATCACAAGGTATTCCAGCCTTTTTACGTGAGAAATTATTGAGTAATATTCAATCATCAAGAACAGTTGCTTCATTAAAGGATGAAGATTATATGTGGACTAGTTTACAAATAATGGGTGTTAATGGTATTCGCTGTTCAACTTCATTTGTTATTGAAAGATATTTTGCTTGTGTTATGGAATCTAAAGAAATAGATTCTTTAAGAATTCGTAGTAGTGATACAAGATATTGTGACACTTTATCTCTTTATTTGTTCAATTTCTTAATTGGTGATGTAATTGGTAATGCTATTAGTACCATTGATGATGAATTCAAGATTAAAATAATCTCATTGATATGTGGATGTATCATTAAAGATTTTGGTTTTGATACAATATTATATCCACTGAATGAAATATTACAGCATTTGATAAGGAATGAAGAAAAAAATTCACCACCACTCAATAATGGCTTAAATATCTTAAGTGCAGTTTCTATGCATATTAATGATCCTCCAAAGATATCTCAAGGCAACGTGTTTAACCAACAAGCAAATAATTTGCCTAAACCTCATTTGAACGTAAAGAAATCATTTCAAAATGGTAATTTACCAATGCCAATACATCAATATATGTAAATGTATGCATGTTATCACCGACTAAATCGGTATAACCCTATATAATATATTATACACTCCCAACTTCAATAGAAATGATACATGATTATGATATTCCATTTTACATATTATACAAATTTGTCTATTTGAAACAGTGATAGTATTATGTAGTTTAATTTCTAGTTCTATAAGCCTTTCTACCCCTACCATTGTTTCTTCTGTTACCTTGATTGCTTCTACCATTATTTCTTTGTTTCTGTGGTTTAACAATTTTAGCTTTGACAATACCTAATTCAACAGCTAATGGATTCTTATCATCACAACCGAATTTTTCAATACGCTTAATCATTCTTTGAATAGAATCAATCTCCGTTTGCTCAAAACCAAATCTAGTGGCTCTTTGTAATTTTTTATTCAATAGTTCAAGCGCCTTCTTCGTAATTTCTTCGTTAGATAGAGAATCTGGTTTCTCTGAGACAGTGACAGCAGAAACAGCCTCAGTCTTGTGGGAAATTTCAGTTGCAGTTGTAGTTTTAGCTAAAGTAGCATCAGTCTCAACAGCAGCAGTAGCATCGACAGCAGCAGAATCAGTTGACGTTTCCATAACTGATTTCGTAGCTGTGGCTGTAGTAGCAATCTCAGCCACAACATTTTCATTAGCTTTCCTTTCATCATCATTTGTTAATCTCTGAACCAGATCGCTTTTCAACCCATCCAAAGCAAGCCCCCTCTTTGTTAACTCTTCCTTCAATTGAACCACAGTAAGTTTGTTATACATCTTTTCTTCTCGACAATACTTACCTATTTATAAATCTATGTCAATTTCCCTCTATAAATGTTCATCAAAATCATGTTATTTATTTGTTTGTTGGTTGAATTTTTCATTAGTTTCTATAACAAACCCTCACTTCTGTAATCTTAGGGTTGAGTGGAAAATCACTCATGCAGGAGTTGTGCATCACGTATATTATTATATAGTTGTCTGATTCATTATTACTATGATTATTATATATATATATAAGATTATAAGGAGTCCGTCCCTTTCATAGAATCAGTTTGAGTCTTTGGATTTTCTATGTGTGTATATAGTTAACCGTATGGTATAAAATAAAATAACAAATATATAACTATGACTTTAACTACTAAACCACTTTCTTTGAAAGTAAACGCTGCTTTATTTGATGTTGATGGTACAATCATCATTTCCCAACCTGCTCTTGCTGCTATGTGGAGAGATTTTGGTAAGGATAAACCTTATTTTGATGCTGAACATGTTATTAATATTTCTCATGGTTGTAGAACATTCGATGCTATCAAAAAATTTGCTCCTGATTTTGCTGATGAGAAATTCGTTGCTGATTTAGAGGGTTCAATCCCTGATAAGTATGGTAAGTACTCTCTTGAAGTCCCAGGTGCAGTGAAAATCTGTAATGAGCTTAACGCTTTACCAAAGGAAAAATGGGCAGTTGCTACTTCAGGTACCTTTGAAATGGCCTCTAAATGGTTTGCCTTATTAGGTATTAAGAGACCTACTTATTTTATCACAGCTTCAGATGTTAAGCATGGTAAACCTGATCCTGAACCTTATACTAAAGGTAGAAATGGATTAGGTTATCCTGTTAATAAAGAACATCCAGAGTTAAGTAAAGTCATCGTTGTCGAAGATGCTCCTGCTGGTATTATTTCTGGTAAAGCTGCTGGTTGTAAAATTGTCGGTGTTGCTACTACTTTCCCACTTGATTTCTTAATCGAAAAAGGCTGTGATATCATCATTAAAGACCATACTTCTATGAGTATAGGTGGTTATGATCCAGTCAAAGATGAAGTTGAGTTTATATTCTCAGATTACCTTTATGCCAAAGATGATCTATTAAAGTGGTAGTAACCAGATTCACTTTTATTTTTACTAATGACTTTATTTAACGTTTTATGTATTTTTATTTATTTCTAGATAGATAACTTGATTTCAATACCAAGACTCTTTAATGACACACTGTAGTTTTCTCTTTAGCCTGATCCACTACATTTGAGGGACTCTGCTATGAGAGATGTCCATATGATCAAGCGAAGCAAACAGAAAAGTGATATGCATAGACACATTACAGTATAACGAAAAGAAAAAGTATTCTATTCAATGAAGAGAGTAGTAGTCACTGGTCTCGATTGTATTTCACCATTAGGATCCACTTTCAGAGAGTCATGGAAGAACTTACTCTCATCGAAACAATGTTTCACTCCCATTACACAATTACCTGATTATGAAACAACTTTTAAACCATACCTCAAACACATACCAATGGGACTGCAAGTTGGTAAAACACCACAACAAACCTTCACAACTGATCTATTTACACTTCAAGATGATCGTAGAATGACTCCCATAATGAAACAAACAATACAAACTACTTATAATGCATTAAAACAATCTAATTTACTTAACGAAAATAATAAGATTATCAACCCTGATAGAACATCTATTACAATTGGAATGGGACTACCACCTGTTGCTGAATTATGTGACGCTACATTGAATTTGATAGATGGGAAGAAACCAACACCAATGTTAATACCTCGAATCTTACCAAATATGATTGCAGGCTTCACATCACTTAAATTTAACATTAGAGGCCCAACGAATACTGTTTCTACTGCTTGTGCTACAGGGAGCAATTCAATTATTGATGGATGGTCTCATATTCGAAATGGATTCACCGACGTTTCAATTGTTGGTGCAACTGAACAATCATTACATCCATTAACCATTTCTGCGTTTTATCGCATACGCTCATTATCCAATGAATCAAAATCAAGACCATTTGACGAAAGAAGAGATGGCTTTGTCATTAGTGAGGGTACAGGAATAATAATCTTGGAAGAACTAGAACATGCAAGGAATAGAGCTGCTACCATATACGGTGAACTTGTTGGTGTCGGTATGTCATCGGACGCATTCCATATTACTAGTCCCAATATTACTGGTGAAGGTGCTAGTAGAGCCATGAAAAGTGCTATCAATACTGCCCATGTTGGTATCGATAGTATTGATTTCATCAATGCACATGCAACAAGTACACAACTTGGTGATTTGGCTGAATTTAACGCCATAAAACAAACTTTTAACGAAAAGATCAATGATCTATTTGTGAGCAGCAATAAGGGTGCTATGGGGCATTTATTGGGTGCTGCTGGTATCGTGGAGACTATATTTACTTTACTTTCCCTGAGAGAAGGTATTATCCCCCATACTTTAAATCTCAAGAATCCCATCAATATAGATGAGAAGGATTCGATTCGATTCGTCACGAATAAACCATTGGAAGTATCCAAACCATTAAATTATGGTTTATGTAACAGCTTTGGATTTGGTGGTGTCAATACATCTTTACTCTTCAAGAGATGGCCCCAATGAAGTGAATGCTTCTAAAACAAATATAAGAGACATGTAACACACATTGTGCTAATAGATTAAAGTCATGATTATGAGAAAAACTTGATTATAAATGCTAAATATGGAATATATATATATGTTTCTTTATCGTGATGATATAGATGCCCTTTGACACTAATAGCTTAGCGACCAAAATATTTGAGTTCAATTGGTCTTAAGATATTGTAAACAATGAATGCCCACGAGGCACCTAGTTCAAAACCAATATCACCACCAAACTTACCAATCAAAGCTGCAATTTCACCAGTCCAATAAGATTGACACATACCGAGGGCAACACCAAAGGCACCGACAATCAAAGCTGCTGTACCAGCAATACCAATTGGCAATTTTGAGTTGTCATTCCAATCCTCAATGTTGTAAGCACTGTAAGATCTTCTGTAGATGAAATGTTCAGAAAGGGAAACGGAGATATAAATAGCCAAATAATATGCAATAGAGTCCATAAAATATTCCATAAACTTATCAAAGAAATAGACTGCAGGGATTGAGATACCTAATGCAGCAGCATTACCCCCAAGAGTCCATAAAATTCTTGGAACTCTAGCAAATGGTTCCCAAATACTTTGAACGGACATAGCAATAGTATACATATTTGGAACATTATTAGAGATAGTTGACAAAGCTAATAGGACACAACAGAATTCACCAAATCCATGAAGTGAATTTGGAACAAGAATTCCATAGGTTAATCCACCCATACCATTCGTCGAGTAATAATCTGCTAAGACATGGTTGTTGACAGCACATGCTGAGGCAGCAGCACCAATAATCATACAGAAGAATAATGGAAAGGACAAACCAGCAACCAAAGAAAAGAAAATCTTAGTCTTGTTAGTGTCTCTCGGCATGTAAACTGTGTAGTCAGATGCATAAGTACACCAACCGGAAGCAAATCCAAAAACTGCTGAACCAAAGGATAAAACACTACCAGCAGTTGTTGCACCACTAGTCCATGGTCCATTACTAAAACTACCTGATCTAGAGATCTGAGCAATGAGAACTAAAAAGACAGCAAAATTTGGAATCCATGAGTATTTCTCATAAATGTGTATAGCTCTGTAACCAAAGAAAGTGACAAGAACAGTAGCACCAATAATAACTATACAACCTGCCCATAGAGGACATCTATGACCAGAATTTTGATTTATCATATTCAATAACTGAGATGAAGCCACGGTATTAACGATACCCCAACCGACACAGGCAATAACGTTAATAGTAGCAAATATTCTAGCTGTGATATTACCAACCAAAAATCTGGACAAAACCATTTGTCTGAGACCAAATTCACAACCGAATAGAGCGAAGAAAGCGACTGGTAATAAACCAAGAATATTAAAGAAGACAATGACTAAGACAGAGGTACCGAAATTTAGATTGAAAACCATTGGACCTAGACCACCAATGGCATAACCAGCCAAAACCATATTAGCAGAGAACCACATAGAGGCAGCGTTAAGCAAAGAGGAATCATTTTGCTCCTCTGGGGTAACTGGTTCAATACCTTTAGTCTCTGTATTTAATTTAGCAGCAAATCTGTTAATAAAGGATAATTTAGTCTCGATGATATCGTCTGATTTGTTTGAACTAATCTCGAATTCCTGAGATGAGGTAGTATAATTTTTTTTCTCAGTGACAGAGGGTCCATGTTTAAATGCCTCTATATCATCCATTGGCGTTTGTGAATTGTAATCTAGGGTATAATCTTCCCATTTTTGACTGGAAGATGACATAATTGATGTAATTTTTTGTTTAGCTTAAGATGATTAGATTAAAAAAAAAATGGATACAATTCACTCCTTGTATAATGTAAATTGAGTTACTTAAGACGCTTTATATAGAGAAAGGTAAGGTTACTATTAATGATTATTGATTGTTATTACGATAAGAAAGACAGACAAAAAGTGTTTTCAGATCGTTATCAGTCCTATATTTATGCGATAAGTTTGATTTGTGGTCACTTTGCATCTATTGTATTTGAAATGTCAGAGTCATTGTTTTCTAAGATTTAATTAATTTTTTTAATTGTTTTAATCTAAAAATTTTCATGAATAATTTTGAAACTCGGTACTTCCTGCGGGAATTTTAGAGAGATCTTGACTTTCGGAATAACCTTTCGTTCGACTCTGGGGCAAAAAATTTGCAGACAGACAGGAAAGGAACCCTCCTGCCGGTAATACTTAGGCAGAGACGACGTAAAATATGTCTTTGTAAAACAATAATTGGTTACTGTTGAGGGTTACCAGGAAAGTATATTTAGCTTAACAAGTTGAATAATGACAAAGTTACTACGAAAGTTAAATGGTAGAGCTGCTTGCGGATTTACTAAGGAAAACGGATTTGTCATATCAATGGTAATGCCAAGTTTGACGCGACAAACAACAGAAGTTACTAGTAATGTTCGTAGGTAATACATGCCGTTTTATTGCTACTGATTACGCTGTTATTTGAGATTAAAATCTTGTAATGGACCAATCGTTTTATTTTTTTTTGAACGAGGACACAATACGTATTCGAAAAGGAGATAAGATCTGATAACAGATAGTTTTATAATTAGATTTTCGATCCAATTGACAAATAACACATAAATTATTTACCCTTGCGTAGATAGTCATTATTATGACTTGTTATCCTTCTTACCGATGATATTAGATTATCAAAATATTAGATACATTATTTACATAAAGGAAATATGTAAAATTGCTAAGGGAAAATATATTGTTAAAAATGAGGTCCGTTTAGTAAAATAATATTATTAAGATGCACTGTTATGTGATTGATTATTCATGGTCTGTCATCATTTGCTTTGTTATTTACTATTGAATCATTATTCCAAAACCTATATAGCAAATTAGCATATCTTTCCATTTCTTGCAATGAAATAATCAATTCAAAATCACAAAGGATTAAAAATTGTAATTCTAAATGATTCATTTCTTTTAATGATATACCACCAACTCTAGCATATCTTGAATTACTATAAAAAAAATCACTGAAAAATTTGGTACTTACTGTAACACCGGCAATAATTAATCTATGAATATTATAAGAATCCATAACAAAATTTTGTTGCTGTTGTTGTTGCTGTGGTCTTTGTACTTCTGTATTATTATCTCGCAGTAATTCGCTACTATTATTCTTGATATTATTATTATTACTATTATTATTATTACTCTGTTGCCTTGGCAAATTATTACTATTATTATTATTATTACTGTTACATTTCTTTGATATCCTATCAAAATAAATCAAAAGTGATAAATAGACATCATTGGTAGTCGGACAATATTTTTGTATTCTTTGAAAATATTGTTCTAATCCAATTTGTGGGACATGTTTACCTTTGAAACTTAACTTAGCATTCAACAAATTAATATCCATATCATTTTCTTTATTTGTACCCATAGAAAATGAATGATTTTGTGTTGAAATTTCTGGAAAATGTTGTACTTCAACCAATCTATCATTAGAATGAACGATTTTCTCCAATAATGTTGTCAACATTTTAATTAAACGATCTGTAGATAATGAGGCAATAGCCTGTGCATTAAATACCATCTTCAAATTATCATCTTCCCTAATAGAACTTAAATCTGCATCTACTGAATCTTCATTATTTCCATCCACATTGCATTTATCATCCGTCTGTTGAAGTTCTTCCTTTGGACTCTCTATGATTGATGACCCTTTATCTAGAATAGAAGATCCTGGTCCTGAATTGTTTACAGATATATTTCTTGTTGAATTGAAGGATGACGGAGAACTACTCATAGTATCTTCTGTTGAAGTTTTTGTTATTACTATAGAGTTTGTACCATTAATAGGTTCCGCTGTTAATATTGGCATAGATCGATTGATATGATTAGGATTCATACTATTCAAACCACCTAACGATATGGGACCACTTTCTTGAGAGGATTCTTTAGGTAAACCCATATTTATTTCAACATCTGGAGGAGGTGTGTTTTTAAGAATATTTGGATTGGACGACGTCAATATACTACTACTCATCGGAAACATTAATTTTAACGTCTCAAACACTTATACTAAACTACTGAATCACTCAAATAATTCAATCTTTATCACCCAGTTGCTTCTCGATAAAAGTTCGTTGCTTATGTGTTTCAAAATTTCAAAATAATTGCGAGACTTCTGCTTTTCTAATTTTCCCTTTTTTTTATTTTTTTATATTTTTCTTTCTCTTTGTAATTGAAGATTTGGAAGAAGACGAATCTGAATATTTATTCGTATTTGTTACTGTAAATCTATAAAAGAAGAGAAGTGAAGAGAAGAGAAGAGAAGAGAAGATTTGAGAGTATTTGTAGTGTCTTGTGAATAAAACGAAGTTGTTTGGAATGTGTAGCAAGATTTTATTCTTCAGCACAACTTTTGGGGTGTGAAGTTTGTGTTTAGTTCACTATCTTCCTCGAGAATCATGACTGACTACGATTACGTGTCGGAGTACTCAAGTTGACTTCAGGTTTGACATACTAAATATTTTGTGCTTCTATTACTTGATTTGAATAAGATAGGTGAATTGAAAACCCCGAAAGTGAGGTATGCAGCAATAGGGGCATAATATGCTAAATTTCAATTATTTACACGAGGTGCCACTCGTTGGCACTTACACTTAAATAGGGTTTATATTATTTACTAGGGTCAAACTTTTCACCATCCTTAGTGACTATTTCACCACTAAGAGGTTGTAACTGTTCAAATTTTTTCCTTAATTCTTGCTGTTGTTCATGATCATTTTTATTGAAAGCTTTCTTCTTTTCCCTTGCTTCTGGAGAAAGATTACTATTAGGTGATTTCAAAGTTGCACCAACTTCTTGTTCACGTTTTTGTTTATCAGCAATTCTCTTTGCATCCTTGATAGGACCCTGATGCAGATTCTCTCTTTCTAAACCCTGAACTATATGTACACCAATAACTGTAGTCACACAGAATACACATGATAATGCAAAAGTTATTTTACTGGCCCTACTCATTATATAACAATACTTGTAAAACTCTCTCTTGTAAGCTTAACTAACCATATTCGTTTGTATCCTCGATTCAAACAACTTTGTCTTTAAATTTCAAGGCATTCCATTCCATTCCACAGTTACATTTTCGGGATCTTTTGAGCATAATATTCGATAAGCGAGCAATAATATATAAACTGGTTAAAAGATAGAAAAAGAGCATGTTAATATTAATTCCTTCGTGTACAATTGAAGCAAAACAAAACAATAAGCTGAAAAAATGACAACTTTAACTCCAATTAACGCTACAGGTGTTCCAGCTGCTGTTGCATCTTATTCTCATGCTATGAAGGTAAATAACTTAATTTACCTCTCAGGTCAAGCTCCTCTCAATGCTAATAATGAGATAATCAAGGGTTCTATCGCAGACCAAGCCGAACAAGTAATTCACAACATCAAGACAATTTTAGAGCAAAGCAATTCTTCCTTAGAGAGAATCATTAAGGTCAATATCTTCTTAGTTGATATGAACGATTTTGCTGAATTTAATGCTGTTTACGCCAAGTATTTTAATGTTCACAAACCAGCTAGAACTTGTGTTGCCGTTGCTGCTTTACCATTAGGTATAGATGTAGAAATCGAAGTAATTGCTTGCGAAAATGACTAATACATAAAGCATATATTAATATATAAAGTAATAGATAGTATCTTTGTTTGTCATATTATACGTTTTATTAAATGCTTACCTGTTTGACTGCATTTTTAACATGTACGGATGTTATATTTTTAAAGTATCTTTTTAAAAAATTTCAGCAATTTTATTTTTGAAAGTTAAAGAAAAAAGAACGCAAAGTCCCAGCATTAGGCTTTCGGCCGAAGTTACTGTCTGGAGCTAGGCAGACTGGTTTGCCCACTTAGACAGTTGCTAACGGGAAGTCTCCTACAATACTCGACAAATTGGGTTGAGACCACTCGAGGTGCTCCAGTGTGGAAATTCTCTGACCGACAGTGTAACAATTTCGATGAATGCATATTAATGAAATTTCAATTTGAACTAGTTGTATAGATAAGCTAGATATATCTATCCACACAGAAAAACAACCAAAAATGGCTCAACGTGTTACCTATAGAAGAAGAAATCCATGTATGTTTATATTTGAATAATTCATTGACGATAGATGATGATATAATAAATGTAAATGTAATGATTAGAACAAGAGAGTTGAGAATAAAATGAAATGCATCCAACATATGGCAAAACGCATTACATGATGCCTGTGAAGAAAGACATCTACAAGAATAAACACCCCATGAACAAAGACAGCCAGTCAAACCTATATATGGAGATTTCCCAAATGCTTTAACTTTACCCATAGGCATTTTGATCCAGTCATATGAAAGTGAACTCATCAATTCCACACCGTCAAATAATCTAAAGAGTGACAATTTACTAACATAGTTTATAATCCCCATTGGTGATCCTTTTTACAGACAACACCCGTTCTAACAAAATCAAGGTTGTTAAGACACCAGGTGGTATCTTACGTGCTCAACACGTTAAAAAGCAAGCTACTAGACCAAAATGTGGTGACTGTGGTATTGCTTTACCAGGTGTTTCTGCTTTGAGACCAAGACAATACGCTTCTGTCTCCAAGACTCATAAGTCCGTCTCTAGAGCTTACGGTGGTTCTAGATGTGCTAACTGTGTCAAGGAAAGAATTGTCAGAGCTTTCTTGATTGAAGAACAAAAGATCGTTAAGAAGGTCGTTAAGGAACAAACTGAAGCTGCTAAGAAGGCTGAAGCTAAGGCTACCAAGGGTAAGAAGAACTAAAATTTTGAAAGATAATTTATAATAAAAATTATTTACTTTGGTCTCTTTGTTTAATTATTTAGCACATTATATCATATATATTTCCCTGTAACACGTTATAATCAAAAGTTTAACATTATTTCGATAGTTTTATTCATTATTCACTAATTATTCAGTCTGACGGTGGTGATATGCGTAGATAATGTTCCAAAGCAAAAACTACAAATACTGTGTTAAATGTGTTTTCAGTGAAGGCAAACTAGTCACAACCTATGAAACTTGCCTCATCTTTTTCACATTGTGTTGGGTATCTATTATTTGGCCAAATAAATTAATTATATCAGCCAAATGACACGATTTCGCCAGAGGAAGCATGTTTAATACTTTATAATGAAGTTTCAAAAACAGTCAAAAAAATAGCGTGGGTCAAGCATGAGTTACAAAAGATTTCTCAAACAACGTAGCGCACACAAGCCAGCCATTTGCCCATTATTAATTAGTATTTGAATCTCTGCCCTTTTAAAAACTGAGTAAAAGCAAGATATTGGTGTTAGTTTAGGTCAATTGAAAGATAGGTAATCCCTATATAGGTTGGATTCGCCCTTTGGTAAAAAAGATTGTTTATAGCTTCCCATAGGGTTTTCTTTAGTCTGCTCATGATCACAGTATCTGGCGTATAATTGAACAATTTCTTGTCGCGACAGAAAATATTTTTGAATATCGGACAGACACATCCGAACACCGCACTAATTAATAAGAAAAATTTACCAAATCAAAGTGACAAACAAGATTGAGAAAGGAGAAAAACAACAAATCATTGATATAAAACATGCATTCAAACAGTCCAACAAAGACAAAGTGGCCACTCATAGTTGTAGACTCTTCATAGCTATCACAACATATGCTTATACATCTGTTTTGCTTGAATTAACTCTTGCAATGTGACTTGTGCTTTCTTCAGAACAGCTTTCGTAATTAAATGTAATTAATTAATAGCATTTTGGTTGATAGAAAAAAAGTGTATGTAATTATGTTGATATCTGGCTTCCTGTTTTTCTCATTGCTTAGTGTGTCTTCTAATTGGAAGCTGATAATATTGCACAAGTGTAACTGCTGCAGACACACCCACCCCAACCACAGTCGGAACGAAAATAGTATTTTAATTCACGGTATTGAAATGGTTTATCTGACTCCCACTACTCAACTGCAGAGTTCTATCGACCTTCACTGGTGCACGAGTGTAAGATGAAAATTCTTTTAGATCGTATCATTGTTTTTTAATCTCGGCGTGGTCCGTTTTTCTTGCTAAGGATATCCGCAGTCTCGAGTTAATAAAAACATTGTCATCGTTGGGAAAAGGTTGTTCTCAGACAAATATATTGATAAGTGGGCAACTAGTACCATTTCTAAAATGTGTAGATTATGCAAGTAATCAGTCGGTCCCGTAACTGAGATTTACATTTCACTTTACCTTTTTTGTATATATAAAGACTTGATTTTTCTACAAAACTACTTTTATCTATCTGCAGATTTTGAGAATATTTTTGAATATTTTTCTAATTCCGGTCTTCTCTTGTGTGCCAGATCTGGACATCTTCAGATATTAGCCAAGATATTTTCTTCTTCAGTCGGCAAGAAGAGATGAAGTTAAGAAACTATTTTGCCAAGCAAGATTTGGAACACAATGACTCACCATGTGAAATAAATATGGACCCCGAGAAGGGATCCCCTCAACCACTGACTACTACTTCATCAGTATTATCTACCTCGGAGGAATACACTGAGAAGGGTTCTTTCACTTTTAGTGAAACCAATGCTAGATTAAGTCGCTGGGCTAAACATTTAAATGCCGAAACTCATGGTATTGAACCCATCCCAGATGAGAGAAAGACGGACATGTCTATCAAGAATGCAGCTACTTTATGGTTTTCATCCAATTTTGTTTTATCAGCTTATGCTGTAGGAGCCTTGGGTCCTATGATTTATGGTTTGGATTTTGGTACATCTGCTTTGACGGTTATCTTCTTCGTCCTCTTAGGAACATTTCCAGTTGCGTTTTTCTCTATATTTGGTGCCAAGACTGGGTTAAGGCAAATGGTTTTATCCAGATATCTTATGGGTAATATCACTGGTAGATTCTTTTCCTTTATTAACATCATTGCTTGTGTTGGGTGGTGTTCATTAAATACTATTTGCTCAGCTCAATTACTAAATATGGTTAATTCTGAACATGGGCATCGCTGTCCACTTTGGGCTGGTTGTTTAATTATCATCATAGGTACAGTGATGGTTACATTCTTTGGTTATAAAGTAATTCATGCATATGAAAAATGGTCCTGGATTCCAAATCTGGCTATTTATTTAGTTATTATTGCTAGGTTAAAATTATCAGGTAAATGGTCAAATGGTCCATGGGGAAGCGGTCCTACTACTGCTGGTGGTGTTCTTTCTCTTGGGTGTGCCGCTTTTGGTTATGCAGGTGCTTGGGCCACTTACGCAGCGGATTATACCGTGTATATGCCAAAAAATACTAGTAGCACTAAGATCTTTATTTATGTCTCGTTGGGACTGAGTATTCCATTAATGTTTGTTATGATGTTGGGTGCCGCTGTTGGTATGGGAGGTGTCAACGATGCTACTTGGGCTAAATTATATCATGAGAATTCCATTGGTGGTATTACATATGCTGTATTGGTTCCTGACTCTGTTCATGGATTTGGTCAATTTTGTTGTGTTGTATTCGCTTTATCAACTATTGCTAACAATTGTCCCAACATGTACACTGTGTCATTATCCGTACAAGCTCTCTGGGAACCCTTAGCTAAGTTTCCAAGGCCAATTTGGACTGTTGCTGGTAATTGTGCTGCTTTAGCGCTGTCTAGCACAGCTTGTTATTTTTTTGAGACTTTCTTGGAAAACTTTATGAATACTGTTGCTTATTATGGTGCGATTTATATTGCTCTTGGGATGGCTGAACATTTTGTATTTAGGCGTAGCTTTGATAATTATATTGTTAAGGATTGGAATAACCCAAAGAAGTTACCTATTGGTATCGCTAGCGGTATTGCATTGTTTGTGAGTGGGTTTGGTGTTGCATTGGGTATGGCCCAAACTTACTGGGTTGGTGAAATAGCACGTTTAATTGGGAAGGATGGGGGTGATATTGGATTCGAATTGGGTGCAGCATGGTCTGTGGTTGTTTACGTTGTGTTGCGTCCTTTAGAGATCAAATATTTTGGTCGTTAAGTGCAATTGCTTTAAATTTTATCAAGTCTAACATTTCAATATGGGCACAGTCTGGAGTCGTACAAGGATCCATTGTGAGTCAGGATATTGTTGGCAACATTAACTAGAAAGTGAACTGCGTATATTACTTTCAGTTTATACAAATCAAATAAATAATTTACAGAGACATCGTACAAGATGTTCTCGTTATAATAATTAATTTCAAAAGTAAAACTAAATGTATTTGAACAATAACTATGTATTACGAGAATACGCAACATATACACGTAATTACCCAAAATATGATTCACAATGGGGATTTCTTTACTCATATTCAAAACAAACTTTAATGAATGTCAAAAAATTTGAAAAGAAACCTCCACAGCAGCAATTTGCCATAGAGAGTCTATTAAGAAGGAATAAGAGACTTTGAGATTTCTTCTCTTCTTCAAATTAGGCAACAAAAAAACCATACTAGGTTGACTAAGCTAGTCTTGCTCTAAGAAACGACCCAGAGGTTCATGTCAAATGTCAAATGCTTCCAATCAAAAGTATTCCATGGTCTGATATTTTTAAATAATCAAACAATAAAATGGTTCATAATCGACTGAGCAGGAGTCTCTCTTTTCTTGTTTTGCGCCAGTCGATTTGAAAACGACAGCATGACCTATTCGGGCATCTCTGCGTACTTTTCTCAAAGCCAGCTCGCCTGTGACTTCTTTCCATTGAATGGGACACTATCGAATGAGAGATACGCGCACTTGAAAAACGACAGAGACAGAGCACCGCACCATTACGAAAAGATTCTGGCGATAACAAAAAAATTTGATAATGATTAATTAAATTAATTAACTGATTGATTCGATGCCATCAAATTCTTAACCGGGCCTGCGATAGGAAAATTTTTACTTTGGGTCATCGTTCTATATAAAAGATAAGTGCCAATGTACCAACGTCAGTGCCTGTATGTGGAGCCTCTCTCACTTGTAATGGTTCCAGAGTAGTATATAGAACCGGCAACCACTTATTTTCTAACAGTTTATCAAACATGAAATTCTTCAAGAGTGAAACTAATGTTAGTTCTGACCAACCTGATATTGAACAGCAAGTAATCGACGGTTCAGAAAAGTTGAACTCTTCTTCTATAAATAAGAGCTACAGTTTCAATGAGATTGTTGAACCAGAGTATGTCGTTGAGACCTCTGAAGAAACCAAATTGTCCTTCTTTAATAGGATAGCTGCTTCTTTGAATGCAGAGACGAAGGGTATCGAACCTGTCACCGAGGAAGAGCGTTCGGAGCAAGATTCTGTACTTAATGCTGCTTCCATGTGGTTTTCTGCTAATATGGTTATTGCTGCTTATGCCCTTGGTGGGTTAGGTCCAATGATTTACAAATTAAATTTTGGTACTTCTGTTTTAGTCATTTTTTTCTTTAATATCCTTGGTTTATTGCCTGTCGCTTTCTTCTCTGTCTTTGGTGTCGAGCTGGGTCTCAGACAAATGATATTATCTAGATTTCTAGTAGGCAACATCACGGCTAGAATCTTTGCATTAATTAATGTCGTAGCCTGTGTCGGTTGGGGGGTTGTCAACACTGTGACATCTGCTCAATTGTTGAATATGGTCAATGAAGATACAGGTCATCAATGCCCTCTATGGGCTGGGTGTTTGATTATTGTTGGTTGTACAGTTTTAGTCACATTTTTTGGTTACAACGTTATTCATGCCTATGAAAAATACTCTTGGATTCCAAATTTTGCTGTTTTTTTGGTTATTATTGCTCAATTATCAAGATCAGGTAACTTTATCAATGGTTCATGGGGTGGTGGAAAGACTACAGCTGGTAGTGTCTTATCATTTGGTTGTACAGTCTTTGGGTTTGCTACTGGTTGGACCACTTATGCTGCTGATTACACAGTATATATGCCAAAACATACAAACAAATACAAAATCTTCTTTTCTTTAGTATTTGGATTATCATTCCCATTATTTTTCACTATGATCCTAGGTGCTGCTTCAGCTATGGGTGCTGTTAGCAATCCAGTTTGGGGTGAATACTATTCTAGAAATTCCATGGGTGGGTTAACTTATGCAATTCTGGTACCAAATTCTCTGCATGGATTCGGTCAATTCTGTTGTGTTGTTCTTGCCATGTCCACTGTCGCTAATAACATTCCAAATATGTACACTATTGCTTTATCTGTTCAAGCCATGTATGAACCATTTGCTAAGGTTCCAAGAGTTGTTTGGACCATGTTAGGCAACGCAGCTACTGTCGGTATTGCCATCCCTGCTTGTTATTTCTTCGATTCTTTTATGCAAAACTTTATGGACTCAATCGGTTACTACTTAGCTATTTACACCTCTATTGCCCTAACCGAACATTTCGTTTTTAGAAAGGGGTTTAAAGGTTATGATATCAGTCAATGGAATCGTTGGGATCTATTACCAATCGGGTTTGCTGGTACAGCAGCTTTGATCGTTGGCGCTTTTGGTGTTGCATTAGGTATGTCTCAAACATACTGGGTTGGTGAAATTTCAAGACATATCGGTAAATTTGGTGGTGATATTGGGTTTGAATTAGGTGCCTCTTGGGCATTTGTTATTTATATTATTTTCAGACCACTTGAAGTTAGATATTTTGGTCGTTAAGATAACTTCATCAACCCTATCATATTGTTCCATTTAAACTTTGCATATTCATTCATCACCCATCTATAACTATATGTATTCCGTTGCTTTCACAATATTAATACTAATACTAATACTACTATATCATCTACATTATATGTTACTCGGCCGAGAATCAGTCATCTAAAATCCAGACTGAACTTTTCACAGCGAACTTTTTGCTAATGACTCTGAATAATTAATATCCGAGACCTTTTATTAGAAGGCCGAAGTAATCCTCGAAAACATTGCCTTTATTTCACTCTGTTACGTAACAAGCAATGACTCACACGGGATTTGGTCGAGGTTATATAAGTACACGAGATTCATTTAGTAACCACTTACTATCTGCATTAGATTAACCAACAAGAAAATAAAACACAATGGAATTAGTTAACCATTTGAACGACAGATTATTATTCGCCATCCCAAAGAAGGGTAGACTCTATCAAAAATGTGTCGACATATTGAACGGTTCAGATATCAGATTTCACAGATCTCAAAGACTAGACATCGCCCTTTCGACAAATTTAGCAGTCGCCCTCATCTTTTTACCTGCTGCTGATATTCCAATGTTCGTAGGAGAAGGTAAATGTGATTTGGGTATTACCGGTGTCGATCAAGTCAGAGAAGCAGGTATTGATGTTGACTTGCCAATTGATCTGAAGTTTGGTAGTTGTAAGTTACAAGTTCAAGTACCTGCCAATGGACAATACACAAAGCCAGAGCAACTTATTGGTAAGACAATTGTCTCAACATTCACTAATTTAACTAGTAAATATTTTGCAGATTTAGAAGGTGTGAGTGTCGAGAAGATGACTACTAAGATCAAGTACGTTGGTGGTTCTGTTGAAGCATCTTGTGCATTGGGTATTGCAGATGCTATCGTTGATTTAGTTGAGAGTGGCGAAACTATGCGTGCCGCTGGATTAACCAATATTGCTACTGTATTAGAAACAAGTGCTCATTTGATTCAGTCCAAAAAAATAAAAGGTGATAAAGAATTAATTGAGACTATTAAATCAAGAATTGAGGGTGTCATGACAGCTCAAAAATATGTCTATTGTACCTATAATGCAACTAAGACTGATCTGCCACAATTATTAGCTATCACGCCCGGTAGAAAAGCACCAACCCTATCTAATGTTGGTGAAGATGGGCAAAATGTTGCTGTGAGTGCTATGATTGAAAAGACACAAAAGGGTTTGATTATGGATCAATTGAAAAAAAATGGTGCCACTGACATTATCGTTTTCGACATCTCCAATTGTCGTGTTTAGTACGTGACAAGTATTTATTCATGTATAAAAACCAAACAAGTAATAAGAATAATGCATATGATACAATTGATTATACTAAAACTATAATATTAATATACAATTGGAATGGTTGATCAGTCAAAGTGAAAAAATTTCAAACAAAATAAAAATGCGCAAGCCCGGAATCGAACCGGGGGCCCAACGATGGCAACGTTGGATTTTACCACTAAACCACTTGCGCCAGTAATTTCTGAATTGTGTAAAATATGTGATTTACGTCAGTAACCATGATTTTGTCACGTGCTTGTCACATGTTTTTCACGTGTTTATTAACAACATTTATTTGATTAATTTAATATTATGTTTTGTCTCAAGAAGACTTTTGTTTTATGTTAAGTCTGAAATAAGGCTTTTGATTTTATGTTATGATTGTTATGATCTTTAAGTTTTGAACAGACACGTCTACGTTTTCGGCCAACTTTAGTTAACAGTTGTGCAAAGCTGTGTGGAATTCTCGAGCGTTATCTACTAGTTTCTCCTAGTAAAGCCATACAGGTATTAGAGTGTTACGTTAGCATCAGACCAGATGGTCATGGAGAATGATGAATGATTTTATTATGTTATTATTAGCTTTGACTAATTGATTTTGAATTAACTCGAGAGGATAGACTCTCTATGATGATAGAAGTAATTATGATAATGATTAAGACCTTCTACTAAATTAACGCAGTACTCAATTAGAGTCAATCATCACTTATAGTGAAAACTATTAAGTTGATAAGAGTGAATTAGCGTACACTAAAGTAAGTGAATATGAAAGTACAATACTAACATACCATAACGGATTACAAATTGATAAGTAACAGAAAAGAGTCAAAAAGGATTATAAACTACTTCGAGGATTTAATGAATTATGGAAATGATATGAGGGAATTAGAAATAATATGACACAACAATGAATTATGGAAATGATATGAGGGAATTAGAAATAATAGGACACATCAATGAATTATGGAAATGATATGAGGAAATTAGAAATAGTATGACACATCATTGAACTATGGAAATGATATGAGGGAATTAGAAACAGTATGACACACCACTGAATTATGGAAAGGTTAAGAATTGGTAATGACAGGAAGTTAGAAGAAAACCGATATCGGAGAAGTGAAATCAAAAGGTATAAATAGGTCTCAAGAACTGGTTGATTTGAAGTATTTGAAATTGAGAATTATATATTATTATATTTCTATTTAGATTTAGAAAATCATCTAATAAATATTATAAGTTTTATCCTACTAAATAAGACTTTACCATTTACTATTATTATTACCTATATCCGATACCAATATTTTACAAATTGAAAACGTTTTTGGGGAGGGTCGCTATGAGGACTCAGCTTTTTTTTTCAGTATTACTTAGATTATTCTATCTTAGATATATACAAATTAAAGGTAGTTTTCAATAGTCCTCTATATAATCGCCTGTCTTATATATTTTATGATTCCGGTGTTGAACCGCTGTTCAAGGTAATGTCCGACCTCCTATCTTGGGAAACCCTACATTTAAGCATTGACTACAACGAATGTCCTTATAACTCCTGATTCCATTTTCTTAATTTGTTTTACTACGGGTTTTGTAATACTGACGTCCAAGGTGTTTGAAAGGATTTTAACGAGGTATATTAAGCATTACTTATCCCATTTAACCTAATTGGATCTGTATAATTTAACTAATACTTATTGATTATCGATCATACCTGTTGTCTTATACAGTCTATAATCCCTGTGCTCAACTTTGTTTCCTCCGCATTTTCTGTTAAGCGACTGACCGACCTTCGTTTATCTCGGATTTATGTCCAATCCTCATATATTTGATTTCTGAACTTTGGCTTCAACGATATTTGAATCCCCGAATGTTCTTATAATTCTTGAATATACTTGTTATATTTTGATTCTCTATGACTGACTGTTTTAGTCTATATATGTATAATATTCAAGAAATATAGAAATACAGAACGAAATGATAATTGAAATAAATCCAACAATTACCATGCGATTTTTGCTTCTCTAAAACCAATTGTTCTTGATCTGAATTCTCTTATATAACACTGCCGGACGAATCAAATCATATTTGCTTCAATTGTCTGATAATAGCCAGGGACTTTGATCGACTATATCGCTCAGGTATTATTTAAACATCGATACCTATTTCCTTATAATTTAGCAGTTGCTCATTTTCATTACTAATCACCAGCTTATTACTAACTATGATGATAATGTTCCTTTAAGCTTATCTCTAGTTATTATATTAAAAAGCGCCTAACTTCAGTTTTCCTCTAAAATAGGAATTTCAGAATTAAGTAGTGTCCTAAGAGAAATTCAGTGATTTAAAACTGTCTTCTCCCAAGATATTAAACATAACAACTGCACGAATATATTGGTAAACCGTAAACCATAGAGTTATTCAAACCTTTTGAATAACTCAACGAAGTAAAGGTGCGTCGCCACTTCAACTTTCAAAGTAGATGTCATACAACAAAAATACAGTTACCAAACATGAATACACATGTAGTATACATAAGTCCAAGATGGGGACACCTATCTACTGAAATAAAACTAAAGTAACTTTTAAGCTTTTTGATAAATGATCACTATCAAAATTTTGTTATTATATAAGAAAACCAGTATGCAAAATTACATGCCTGGTAATGATATTGCTGGACCAAAACATATTTTACTGTTACAATAGTAAACAGCTACGCCAATAACAATGATAAAATTCACATGTTTCACGTAATAGATGTACACTATATAGAAACATTGCAAATTGAGATCTGTCAGCCACTTCACTAGTACATCTCAGTTTACATCCATTATTTTATTATTTGCTCGTCTACAGTTCATCTGTTCCGGAACACAATATATTACCGAGACTCACTCGTTAGAGTTCGTACAACGGAAAGAACTAGGAGAAGACAAGACAAAGGTCACTATAAGTTCTTACTAGGAGCCAACTATAGGAAAGACGTCAAGTATATCTTCCGCCTTGTTTGTGTTGAATATGCCTCGAGAGAGGGTACAGAAGCGTAAATTAACTAACAATATTCAATTATATGCACCTTTTCTTGTACAATATATATATATCCATCTTGAGAATACAAATATTGAAGTATTTTGTACTAGCCTGTGTTTACTCTACTGGAGAATAACAGGGCAAAAATTAAAAATTTGTTTCATCCCGGCTTACCAAACTAATATGCCAGATCCTAAACCCGGGGTAAAGATCCGTGTCTGACATCTATCAATTTGAACATAATAAATTTGACGATTACTTGACCATCAATACATATCCATTGGTGGGTCACTCACAAGGAAATAATAACGTCTCCTTACTTAGAAAAAACGTACTTAAACTTTTAATTCAATCTTACCAGAAACAATTATATTCTGTTCCCCCTTAAAACAACCCTAGAAGAAAGAGTCCGACAGATATTTACTAAATGACCTCTAAATGGTCACCTCCATCATATCTATTGAGTTTACATGCCTGTTCTCTTCTTGTCCTTATATCTACATATCCATTCATTTTGTCAAAACATCACATACATGGTATATATGCATATATATATAAATATATATATATCTTAGAGTATATTTCAGTACAATTCAGTCTCTTTATACTTGATATCAATCATCACTACATACTGGCACTCTTCTCATATCTTGCCTTTATACTATAAACAGTTTCGATCATCACAGGCAAAAATTACCCCCCATTTTGTATTCTCTTAAAACAGAGTCCGATATATGAGATAAAAAGAATATTGTGAAGGAAAGCACTACAAGTCACTTTTAAACAGAACAACAATTGTCAATTCTTTCAATTTCAGGACTGCAATAATTACTCCCTCAAATACGAAAAAGAGTTGGTTTATTGTTTACATCTCTTTTAATATTGTCACTTTTGAAATTTCGTAAATCCTTCACTATAACTGTTAAATTGATATTCATTTGTGATCCCACTAGTTACATAGGATTATTCCTCGTTTCTTTATTTGCTTCTCTAGACAAATTAATCGAGAATGTATATAAAAGCAGATAGTAAAACAAAGGCTCCTACTATCTCTGGTATTCCAAACAACATTAATGACAATAGTCTTATTAACAATGAAAATATTTTGGGAAAAGAACATTTATTAGGTATAAACAAAGAAAATATTGAGAGAACACCAAAGGCATTGTTCACAAATGCAGTTACACCTAATTCTCTCAAGGAACAATTCTCAAAGTTTATTCAAAACAGTGAAACACATAAATCTATCTCTGCTTTGAATTATATGCATAAACCAAACAGAGTCTCGAGACTTAACAGAGATAGGTTTCCTGAAGATGTCCTTCAAAGAAACACGGATCTTAATAAACAGATTGCCGCTGTAGAATTACCACCATTGTCACCAAAATCAACACTGGAGGGAAATACATTAGATACATTGACTGCTTCATTCAGTAATTCATCCTCAGATAGTCTTGTACCCTTCCCTACGCCAGTATATAAGAAATCAGGAGAATTAGTAAGAAGTTCGTTAAAGAGAAGATCCAAGTCCCTACCGACTACACCAATACAAGATGGAGTAGATCGTAGATTAGGTACTGACGGTAACCCAAGGATATTTATAAGAAGTAAAAGTGTCCATTTTGATCAAAATACACCTGTCAAGTATTTTTTGAAAGATGAAAGCCCCATTAATGTCAAGGAAAGAGATGAATTTTCAAATATGTTGAATTTCATACACAAACCCGTGAATGAGATAGTTAGAAATGATTATTTAGAAGATGGTCTTTTGACAATGGGTGTCAGTCAAGTATCATTAAGGGATAAATTTCCATTACATGTTCCCAAGATTAGAAATGAAACTAATGAAACCAAACCTAAGAGCTTAAGAAAGAGTAAAAGGTTTCAACTAATTAATGACAAACGTACTTCAGATCAAGAGACAAATAGTGATACCTCTGATAGTGACTTTAAAACTGAAGATGATGATGAGGAGAAACAAAGGGTGAGTATCAAGATGTTGCATAACATTATCACGACCACTCCAAGGATACCACTAGGCTCAAAACCTTCCAATGATAGAAATAGTCCCATCAAGACTAATAAAGTCGTAGGTTTATATAATTTAAATTTTCCAACCTTGACCAACCAAAATCCCAAATCTTTAAAATTGAACATTTTTTTAAATTTATCCAAGAATAAAAGTTGTTTCATTCAAGAATTAACACTGCATCTTCAAGAGAGTCGCAATGACCAAAATTTATCAAATTGGCCCCAACATAAAAATAAGAATGATACTTTTCATCTCACTAAATTCATTATTGGTAAAGTCTTAGTTAAAAATATTCATTATGACAAGAGAGTAGTAGTCCGATATACATGGGATAAATGGAAGACCATGAACGAAGTGGAATGCGTTTGGTTAAGTAACGGTGATGGAATATTACCAGGTACAAATATGGATGTATTTCATTTCTTAATTGATGATACAACACATTTAAGTTCAATTGCTCAACTTGAATTTTGTATACACTATATTACTAGAGATGATAACGAAAGGCTAGAATTTTGGGATAACAATGATGGAGAGAATTACAAAGTCGATGTTATTACCAATGGATTTCATAATCCCTTTGTAATGTAACCAAATATAATTCAAATATGTATACACTTGTCTAGTTATTAGAGAAGTAGCTTTTCATATACCCACACTAATAAAGTGCAGAGCTCTATATATTTACAAAACATCCTTACTCACAACAAGAAAGATAAGAAGGGTATTCTCTCCAATTACTTCAACTATCTATATTCATCTTCTGTAGGTTCACTCTCGAAATTGACCAGGCTATTTCTTATATTATCACTTAACAATCTCCATCTTTGCTTCGCCAACCGCTATTCTGTTTTTCGCACTCCGCGCTAATTACATCTAATATTTAGCCATATTAAGCTAAATGTATGATATACGGAAAGATAATTCATAAGAATTATAATAGTAAGATATTAAAGTTGAATATAATGAATTCACGATAAGACCGAAAGTATAATAGTAATGCTCTATTTATTTATCTCAATTGGCTGATAATGTGTTATTGAAGCATCAGGTCTATAAACCCGTTTGTATATCTATCATTTAGGTAGAAGCAAGGGGCCGAACTGCATTTTGCGGGTCTTTCTGATTATGCAACCAAGGTTTATCTTATGAGTTAAATAGACTAATCTCTAGTGAATTATAATTTTATTGTTGATGTAAAAGATTATATATATATATATATATTAAATTAGTTTTTGCAAACGTGATTCTCTATTTCTCTGCCTTCTCTTCTCGAGTGACACTAAACATAAAACAAACAATTAAGTCTTCTCACATCATATAAATAATAATATATATGTCAACTCCTACTAAGGTAAATCAAGGGGAAACGAGAACTGGCATAAAACTATATACCAAAGAATTTTATTCTGCATGTACCTTAGGTGGTATCATTGCGTGTGGTCCAACACATTCCTCAGTGACACCATTAGATTTAGTGAAATGTAGATTACAAGTTGATCCAACCTTATATAAGGGTAATATGGATGGTATTAGATCTATACTGGGAAAAGAAGGATTTGCAAAATTATTTACAGGTGTTGGTGCTACATTCATCGGTTATTCTTTACAAGGTGCTGGTAAATATGGTGGCTATGAATTCTTTAAACATACATATGCACAACTTTTAACTGGTGGCGATAAAGCTAAATTTCATAAGCATCGTACTTCAATTTACTTAATGGCTTCTGCTACTGCTGAATTTATTGCCGATATTATGTTATGTCCATTTGAAGCTGTCAAGGTTAGACAACAGACTACAATGCCACCTTTTTGTAATAATGTATTTGATGGATTAAAGAAAACAATAAATAGTGATGGATTTGCCTCACTCTATAAAGGTATTGTTCCATTATGGTTTAGACAAATTCCATACACTATGGTCAAATTCACCTCTTTTGAAAGAATCGTTGAAATTATTTATTCTAAATTACCTAAACCAAAAAGTGAAATGCATCCATTACAACAAATCAGTGTTAGTTTTGTTGGTGGTTATTTAGCAGGTATTCTTTGTGCTACAGTATCACATCCAGCTGATGTAATGGTTTCTAAAATTAACAGTGAAAGAAAAGCAGGTGAATCAATGATGGCCGCCTCAAGTAAGATTTATAAAAGAATTGGGTTCATAGGGTTATGGAATGGGTTACCTGTTAGAATCTTTATGATCGGTACATTAACAAGTTTCCAATGGTTGATTTACGATTCCTTTAAGGCATACATTGGTTTACCAACTACAGGTTAGTCCGCCCCCTCCATTCAAACGGCACTATATACTATATTCTTGATATAAATATACAAACATTACTGTAATTACTACTTTCAACTACCTACTCATTAACCGTTGCAATAGTACATATCGCAACATGCTGACACTTTAAAAGAACAACCATCTTGTCACTCAAAAATCATTAGATCTATCGAGATCTTCCAGAAGCCACAACAAAAATTTTCAGTATCGAGAAAGTCAAGATATCTGAAAAATCGCTCGTCACCACAATTTTTTTCTCGTTCTATGGTAAAGACCGCTTTATGAAAGCTTCGCCAATTGAGGAAAAATGATTCATCGACAGTCACTCGTTATGATACTTTCAGTGAACCTTTGTAATTATATATATTATTTATCATTATATTGAAAGCACTTAGTATTTTTTTTTTGGCTCATTAAGTCAAAGATAGATTATAAAGTCGGACTTTTGAGGTTACGACACTACTTTGCAAATATATCATAAAGATGAAGCATCCATTTGAACAAAATACTGATTGGGTTATCCAAAAATTTGGTGGTACCTCTGTTGGTAAATTTTCAATTCAAATAGTTGATGAAATTGTAAAATTTTATTCTCAGGGTTTAAATAAGAACGTTGCTGTTGTCTGTTCTGCTCGTTCTTCATATACAAAAGCTGAAGGAACTACTTCTAGACTTTTGAAATGTTGTGATTTGGCATCTCAAGAATTGGAATTTAATGAAATCATTGATATTATCAAGGCTGATCATATTGACAATGCTGAAAGATTTATTCAGGATGGTGTCCTACAGATCAGATTGATTGAAGACACTAAGAATGAGTTAGATATGGTTATGAAATATTTAGAAGCTTCTAAGGTTTTGGGTGAAGTCTCTACTCGTACTATCGATTTAGTCATGTCTGTTGGTGAGAAATTAAGTTGTTTATTTATGACTGCCTTGTGTAATGATCGTGGTGTCAAGGCTAAATACATCGATTTATCACATATTGTTCCTTCAGACTATAATGCTACCGTCTTAGATAATACGTTTTATACTTTCTTTGTTCAAACTTTGAAAGAAAAATTATTGCCATTCATAGATAATAATAGTAAGAATCCAAATGACAGAATTGTTCCAATTTTAACTGGGTTTTTCGGTTTGGTACCAATGGGTCTTTTAAATGGTGTTGGGCGTGGTTATACTGATTTATGTGCTGCTTTAGTTGCAGTTGCTGTTAATGCAGACGAATTACAAGTTTGGAAAGAAGTTGACGGTATCTTTACTGCTGATCCAAGAAAAGTCCCAGAGGCACGTCTATTAGGATCTGTTACTCCAGAAGAAGCTTCTGAATTAACTTATTATGGTTCTGAAGTCATTCATCCATTTACTATGGAACAAGTCATTCGTGCCAAGATTCCAATTAGAATTAAAAATGTTCAAAACCCTAGAGGTGATGGTACCATGATTTATCCTGATAATGTTGCTAAAAGAGGTGAATCTACTCCACCTCACCCACCTGAGACTTTAACTTCTTCCTTTTTGGAAAAGAGGAAACGTGGTGCTACTGCAATCACTACAAAAAATGATATAGTTGTAGTGAATATCCATTCGAATAGAAAAACTTTATCTCACGGTTTCTTAGCTGAGATCTTCACCATCTTAGATAAATTCAAATTGGTTGTTGATTTAATTTCTACCTCAGAGGTTCATGTCTCTATGGCCCTACCGATCCCAGATACAGATTCTATGGTTTCTCTAAGAAAAGCTGTTGAAAAATTGAAAACATTAGGACACGTCGATGTTGTTAAAAAGATGGCTATCGTCTCCTTAGTTGGTAAACAAATGAAGCAGTTTGTTGGTATTGCCGGGGCTATGTTTACCACTTTGGCTGAACAAAATATCAATATTGAAATGATTTCTCAAGGTGCTAATGAAATCAATATCTCTTGTGTCATTAACGAGATGGATTCCATCAAGGCTCTACAATCTATCCATGGTAAACTATTGGCTGAACTTTATAGCTCTGCTGAAAGTGTCCCTGTTAGCAGAGATAGTTCTTTTGAACATGCAATCAATGATAGATTAGAAAAGATCAAACAAATGGAAATATAACAAAGTAGACCCTAAAAAATTATAGTAACTGTATAATGAAGAACAAATACATATATTTCATTGTCCATAAAAGAATATTAATGAATAATAAATAACTTTACACTTTTATCTATATTACTGTGACACTTGGAGGCTACAGAACAAGAATCCTAGTTTATTTGAAGGTTCTACCCGGACTTCTCCATTTAATGAAGCGAAAACTTATGAATTACTTTCAAGCAGATACAATTAGAAGAGAAGTCGGTTCAAATAACAAGATAAAAAGTCACCTTATCCGAGAAGAGGACTGGATCATTGGATAGGATGCTTTCCAAATATAACGCTACACTTATTGTTAAGAGTACTAGACTTTTCAGCACCACGATTGCTCCAAATGCTGGCAATTTTAGATTCCCTCCAAATCCGTCTACCAAAATCAACTCTATGAATCTTTTGGGTAATCCAAATGAGAGCAGAGATAGGAATGAAGACAACAAGCAAACTATCAAGACATTGGAACCAAGACTAATTAGGGATTTTGAGTATACTACTATTTATGACCCATTTGATTTTTCTATGGCTAAGATTAACTTAGATCGTAAACATAAATCCAAGTTCAAGGTCATGGGAAACAATGTTAATCCAATGAATCTATACACATCTCCTGAGCTTTTATCACAATATATGACGTCTACAGGAAAGATCATGCATAGTGATGTTACTGGGTTGTCGACTAAGAACCAACGTAGATTAGCCAAAGCCATAAGAAGAGCACAAGCTATTGGTTTATTATCCAAGACTCATAATTAATCAAGGCTTGTGTGATATAAATATTCCATTAAATAATCAAAATTTTTGTAAATATTAGAACACAAATTGTATAAATGACTATCTGAAAACGATTCAATTTGAACCCACCTCGTTATCATCCCCATCGGTAGCCTTAACATCCCATTCCATTTTCAAATCCCACCTACTACCCTTAGCCCCAAAGCTAACGTATTTGATAAACTCTAAAACATTTTGATCACGTAAGACCAAATTGAATGAATTCCAAGATGCTTGTTTGTTAACAAGTACTGAATCCCCCGAGTCATCCCTCTGGTAAACAGCTTGGTCCTCGCCATCATCTTCATCATTCAACATATATATTTGGTAACCACCTAATTCACCATTTTCCCAACCGTCAAATAATGTAAGACATAATGTACCTTCAAGTAACATATCCAAAATACCTTCTTGTGATGTATTAATTTCAAATTTGTTAGCCAAAGTGAAATCAGAACCTGGTCTAAATCTTCTGACAAAGACAGACTCGGTAACTGGAACTAAAGATGTGACATGAGCAATGAACCTTTTGAATGACAAACTTTTACAGAATGTTGAAATGGCTCTTAGTTTGGTTTCCAACTCTTGATCACTTGAAATCTCATTCTCTTCATTTAGATACATATATCTCCATTTATGTGGAGGTTTAGCGACATCCCAAGGTTTGCTAACATCCTTGGTAGTTGGTGGACACTTTTGATGCAACTCTGTATCCTTTATGAGAGTCTTCAATGTGGATGCAGTATGCTCATTCAAAAAATTATCCATGGAAAGAGTTGAAGTCTCCAAAAATTGGGTCCTCAAGTTTTCCAACCCTGCTGGAGTCAAATGCTCTGGTGAGATAAACTTTGCCAATTCTCTTAGATCATCTTCAGAGAGTGAAAGTTTTTCAGTGGCATACTGAGTCAATTGAGTTTCTTGTTCTCCTGTTAGACATTGTAGACGATCTTCTTTTGGGAACTCATGTTCTTTCAATAGGTTATTTTCCAATTGAGATAAAGTTGAGTTATTATTGGAAATCCATTCTTGTTCTTCACCTGGGATATAACCATCCTCACCTTCTTGTGGAATATGATACCAACCTTGAATGGAGAGTCTATTTTTATCCACTTTGACTTCTTCGACATCATGGAAGGAAAATCCAGGTTGAACCTTGAAGAATGCAATTTGATTGAATTGAGGCACTAAAGCTGCGCATGGGTCAATACATGGAATATTTGATTCAACACTATCAAACAATCTCAAAGCACCACCATAATGTGGTTTCCATTTTCTATTTGGATCTGGTAAATAAAGAATAAAACTAACACGTCTAGAGCCGATAACATCATCATGTGTTAATAAATGACAACCCTTTGTATACGTATTGACAGACATATCTGTCTTTTGACCAGATAATTTTGCACAGCCTGTGACCTTAGTGATGAAATCTCTATATCTCTCTGAGTAAAGAATCTGACGTAATTTGAAGAGGTTAGGTAAACGAGAGAGATCATTCCAATCCAAACCGGATAAATTAGCTAGATCACCAGATTGATTTACTTTATAAATATCCGTTTCCTTTTCAGTGAAATGAATCTCTGACTCTATTTCCTTACGAACATTTCTTAACAGATCATCATCTATCAACTCTGTTATTGATCCCCAATTGAATGGTTTAGAGTCAGAAATTGTTTGTTTGAGAGAATCTTGAAATTCAAGATCCCAAATCTTGCTATTAAAAAGCGATGCCATTTTGTCTTCCTCGAGCAGCAGTTGCTTAACAGGAGAATCTTCCTTGGTATAAGATGGCCTCTTCATTACTGATAAGTTGTTAGACGACTGGGAACTCTATACTGTTGAAAATGCTTCACTTCTTACATCAAAGTAAATAAAAGATGAGCTCTGAAAAATTTCAAGCTCTGCCTGTGAAATTATATAATGATCATCGCTTAGAAATTTTGCGTTCCGATAAAAAAAGACAAATGCATCAACTGAGTAATAATTAACAATGTGAATACATAAAGAGGTATATAGTAAAATATAATACAGAAATTTGATACAAATGGCAGCTACAATGGTTCAACGACAGTCTTGTCAAAGGTATACATCTGCGAAATAACACTTTGTCTTTTGAGAACGCCTAATTCAGTACATGCGTCTTTGTATAGCTTGTCAATTACAGCAGGATCCGATTCCTTAGCATGGGCTCTAAACGTATCTCTCGAATGGCGAAGGAAATAGTGGCGAAAGTTATAGTTACTAAAACGAGAGGAGCTCCTTAAAAACTCTTTGTAAAGTGAAAGAACTTGTCTCTTACTTGGAGTCATTATTGTTATTCACCTGTTACTCTTTCTTTCCTTTAATGATTAACAAAAGTGTTGATGTTTTATAATGCGCACTGATTCATTCAAATCAAATAAGAGACACCCTTTTTGTCACGTGGCCGAGTTAACAATGAATTGGATCAACTATTGGGTGAGACGTTCATGCTAGTGATGTTGTTGCGTTTTCATGTGATACAGATATTACTATTTGTTTGTTTCTTGCGTAGCTCCATCAAATCTTTCGATTAGCATTGATACACTATACCGATGGATACGAGTTCAAAGAAATACTGTCAAGAAAGCTGTGCCACTGGTTATTTACTGTTACATATCATGTTGAATCTATAAACAATAATGAGCTAGGTCAGATCAACTATTACCTCATGAGCCTTCTCTACCTCAGGTTCTGTATCCACGGTGACTCAAGTTACTGATTATGCACTGTTGGATCTTCTCGATGTTTGCGTTCCATTCTCACGATAAACTAAACCGAAGGAAGACAAAATTGTAAACAGAAGCCAATCAGAATCTTATACAAATTACATACCATATTATCCAATGCTCACTTATCTTTCCACGACTTCCTATAACACTCTCTTTGTCAACTCGAGAAGTCGAGGTCTCCTATATAAGCTTATCACCCTATTTACTTATATATCGCATCATTGAAAAAACCTGACAATTTGAAAAGACACCTACAAAACGAACAACTGAATAGGCAAAATTAACAAGCATAGAACAGCCAAACAATGGTGAAGGACACTGAATATTACGATATCCTGGAAATTGAACCGACTGCAACGGCCAATGAGATTAAGAAGGCTTACCGTCGTAAAGCCATGCAGACTCACCCTGATAAGCATCCTAATGATCCAGAGGCCTCCCGAAAGTTTCAAGCTGTAGGGGAAGCCTATCAAGTTTTGAGTGACCCAGAGTTGAGATCAAGGTACGATCAATTCGGGAAGGATGATGCTGTACCTCAACAAGGGTTTGCAGATGCCAATGACTTCTTTACGGCAATCTTTGGTGGTGATGGATTTAAGGATTGGATTGGTGAATTCTCTTTGGTAAAAGAACTCAATAAAGCCACTGAAATGATGGAAGCTGAAGGTGGTCCAGGGGGTGCAGCTGATGGTGGTGCCGTTGCTGGAAATGGGGTCAATGGTGGTGTAATCAAACATGATGGTGACAAAGCTGAACTCAATTCAAAGTCAAAGATGACTAAAGAACAGCGTGAAAAATTATTGGAGATGGAAAAGGAAAGACGTGAAGAACTAGGGAAACAAGTTGCCGAATTGGCAATCAAATTGGATGATAAGTTGGATAAATATGTTGTTGCAAACAAATCAGGTCATTTAGACGAGTTCACCAAAAAACTTGATCAAGAGATTGAAGATTTAAAATTGGAAAGTTTTGGTCTGGAGTTGTTATATTTGATTTCAAAAGTTTATAAGAACAAAGCAAACAATTATTTATTATCCAAAAAGACTTTTGGTTTCTCGAAAATATTGACTGCTCCTCGTGATAATGCAAGAACTGTCAAATCAGCTTATAATTTATTATCAACAGGGTTAGAAGCTCAAAAATCTTTGGAGCATATGGCTAAAGTTGATCAAGAAGCTATGGATCAATATGAACGTGCCAAGTTTGAATCAACAATGGCTAGTAAAGCTCTTGGTGTTATGTGGGCTATGTCTAAATTCGAATTGGAGAGAAAATTACAAGAAGTTTGTAACAAGATTTTAAATGATAAATCAGTTCCATCAAAGACTCGTATCGCAAAGGCAAAGGGTATGTTATTCATTGCTCATAAATTCGCTAGTGCTAAAAGATCTCCAGAGGAAGCAGAGGAAGCAAGAGTTTTCGAAGAATTGATTTTGGGTGAACAAGAAAAGAAGCATCGTCGTAGATTATAATAGTCATTATATCCCTCCAAAATATAATACAAATAATAATGGTAAGCCTATATATAACTAATATTAATTATTAAACTAGACATATCTGCCGGCCCAGTTGTATCTTTGAACCTGCAAATATGGTACAGATACCATCAGTAAGCATGAAACTCACATAAATCAGTTTTATCCGACCTTATTATTCGCCTAAGATGAAGCAAACTTCAACCCGATCTTCATTTTTAGACTATCAAGTCTAGTTGAAACTGAAATGTATATCCGAGCGATTCTCGGATTTTCATGTTATAACACTATTTTCAAATTTCTTGATCTAAGGACTTTGAATTTTCAAGACAGACATACTTCTCATTAAAACAAGGACAAAAGGCAACATATACATTTCTCCATAGCTATAGGAAGAGCCTACATTAAAGATTGAATACGTTCTACCATCGAGAGTCCATCATTTGCACTTCCGTAAGCCATACATTTATAAACAGATTCGAACATATTGCGGAGCTATATTATCATTTTACTAAACAACAAACAGATCTAGCATTACAGCCACTCTAATTCAAACTTTCAAATTTTTTGTGGTTTTTATTTTCAGTTCAAGTTTCTTTGCATAAAACACTCAATTATATCAATATTAATTAATGATCAATGGATCGTTCACATAGTCACGGCTTATTCTCTGCGTTTCGCAAGAAACCACAACAACCACTCACAGATTTGACGGAATTATACAGTAAAATTGCTAATGAATCTATATATTATACCAAATTGGAAGAAGGGAAACAATATCAACAAGCGTTGCAAGGTTGGAAGGCCTTATCAACTGATGCAATCTTTCAACTGACACAAATTGATAGGTTTTATCCCAATGTTGCATTGTATACTAAGGACGAACTAAGTCTGCAAAGTGGTGTACGTGAACTGTATCACAAGGCACTTGCGCATGTAGAAGATTTGAAGAAGGTTTTGCAGGAAAACGAACTTATTTACAAGTCTAAAAGTGTACCAACCTACAAACAAACTTATCCTGCCCATAGTTATACCATATCTACACCAATCAACAGGCCCATGCATCATTTAAAGAATCATGCCCTTTCTAGGACAACCTTAAGAACAAAAGATAAAAGACATCCAGACGGAGATATTACATATTCATTGACTAGTAATCACAGTTATGGTTCACAATATAATATTAAATCAAGTGTTAACCACAAACCAAAAAAAATAAATTTTTCATCATCTAAACCCTTGGGGAACTATTCAGATGAAAGATTGCATCCTTCAAATAGTTATCAAGATTATCAAAAGGAATATTTTGAAGAGGAAAATTTTAGTGATGATAACAACGGTACTTATCTAGAAGAGGAAGAACTGCAATCAGATTCGGAAAGCACTGCAGATGTTCACAGCGCACCACCCGAGAGGATTATGATTGATTTAACAAATGAATCACGCTCGGATGAAGAAGAGAACGGTGAAGGAAATATCACATCATTGAAAATTGAGCGAAATGACGAATTTGGTTCTGACACTGAGAGGAATGATATCGATAGATATACATTTGATGTATCCGATTATTACGACTCTTACTTAGATGATGGTGATGATGAACATGTATCAGATGAAGACAGTGCAAGGGTCAACGCTTTAAGTAGGCTCACCACCGGCAATCCATTTGTAAATTCCTTTGGTAAACTTTCTCTTGACCCTGCTTCTGCACCTCCATATTCTCCACCTTTACCGCGGAAGATCCCTTTAGATATGCCACCAATTCCATTGGGCATTGCTACCCGATCACAATTGGCAAACCAAGATAAAAGCTCGAGTACAACGAAACATCATAGAAAGGCGAATATCATTAGTGGGAACGAATCTCTGTCAGCAATTTCGTCTAAAGGAAGTACAACTACAGCAAGAAAAGATCATGCTAATCCTAAAAAATTGGACAATAAGATATCGGAATTACAGAAGCCCATGCCGCCTTTAGCAAAGCAGTTATTAAAACCCCAATCTGCCTCCACTTCCTCATTGTCTAGTCGAATTAAGAAAAGGCCCGTTGTTCAATCCAGCAAATCTACGTCCAGGAATAACGTTGTTGATCCTGTAGCATCCAAAACTGCAGCTCATCTTATGGGCATTACATCTCCTTCGACGGTTAAAAAGGCATCCTCAAAGGCCAAAACAAATGCCATTCCTTCAAAGTCTACTGCTGGTATAAATGTTAATTCTAAACCAAAACTGAAACCAAAAATTCAATCAAAGTCTACCCCAGACTCTCGAAGGGCAACACCGAATGCAAAGACGCCAACTCAAAGTATTAGAACCGTTAAAAAGGTTGTAACTAAACAAAGTCCATCCGGTTCCACCAGGTCAAAGGCTGGAACACCAACTATGAAGAATACTATTTCTTCCATCAAGTCTAAACCTTCAGGCAAGTCAAATTCATTAAATTCCACATCTTCTTCATATTCAGATACAGTTAAAAGACAAGAAAAGTTAAATTCGAACAACAATAGTTCCAGAGGTACACCCTCTTCTAGTAATAGCATCTCTAGAACGAACTCTAATGTTAATGATGCTAGCAAATTATCTGACTCCGAAAGCAAAACATTAAAGGAGTCCCTGGAGGATAAAATTATCGATTCGATTCCTGGAATTGATAAACAGGCCGCCAAACAAATCTTTCAAGAAATAGTTGTTCACGGTGATGAAGTCACTTGGGATGATATTGCTGGATTAAATATGGCAAAGAATTCTTTGAAAGAGGCAGTTGTTTATCCATTTTTACGTCCTGATTTGTTTAGAGGGTTGAGAGAACCTATTACTGGTATGCTTTTATTTGGGCCACCAGGTACTGGTAAGACAATGCTTGCTAGAGCAGTAGCATATGAATCTAAATCAACATTTTTTTCAATCAGTGCTTCTAGTTTAACCTCTAAATATTTAGGTGAAAGTGAGAAATTGGTTCGTGCATTATTTTCGGTAGCCAAAAGACTTTCACCTTCTATTATTTTTGTTGATGAAATTGATTCAATATTAGGTAGTAGAAATAATGAAAGTGAAAATGAGAGTAGTAGAAGAATTAAAAATGAATTTTTGATTCAATGGTCAAGTTTATCAAGTGCAGCAGCTGGCAATGAAAAAAATAAAGAGTCTAATACAACAAGTATGGATCTTGAAGATGATTGTAGAGTTTTAGTTCTTGCAGCAACAAATTTGCCATGGTCAATTGATGAAGCTGCAAGAAGAAGATTTGTTAGAAGACAATATATTCCATTACCTGAAGATGATACAAGACTTGCACATATCAAAAGACTCTTATCACATCAAAAGCATACTTTATCTGATGAGGATTTTGTTGAACTAGTTAAATTGACAGATGGATATTCAGGTAGTGATATTACTTCATTAGCGAAGGATGCGGCTATGGGACCATTGAGAGAATTAGGTGATCAATTATTATTCATGGATAGAGAAAATATTCGATCTATTAGTTTAATTGATTTCAAGAACAGCTTAGAATATATTAAACCATCTGTTTCAAAAGAAGGATTAGAAAAATATGAGGAATGGGCTTCTAAATTTGGTTCATCTGGGATTTAGGTAGATATAAAAAGCTTATGTATGATAAGAAATTTCTGATATTCTGATCCATATACGCCTTCTTACAAAACCATTCTTTGATTTCCAACGTTTATTATTGAAATTAAAACTATAAATCCAACCTTGATCATCTGTATCCGGTAAAGTCATTAAAACGTACCATTTTGTATTTTTACAATTTTGTTGAAATTCAATTGGATAAAGATAATTGAAATTATTAAAAATTTTATTTGACATTGTCTTTAAACAAGGTGGTGAATTATTTTGTTTATATAATAATTGAAATTGTGGCGGATCAATAATTGGAAGTAATAAATTTGGTGAAAAACAAGGATATCCTAATATAGTTAAACCTCTTTGGTTTTCAATAACTATATCATTTGAATAATCAATGCATACATCTTTCAAGAAATGAATATCACTCATTTGGATTTTATCTTCTCAATTACGAAACATTGTATATGACAGAACTTAAAGAAAGAAAAACATTCGAACTTTATTTTATTTTCCTTCTAAGTGACAGAATGTAATGAATTTACTAAATTTTTGTGGTTTATACTTCGGGAACAATTCAGGCGAATCTTTACATAAAATAAGAGGATATTCTCTACGCTACGGTGACAGTGGAAAAACTAACTCTGTTGTGTTACTAGGCAAATATTCCTATACGACTGAAACATCTGTCACTTCAAAGTATGAAACAAGAGATTTTGATAATATAGCGAATCCAGATCTATGTTGAACTTCTGTCTTTGTACAGGAAGCGAGAAGTCCACGTGGGTCCATCATACAAATTAGGCATGTGATAGCGAAAAAACCCACTATTCAACAGGCACTTATTTACTGCTTGGCAAATCTTTTGTTATATGTTGGCTTTACAACTAGATTTTTTGAAGGGGTTGATACATAGTGATCAATGAGGGTTACTGAGACATTTCAAGAGTATGTATTAAAAATATAGTTATTGTATTATATACTCAATAATTAAGTTCCATCCATCCTAATTTTAGTAAAGGTAAAATAACAAACTTTAAAAATAAGTTTCTCATACTTAAAGTTAATGTAAATAATGAAAATATGTATTAGTTTCAACAAATTGACCATTTCTTGATCACGGATCTGTTAAAGTTTCCTATCGCGTTCTTGTGTCAAACTTCATAAATTCTTTCTATGAACTCGTGAAAAGTAATAATTTATCCGAATGAAGATTGTATTAACAAATACCATTCATTGATAATCTTTTACAAAATTTACCATCCTTGAAATCACTGAATAGGGAATTAGAAATCTTAATATTCACACAGAGAAATCATCGCATAACTATTGAAACAAATGTTTTTTCCGGACATCTTTTACCGCAGCGTGCAACTATGCGTTTTATTGCTGCCTTCATTTTCAAAGCCTTGAAACATCCAAGGAGAACGAAAAACTGATCTTTTCAATTACTAGTCATTTTAAACTTCATGAAAAAAACAAACAAACTTATTTTCATTGAAGAAAAACATTGAATCTAAGTCAATGCCTCGACTACTTTCGATCAAGACTATTGATACTTTTTGTTAACCCTAAAGATTATTCAAGTTAAGTTCTTCTTTTTTTGCCTGATTAGGTTCTTGTTCATTTTTTTATAATTCATATCCCCCTCCCCCCTATCTTAAATACAATTCACCCAAGATGTCAAATTTCTTTCATTTAAATACTCTCAACTTTTTTGACACTTTCTTACCGTTTTTCTTCCCCTAAGCTAGTACTTAACTCTAACATATGATTTTTTTTCAAAGTGCATCTAATATTCGTATTCGTATTCGTAGTATTTTTCACTTAGTGACAGCTGTCGACAAACTATCCATTGAAAGGAGTGGGGGAATACACTGCGTTCTTAGTCTCATCATAATAATTTAAACTTGAAAGGAACATAAGTCATAATGACTAGAATAGCAAGACCTAATATAAAAAAAAATAACAGTGATGGATCATATAAATATAGTGAACAAATTGATGAATTCAAATTTCAGACTGATAATAACAAAATAATAGAAACTTCAACAGAAGATACTTTGAAAGGATCCACTGGTTTTTTGGGAACCTCCAATTTTTTAACGACATTGGATTTAGAGACATCCCATGTTGCAATGTCAGTATTACCTATATCACCTTTTGAAAAGTCCAATGCAAATTTTGATTTTGTAAAAGATGAAATTGAAGAACAACCAATTTTGAAAAGACGTATTTCTATCTCAAATGGTCAGATTAGTCAACTTAACGATGATATAGTTAGTTTAGACAATCTTTATAATTCTCAACCACCACCATTACCCATTGACAAACATTTTTATAAAAATTCTCAAGATTTTAATTCAGATATTATAATACCAGCTGGTTATGGTACCAATAATAGATCTAAATCAATTGTTTATGAAAAATTAAGCAATGGTAGCCCCATTCAAACTCCATCAATGGTTTCATCCAATATTAAAATTGAACAAGATATCGGGAATATCCAGTCATATAATAATGCTACAGGTCTTGAACAGATTCTACAACAACAACAACAACAGTCATACCAGTATTCACCTCAGGTCCCGTTGTCAAATGGTATTTGTCCACCTCAGCAAATATACAGAAAGACTCAAAATATTCCAGAAGAAATCCCAATTCATCATCAACAACAACAAATACAGCAAGTACCACAACATCAGGTCCAAGCTGTTCCTTCCCCAGAATTACTTCAACGTTTACTCAAAGTTGGAAATGTACTCGAACGAAAAGAGAGTCCCATTCAAAAGGAGTCGTATCTTACTCAAGGTTTCTCTAATAAATCTATAACACATAATATATCGGTACATAGAAGTCCGGGAGGGTCTATCTATACAGAAGATAAAAAGAGGAATAAATTGCTAGAAAGGAATAGAGTTGCTGCTTCCAAATTTAGAAGGAGAAAGAAGTTGGCTGAACTTGAATTACAAAAGAGTTTAGAAGAAACCAAACATGAAAATAAACTACTTGAGGAAAAATTGAAGAGATATGAAAAGATTATATCAAAATTTAAAAAATTCTCTGCATTGCATTTCAAGAATGGTTCACGAGAGCAATCGTTTCATAATGATGAGTTTTTAAGATTCAAAGAAATTGAACAATCATTAATGAACGAGTTTGGAATTGATGAAATTGATGAAACTGGTATAATTACTGATATGAAAAGAATATAATAAAGCATAACTTTTTGTGACAATATATAAGATATAAATTTGAATATTAAGCACATATTTTACGATATTCATTATATTTCAACAACGTATTTATATATGTTTGTCTTCTCTTATGATTTGTCATTTTGACATTGCGACCCTCCGCGGTTATTTCAAGTATATAAACCAATGAACTTTTTTCAAACAGTTAAAGAAAGAATACAAAGACTCAATTCAATGAAAACAGAAACTGATTGGATTATTGTATGTAAGTTGGTTTCACCTATGTGATTAGAGGTCTTTGAATACTAACCATTGCTCAAAGTGTCTCGCTGTGATTAAATCAAGAAACCCACTATTATGGTTGGAATTGCGAAGTAAAGGAATGTTGTCAGATCCAAAGTACTTAGGGGACTTCGCCAACTATAGGAGCTTGGTACCTAAAGAACTGACATTGATGTTTCAATCAAAAGCCTTAAAGATTCTCGAAATGGCCTTTCAATTCTATCAGCTAAATAAGCAGGTGCCAATGCAAAATTTAGGTATAGATAAGATCAAATTGCTAAAAGCAATATCACAAGATATTCCAAAACAGAATCTGAACAGAGTCTTCAATCCAAGATATGAAGTTCTGCTGTTTCTATTATCTGTTCGAAAGCAGGCCACGCCCTTTGAAGAACCAACTATGTTGGAGAGATTATATGACATATTTCAATGTTTCCAACTAATTTCTATCTCCATAAATTGTTTCAATTTCGATAATATTGACAATTCCAAGAATAAAAAGTTTGAATTACGTACAACAGTAATTCAATTCATAAAAGAACTGTTAATGCTCAAATCCGAAAGCAATTCAACAATCGCAAGGTTGGAGAACTTGTTAAAGACCTTTAAGGTTGATTGCGTCTCTAGCATGGACTGTGAAAATGTATTTGATTCAAAAATTGACATTGTTATCTATACCAGACTTTATTTTAGTCTTTTTCCTAAGATAATAAACTTGAAACTAAGACTTTGCAATCACAAGGATGGTATAGATGAATTTTTGTTTATAATAAATTTGATAAATCAGTTATTGATTGTATTAAGTACAATCTGTCAAGCCATTTTGGAAATTCATAAAAGGCACCTTTTAAAGCAAATTCAGCATAATTCACGTAAGGCCTTTGTCAAAGTCTATTTGGATAATAAAAATTTAGTGACTCGGTTTTCAGTGACTAGTTTACTACAACTAATTTCTAATTCTTCAAAAAAAGAGAAATCAATCAAATTTCTCAAATTGGTTATCTCAAATTTGTTATTTGTTCTTGATAGTGTTAATTGGGTTCTTTTTCAAGATATTCTACAAAAATTCAGATCTGAATCCATCTCCATTAAATCTGTTAACAAACGAAGATCGTTCATTCTATCTCAACTGCTTTTATTAAAAGACAAAAAATTGATATCTCAATTCAGATTAGTCCCTTTTTTTGATATTGATAAATTAGCAGTTTCAGGTAGTGACATCTCAACAGAGGAAAACTAAGGGGCATGAATCTAATATCCAGTGGTTATTTGTGTTTCGTTCAAGTCAAATCACCAAGGAATTTTTTCTCGTTTATCCGGGACGGGTATATTAATTGATTATACGATATTGTATATTCTAACTACCCCATTTTCATCCGATATATACGTTACAACCAGAAAGAAGGTCTGCTTAAATAACTTGAATATAAATTAAGACAAAAAGCAGAGAACGAGATTTCACTAATGATTCAAAGCAACCTCTTTAGTCTTATAATCAAGTACTCGAGGAATCGCAAGGAAAAGACTTAAAGAAGAACATAATGCTCTCATTCCAACAAGTTATAGACCAAACCCAAACAACCTTGGCATCTATGCCACCTGGTTACTTACCAAAATGGTTATTGTTCATCTCCATCGTGTCTGTGTTCAATTCATGTCAAACTTATATCTCGGGTTTAGAATTAACCAGAAGAGTGTATTCTAGAAAACCAAAAGAAACAACTCCTTTAAGTGCTAGAACATTTGGTACTTGGACATTTGTCTCATGTGTCATTAGATTTTATGGAGCCTTCTATACGAATGAACCTCATGTTTATCAATTGACTATGATCTCATATGTTATTGCATTGGTTCATTTTGGATCAGAATTATTGATCTACAAGACATGTAACTTCGATTCTGGTTTCATGGGTCCTTTAATTGTTGCCACCACCTCTTTAACATGGATGTTTGCTCAAAAGGAGTTCTATACAGGTCTTCCATGGTAATAACATGAAAACCAATTTTTTACGAAGTTATGAACTCCCTTAGTTGGTATCCAGTAGTCTATGAAAGCTTTTTCCTATATCAATCTTCTATATATATAACTATGTAACATAAAGATCTTTCTCTTTCCTATATTATTCTATTTACTAAAATCCTGAAGTCGTTTCAAAAAGGGTGATGTGAGGAAAGTTGACAACTCTATTTTCTTTGTATGCCATCAGGGATCTATCTGTTAGTTCCTTTATTTCTTTATCTGTCAATTGACTCCCAATCGTCTTGTAAGAATCACTGAATCCTATACTGGACTCATTGCTCATCAAAAGCTGTGATAATTCCCGAACTAGTTCTTTGTTAGTTGATTTTGAGTTTATTCCTGCGCTTCGCTTAAGGAAAGAACCTTCATTGAAAGCCAACTTCTTTAAGGTATTAAAACGGCCCATTTGAATCACCAATCTTTCCAATCTTCTCTTATTTGAAGCTCTTGTAAGAATAACATGCTCAATAGTGTTATCACAGCATAATCTATAGATAACGACGGGTTTGTCTTGACCAATTCTGTGACAACGATCCATTGCTTGTAAATCAACTTGAGGATTCCAATCACTGTCAAAAAGTACAACAGTGTCAGCCGCAGTTAAGTTGATACCTAAACCAGCTGCCCTTGTTGAAAGTAAATAGATACTGTGATCATCGTCCTTGGAGTTAAATTGTTCAATCCCTTCCTTTCTTGTTTCGTTATCAACTGAGCCATCAATTCTTAAGCTTTTAAGAAAGTTTAGTTCACACCAGTCCTCAATTAAATCAAACATATTCACAAATTGTGAGAATATTAGAATTTTGTGTCCTTTCTTTACCAAAGGTATAATCAATTGTTGCAATGTCTGCAGCTTTCCTGAGGTTTTCAAGAGTTCTTCGAGTGTTAAATCTTCTGGATGCAAGTATGGGAAATAAAAGAGAAATGTTGAATCAACAATTTGACGAAGTTGCATCATCATATTTTGTAATCTTTTATTTATCATTTCACTATGCAAGTACTCCCGATACAGTTTATCCATATTTAAGATAACTTCATTTTTTGGTATCTTATCATCCTCAGTGGCAGAAATATCTTCCCTCATCTTATAGTCAATGAATTCTCTAATTGATTTGTTTGATACATTACCGATATATTTTGAGTTTAATGTGAAAAATTGCTTAACTAATTCCTTGAAAATAGTCACTTTCAGTTCACTCTTTAAAGCTCTCGTATAAAACTTCTTCTGAATTGGTGTCATAGGGCAGTTTACGATATATTCCCTTTTAGGTGGTAGAATATTAGCAAGTACATTTTTCTTCAATCTTCTCAACAGAAATGGTTTCAAGATTGTGTGTAAATTAGTAATAAGGTTCTTTTCTAGCTCATCATTGATAACTTTGTTTAATTTCTTGGAATTACTCTGTAAATCCATATCTTTAAAATCAAACCACTTGTTAAAGATTTCAAAATCGGAAAAGATATCAGGCATAATGAAATTCAGTAGAGACCATAACTCTGACAAATTATTTTGTAATGGTGTCCCTGTCAATAAGAGTCTATTTGATGTCTTGATACGTTTCAATTCTTGAATTAGTCTAGAGTTAACATTTTTCAAACGATGACCCTCATCAACTATCAAAAATTTCCACATTTTGGACATGATATAATCAGAGTCTCTAATGATAATCTCATAAGATGTAATAACTACACCAGTTCCATTTGTCTTTCTGAAGAAATTTCTCAACAGTCTTGAACGTTCTTTAGCTCCGCCTTGGTGATAATATTTTAAAACAGGTATATCTGGAGAAAATCTAGCAAACTCATTTATCCAGTTATCCAATGTACTTAATGGAGCTGCAATCAAAAATGGGCCCTTTGTATCCATTTCATATATGAAGGATAATAATGCAATACTCTGAATGGTTTTACCTAAACCCATTTCATCAGCTAATATACCATTTAAACCATTTTCATATAACGTTATGAGCCAGTTCAGTCCTTCTAATTGATACGGTTTCAATATACAGTTTTTAAGCATTGAAGGTTGTTCTTCAGCTATTGTTTTGTCATCTAATTCTGGTTCATTAGATGTAGTTACAGATGTTTTGGAATCGATCTGGTTTTGCTCCTTTGTCTCCTTTTCTTCCTTCTTATCACGTTTGAAAAAATCCACTATATTTCTCTTTTGTTTATGTTTCTTGAGAGGTGGTTCAATTTTGGTTTCTGTGTGTACATCACTAACTTCACTACTACGTTTTAATAAGTTATCTGCAATGATACTTGAATAAACTTGACTTTGTTTTACGAACTCATCCAACTGTTTCAATTTTTGTGAGATAGTTTTTGTATCATTTTCATCTAATTCATCATCACTCTGATTACTGTCTTCTTTATCCTTTGTATGTTGTAATAAACTATTCAGTTGCTCATCACCTGCAGTATCTTCCTCAGAATCCAGTTCAACGTCTGATTCTGATTTAGTGTCATCCTGAAGCCAAATGGGACCCAAATCCTTATCAACTTGAATATTGTCCTGGTCAGTTTCATCATCTGACAGTACTGTATCTGGTCTTAAATCAGACTCATTCTTTTCCTTATAGTTAATAATCTTCTTATGCTTCGCACGATTAGCTCTAGTGACACGTTGCTCTATTGTAGTCATATCTCAACCTACTACCTTGATACTATAAACCCAAAATAGCTGTAATCGCCAACTTCAATCACCTTCTACTTTATATTCGTTATATAATAAAGTTGATTAACAATACCGCGTAAACTTGATTTACATTTGAAAATTTTTCGCATAACTTTTCACCATCATTGAGACAAAAGTAGATGATAATCAATACTCATGTTATCATCTACTCGTTAACTATCAAATATCAGATAGTTTACAGTATAATTCTTGTCTGTTTTGCAACAAACTTGGTTCAAATTTGAACACATTCACCTTCCTATATAGGAAATTATTACTTATTTTGTACACATCTTTTGTCTCTTTTACCGCACAATAATTTCATCTTCATTTCAAACATGAAAAAAATGAAAAGTTGAAAATTGAGTTGCGATTATATAGTGAATAAACAAACAGTGTCAAAAGTGTTAAAGAGTTGGATACAGAAGTCAGCTGCTTTAACCAGTTTGTTTGTTTGTTTTGAGTATTTAGAAAGTAGCTATGAGTGAAGAACAATCCCCAGCCAATGCCAAAGAAGGCGTCGAAGAGGTCACTGTTTCGCCTGTTTCAGAACAACACAATGAAAATATGGAATCATCACCATCTACTGAACAGAACGAGTCAGTTGAACAACCACCACCACCAGTTCAACAATTTCCAGCTGCGAATAAACCAGTAGATTATGAAGAAGAAGCTCAAAAGTTGGAAGATAAAGCATTTAGATTCTTGGCCAAACAAGCTCATCCTGTGGTCGTACCATCTTTTGCCTCATGGTTTGATATTTCAGATATACATGAAATTGAAAAGAGATCTTTACCAGACTTCTTTGATGATTCTTCGCGTTATAAGTCACCAAAATCTTACAAGGATACAAGAAATTTTATGATCAATACTTATAGATTATCACCATATGAATATTTAACAATTACAGCTGTTAGAAGGAATCTTGCAATGGATGTAGCATCGATTGTCAAAGTCCATTCATTTTTAGAAAAATGGGGGTTAATCAATTATCAAATTGATCCAAGATCGAAACCGTCCTTAATTGGTCCAAGTTTTACAGGTCATTTCCAAGTAATTTTAGATACACCAACTGGTTTGAAACCATTTGTTCCGACAGAAGTTGTTAAGGATGAAGAAACACATGAATTAAAGGAAATTAAACCAAACCCATTTCCAGTTAATTTATCTTTGAGAAAGAATCTCTATGATTCTTCAAATGATTTCAATGCATTACAATCAAGAAGTAAGACTTCAAAACAAATTCAAAAGACATTTGTTTGTCATACATGTGGAAACGATGCAATTCTTGTACGTTATCACAATTTGCGTGCTAGAGATGCAAATATATGTTCTAGATGCTTTCAAGAGGGCCATTTTGGAGCTAACTTTCAAGCTTCTGATTTTATTAGACTTGAAAATAATCACAAGACAGGTAAGAAACATTGGTCTGATCAAGAGGTTTTATTATTACTTGAAGGTGTTGAAATGTATGAGGATCAATGGGATAAAATTGTTGAACATGTTGGTGGTCAAAAGAGTCTTGAAGATGTTGTTGAAAAATTTTTGACTTTACCAATTGAAGATAAGTACATTAATGATATTATAAACGATTTGGAAACAAAAAACACATCACTTTCTGAAAATAAATCTGTATCTACAGTTGATGCCATTGATCTAACCATCAAATCTTTACTAAATGGATTAAATGAAAAATTTGTCAATGAATCTATTCCAGATTTTTCTAAAAAAATTGCTCAAAAATATATCAATGAAACACAAAGTATAGCCCAAGAATTAGTGAAATTGACTTTAGAGAAATTAGATTCCAAATTTGAAAAATTGAGCAAAGTTGAAGAGACATTAGAAAAGGAGAAAAGTAAATTTGTTACAGAATCCGAAAGATTATTATCTGATAGAATATCCCTAAGTAAACAAATTGCTGAAATGAATGAAGAGTTATCAAAAATGAACATTTCAAAGAAACTTATTCTTGTTTCTGAACAAGTTGATTCAGGTATTGAATTAGTAGAAGATGATGAAGAAGCTGAAGCAAAGGCTTCGTACGAAGAATTGAAAAAGAAATCAGATATTGAAATTGAAGCAGTTTCTATCAAGCAACCACAAATATATAAACCTTGGTCGTTATAGTATGGTCCACTATATTTTAAGCAAAATAAATATAAATGTATTGTAAAATTAGTATAAGAGGTAGTAATTGTTGTTTGATGATAGCTAATTCATCCTGGGCTATTTCATAATTTACCCGGTCGTACACGAAAGAAATGAATGCTTACGCGTAAATAAGAAATATAATGTTTACATTTGTAAGATACAATAATATCAGAACCCCATTCGCACAACAATACTAGAGTCTGTAAATATAACAGATTGTAAATTGTATTAAAAAATGACTGGGAGAAGTCGTTCTTCAAGATCTGGAACCATTTTCAAAAATTTGCAAGAAAGTGATAGTGAAAGTGAAGATGAGATGAATCAATCTGATGAATCAGGAATTCAAAATATCGAAACAGACAAAAGTATAGCCATTAATGAAGATGAAGACAAGATTGAAGATAGTAATGATGAATCTGACTTTGAGAATGAATCATCCAGTAGCGAAGAGGATCAAGATGATGAGAATGATGATGACTACGTTGATTCAACGGTGGCCAAGAAGAAAAGGAAAGCTAATAAAACTGCGAATAGGAAACAAAAAAGTTTGAAAAGGATAAAGAGAAATATGTATAGTTCTCATACGGCTTCTGCCTCGACAACAGAGCTAAAGAAAGATCAGGAGCATTACTTAGAAATTGCTAAAGAATTTCAAACCACTGAACTATTTCAAATCTTAGCCACTTCTGATGACATTTCTATTGATGAATTAGTTAGAGAGTTTTTGGGAGAATATAACGAAAACAGAGATACGGTTATTCAAAAATTTGTTAATCTTTTATTAGACTGTTGCGGCGCTATGGTCCATGTGCAAGATCATGATGTTCACAGTAACGAGTCCTCAAATGAAACAGTAGGTGAAGTACAATTGAATTTCCAGAGACAAAAGATACATGAATTCAATTTATTGATTTCAAAGACTACAAAGAAACGTTCTCCTTACAAACCATTATATAACAACTTCATTGAATTTATGTCCAAATTCTTGGATGTTGCAAACGATCTGCAATTACTTTACATGGAACTAGATGAAGCTAATGATAAAAACAATGAAGATCCTGAGGTTAATATGGGACAATTGGTAGTAGATTTACTTACGTGGTTGTCCTCTTTTTCTGTTTGTAAGATCAGATGTTTCAGATACATCTCAACACTAACTTTATATCTTTTCCAAGACTTTTTGTCTGAGCATGCTGTCAATCTGGAGAGAAACTACCTTGCTAAGTTTACTAAACGATTGTCATTGGAAAATAGAAAGAAAAGACCAAACAAAAAAACAGTGAAAAAGCTAGAAGACAATGTGATCGAAATTCAAAATAATAAAGCAATAGTGGAAAGTATGATAGATAATATCGTTAAATTATGTTTTGTCCATCGTTTCAAGGATGTCGATGAATTGATAAGAGCAAGCTCAATGTTACATCTATCTATTTGGATTAATAATAATCCTGAGTTTTTTCTGAAGGTTACATATTTGAAATATTTTGGCTGGTTACTTAGCGACTCTTCGGCCACAGTAAGACTGCAAGTATTGAAGACACTTCCAAATATAATCAGATCAAGTCATAATGCTTCCATGGTTGATAACTCCGCGATAAGACAATTTTTCGAAAGGTTCAAGCAAAGAATTTTGGAGATAGCTATGAAAGATATTGATTTAGAAGTTAGATTGAATGCGGTTTATGTATTGGTCGAAGTTTCCACTCTGGGCTATTTAGAAGAACCTGAAATTTTAGCAATATCAAGTTTGATCTTTGATGACGATGAAGTTAAAGTTTCTTCACATAGCAAAAATTCAAGATTTTTGGCCTCTGTAGCTAAATTCTTAGCTAGAATTACAGAAGAAAAATATTCAGAATTTGTTAAGAATAACACAATTGAAGAGAATCTCACAAAGGTAAGAACTTCTTCTGTTATTAAGATCGGTATTTTTATCAGATTGCTCAGTAATTCATTACTATATCATTTAAAAGATTACCCCGAGTTAGACACAAGTGATACAAAGATGCATATACTTTTCCAAGCTGCAGAATTTTTATATCCATACTTTGGTTCCGAAATTGAAAACATATGTCAACTGTTAACCGATGATAATACATTCCAAGAAATGTTTACAATTATAATGGCAGCTGCCAAAGAAAATGAAAATAATGAAGATGACATTGCTGACGAATACGATGAAAGTGGCGAAAAGACAGGATCATCTATCAATTTGACGCCTCTGCTACCTACAGACAATGGCAATGTCATACTTTATCTGACTATATTGAATGGGTTGTGCCATGGTGGTATGGCTATGAAAAATCAACCTAAATATCGTGTAGCTGAATTAGTTGTGCCACACATAGAAAGATTATTGGACAATCTTTCCACAGATTCTATCGAGACGTTGCTTCAAATATTGGATATATTCAACTTATTCCAATTTGATGATTGGGTTCATACCGGTTATGAAAAAGAATCTCAAAAATATAAATTCGTTGGTGCTAAAGGGTTTTAATAGTACTTATCTGACTACTGTTCAAAAAGATGATTTCAAATACAAGATGTTCGCTAAGACTTTACAGCATATCAAGGAATTTCAATTGAAGGATTTGGATGAACTTTGGATCAACCAAATTTCTTTAACTAAATTACAATTCACAAAGTTTTTAAAAGAGAGGGAAGAATTGGATAGAGGTGATACCAATGATGAGAATGAAGAGATGAAGAATACAGTTTATTCTCATTTTGTTAATAGATTGATTTTGCTAGGTAAAGAATACTCAGTTGAATTCAATGATGAACTTTTGAAACTGTATGACACTCAGTTCTTACATGTACTACAGGAAAATTGTGAAAAATGGACCACTGGTATTGAAGACCTTCATTTCAAGCTTCCAGTATTACTAGTTTCGTGGAAGTTACAAAATTGGTTGAGTATTTTGCAAAATGCTAATGAAGTAAGAAGCACAGTTGATGTCAATGTCAATCATGACGATAATAGAGAGGAAACTTTAAGTGTTTCATCTACAAGTGTTACACAAACATTAAAGTACATTGCAATCGTTATAAGCCAATTGGATTCATTTGCCCATACTCTGACTGACATTACGTCAACGTTCCCGTCTCTTAATATTTTGAAATGGTCAGTTGCAAACGCCATCATTGATATAGCGGTATCTTTAAAATGTTTTGAATTGCAACTACCTGAATCTGACGTTAATTGGAGAGATAGTATGAGGCTCTATATTCCACATTACTTGAATGAAGACAACGAGAAGTTGATCATGGATGTATTCTTATATTTAGAGTCTCTTAATGCCAAAATATTGAATGTTCACTTGGATAGATTAGCCTCAGAAGGAATTGATTTTGACGGTCTATGGATGAACACAGAGTTTGAGAAGAATGAAAACCACCTGTTACTGTTCGCTATAAAATTAAAGGGAATAATGCGATTAGGTTTATTGAATGGAGACATTGAATCTAGAATTGGCCTGAATAAAGAAAAACTAGGCACTGTATTTGAAAGCATTATTGATGATTCTATATTTGAAGATGACAAACCAGATGGCAAAAAGAAAATTCCAACGACATCGAAATTTGTTGCTAATCAAAAGCGTATGCAAGATTTGTTATCTGAAACACCTGATCCTATTCAAGAAAGTGATATTGGTTCCACAGCCCGTGGAACCGATGTAAGTCAAGACCCGGTTGAAGAAAGTTCACAGGCACAATCAGAGATTGCTAGTATAGTAAATGCAAAGACTAGTGGACTAGATATTATTCAAGAGAATTCTAATGAGTTAACCGAGGATCCATTAGAGCAAGAAACTCAGGGGCCAAGACGTGTTGATACTGCTTTCACCTCAGAAATATAGCGAAATATAATATATATATATATTTGTCTACATAGCTAATAAACATATATGTGTGTGAACTGTATATTTTTTGAATCAAAAGAAAGGTGAATGTAAAACTTACATTTGCTAGATTCGTTCATCGAGACGTATTGGTGCTGTTCATGCTAGACATCGGAGTTGATAGTAGTGAAACATTCTTAAGAGATCGAGATGTACCAACACTAACATTGTGCATCCATTCAATAGTAGTATCATTTTCCTCGATGGGCGTAGGTTCCCTAAGTTCAAAATCGTTTGTTTTTGTTGATAACTTTGTAGATGATCTGAGATGCCGTTGTTGTTTTCCAGTGGATGTGATTTTCAACTGTAACGAGTCTATATCTTTTATAAGATTTTCAATTTCTTCTGTTGAGAGTGAAATTTTTGATGGTGGTGATCTGATCATCCTAACGTCTTTAGGTGTTCTTCACTATCAAAGTATCAGACGTTTATGCTTAAATTTGCTGAGATTAAAGCATTAGCCGCTAAACAAAAATTTTGAAGAAACAAACCATAAATTCTTATAGTTATATATAGTATAAGTGTCGTTTTGCTAGGACTCTCAATTATTCACATGGATAAGGAAATTGACGGTAACGTAAACTATATACATTATATGTGCTGTTTTGAAGTTAAGTACCCTTACTTACTCACCTAGGTTAAATTCTCTTCCTGGTGAACTCAGGCCCAATAATCATGTTATAGATATTCTTCCCGAATCTCTTACCAAAACTGACCGTGGTCCCTAATAATGGTCTAAATGATATAAGAAACGCTGTCCATATAATACTTTGAAACAATGGCATTAAAATGACATCTCTCAGAATGACTTTAATGGTTACTAAACTATCAGGCTTGTCCCTCTTTTGTTTCGTTGTCTCTTTTGCCAGTGCATTGTAAAAAACGTTCGAAAACCTAGTGTCTGGTATCCGTATCGTCGTATTCATTAAAAATTGAATAAGAGGGATGAGTGTGTTGTTGGATGTCTTTTTTCTACAGATAAGTTGTAGTTGTTTTGTGTGTGTGTCTCTCTCTCTATATAATTGAAACAGGATTACTGATATGTCTCTTTGTCTCATTACCAACGATCTGTGAATTCGCGTTCAAATTGAAAAATTTTAGTGATGGATAGAATAAGCTCATCTCATCGCCTATGAAATTATGTAGTTGAGAAGGAGATAAAGATAGGAATGGGAAATAGTGATGATGAGTATGCTGCTCAGTTAGAGTTACAAAGACAAGCTTTTGAGGCCCAATTTGGATCTCTGGAATCCATGGGTTTCAAAGACAAGACTAAAGAAGTTAATAATGGATTAACATCTGAATCTGATTATGAAAGTGATGACAGGACTGAACAGCGATCGGACGATAAAGACGTTGAGAGATCAAGTGAAGATGAGGAAGATGAAGCAGAAGAAGAAGAAGAAGCAGAAGAAGAAGAAGAAGAAGAGATGATATCTTTACAGAATGATAACCCATTGCGTGGACCTCGTGTAATCAAATTCAATGGACCTAGTGATACCTATGTGCCACCGACTAAGAAGGAACAGAAACAAGTGCGTAGTGGCAAGACATTATCTCAATTAGCTAAGGCTGAGTATCTTCAACTTGAAAAACAGGTGAAGAGACAACAAGTAGATGATAACGATGTTGAAAATCTTGAGAATGATGTTGAATTGCAACGATTTTTAAAAGAATCACATCTGTTGAGTACTTTTAGTAAGGGTCAATCTAATAGCGAGACTAGTGGTGTCGAGTTGACTTTACAGAGTATGAATGGTGAACAAAACGATATGATTGCATATCAGGATGATCAAGTAATGGGTAAAGCTAGAATGAAGACACTTGAGATGAGATTAAAAGGCTTATCGAACCAGAATGCCAATGAAAGGCATTTAGGTAAATTAGAGAAAGTTCCAATGCATATTAGAAAAGGTATGATTAATAAACATATGCAACGTATTGAAAGGTACGAGAGAGATGCAGCTGATGGTGGAATTATCCTTTCCAAGGTCAAGAAGGGCCAATTCAGGAAGATTGAATCCACATATAAAAAGGATATTGAAAGACGTATCGGTGAGACTGTCAAGAGTAAAGAAAAGGCAAGAAAGGCAAGAAGAGAACGTGGTCTCAAGATTAATACAATCGGCCGTTCAACTAGAAATGGACTAATAATATCTAAGGATGAAATTTCACGCATTGGTGGCACAGATAGTAGTAGTCGTGGTGGTAGAAAAGGCCGTCGTTAAATCTTGGAGCAAGCCCTACAAAATAAGTATGTTTATACCAATAAATGAAACCGACAACTCAACAAATCCGATGTATATAACGTATACAATTAATATCAACTACGAGCATCAATCTATCAAAGGCCTACTCAACCATAACTACAATCGCCACATCTGGAACGACAGTCATATTTATAAGTCACGCGACAGAATCATTAGCATAGAGACACTCTCTTCGTCTACTACTGAGATTCATGAACCAGCATTGTCCGGTAACAAAATTGGTTTCAGTAGTAACTACGTTAACTCACTCTTTTTTGACTTCTTTGGTCATTGATATATCTGTTAATCATTGATCATATGACCCACGTGCGTACAGAGTAAAAGTGTCGTCTGAAGGAGAGCTGGTAATAATAACGTTACAGAATAAGGAAGAATAAATATTAACGTACTAACAGTAACTGTTGGCGAATAAGATGGACTGACATCCTCCCAGGCTATCCATAAACCGGCATTGTCACTTAATATTATTCGATTTACAGCGTTTAATTTCTTTACTCTGTTCCTCTTTGAACAAGGTATATATACTTATTCCTATATTTTATATACATATCAACATACCTCCAATACTGTTACCAACAATCCAAATTTATTATATATTACTAGTATTTGATAATCTATCCTTCACTTAAGGATTTTCAAACTCGCTTAATTAAGCATTCTCTCTCTTTTCCAGTGGGACTCTGACCAGAAAAGTAAGTAAGAAAATTATATATCTGCTTACGATAACAGATAAAGAAACATAAAAGAGAATAATAATAACCCATCTGACTGTACATTTGACTCTTTGTTTAACATAATCAAATCTTTAAACAACAGTTTTTGAACAGAGAAAGCTTCAAAAGACATTACTATCTCAAAACTACGCTACATACAAGTAATAAGGCAAAAAGATGGATCTCAATCCTTCAAAGAGCATTTTAGACCAAGTCGACGAATTTTTACATGAAAATGAGACCCTTATTGGAGATTTTAATGAAAAGGATAAAGAATTTAATATACAGTCTACTTTATATAGAAATCATTGGATGTCAGAGGATATACAATTAGATTTGGATCATATCGGCGATTCATTATTCTTAAATGAAACTCGTCATCACTCAAATACAAATTCTCAAAGTATAAGTACAGATGAAATTGATCCTAATAATGATAACATGAACGAAAATAATGACCTTCACCGATTCTCCTCTATAAAGGATCAACATAATGACGCTAATAATACCAATAGCAAAACTAACCCCAAAGTTAAAACGAACAGAAATAATAGCATCAACAACATGAATAATAACGATAACATGCATACGAATTTAATTCAACACTTCCATAATATACCAGGAGCAGGAGCAGGAGCAGAAATAAGCTCTCATTATCAAACAATGTCTTCAGATTTGATGTTCTCACCTTCTGCTTCTCCGATGGTCGCTCCAGGTCAACCTTCAACTGGTTTACAGGTGACTCCCTTTATGAACCCACAAATACTGATGGGATCAGCTTCTGGCACATTATCTAATATCAATACACCGTTTATGAATGACTCAACTCCAACGATAAACAATAATAACAGCAACAGCAGCAATAAGAACACTCCACATTTCAACCATTTTAATTCTAAAAATCAATACTCTCCATTAAGTTCACCTGCACTTGGAACTCAAAATGATTCAACTAAACATTCAAAGTTCTCATTACCGGAGTCAGCTGTCATTCCATTGACGTCAACATCTGGAAGAAAGAGTTCATCAAGTTCTCTAAGAACGAAAAGACTCTCTTTTTCGTCATCTGGTAATGGCACTAATAATATCTCAAACGCAACTTCAAAAGTACAAAAAAATAGTCCCTATATGGCCGCCAACAGAACTAGAAGACAATATTCAGAATCATTAAAGAATAAAACGACGGTATCAACGAATTCAAATGGTAGTTCATGGGATGAAATGTTTAAGTTGTTGCCTGATAGTAGCACACATAAATCAATTCCGAATAAAAACTTAGAATCACCGAATACATCAATCTCACCAAGTGCGTTCTCTTCAGGTTCAACAGGTTCAAAGGGCTCGACGTATCCAAATGTAGTTCTACCTTCTAACGATGAAACTAGCTCCGAGAAACGTAGAGTTAAATCATCACCTAAAATATCTCCTATGGCAATTAACGGTTCCAATTCTAATGAATCGTCAAGCAACACATCGCCTAAAAATATTATCCTTGCGGATGAATCGCCTGTTATAAGGGCAAGAAAGGTGTCAAGATCATCGTCAACTGTTAATTTAGGAAGAACAAGATCTCGAAATTCGGATAAGAAAGATGAAACTAAAAAGGAGGTTCATAAAGTTGCTGAACAAGAAAGACGTAATCGTTTGAATAATGCTCTTAATGAACTAAACAACTTATTGCCTGAGGATTTAAAGGCAACAGTTAGCATTCCATCAAAGGCCACCACTGCTGAATTAGCCTGTATTTTTATCAGACAATTATTAGAAGAAAAAAGACATAGAGATGGTGCTTGAAACCTTGAACTTAAATCTTTTTCTTTCCAGGTATGAAAAAAAGGACAAAACAATAATTATATCAAGTCGTGGATAATCGGTATTCCTCGATCAAGTAAATAACTAAATAGGTTTTTTATGCCAAAGCAGCTTATGCAAAAAACTTTCCAGTGTTTTCAAATGTGATAATTTGGTAAAAACTATAACATGTTATTATGAATGACTGTGTCATAATTTTTTTTGTCAATCAAAGAAGAGATTGCAAAATTTCAAGACTTTTACACTTAATTCGATGTCACTGTAAACATTGCGTTTAGCAGAATGCCCCTTCATAAAGACAAATGATTCAAAGATAGCTGTAAGAGTATGATATACTGTCAAATAGTGGCATCGATCTAGTTTCAGATATATATATATTAGTCCAAGTATTAATTACTATAACGACTACAATTTGTGTCGCTTTTGTTTGCAGTCGTTTTCATCATCCAATCAAAGTCGGAGTTTTCCACTTAGTCGTGTAAAGCGATTCCGATAAAACCCTGAATCCCATATATTATGTATAATATATATATATATATATATATATATATATATAAATTGTATTGTTGAACAATCAAGACTGTTAGTAAATCAATTAGCAACAAGAAACTATAGAATGTTCGATACTATTAAAGATTATGTTGAGGATTTAAAGGACCAGTTTGCTCCTATAGTTGCCAGAGCTGAAGACACAGTTGAGGTATGTTGACTATAGCCTTATTTTGGATGACAATATTAAGAAACATTTTACTAACGTATGTTTAGGACACTAACGAGGAAGAAGAAGAAGATGACGAGGATGATGACGAGGATGAAGAAGATGAAGATGAAGAAAAGGATCAATTGGATGAATTGAGAGAACAATGTAGACAAGCACCAAAAGGTCAAGAGTTGATACATCATTATGAAGAATGTGCTGCGAGAGTCATGAAACAAAAGGAAGATCCAAGTTATGATGATTGGGAATACAAAGAAGATTGTGTTGAAGAATTCTTTCATTTACAACATTATTTGGATGAGTGCGCTGCTCCAAATTTATTTAGTAAATTGAAATAATCAAAATCGACGAGATTCAAATATTCCAAAGCATATCGTTACCTTACTGTATATCCATCCTGTCAAAATATTTATCATACAAGTCTACTTAATGTATTTATTGACTATAACGAAAACTATTATCTATTCATAAGTGACTGTCTATGTGTTTTATATGTGACTGTTTTTTCTTACACTCGTGCATTTCACAACACCCACACCTTGATAAAATTTAAACAATTTTTTTCTGCGTGAAATGTATTTTAACAAAAGTAATTCTGGTAAATTTCAATAATTTCGCTTTGTCGGACCCACACACAGTTGTCAATGAATATATCAATGAGTATACATCTAAATTTGAAATTTCATACTATGCTATGATGTGTTTTTATTCAAAGACCTGGAACAGCTAGAAAACTAAAACTGTACGTATTAGAATGAAATATTGAAATGATAGAGCTGGATTTCTTCAAGAAATGATGTTTTAAATTGGAAGCACACCCTGCACATATAAAGCCAATTACAGTAAGATGTTGATAATATGAAAAGTAAAGTTATAGCCATTTTGAAGATCTATAGGTGATAGGGAAGTTCTATACCTTAACCCGACGCGGAAGAAAATTTATCATATATCCATTACATTGATTGAAGAATCTTGCCACAATTATTCAAGAACTTGAATCTAGTACAGCATCTATCATTACCAACAAACTTATTTTACTAACATGTTTGTATTTTTACTCTAAAATTCTTTTTAATATAGGAAATGTCTAAGTCTAAAAATCATACCGCTCATAACCAAACCAAGAAGGCTCACAGAAACGGTATTAAGAAGCCAAAGACCTACAAGTACCCATCTTTAAAGGGTGTTGATCCAAAGTTCAGAAGAAACCATAAGCATGCTTTACACGGTACTCAAAAGGCTTTAGCTGCTAAACGTGCTGCCGAAAAGAAATAAATTTAATCGATTGAGTAAATTCTTTCTAATTCTTCTATTTCAAACTAGTCTTTTTATAAAAATTTTATATTTTTATTCATAGTTTTCAGTATATACGGTTAACATTGCAAAATCTAATAAACTTTCCAAAACTTCAAGTACTTGCTCCCCTTCTATGTATGTATGTATGTATGTATGTATGTATGTATGTTTCGATTCGAGTTCATTCAAGTTTTCATATGACGGCTTACAACGATAAGATTTTGTGTCACCTGGAAAGTGTCACAAAAAAATAATAATGACACTTGAAACAAAATGAACAAAACAAAATCGAAAATACAATACCAATTAACAATAATACTCTGTTAAAGACATCATTGAATTAAGCGCTTAAGACAGAAATGTTAAGATTAAGAAGCCAAATGCCAGAGACTCCTACAGTTGAAGAAGCGTCAGACAGATTGTACATTTGGAATCTCGCTCCGTCTGTCAGTGAAGAAGAATTAATAACCTTTTTAAAACCACATGGAGCAACATCTGCTGTGATTCCTTTATTTCCATTTTATGGTATGAGAAGAAATTACCCATCTCCATTTGGCGTTGCTTATGTTCAATTCAAGACTTTAGAGTTGGCAGGCGCTGCCATTACAGAATTGTTTAATAAAGAACTAAAAGGGAAACCCATGAAGTTGAGGTATCATGTACCATATGTTCCAAGAGAAAATCGCTCATCCAAAAAGAGTAAAACAAAGAAGAGTAACATGGGAGACCCTGAAATTCAACTAAATAATATTGAAGGTGAAAGTTCAGGAGTCACTCTTGATGAACCAACAATGAATGGTAGAAAAAGAAAAGAAACGTCAAATGAAACGGTATATTGTTCAGTGTTACCTGAAGGGACAAGTGATTGGCATTTGCGAGAACATTTTCAAGAATACAACCCTAAGGAGATTTGGATTTTCAAATCCACACCGATTGGTAATAAATCTTGTGTTCCTTGTAAAACACAACCTTTCACATCAGCATTGGTAACTTTGGATACAGAAATTCCATTGAGTAAAGTTTGCAAGATTATGTCCAAGAAGAAATTGTTGAAAAATAAAGTTCGTGTAAAACCTGCATTCTTAACGAAAATTAAGGAAGTACAAAGAATAGCAGAACAAGATCAACTTAATTCCGTGGCAAATATTCAACAAGTGCAACAACCGCCTCATGAAGAAGGAGCACCACAGAATACTGTAGTTGCAATTGTTCAAGAGACGAAAACAAATATAAATCCAGAATCTTGCCATTTACAGATTGCAGAAGAAAAAGCTGCTCGTCAAATAATGCAACAAGTAGGTGTTCCATTACTTGAACCTGAATCTGAGGATTCGATACATCAATTAGTTAATACTAGTGAGGTCGTTCTCAATGTCCAAAGAGATAACGATGATTCCATTATTAACCAAACAGTATAAGTGCTACTCTTGATAGTCTTTTATATTATTAAATATAGAGAGAAACATATTCAGCTATTAAAATACAGATGTACATCGCCTACATATCCCATTTTGAATAAAAAACGTCACACTGCTTCTGAGTGACTGTTACACCTGTACCTTACACACCCAAACATATTTGATAATATTTTTCATTAACTAAAAATATTTGTTTAGATAGAAAAACAAATCAACAATTTACTCCGCCTAAAGTGTAGTAAGAGAAGATCTAATAACTCTGCTTAGTTAGTGAGAAACCGTTTCTATCAATCACAAAAACCCTGTCTAGGTCTTCTTTCAAATCTCAGTTAGTCACCTCGCCGCGAGAACCTTTCTGCCCCAGCAAACTCTTTCTTCAGTTTGATATACATGAAAGATTTCATCAATCGAATAATTAAACAACATTTCTGTTAAAACACTAGTGTAACCAAAAGAAGACAAGAAATGGGTATGTTTCTGATATTAAAGAAAGATATAGAATATCTGAGTGATTATTCTTAAATGTGATGTTTATTTTGAATTAATTTTAAAACAGATTTTGAATTTACATTTGCACAATTAGCTATCTCAATAGTTTTACTATTGATGAGTTTGGAACTGAACAATAATGTGAATCAATTCATTTTGAAAGACATCGGTTCTTTTCCAATGGCAATTTCTATGATGCATTTCAACAATGCTTCGTAAGACATAATAGGATTTTTGAAGATTGCAACCTGATAATAGTTTATTACTATGCATTCTTTAAGTTATAATCTAGCCATTTCATTCAAGCAATCAATAACATTGACCCCATAACAGATGAAACTTTTTCGTTTTTAGAGAGTTTTTTATGAGGTCAAGATTGCGATGATATTTTATAGGTTTCGAAAAAACTTCGGTTACTGATGGAACCATTTACTAACAATAACACATAAAATATCTTTTATTTCTTGTATTTTTTTGACAGGTAGAGTTATTAGAAACCAAAGAAAGGGTGCTGGTTCTATTTTCACCTCTCACACCAGATTGAGACAAGGTGCTGCTAAGTTAAGAACTTTAGATTACGCTGAACGTCATGGTTATATCAGAGGTGTCGTCAAGCAAATCATTCATGACTCCGGTAGAGGTGCTCCATTAGCTAAGGTTGTCTTCCGTGACCCATACAAGTACAAGTTACGTGAAGAAATCTTCATTGCTAACGAAGGTATGCACACTGGTCAATTCATTTACGCTGGTAAGAAAGCTACCTTAAATGTTGGTAACGTTTTACCATTAGGTGCTGTCCCAGAAGGTACCATTATCTCCAATGTTGAAGAACATCCAGGTGACAGAGGTGCTTTAGCTAGAGCTTCTGGTAACTACGTTATCGTTATTGGTCACAACCCAGATGAAAACAAGACCAGAGTTAGATTACCTTCCGGTGCCAAGAAGATCATTTCTTCTGATGCCAGAGGTGTCATTGGTGTTATTGCTGGTGGTGGTAGAGTTGATAAGCCATTGTTAAAGGCTGGTCGTGCTTTCCACAAGTACAGATTAAAGAGAAACTCTTGGCCAAAGACTAGAGGTGTTGCCATGAATCCAGTTGACCATCCACATGGTGGTGGTAACCATCAACATATTGGTAAAGCCTCAACTATTTCTAGAGGTGCTGTTGCTGGTCAAAAGGCTGGTTTAATTGCCGCCAGAAGAACTGGTTTGTTACGTGGTTCTCAAAAGACCCAAGATTAGAGTATATAATTATGTATATTTTAGTTTTAATCTAATTCCATTCTGTCATTTTAATGAGTAATCAAACGACATAACTTGTTCACTTACTCTTCCATGGATAATTGTAAAGAAGCTCGGAACATGTCTATTTAATTGTTGTATTACTACTGCTAACAATCAATAGTTAAGTACTTTATCTACTATTTTCTATTCGGGTAAATTCTCAAATTTTTTGGTTTACGTTTGGAAAAAAATTAGTACACGATTTGGTAGGTAGCACATCGATTTATTTAGCTGCAATTTGACTAACGTTGGAGCTTCAAGTCAGTTGTATTAACCTTCAATAAGAATAACAAGCGTTGAAAAATTTGCTTATTTGAAAATTACTGACGTTATACTTACTTTTCCTGTTTTGAAGTTATGAGGCTCGAGGAATTGATCATCGATGGATTCAAGTCGTACGCCACCAGAACGACCATTTCTGATTGGGATCCTCAATTCAATGCTATTACAGGTTTAAACGGTTCAGGCAAATCAAATATTTTAGATGCAATTTGTTTTGTTCTCGGTATCTCATCCATGAGCACTGTTAGAGCTTCAAACTTACAAGATTTGATTTACAAAAGAGGGCAAGCAGGTGTAACGAAAGCAAGTGTTACTATTGTGTTTGATAATTCTGATTCGAAGAATTCACCTATTGGGTTCATCAATAATCCAAAAATTTCTGTTACGAGGCAGATTCTTATGGGTGGTACATCGAAATATCTTATCAATGGTCATAGAGCTCCACAACAAACAGTGTTACAATTATTCCAATCAGTTCAACTTAATATCAATAACCCAAATTTTTTAATTATGCAAGGTAAAATCACAAAAGTTTTAAATATGAAACCTGCTGAAGTACTGTCATTGATCGAAGAAGCCGCTGGTACTAAGATGTTCGAAGATAGAAGAGAAAAGGCTGAACGTACAATGGCAAAAAAAGAGACAAAACTTACAGAGAATAGAACATTGCTGGCAGAAGAAATTGAACCCAAATTGGAAAAACTAAGGAATGAGAAAAGATTGTTTTTAGAGTTTCAAACTACTCAAGCAGACTTGGAGAATACTTCAAGAGTTGTAAATGCATTTGATTACTATAATTTGAAGATGAAACATGCATCTGTTACGGAGACTTTACAAAATAGTGAGAATAAGATAAACAGCATTAAAGACTCGATAATAAAAACAACAAATGAAATTGAATCATTGAATGAAGATTTAAACAGACTTAAAGCCCAAAAAAAGGATGAACTCGATAAAGAAGGAACATTGTACACTTTAGAAAAAAATGAAAGTAATTTGCTAAATCAATTGTCCAGGTTGAACACGTCATATTCTATATGTTGTGATAACTATGAAGAAAATAATAAAACAATTGAGTCGTTAGAGCATAACAGTTCATCGCTCAGTAAGGAGTTTTCAGAAAAATCAAAACTGTTTAAATTAACTGAAAGTCAATGTGAGAAGGTCAATAATAAATTAAAGGAGTTGAAGGAAATCTATAGCAAAAAAACAGAGCTTCTCTCGACGTTATCGACAGGTATATCTTCCAATGGTGAGACTGATGGTGGTTACAATGCTCAGCTAATTGATATTAAGAATCAACTGAATGCTGGTCAGGTTGAGGTACGAAAAGTGAAAATGAGAATCGAAGTTATGAGTAAAGAATTAGCAACAAACCAGCCCAAATTAGCTCAAGCTGAAAAGGATAGCGAAATCAACGCAATGCACATCAAGGAACTCGAAAAGGTGTGTGAGAACCTGACTCAACAGTTAAATCAATCTGGTTATGATCCACATCTTTTGAAAGAATTGAAAAACACTGAAAATAACTTACGACAAGAGCTATATCGATTAAGTAACCAGAATGAGAGCTTGAGGAGACGTGTAGGGAACATTGATTTTCAATACACTAGGCCATCAGAAAACTTTGATCGTAAGTCAGTTAAAGGTGTCGTTACTCAATTATTCACATTAGATCAAAAAAATTTTGATAGCGCTAATGCGCTACAAGTATGTGCAGGCGGTAGGTTATACAATATAGTTGTTGATAATGAGAAAACAGCGTCACAACTTTTAGAGCACGGTCGCTTGCGTAAGCGTGTCACCATTATACCATTGAATAAAATATCTGCAAGGACGATCAGTGATAACGTGGTCAATCTCGCAAAACAAATTGCACCTGGTGGGGTAGAACTCGCATTAAATTTGATTGGTTATGAGGATGAAGTTGCAAGGGCAATGGAATTCATTTTTGGTAGTAGCTTAATTTGTAAGGATGCAGAAACTGCAAAGCAAGTAACCTTCCACCCTAAAATTCATACGAGAAGCATTACTTTACAAGGTGATGTCTATGATCCTGAAGGCACTTTGTCTGGCGGTAGTAGAAATGCTTCGAATTCTTTTTTGATTGATATTCAGAAGTATAATGTTGCTCAATCCGAAACGAAGAACTTGGAGTTTCAATTGGAACATATACAGCACCAAATTAGCGAGCAGTCATCAATTTCACAGAAGACAAAATCATTACAGAACGAACTGAACCTAGCTTTGCATAAGTTAGATTTGGCAAAGAAGAGTTTTGATGCTGATAGTGCTACGCAGATTGTGAAAAGAAATGAGGAATTGCATCAGGCTATTGAGAAATGTCATGAAGAGATCCAACAGAGGCATATCAGAATGCGTGAATTAGAGCATGAATCTTCTCGCATCAAGCAAGATGCTGATGAGTTTTCTCATGATAAGGGTGCTAAATTGAATCAGTTAAAACAACAGATAACTGAACTCAAAAGCGAAATTGGAAAGTTAGAGGAAACATCAGAGGGCAAATATGACTCTTTCCAAAATATACAGCTAGAAACTGAGCAGTTATCGTCTGAGATAAAATCCAATGAGGACTCATTAAAGCAGTGCTATATCCTGAAAAGCACTTTGACCAAAGAAAAAGCAGATATTAACGAGACTGTGACTTCACTTAACAGAGACTTACACAACATCCAAGTTAGGTTATCTGAAGAAAAGAAAAGAATATTCGAAATTGATGAAGAATTAAAAGAATTGGACAATTTAATTAAAAGCAAAAGTGAGCAGAAAAATAATTATGAACTAGAGTTGCAAAAGGTCACCAATGAACTAGACAATTCCAAAGGTAGTACTAAAAATCTTGAAAATAGAATAGAGGAATTGCTGGCAGAACAGAATTGGCTACAGGATATGAGCACAGTTGAGGGAATTGTTCAACAACACCAGGCTATAAATTTGAATGAGTACAAAGATAGAACCAAGCATTTGCAAGGGATATTCGAAGAGATGAGACGTAAAGTCAATCCAAATATTATGAGTATGATAGAGAATGTAGAAAAGAAGGAAAGCGCATTGCAAACTATGATCAAAACAATTGAAAAAGATAAGATCAAGATTCAAGAGACTATCTCGAAGTTAAATGAGTATAAACGTGAGACTTTGATCAAGACTTGGGAAAAGGTTACAAAAGATTTTGGTAATATATTTGCTGATCTTTTACCTAATTCATATGCGAAGTTAGTTCCATGTGAAGGGAAGGACGTAACTGAAGGTCTAGAGGTTAAGGTGAAACTTGGAAACTTATGGAAGCAAAGTCTTGTTGAATTATCTGGCGGTCAAAGATCACTCATTGCTTTATCTTTGATTATGGCTTTATTACAATTCAGACCTGCACCGATGTATATTTTGGATGAGGTCGATGCAGCATTAGACTTAAGTCACACACAAAATATTGGGCACCTTATAAAAACTAGATTTAAAGGGTCTCAATTTATTGTTGTGTCACTGAAGGAAGGGATGTTTACAAACGCTAATAAGGTCTTTAGAACCAGATTTCAAGATGGTACTTCTAAAGTAAGTATCTTATAAGCATTCAGATAAAAAAGACAAGCTGATTTTAAGTATTGAAAAAACATCTGCAGATGTTTATAAATAAAGATCTAGAATTAATAAACTTCCAATATGTATCTTGATGACTCTTTCAAGTCTTCAATGGCAGCATCCAAGTCAATCTTCGCACCTCTTTCTTTAGCATCCATATCGATAATATCCTTTAAAGCGCCGGTGATATCAGGGACTGGCCAAGTAGGACCACATAAGTAAAAGGATCCCTTTAAATCAATCATAGAATGCTTTAAATCAGATAACACTTCTCTGATACGATCTTGAATATATATCTTTTGAGGTTGATCTCTTGAAAATGCAGCGCCGATATGTGTGATGATACCTGCATCCTTATAAGCCTCCCAGATTTCACCATAAAGATATTCCTCACGCTTGTGTCTGGAACCCAAAAATAAGTAGACTGGACCAATGGTAAAACCTTGTTGTTTTTGCCATAACTTTTCTTCAACAATGGCCTTGAATGGAGCAAGGCCAGTGCCTAAACCACTCATAATAATCGGCTGCTCTGGTGTTGGTGGTAATTTCATAACAGAAGGTTTGACAGACACAACCAGTTCTTGACCAGGTTTTAAATCGGAGATATACTTTGAAGCATTACCATAACGGGTTCTTCCTCTGTTATCCTTCCAGTTTACAACAACTATTAACAAATGGATCTCTTCTGGGTGAGCACGTTGAGAGGATGCTATAGAGTATTCTCTTCTCTTTAATGGGGCAATCATTGTAACTAAAGATTCCAGATTTGGTCTGGCAGATGGGAATAATTCAAGAATATCAGCATAAGTATAGAACTCGATATCTTGGAATTGTTTTAATTCAAGGGAACCTGCTGGTAAGACCAATTCCTCTAAATGATGTTTCTCATTTTCATTTGTGGTAAATGGGATCAAAGATTCATAAAACTTTTTTGGCGGTTTACCAAACAAATCAAGGTTTTCAACGAATGCTTGGAAAGCCGTACGAGATTCCAAAATGTTGCTGTCGTCCTTACTTGGAACTTGAATGATTTGGTCTGCATCAATATTGTAGTTGTTGAGGAAATCTGTAACCTGGGCTTCATTATTTCTTGCATGAATACCTAAAGCTTCCCCAATATCATATTTGAGACCGGTTCCCTTGATATCGAACTCGATATTGAAAATATTTCTATCGTAATCTTCTGGGGTAACACGAGTGTTAGATTTAACTTTGATAACAAAATTTTTCATTGGTAACTCTGGCCTTATTTCATTAGAGACACAATAGGCTTCCTTGAAAGTCAACCTTTTTGAGATTTCGTAAACAGAAGAAAGTTGAACAGGCTCAATCTCTTCAATTTCACTACTATTTGGCTTGAATGAGGTTTCACTGAGGTAGGATGGTAGCGGAGTTGATTCTTCTTTCTTTTCATCTTCTTCGATTGGGTCTGAAGGGATCATATCAAAGGTGAAGTGCTTGAGATGTTTTTCAAGAACGTCACTAATGAGCTCAGCACTAGCCTCGTCAGCATTTATCTTCTTTAAAACTGTTTCGGAGGATTCAGCAAAAACCGTATTCCAGAAAACAGCTTGTAAGACCAAAGATAGTTGTTTAGCTTCCAAAGGCTCACTAGGTTCAACAATAGTCAAATTGATATTCTCAGCTTTGAGATCGGAAATAAATTGAGGTGGAAGGCTGAGTTCTTTAGTAAAAGTTTCAAAAACAGTGAAATCCAAATCCTGAAAATTCCTTGAAGCTAATAAAATAACGTTACCACCTTTAGCAAGGGTCTTTAAAACATCGATATGTTTCAAGATTGATACATCTTGAACAATGATGGCAGAAGCGTTATCAATGTTGGTAAGAGTATCTTCTAAAGCAATTTGAGTTTGAAGGATACCACCATTGATTAATGTATTGAACTTTTCCCTGTGGGTTACAGGAACACCATTATCTAGCCATTGCTGAATTAATTTCAATGGAACGTCATTAACTGTAGCTTTGTCATTGGCCCAATAGATGTAGCTCTCTGAATCACGCTTGGCAGTCGTAGCAGTGGGTACAAAGGATGTAATAATTTGTTCAACTGCAGCTGGTGACCAGATAAAATCAGGTTGGTAGATAAATTCTGATATAGAGATATCTCTACGGTCAGCAAAGAATAATGCAGCTGAAACGGTGTTGCGTAAATCGGATTGAGTTCTTTGGGATTGAGCAATAACGACAACTTTCTTAGTAGACTTTGGAATCTGAGAAACAAAGCGATCGGAACTGAATGGAAATGGAATACGAACTGAGACAACACCCACCTTTGAAGCAGATGAGATTGGATCGTTAAACAACTGAGATTCAGTAGAGCCATAAGTAACAAACACTATTTCTGGAGAACTGGAACCAGTGTAATTAAAGTTATGTAACTTTAAGTTGGTCAACTCATTAAATTTGTCCAAAACATCTTCAAATCCTACATTAGGTGAAAGTAGCTTTTCCAAGGTGTTCAAAATTTCAGTATCCTTATCTTTTGATGGCTGAGTGATTAAAGCATGAGTCTTAGCGTAAGCAGAACCATCAAATAATTGAATTGTCCTATTAGTTCTATGGAACTTTGTTAAAGCTAAGGAAAGTAAAGTAGTGGCATGAACCTCATAGATATTGATTGGAGTAATAACATTCAATCCCAAATTTTTAGCAGCAGTCAATGGGGTAATGTAATCAGTTGTGATTGAGCCTGATTCTTCATCATAATTTAATGCACCGACATTTAATAAAAATTTGCTTTCAGTTCGAGCTTTAGTTAGTGAGTTAATGAAATAAGGTAGAGCATAACCTGGGGTAATAATCGCACGTATATCTGTTGATTCAGCGGTAAACCCAATTGGAGTAAGACCGGCTCCTGATCTAACGTCTAATTCTTGGAAATAGTTGTCTTCTGACTGAAGATTTTTTAGGGAACTGTGTAACAAGTCCGGTTGAGAGAAGGTCTTGTAAGCAAAAATAGTTTTGACCTGATTGTATAAAACATCGTTAATGATATCTACAGGTGTATAATAGTTCCTGCAAAGATCCTTGGTCATATGGTTAGTATACCTGGTCATATATTCAATTGTTGCTCTCGAGGATGATTTTTGCTCTGCTCACATTATATACAATATGGTTGAATTTACATGAAGTTCAAAAGTATGTGATTCTTGAAGATGATTCAGTAACTTCACGTGATATAAAAAGAATAAAATCACGTGTGAATGATTTTGAGAATGTAGTAGTATATTCTACCATCAAATCAAAAACAACAATGTTTGATATACTAAAAAAAGTTAGATGGCATCATTGAATGATGTTGTTATGCAGTAAGCCATTCGGACTCATATGTGACATGTAGAAATCAACAAACGGAATTAGATGTGTTTAATAGTGTATCAAAATGTCGGTGCTTAATAAGCGTTCAATTCTGAGTGAAAAAAAAGTATAAAGAGAGTGAATTGAAAGACTCATTTTGATCACCGACTAATTCCTGCCAACCTAGCAAAGGACTAAGGAATTAAGGATGTTTACAGGTATTGTTGAATTAATGGGCACCATTGCCGCGTATACTGAAATGGATAACACTACTTCTGGTGGCAACGGTGTTTCACTTACCATCACAGATGCTGGTCCAATTCTAACTGATTGTCACATTGGTGATTCAATTGCTATCAATGGCATTTGTTTGACTGTTACTGAATTTGACAAAGACACATTCAAAGTTGGTATTGCTCCTGAAACTATTAATCGTACAAATGTTGCTAGTTGGAAGAAAGGCACCAAAGTTAATTTAGAACGTGCAGTTTCTCAGGATGTCAGGTTTGGCGGTCATTATGTTCAAGGTCATGTTGATACCGTCTGTAATATCGTCAGTAAAAAAGCTGAAGGTAATTCTATTGTGTTTGGTTTCAGATTGAGGAATAAAGAATTTGCTAAATATATTGTCGAGAAGGGATTTATCTGTTTAGATGGTACATCTTTAACGGTTACACGAGTTGATGAAGATGAAACCTTTTACATTGCTATGATTGCACATACTCAAGAATGTGTTGTTATGCCTTTGAAAGATCTTGGTGACGAAGTCAATGTTGAAGTTGATTTGACCGGTAAAGTCATTGAAAAGCAAATCGTATGGGCTTTGAATGGTCAAATTGAAGACAGTAACAGTATCTTAAACAGGACTTTGGAAAAGCTAATTGATGAAAGGGTGAAGAAATATTTGGGTGAGAAATAGATTCAGCTTTATATAAATCTCTTGTCATGTAATATAATACAATGAGAACATTTTGGCATATTAAATAACGTATCTACTTGAAGAAAACATATACTGTTCATCAAACAGAAAGTTATTTGAATTCTCAAAAGTGGTTTATATATTTGAGAAGTTATTTCTCTGTCTGAGTTTATATACAAAAGTTGCCGCCAAAAATACCTTTCTTTCCTCTTTTGGAAATTTGCCGCCAAGAATTATCCTAATAGAAAACAACAACTAGTAAAAAATGAAAATACAACCAAGAATATGGTTACATTCTTTTGCATAACTACAGTCGAATTGGTAAGTTAGAAATGACTAACTCACGTACTGAGATACAATACTTTCTGGACTGTCATATCAAGTCAATATCACACGGATGCCATACCTTTCCAGTTCTTTGGTTCATATATCACAATCAAGACAGGTTTGATACTCAACTCAATCCATCATTATTCTCTTAAAAAATTCCATAGTAGTCTTTTTATCTTCCAAGTTCTTCTACCTCCAAATTCTTCTTCAGATTTCTTAATGAGAGAGATAAAAAAAAAGACGGCAGGTGACTAGGCTGAAGATTTTTCGACACTGTAAAAAAATATAAAAAGTATATCAGTCCATCACTGTTTTAAACAATATTAATTTCATAATACAAGCAAATATATCGCCATGTATAACAATAATGAGAACCATATAGGTTGCACAAACGACATGGGGTTTGCTTGGGGTTATACTTTGTCGCCAAAGCAACAGTCAAGTCAAGGAGATGAGTTAGAAAAGAAACTGCCCTCATTTTTAACACAGCAATCTCAATCTGAACCTATTGCCACCCACCAACTGCAGCAGCAACAGCAACCACAACAGTCCGTTGTAAAAAGAAGATATGAACAAGATTACACTACGTCACAGCCAATAGCTTCTACTGCTTCTATTCGCAAGTATACTTTACCAAAGAAGAAACATAACACAACAGCCATTCAAGGTCAATCACTGCCTATTCAAAGATCTTTAGAATTAATGGACCATGATCAACTCACAGACTTAATAATGGATCTTTCAGCACATCACCCACAACTATCGAACTTAATACAATCTAAACTTACACCATTAACATTTAGCAATCAATATCGCATTGACGTTCTACGAAACAAGTTAACTCTTATAAAAGACGTCATCCCATACAATAAAAAATATGAGACAACTAATACATTGGATGATTATGCTTTTGTTCGTGTCAAACAACCGTTACTGGAATTTTTGAATTGTCTGGTGGATTATGTACTGGATACAATTCCACCACGTACCGAGAACACACAGGATGCATTAAGTTTTCTTGATGTGGCTACTTCAATGGTTGCCGGATTACCACGATTTGACTTGCCAAGTAATAATTACTATTGTGACAAATGTATTGAGCAACTGGGATTTGTATGGTGTACATTAATAGAAAATGTGGTTAGGGAAGGAGACACAGCTGGTACTTTGAGTAGTTGGCTATCAAAGCTTAGAGGTTATAACGAAGCTACTGAAGGATTATTAAGAAGACCAGTAGAATTATTCAAGGGAATTGAAGATCGTGAAACAAGACTTGAAACAACTAGAAACCATGCAAGCGTTTGGAACATCTTTTAAATTCGTTCAATTCATATAATATAGTATCAATCACTTATCCATAGCATGTTTCTTTTTTTTACATGTAACAATAAATATCATTCTATATCTTTACTATCTCAATCCAAACACAAGTGTTGTGAAACGGTATTTTTAATATACATACTCCAAGTTACAGGACTTTTTTCATCAAAATACTCCTTGGTATCATGGTTTCAGGACTAGTGATTCCCAATACTATTCCCTGGATGAAATAACTAATTTTCAAATACTAGTACTATTCACAGCTTATCTTTGAATAAGATTCAAGTTTACGAGGTTTCTTTTTCTTCATGACGGGTCAACCTGCCAATGGAAACAAAGGTATATTATCCATACTTTGATGCTCAAAGCTTGGTCGATACCTTTGTTCTCGCTGTTACAAGCTGGTTATATAAAAACCTTCATATTTTGGTTAGTCCCAAAGAAATATACTCGATTGAAACGTGTTATAGGAACTCTTTTATCGGCTCCTTCTAACTTTTGTTTAAGAAGAATTTAAGATATTTGCTCGTCTTTACTTGTATCTGCTCTTCCCTCTTTTTTCGGTTATATAACAAACAGTGAAATATACTAATCAATTTTAAGAAACAAGCAACACGACTAAAAATGGTAGACAAAGTACAACCTATCCAATATAATAAAGAAAATGTCAAAGCATTGACAAAAGAGGTATGTCTACGTAGCACCTGCTGATTTTTCATTCGTTTACTAACTTTCACAGATCGCGATTGCTTCATGTATAGGTGCCGTCCAAGGTGCGATGATTAGTGTAACAACTGCATTAATCCTCAGGAGGGTCTCTACAATTTACAGAAATGTGAGAATGCCAGTTCGTGTCTTTTACCATGCTTCCTGGATATCTATGGCTTCTGTTTGGAGAGCTGATAAACAACTACTTGTGTTTCAACAAGAATATTATACCAAGGAACTGAAGAGGCGTAGTACACTATTGGATGAAGCAGCAGACAGAGGTCTTTTCTTAGAAGAAGAGTTGGTATCTGATAGTGTCACTCACTCAAAGGCCGAGTAGAACACGTCTCCGATTGACGTATTGCCCAATGTAAATAAAATTAATCAATGATGATTTTATAATCATCTCCATTATCACATATTCCCATAACTAACTACTACATATATGAATAAAGCATGTTTTTTACCAAAGAAGGATCTTGATTAATTTGAGTATCAAGACAATACCAAATTTAATTTCTCTCAGTATACTGACAATGAACCAGATGGACCATAGAATTGCAACGATGAGAACTTCTAGTAGACGATAAACAATTTTCGTAAACTTATGTGGATGCATGGTTCTTGTTCCAAACCTGTCTGTATTTTCTTGAAATAACTTTAGTTTTAATGCCAAGGTAGTATTGATATCACTAAGAATTCTATCACTACTTGAAATTAAGGTTTCCACCCTTACAGAGTAATCATTTAGCAGTCTTGAAGTCCAATTATTACTAATTTTTAAAACTTTATCCAACTCGCTATTGTAAGTGTCGATTATTTCAGCGGTTTCTTTCAAAGTCTCGTCTGTATTTTGATCGATCTTTATTTTATTCCTTTGGCAAATTGCCCTCCTTTTGACAATGTCATGAGTATGTCTTCGATGTTCCATAACAGATATAGTACTCATAATATATCTTGTATCATGCCAATATTTCTGCAATTGTATGTCTATTGGCAATTCATGATATTCATTACTATCATCACCTTTCTCTTCTTCAGCATCATCCTCTTCATCATTGTCAACCTCCTGCTCGTCTTTCTCTATCGTATCTCCTTTCCTTTTGCTATCATTGTAATTCTTTTCTAGTAAATATTCTCCCTCTTCCTCCTCTTCTTTAGATCCTTCTTCTTCTTCCTCATGAGTTTTCCTTTTCTCTCTATCTTTGATATTCTTTGAAAACTCTGAAAACTCTGAAATGGTTGCACCCTCTCTCGATTGCTTTTCGCCATGAGTTTTCAGCTTCTTGATTGGTATATTACTTAAAATAGTAGTGCCTTGATTATTTAAGGCTTCAACAGGTGTTTTGTAAATAGTCTCGGCAAGGTTTTGTCCTGTCGACACAATTTTTTGAGCTTTGATAGCACTATCGCTCAAATTTAATGGAACCGGAAGAACTTCACCACTCTCTGTAGTATTATCCTGTTTCTCTAATTTGGGTGATCGGGACCACCTATTTACTTTTTTGGTTTTACTTATCATCTTTCCCAATTTGTTTAATTTGGATTTATCCTGTAAATTCTTCCTTTCAATAGAATTCAAGTCTGAAGCACTACTTCCACTATTGATACTTCTATTGCTACCGGAATAATTGTTATCCTTTTTTGACCCATGTATGTCTAGGTGTATACTACTGTTAACACTTGATCCAGTTTCATTACTATCATAGGAATTCTTCTTACCGCCTGTGTTAGTAACGGAGATATCAGGCAAAGTTTGACCGCTCTTAGATCTCTCATGGTGACGACCATGAATATGCAAATGATGTTTTTTCTTAGTAGTATAATCTTCATAGTTCTCAGAATTATATGATAATCCATGAGGACCAAACCAACGGTGCCCATTTGGATCAATCAATTCCATCCAATGAGAAGTTCTCCAAGTCAAATCACTGTATTTTTCATTAACATCAACAAACCATTTGTATTTCTTCCTATCTGGAATCTTGGAAAACTGTAAGATTGCAATTACTGGTGCTTTGTAAAAAGAAAACCTGTTGGATGGTAATTCATCATGGTATTTCTTTCTCAATTTTCTGTTTCTTATAACTTGTAATGGGTTGTAAACACCCTCTATACCTTCGTAGTATATAGCATTTGATTTTTTGGTATTCTGATTTTCTTCATGACTGTCTTCGATAGAACTAGAGCTGTTGTTCGCACTACTATCCAATGTAATGCACCTCTCTAAAATGCTATAATAGTAATCTAAATACACTCGTACTCGTTCTGCTCGCAGTCTTGTAGATTTAGTTATTATTGGCACCTTCTGCTGTTCCCCCATCGGGATAATCTCATTGACAGTCTTGATGACTTCGTCAGAGATACCAAGATCACTTTTACCGTTGCTCAAAGCATTTAATTCATCACGTAGCTTTAATCCCTTATTGGCTATATCTCTGGTGCCAACTTTAATGCCAGATGTAGAGGTCTCTCCATCATTGGCAACCGGTAGAGCCCGGCTGTAATTTAAATCATCCATAAGACCAGATTTTAGATCCACCATCAACTTAGTTGCCATTTTTATTCTGGTTGTATTTGTACTATCAGCACCAATGGCCTCGTCTAAGCTGGGTTTGGAAATATCCTTCACATTAGGCTTAGGGGCAATAATTTTAGGTATAGTGGTATCTTGAGTCTTTTTGGGTTTATACGCAGTGGATTTATCATCTTCTTTTTTAATCTTGGCCATTCGCCCTATTGATAAATGTGTTTATGCAAATGGCTACTGAGTCTTTGAGCTTATAGACCGGTATACAATATATCAGGTCCTCTATAAACTCTTCTACCAAGCTGTGGCTTAATATTCCTTCAACATGAAAAATCATGCTTCAGGAAAAATGAAAAATAAAGTGATCGACATAAAGGCTTGCAAATATATACTTGAAAAGTACTAAAATCAACAGTGTCAAGGTAGAAGGTTCACGTTTAAAATATAACATATTAGAAGCAGTATATGCCACAGTACTTTGCGATAATTGGCCATAAGGACAATCCTGTTTATGAAGCTGAATTCTCTTTTCAACAAGGGCATCAGAACAACCAAGGTTTCCCTCAAGATCTGAAAGAGTTGAATCCATTCATTTTGCATGCATCCCTTGATATAGTGGAAGATTTACAATGGCAGTTATCTCCGTCGAATAGTCAATATAATGGTGATGTATCCAGCGGTAGTAGTGGCAGTGGAAGCAATTTCAACCTCACAAATAGTAATTTTACTTCCGGTGGTTTTCTTCGATCGAAGAACGTCAACAATATGGATAATTGTTATCTAGGTAAAGTGGACCACTTTTATGGATTGGCAATTACCGCATATATATCTTATAGTGGTATGAAATTTATAATGATACAAGGGAATAGTGCTACCAAAAATACATCTGCAAACACAGGTGTTGTAATTGATGATAATGCATGTAGATCTTTTTACCAAGAAGTTCATGAACTATACATCAAGACTCTTATGAATCCTTTCTATACAATGGATCAACCAATATCAAATCCAGTGTTCGACTCGAAGGTACGAGCTTTAGCACGGAAGTACTTAAATAAATAGACTGTATAAAATAAAGCTGAATAAGTTCAGTAGTAGTACAATTTTCTTCGTAAATACTTTAAATGCAAGTTAAATACTCGTTTCTCCACCAACTATCTCTTCAATGCAATGAGCTAGTAGATTTTCTAGTTCCTCATGATTAATGTCCCCATTACTCTCATTATTTTGCTGTTGTGGTATCTGATTTAATAACCATTTTTCTCTAATGCTTCTAGTTAAAACTAACAGGTCCTGTACGCCTTTAATAAGTTGTCTCGTCTGATTATTTATCATCATAACACCGGAAGTCGCAACTGAGATATCAGTTTCTTCTGTGTATGAGTCTATTCTATCATTCTTCATATTCTTATCATCTTCTGTATTCTCAGAGTTCTCCAGTGAAGATAGTCGGATTAATTGAGCTAATTTGACAGCTAAAAGCTCTGTAGTTTGATCTAATTTTTCATACAGGGCCTGATTGCTCATTATTGGATTTCTAGTCGTGTTCAATGGAAGGAATTGCTGGTTATATGCACCTTTTATCGAAGTCCTTCGCTGGAACTACAATTCTTTTTTTTCAATTGATCTGTGAGTAAATGTGTAGAAGAGGTAATAAGAAGAGAATAGGGAGAATATATTGGACTATCACTTAGCTAACTGGTATTATCAACTTGCTTAAGAGACTGTAGTGTTAGTTTTAGGAAAAGGAAGAACTGGGATATAGCAGGTTTGAGAACAGGTGTAAAAAAGATGCGCAAGCCCGGAATCGAACCGGGGGCCCAACGATGGCAACGTTGGATTTTACCACTAAACCACTTGCGCTGAGATCTTGAAAATTTTAATTTTAAAATTTATGATAGCAGCTGAGCGCTGTGACTTTTTTAGAAATTTCATGAACTTGAGACAAGCTTCTGATATCTTTGATCGAGAGCTTCTATAACCCAATATTCCCCAAGTGGCACTGAACCAAAGTGTTTGGTTTATGACATACAGAATAAACGGTATATACAAATTGATAATCAAAATAAAGTACCATTTGAAGTGGTTTCACATTTCTGTGAACAGCTTGTTTATGGCCATTTTTAGACAGAAATGGAATTGCGATGTAATTAACCTCATAAAAGTTTTTATCTGTGAGTGATAGTTAGACTAGGACAATAATATGTTGAACATAAAAGTGTTTTACACGGTACTAACAACTTCATAGGTGACCAAAGCAGCATTGTTGCTATTTCTTTATTCACATCAGTACTTGCGGAGTCATTACATCTTCTTAACATAATTCTTATGTTAAGAAGATGGTAAATATCTTTTGTATTTGTTACAGTCAGGATGGCGCACGAATTGTTAAACCAAAATAAAGATCAATGGCAACATGAATGAGAATATTTTCTTCAATAGGAGCTATTTTCTTTGTTGCAGAACTTCGATGACGTTTGGAAGTATTTGCAATAGTAACTGAGAATAAAAAATAATATCACTTGTAATGTGGCTACTTTACCATAGTAGCTTGAATCATTAAGTAGTTGGAGGAACAATCTCGTTCTACTTGTTTTTCATATCAACTACATTTAAATGTCATAATCAGACTCTTTATGTGAACTTTGTTTAACGTACTATGTCGCCTTCATGAGTTTAACAGTTGGTGTCATCCACTTTTCATGGCATTTTCTGTTCCCTCTATTTGATTTATACTTATGGACTACGAGAGTTCATTTAGTCTGGGTGGTGTTCCTGTTTGGGTTCTTTCAACTTTTCTGTTGATGTTGTACCTCATCGCGATATCGAAGCCCACTTCCGAAAGGAACGATTCGGCAAGAATCAAAAAACGGTAAATCCACTTCGACTGTAAAGAAATATCATGAAAAATATCATATTTGTATGTTTGGAAGTAAGCTAAAGTATACTTTCCTCCATCGAACTGTTGGATGTTAGAAGGAAGATGCCTACATCTACAGAGAGTAATGAAGTATCACCAACTAAGCAAACAGAACATTCGATTACATCTAGTTCAAGTCAACATGCTAGCAAATCATCTACCAGTACAAGTATGCCTTTAGCAAAAGTTTTTCCTACTGGGCCAAGTAAGTCTCCCGTGAAAGATACCATGTTATCTAATTTCAATGCCATTAGTAATAAGGACATGATTTACGCGCACATGTTTGAAAATAGTGATTTCAACAATCCCAACATATCAAAAAGTATACCAACTCAATTGAATAGAAATAAAAGAGCTCGCATTCAAGTTAAGGCTCCAGACAAATTTTCAGGATATAGAGATATTAATGAAGTTAAGGCATTCTTGAGTAAGATAAATATAAGGTTTATTACATCTCGAATATCTGATGATTATGATAAAATCAAATTTGTCGGGAACAATCTAGAAGTTCCAGCATTAAATTGGTTTTGTAACTGGTTAGAATTGAATCCACTAGTAACCGATTATACTAAATTCGTTGAGTCATTTCGCTCCTTTTTTGTTAATCCAGAACTTGTATCTGTACTGAAGAAGATTAGTGAAGTTAGTGAATCTGATGCAGGTATCAAAGCGTTCAATGATAATTTCAAAAAATACGTGGAACAATTACCTGAAGGGTATCAAGACCCAAAGTTGATAAGAACTATGTATACAAGTGGCTTATTTGAGACTACACATCTTTTACTCTTTCGGAAAGACCCAAAGACGCTCGAGGAAGTCTATGAGTTTACGGAGTCTGTCGGTATCAAGACTGATGAATTGTACATTTTAAATGGTCGTGCCTTTCATCAAATATGTAAAGACAAGTGGCTTTGCTATAAATGTGGTAAAGGGGGTCATTTGGCCAAGTCATGTCCCGAAAAAGTTGGTAATCAAAAGAGCCTCATTGAGGGCAACAAATTTTCAGGTGATTTTAGTGATCATACTACATCGTTATATTAACCTATGAGTGAGATTCTGAGTGCTTCAGGTGAAACCCGAGAGATATGGTGTTATGTATGTAATATTCATGATCGTTTTGCTAAAGAATAGCAGGATAGAAAGTCTGGGGAAATAAATAAAGAGACACTATGCATTATAGAAAGACATGCTGCATTGCAAATATTCAACTAGAGAATATAATATGACTATCTCATAGGTAACTTCAATTCAACAGAAATGTGTCTAATCAGAGCTTCAATGAGCACTTGACAATTCAACCAGAAGAGACTGCGGACTATGCATCAATAGACTTGCCAACAGTCATTGGTAGATCCGCATATACACGAAATGGTATAGTTGGTGGTAAATATCCAGTAAACGAATAAATCCATGGTAAGGGGAAAAAAGTAGAAAATAATGGAGATCATCGTGACAAAGGAACAAAGATTGCTTGAATTTACTTCAAATCGAGTAGGTTACTTAGTCCGTTATCTGACACTTCTACTGGTTAGTATATCTTTGAATTCTCTTCATTCCTACCACCAAAAAATGGACCATAGTATGCTTCAAACACGATATATAGTTCGGCTTCGCAATGCTTCCAAACAGCATTCTCTCACTATGCTAGCTAAGGAAATCTGAGAGTTTATGAATACTCTTGGAAAGAAAATCAGGCAGAAGTTCTTAATGGAAAGGTGATGATCCCGTACAATAATAAGCCACATAGAAAAACCCTCGATCTTGGAGAAATGTTTCATCAATTAGACAATGAACATTTCTAGATTGTAGAAAATAATAAAGCAGTGTATCGCTAGCAGGTATTCGTTTTCTAATTCAATTCAAGAAATGTCACATATTACTTTACAGCATGTGTGTTGAATTAAAATATAGGCTTTGAAATAATTTTAATCAGTAAAAATATAGTGTAAAACAAATTACTTTTGTAATATTTTTGACCTTTTTTCTTTAATAAACTGTCTCATAAATTTGAATTTAATCAAATCAATTTAAAAGTTGAATAAAATTGTAAATAAATGTAATTAAAAGACATATACTATGTTTGAAAATATTTCCATTTTCTCTCATAATAAATCACCTACCTTTTGACCAATTGAAAGGTCAAGAAAAAGGTGTACTCTATCTTTATCCTCAAAAATCCTTGTGAATGGAGACATCTATATATTGCAAAGTTAGAGTATATTATTTTAATATGAATAATCCAAGTGACGAGTGACTGATGCAGTCGTGATTATAAAACCGAGCCGATTCTACTTGTAGTTTTGACAGTTACTATTTTTGTCTTGACCACTACCTTCTCTTTTTTTGACAGACATTTTGACATTGCATATCAAGCCAACGATAATAGCTTGCTATCTTTGGGTGATAATTTACTTGCTCAGTCATTACTTTTCTAGCAACAGTTACCTTTATTCTTTTTGCTAACCTAAATGCCTTTATCAGTAACCACTTCCTCATCTTTTTTAACTCTGCTGTCGTCCTTCAGTTATTATTGAGCAAAATATTCATGTTAGATATTAGAGACTTTACGATAGTAATCTCATTAGATTTAGTTAAATTCGCTAGAGCTGGAGACTCTAAGAGTAAAGAGAAATATTCGCTACTTTATTCCTGAGAAGGAAAATTGCTTAATTCCAACTGTAAAGCTTCTAGTAACGTTTTTGGTCATAATGACATTGTCTTCATATGAGCAAAAGGTTTCATATTAAGCATACGGTGATTCACAATCTGGATACTAGTTGAAAGTTAACAAGCTCATTACAACCAAGATTGAACCAGAATTCTTATATAGTCTGACAGCTATCACATCATGCCTTCACTGTAGAATTCGACGACCCTGTATCGGAAGTCTGATTTTTGATTTTTACCCATACAAAATTTTTTCAAATTAGTTTAAAAGTTCAGATTTAAAGAATATTTGATTAAGCTTAGAAGGAATAAATATACTTAGAATATATTGTACACTAGAACAAAAAGTTAATGAATGGAAATGATCAAACGATTTTCGAAATAATTGGCTCTAATGATCCTGCTATCCTGAGCTTCATAAAGGATATTAAGGCGAAGTCATCGAACATGAAGGAGTTTGAAAAAACCATTACAGAGTTAGAAGTTGGCCTCCAACATGATGCAATACTTAGGATATTTATGTTATTATCTCTTGAGGAGAAAAATGTGACAGTACAGAACAATTTTGATGTTTTGAAATTCTTACAAGATCAGCTGAGTTTACCTACTGAAGCTGATGCGCATCTCATCAAGGATTTCATATACAGTATATTGACAGAAACAAACACATGGGAGGGATTCAAAGAAAAGATGGATAAAGTTGAAAGTGGTCTTGATGACGTAGCACTAAACAAGATTTACAAACACACACAAGAGAAGGGTTTACTAAGGCAAAACGTGCTGCTTGACAGTAAATCCCATATACTGACAAAGGAAAAGGTGGGAGAAAATGGGTTAAGCTTGCCTAATTCGAATATAAAATGGGAATCTTTGAGTGATGTAAGTGATCTGCTGACAGACAAACAGGTTAAGGCTGAAGCAATTGATCCACAACCGTTGCTACATAAAGTTTACAAAGGCAGGATCAAGAGAGTGATGACTTTTGGTTGTTTCGTAGATATTTTGGGAACACAAGCAAGAAACTGTGATGGTCTTGTTCACATATCTGAAATTTCAAGGAAAAGAATAACTGACCCATATGATGTCGTGTTAGAGAACCAAATAGTGTTTGTTAAAGTTATAAAAATACAATCAAATGGCAAAATATCGCTGAGTATGAAACGTGTTGATCAAAAGACAGGAAAAGATCAAGATATTCAAACTGATTTTGACAAATTTGATGAGAATAGAGGAAGAACTAGAGATAATTTGACATCTGGTATGTCAAGAATCCGTAAAAGAAAACTGACATCCCCAGAAAGATGGGAAATTCAGCAACTTATTGCAAGTGGTGCTGCTTCAATCGAAGATTATCCCGAGCTAAATACAGAGCTGTCAAATAAGGAAGAAATGAGTGAAACTAGAAATGACAATAGTAGTAATCAAGATAATGGAGAAAGAAATGAGGATGTTGAAGTCGAACTGAATACTGAGGCTAAACCAGAGTTTTTGAGGACTCAACTTGATGAAACATTAAAGAAGGCAGAGCAGACAAAGATAAATAAAGTTCCTAAAGGTTCATTAAACAGAGTTGCAATGAATGGGTCCAATACTATGAAAGAACACAGAGAAGCCAAACTGAATAAACGAAAGGAAATTGAGCAGGAGATAAGAAAGAGAAAGATTATTGACGATCCCACTGTTGCTCCTTCAAAGACAAATGAAGAGATTGAGATGCTAAAGAAACAATTAGTAGTTACTGCATGGGAAAGAAACAGAATGAAAGAAAATATAAGTTTTGGTAAGAGAACATCATTGCCAATTAGTAAACAGAGAAAAATGCTACCTGTTTTTCAGATGAGACAACAACTGGTAGATGCCATAAAAGATAATCAATTTTTGGTTATCGTTGGTGAAACAGGTTCCGGTAAAACTACTCAAATTACCCAGTATTTGAATGAGGAGGGGCTTAGTAAGAATGGCATGATCGGCTGTACTCAACCTCGTAGAGTTGCTGCAATCTCTGTTGCAAAGAGAGTTGCTGAAGAAGTTGGTTGTGAATTAGGTTCTGAGGTAGGCTATACCATTAGATTTGATGATAGAACCTCAAATAGTACAAAGATCAAATATATGACTGATGGTATGCTACAAGTTGAAGCGTTGAAAGATCCACTCATGTCTAAATACTCAGTTATTATGCTTGATGAAGCACATGAACGTACTGTAGCTACAGATATTTTGTTTGCCCTACTAAAAAATGCTGCAAAGCAGAGACCAGATTTAAAGATCATTGTTACCTCAGCAACTTTGGATTCTGAAAAGTTCTCCCAATATTTTGGAGGATGTCCAGTTATTAATATTCCAGGCAAAACTTTCCCTGTTGAGGTATTTTACTCTCAAACTCCACAAATGGATTACATCGAGGCTGCATTAGAGTGTGTGATGGATATTCACATCAACAACGACCCAGGGGATATACTAGTATTTTTGACTGGTCAAGAAGAGATTGATTCCTGTTGTGAAATCCTCTATGAGAAAGTCAAGACACTAGGCGATGCAATAGGCGAATTACTAATTTTGCCCATTTATTCTGCTCTTCCTAGCGAAGTACAATCGAAAATTTTTGAACCTACACCGAAAGGTAGTCGTAAAGTTGTTTTTGCTACCAACATTGCAGAGACGTCAATCACAATTGATGGGATATATTATGTTGTTGATCCAGGGTTTTCAAAAGTGAGCACGTATAATCCGAGGGCTGGTATGGAACAACTAGCCATTACACCCATATCGCAAGCTCAAGCAAATCAAAGGAAGGGTAGAGCCGGTAGAACTGGACCTGGTAAGTGTTACAGACTATACACAGAATCTGCCTTTTACAATGAAATGTTGCCAAATACTATCCCCGAAATTCAAAGACAGAATTTATCACATACTATTCTTATGTTGAAAGCTATGGGCATCAACGATCTTTTGAATTTTGACTTTATGGATCCACCACCTAGAAATTTAATGATTGCTGCCTTAACAGAGCTTTATAATTTAGAGAGTTTGGATACACATGGTTACTTAACCAAACTGGGTCAGAGAATGTCTCAATTTCCAATGGATCCGACTTTGTCAAGGACACTAATTTCTTCTGTAACTAATGATTGCTCTGATGAGATAACTACTATTATTGCCATGTTATCTGTTCAAAATGTCTTTTACAGACCCAAGGAGAAACAACAAGAGGCTGATAACAAGAAGGCTAGATTCCATCATCCCTACGGTGATCATCTGACATTACTCAACGTATACACCCGTTGGGAACAATCCAGATTCTCTGATAAATTCTGTACAACCAATTTTTTGCATGCAAGACATCTCAAACGTGCTCGTGATGTGAAGAATCAAATTTGTACCATTTTAAGAAAAATGAATCTCTCAATTATTGACTGTCATGGAGATCCTGATCAGATCAGAAAGAGTTTGGTTAGTGGGTTCTTTATGAATGCTGCCAAGAGAGACTCACAAGTTGGGTACAAGACAATAGTTGGCAATAATATTGTTGGCGTTCATCCATCGAGTTCTCTTTACGGTAAGGAATATGAATACGTCTTATACCATTCCCTGGTACTGACAACGAGGGAGTACATGTCCCAAGTGACATGTATCGATGCGGACTGGCTTCTCCAATACGCTCCACATTTCTATAAGGTAATAGATGCCGATAGTAATTCTCGTAAAAGGGCCAAGATCGCTCCTTTGCATAACAGATTCTCAAAAGATCAAAACTCCTGGAGACTAAGCTCGATCAGACAAAACAGGGAGAAAGCCCTTGGTATAAAAAGATAAGCTCATGAGTTTAGACAAAGTATATGAAGTAAATAGTTTGAATATTAATTGATTGACACAACTAAGAACTAACGATTTGTTGCCTCGAGCTCCGTCTCTTACGAATGAACGAAGAAACAGTAAGACCGCTAGTATATGTTTCTGCTGTTTGTACGGGACATTGACAGCAATTCACAGGCACCGCTGATAGAATTTGAAAAATTCGTAAGAACCTTCAATGAAAAAAGTTTATTGTATGAAGGGGATAGATTTAGTTAACAAGATATAAAAGAAGAAGAAGGTCAATTGAGAGTGCTTGTTGCCTTTTTTGCAAGAAGAGGATCACTTGATTAGGTATATATGTTTGGTCCACTAGTTAAATTACCAGCAAATGCTAAAGTTGGTGTAATCGGTGGTGGTATCTCTGGATTAAGTTTCAGTTATTTCCTTGCTAAGATAAGACCAGATATAAATGTGACATTATTCAACCCTGGTAAAGTTGGTGGTTGGATTAACTCATGGGACACAAAAGATCAAAATAAAAATCCTGTAATGATTGAAAGGGGTCCCAGGACGCTACGGGGTGTATCTGATGGCACGGTTATGATTATGGACAGTTTGATTGATTTTGGTAAAGGGGATAAGATAAGAAGTATAGCTAAGAATTCAGATGCAAATAGGAAGTTTTTAGTGGATCCCAATGATAAACTTGTACAAGTACCTAATTCAATCATATCTTTTATAAAATTTGCAATGAATCCATTGAGTAAAGGTGTTTTTACAGGAATAATGGGGGAGTATTTTAGGAAACCACTCAACTCCTCCATTGAGGATGAAAGTGTTGCATCATTGATTGGAAGGAGATATGGTAATGAGTTTGTCAGTCAAAATTTGATGAGTGCCATTTATCGTGGTATATATGCAGATGATGTGAGAACATTAAGTGCTAAGAGAATTCTTGGTAAATTATACCATCAAGAAAAAGAGTTTGGCTCAATGACCAAAGCTAATTTTATAAACTGGAGACAAAATTATTTTGGATTCAAGGGCACCAAAGAAAATAAATTGAGTGCTTGTCTAGTTAAATATCAAACTGCTATGAACAAGGATTATAATGAATTGGTTGAACTTTCTAAAGAATTGAAAAAATATCCAATGTTAGGTTTTCAAGGAGGTTTAAGTGTGTTTCCAAATGGATTTTATGAAGCTTTGAAAAAACTATCTAATGTGACTATTGTTGATGGAGCAGTCACTTCCTTGTATAAAGATAAAAAAAATGGCAAAAAGATAACTGTCGAATACAAAACTGGAAAGAAGGACCTTGAATTTGATCATGTTAGAGTCACTTTAACCCCAAATAAATTAGCTAAACTTATAAGAGGGAACACCAAGCTGGTTGAGGATTTACAAAAATTTAAAAATAACAGTGTTGCTCTAGTTAACTTTTATCTACCAAATAAAGATGTTATACCAAAAAAGTATCAAGGGTTTGGTTATTTGATTCCAGAGAGTAATAAAAATCCTGAAAAGGTATTAGGAGTGATCTTTGATTCGGTGATTGAAAAAAATTTCAAACCTCTGCTCAAAGGTGTTACTTGTCAGACCTTGAATCCAAATTATACAAAGATGACAGCAATGATTGGCGGTCATATGTTTAATGATGCTAATGATACTACAATTATACCAACTGAATCCAAAATAATTGAGAATGTGAAAAATGCAATCAAGAAGCACTTGGGTGTCAAGGATAAGGATCTCAATGCTGGTCTTTGGATATATACGCTTGCTAATGATTGTATTCCTCGTTATTCCATTGGTTATGACAAGTTTGAAAACTATATAGAAAAAGATATACTCAAGGAATACGATAGTAAAGTATCATTAGGTGGAATGGGATTTGCCAAGAGTCCAGGAATTCCTGATGTTGTTAGCGATTCCTTTCAAGATGTTATGAAATTACAATAATACTACTGTTCATATGTATTTTAAACCTGTTATTCATACATAAATATTCATATATAAGTTTGTTTATATAATGAAAATGAATATTTCCGAAGTAAAGCCGAAGACTTTTGATACTTCTCCAACTTTCCCCGCAAAACATCATTGATGAAGTGGAGTGGTTTATACTGACTGGAGATGTATATAAGGATCCAAAATATTGAAACACGAAGATTGTTTCCCTCTTTGATGTGGAAAAACGGTAAGAAAATAGAAACAGTAATTTTTATATTATGCATCCTGTCTACTCAATTTCTGATCTTATAGAGACTGACTCTAGATACATTGAGTTGAAGAGTAAACTCAGTGGTTATGTGAGAGGTTCAGATGAGTATTTAGATGAATTGTTTCTTGAATTGCCTATAAATAGTCATCCTTCATACAAGACATATTTGAAGAAACAAGCTGCGCCTGTTATTAGCGAGAATGAGTCTGAAAATACAAGCCCAGTTTATAGAAGTTCTATATCACCAGACCGTCTAATCACTTGTGTGGATCAAAAATTACAAACAGCTTTTGATCATTTTAAATTCACTACTAGACGGAATCCCAATAATGATTGTATTGGCCAGAGACCATACAATAAGGAAACCGGGATTTGGGAAGAGTATTATAAGTTTCAAACATATGCAGAAGTTGCAAAGAGAGCTGAAGAATTTGGATCTGGAATAATGTCCTTAGTTAACGTTAAAAGAAATAAACCATTACATTCAAATGACTTTATTGTGGCTATTTTATCTCATAACTCTCCTGAATGGATTATATCAGATTTGGCCTGTCAACATTTTGCACTTACAAATACTGCTTTATATGAAACTTTAGGCCCAAAGACTTCTGAATATATCATGAATTTAACAGAATCTCCTGTCTTGATCTTTGCAAAAAACAATCTCTACAAAATATTGAACATTCTATCCGAATTGAAATATATCAACACTTTGATATGTATGGATGAATTGAGCAATGAGGAAATTAATATTATTAATAACTCATTATTGACAATATCTACTAATTCAATAGGAGAAAAAATCTCAGTATTTTCAATGAAACAAGTCGAAGAAATCGGGAAATTAAGTGCTGTACCAATAATACCACCAAAGGCAAATGATATTTACACAATTTCTTTTACTTCAGGTACTACAGGTTTACCAAAGGGTGTAGAATTGACACATCAACATGTTGCCTCTGCAATTGCATTTGCACTTTCCACTTTTAAAGTTCCAGAACACAAGAAGGGACAACAATTATATGACATGTGTTTTTTACCGCTAACTCACATTTTTCAAAGACAGACTACCAACTATGCTATCTCCAGAGGTGTTGGTTCAGGGTTTATTCATAAACCGGATCCTACAGTCTTAGTAGATGATTTAAAGATATTAAAACCTGATTTTGTTGCATTGGTTCCAAGAATATTAACAAGATTTGAAGCTGGTATTAAAAATGCTTTAGATAACTCTGCCATCCAAAAGAACATTGCTACTAATATTATTGATACTAAAACTTCAAGATTTCAAAGTCATGGTGGGACAGATAAATCAATAATGAATTTCCTTGTTTTCCATCGTGTTTTGATTGACAAGATTAGAGATTCTCTTGGATTAACTAATGCATCTTTTATTGTTACAGGCTCTGCACCTATCTCAAAGGAGACTTTAATGTTTTTAAGAAGTGCTTTGGATATTGGTGTAAGACAAGGATATGGGTTAACAGAATCGTTTGCTGGATGTTGTCTTTCAGAACCACACGAAAAGGATGCTGGTTCTTGTGGGGCAATTGGTGTTACAGCCGAATGTAGATTGAAGGATGTTCCTGCTATGGGTTATTTCGCCAAAAAGGACTTAAAGGGTGAATTGCAATTAAGAGGTCCACAAGTCTTTGAAAGGTACTACAAGAATCCAAAGGAAACTAGCGCTGTTTTTGATGAAAATGGATGGTTCTCAACTGGTGATGTTGGTTACTTAGATGAAAAGGGAAGAATTCATATTATCGACAGAGTTAAGAATTTCTTTAAATTGGCTCACGGGGAGTACATTGCTCCAGAAAAGATCGAAAACACTTACTTATCTAGTTGTCCTTTAGTGACTCAAATTTTTGTATTTGGTGACTCACTCAAGACATATTTAGTTGGTATTGTCGGTATTGACGTCGATGTTGTTCAAAAGGCTCTTGGTAAGAAACATCCAATTGTGAAAACATGGTCAAATTCTACATTTATTGAGAATGTTAACAAAGACAGTAACCTTAGACGCACACTTTTAATCATAATCAACAAATCTATTACTGGTCTTCAGGGCTTTGAGAAATTGCACAATATTTATGTCGGTTTAGACATTTTAAAAGTCGATGACGATACAGTCACCCCAACCTTGAAGATCAAACGTTTAAACGCTACCAAATTCTTCAAACAACAACTCGACGAACTTTACAAAGAGGGCTCAATCATCAAGACAGAGAAACTTTAACCGTCTTCTGTATATAAGAACTGTCTTGCAATTCAAATACTATCATTTATCAACATACTTACAAAATCATGTAACACGAATCAATTAACACCTTTCGTCGAAGTGTAAACAAAACTATTTCTTGCATAAATAAATGAAACACGAAACTGAGACTGAAACAATCATCATCTAAAACTTGAAGGGCAACAAGGGGGCAGAAAATCACAAATCTCTACCAATTTGAATTAAGATTACCTATTCACTAAAATAGTATTTAAGTATGAGTAATAACTTGGGGGAATCCAGAACCGAATTGCTAACATGGTTGAATGATCTGTTGCAGTTAAACTATAAAAAGATAGAGGAATGCGGTACTGGTGCTGCTTACTGCCAGATTATGGACTCGATACACTTGGATGTACCAATGCATAGGGTAAAGTTCAATGCCACGGCAGAGTATGAATTTCAGACCAATTATAAAATTTTACAAAGTTGCTTTGCTAGACATCGAATCGAGAAAACAGTGTATGTGGAGAGACTAGTTAAATGTAGATTTCAAGATAATCTGGAATTTCTTCAATGGATTAAGAAATACTGGGTACAGAATAAAGACAGTAGTCTTTATGATCCAAACGCTAGAAGAAAATATAGACAAGTGAATAGTGCGTCCTCTACGCCATCCTTAGGTGGTTCAACTACCAACGTTACCAAAAGGAAATCAAATTCTGGTGCACAATCTTCTGTGATGGTAGGCCGAGCTTCTTTTGGAGGTATTGCTACCAGAAAAGTTTCTAATGAACAATTATTCGCAATACAAACTGAATTAACTCAAGCTACAAATAAGATTCAAGCTATGGATAAAGAAATGAACAATTATAAGGAGACTACAAATATACTAGAGAGAGAACGTGATTTCTATTTCAGCAAATTAAGGGATATTGAAATATTAGTACAATCTACTCAAGATCTGATAAAAGAAGGTGTTTATGAGGGTGGAACTGGTGAGTTAGATAAATTCTTGAATAAAGTACAGCAAATCCTATATGCAACTGAGGATGCATTTGAAACCAAGGAAGAAAATATTGAACAAACAGCTAACACCAATAACCCAAATATAGAACAGGCAGTTACAATAGCCACGGATAATTACTTAGATGGTACTACAGCGAATGGCAATGTCGGCATGGATAATAGCACTCAGCCCTTTCACAACAATACCACTACAGAAGGCAATAATAATAATATCTTTCCGTCAAGACCTGAGCTTCAAGCTCAAGCTCCCAATTTAATTATCGATGAGGAAACATTTTGAAGAAACTGTAACTAATTCTTACTGCAAAAAAGAACGCAGTGTATACCTGATGCAAGATCACAATGTGAAATATAATACGAATAATTAATTTAGTAACGACGACGACGTACATATTTGTATGTATCTATATCTACAAGGAATATATATATATCACAGAAACTGTAATAATAATAATTCAATTTGAATGGTGTGAAGGTCCCATATATTTTCTAATTTGTGACAGGAGAAGTAGGCTTGTCAGACTTTGTATTTTTCGATTCATCGTTTTTTGGATCCAAATATTTTTCGAAAGATTCATTTCTTTCTGGGAATGGTCTTGGACCTAATAGATTGATCATATCCTCTCTCGTTATAGCTTCCTTTTTCAATAGTAATTTGGCAACTTTATCAACTTTATCCAAATTTTCCGTTAATAGTTTTTTACAGGCTGCATGGGATTCGTCCACAATTTTTTTAACCTCTAAATCAATAGTTCTAGCTGTCTTTTGACTAAATGGTTTATTGATTTGGAATGAAGTATCGTTTTGATCATAAGAAACATAACCCACTTTTTTAGACATACCCAATGATGTGACCATAGCATGTGCCATTTGTGTTACTTTCTTAAAATCGTCATGAGCACCACTGGTGACACTTGGAAAATGTAATTCTTCTGAAACACGACCACCTAATGCCATAATCATTCTATGTTTGAACTGTTCTTCTGAAATTAAATATTGATCTGGTGGTAAATATTGAGCATAACCTAAAGCGCCTTGTCCACGTGGAATGATACTAACCTTTAACAATGGATCAGCATATTTTAAAAACCAACCACATACCGCATGCCCTGCTTCGTGGTATGCGACAGTAGTCTTCTCTTCCATAGATAAAACCTTTGATTTTTTCTCCAAACCAGCGATAACTCTTTCGATAGCTTGTTCAAAATGAGGAAGTTCAATATTTGTATCATTATTTCTTGCTGCGATTAAAGCCGCTTCATTACATGCATTGGCAATATCCGCACCGGTAAAACCAGGTGTTAATGTAGCTAATTTACCAGCTAAATTATGACGTTCTTCATTAGTAGCACATAATTCTGGATCCAAATTCAATTTTTTCAAATGAACTAAATAAATGGCTATTCTACCATTAATATCTGGGGCATCAATCTCAATATGTCTATCAAATCTACCAGGTCTCAATAAAGCTGGGTCTAAGACATCTGCTCTGTTAGTACCTGCTAGGACAACAACTTGATCAGTTGTACTAAAACCATCCATTTCAACCAGCAATTGATTCAAAGTAGCTTCTCTTTCATCATTAGCACCACCTAAAGCACCACCTTTACCTCTCTCTTTACCAATAGCATCAATTTCATCGACAAAGATAATAGATGGAGACATCTTTCTTGCTTGTTCGAATAAGTCACGAACCCTTGAAGCACCAACACCAACGAACATTTCAACAAATTCAGAACCAGAGACAGAAAGAAATGGAACACCTGCTTCACCAGCAGTTGCCTTAGCCAATAAAGTTTTACCTGTACCAGGTTGACCTGATAAAATAGCACCTCTTGGAATCTTTGCGCCCAATGCTGTATACTTATCTGGATTCTTTAAGAAATGAACAAATTCCATGATTTCCTGTTTAGCTTCATCACAACCGGCGACATCTTTAAAAGAGACTTTGATATCAGTTTCTTTGTTGAACAATTTAGCTTTTGATTTACCTACTCCAAACATGTTACCTAAAGTACCGCCAGCACCTCCTTGACCTGCGCTCATCCTTTTAGTGATGAAAAATAAACCACCTAATAGAAGAATGGTAGGTACAAATGGAAAAAGGTATTGGAATAAGGATGCTCTTGTAACATAAGTGATTGGGATTCTGTCCTTTACAGCGATATTCAATTGATCCTGAATCTGATCCATTTGTTCTTCAAAAATATCTACAGAACCAATTGTAAAGGACACAAATGGAGTTGTAGAACCTTGCGATGAGAAAAGACCTTGTGACTTACTACCAGACATATTGGCAGCCTGTGGTAATAATTCAGCTTCGACTAAATACTTATTGACCACATAAAGTTGTTTTACTAGACCCTTCTCTAAATATTTTGCCTTGAAATCTTGGAATGTCAGTACATTACTATTAGGATCATTTGGATCATTACCATTTGATGAAGAGTTTAAAAGGGTAAAAAGGACCGTAAAACCTACCGTCAAATAAACTGTCTTTGCAAATTCTTTTGATCTTAAATAATCAGCTATAGATTTGAATTCTTCCTGATTACCATCTGTTTTCTTCTTGTTTTTCTCACTACCATCTTTTTCATCTTTATTTTCCTCTTGTGAGTTCTTCTTAAATTGATGATCCTTATTTGATTTATTCAACTGGGGTAGTGAATATCGAAAATTACTAAATCTTGACATATGTAAATACCTCCTATTGGAAGGTATACACCTGTTTGTTTTCAAACCCTCATAAAGTAGTGATTTGATAGAATGTCTAATTGATGGCCTTAACAAAGATACAAGCGATGAACCCTTAACTAGCCCACTTTTCGATAAACTGAGCATACTGCAAAACCCTATTGCCTTGCAAAGTTTGTTAACTCTTGAAGCAAAATACCAGACACTAAATAGTAAAAGTAGACCTTTATTTCAGTGTTATCTCACTCTAACTATTGTTTAATGACCTTGTTTGCCACTTCAAATCTCTTCACCAATCCTTTTAGTTGCGATACTCGAAAAGAGCAAATTTTAAATCTGGAAGCTTACTAAATGTTACCCGGCCGCAATTACAACTTGAATCTATGCTATTGGATAAAGAAAGAATGCTTCATTTTCATTCATGGTTACTATTAAACTAATGATATTTGGCTGGATTATGTTGTCAACTATCTAGTGTTATTATGAGTCTTTTAAACATTTAAGCATCTTTCACTCAACATGACAAGATATAAAACTAATCTATTGTTATGGTTTGATTCTTTATTATTTATGAATATATAAATAAACTTTAAAGAAAATATGACCTCAAAGATTCGTTGTCATGCAAAAAATGATTTAAACTTACTTTGGTGTCAGCTCAGCTGGCACAAGGTGAGCTGAGTACTACTTGTATAATTTTAATGGTGATGAGATAACAAAAAAGGTTATTTTCTTGATTAAATCTGGGAAAAACTGTTGCTTATTTCATCAATCTTTATTATTTGTGAGAAAATAGGGTTAACTGACATAAATCAAGGTAAGCAAACAGGGACTACTTGCATGAGCAAGCAATAGAGATTACAAATAAAACTGTGTTTCACCAAATACATTTCCCTGAGATTTTCGTGGGGTTCTTTATTCTGCATATTTCAGGATCTATCGAATATACGATAAAATACAATTGCAACTATAAAATTATTCTTAACTCATTTATTCCATGAATTAAATTTTGGTAGACTACTAACCACGCTGCCATCGCATTGGCCAGCTACATATAGATGGATCAACTTTACAGGCGAATACGCACCCAGTTTAACAATGCAAAGAGTCCTTTATTGAACTTGACACGACGGAGTGATGTGTCCCGGGCTCATTATTAGAGAGCAAAGTTACGCAGAATAGATAAGTATGAATTGTCTAATTGACCGTTGAAATGGACAGCATTTACTAAGTATCCAAAGTAAAGAACTTTCGGTGAAATCTGAGGTTTCTTCATTTGTTGGCTAATTTGATTATTAATACTAAATGAACACCAGCCCACATATGTACATCTTTAGTGGTGATGGTGAGTCTAAATTTGTCATTTCCCAATTCGATGCCATTGCTCTAATAGAGAGTGTGAGTGTGAGTATATATCCGTCTTTACATATTGTCTAGGCCTTTTCAGTGACATGCAAGTTAATACTGATTTGCACATTAATGGTAACTGATCTGGATTTTACAGGACAAAGGAATGTCTTTCTACTTTTCTAAAAGTAGCTAACTAGCTGGGTACATGGCAGAAAGATTCTCATTCTCATACCATACTTTCTTAGAGAAACCTGTAGTCAAATGTCTTAAAAATAATACTCATCTGAATTTGCTCCTATTGAAGAACTCACAGATACGATTCATTTTCGTGCCTGTGAGAGAAAACTAGCTTTCACTCAAGTATTTCCATCTCAATTTGGAAGTATATGAGTGACTAAAAACATTACGACACTCTCGAACAATAAGCTATCAACAAAATTTTAATCAATTCGGATACCTACCCACCAAATGAGATCAAGGTTTCCCCACGGATAAAAAATGTGGAAATATATCATGTATGGTACGAACTTCTAACCATGACACAGTCTTCAATTTAAGCACCTGCTTCATTTCAATCTCTGTCAAAAATACTGTGATAAAATCGGGCTTTGCTTAGGTAACGAAAAAATGGTCCCATGCTCTATTATTCAATTTTAATCAGTAATTAGTAACTTTTTACTTCAGCTATCTTTGATGAAAGTTAAACAAGTGGCCGCAAACTTGACGAAGCGGAAAAGATACCCTTTGACAAATTTTGCATTGTTTCAGTACAATTATTCACTACTAGAGATACGGTAGAAAAAGTTCAAAATTTCTTAACAAAAACAAAAATTTATTCTTTGAACAACTTGTTCTTTTTAAGGTTTCTTCTCTCATTTGATCTGTGGTTGCTAATGGTTTGAGTTCCAAGTGTTTCTGCGACACAGTTTTCGAGTAAAATCTTTCACCAATCAATATCCAATCATTTTTTTTCGTTTCTGCAGCAATCCTTTAGACTTTTCTTCAAAAAGTCCTAAAGAGGAAAACACATACTGTTCTTTTATTATATAATAAAAATATACTTTCCAACTCAGATAAGCTCAAGAAATCTCTTTGCATTTCACTAACAGAAGGTCTGAGATACACTGTCTTCATCTTTGCTTTTCTATGCATCACGAACATAAATTTTTTGTCTCTACTTTCCTTGTGACCACGAGAAAAGTGATCATAGTGTAATAATAATTACCATTATCTTCATAACAAACTCTAATACCTGCAGGCTAAAATCTCAACCAAATCTAGCCCTATTCTTTCAACGATAACAATAAGCATCTTAGATGATTTGTTTCTCTATGAGGTATTCTCGGCGAAGCTTTCATTTTTTGTTTTTACAGGACGATTCTGCCTATATCTTATTAGGAAACTCTTAGTAACAGGTACCTGCTATACTAAAGTTATATGACTAACAGATTCAAGGATTAGTCAAAAAGGAAATAATAAAAATAGCAACTAATTATCCCTTGTCCTCGAACAGAACAAAATAAAATAGTAAACAAACGGTAGTGCGTGGTTGGTTCAATTCTAAAGTTAAACAGTGGTAAATCCTTTGAAATTCTAGCATTCAGTCACTTAATGTAGAACAAATAGAAAAAAATTATATCGCTCGAAGAATCGTTTCATAAGAAACCTTTACAATCATTTGTCAATCAGCCAAGAAATAGATTTCGAAGAATTGCATAAAGATTTAAACTTCTTGTGACTCCTGAAAGTATAATAATCCACCTTCATTTTGTGACATTCAATATATATATTCTTGTTCTCCAAAATAGTGAGAACCACAGTTACAAAGATTGAAGTGGAATAAAGTGAGTCCGCACTTAGTAGGTAAAAGACACCTCATCATTGCACTAAAGTTTATCTCAGAGTCTTCGAAATCAAATAATTCTAACAGATAATAAGCCTTTCCTTTTTGGGATCTAGCCAAGAATCGGCCATACTAAGAACAACATCATCACACAAAAAAACCAATAATCAAATTCAACCTGAAACGGAACATAGAGAATGGTTCGTCGTTCTTTATTGTATATCTCTCACAGTTACCTTTTGCATATTTTCACTCGACGCATTAGTCTTTTCCTATTTCGGCAACATTTAAGTTTTAAAGATCTGTGAACAGACTAGAACAATACTTGTTTGAGGTGATAATTTCGATTCTTCGACCATGTTCTTCTTTGACAATCAAAAAACAATTCACGTTTCTCCCAAACTGATTACCATGCTGGCATCTAAAACTGTGAGATCAAACTGTGCTTTTTCTTCCGCTTTTTAAGCACGAGTCTGTATTATCCAACAACCCATTGTTTTAACTTTACTCACACATTCACTGTATCTGTTGTGCCAATTCAATCTAAAGTCAGCACAGTAGAATCTTAATCTTGCTTAACCTAAAAAAAAAAAAAAAAAGAAAACCTTTGAAAGATTATTAATAAAGTAATGAAGATAGCTCCACGGAATATGATATATGTTTTATGGGGCCTGCAATTGTTTCTTCATTCTTCTATGATATTTATAATATTTATAAGATTTTTTCTCTCAATTGTTTACTGTTTTTTTGAAAAAAGGATCTGTATGACAGGTTCTACTAGGCTTCTTAAAGTTTCTTTTCTATCATCTTGATTCTCAATACCTTTGTGATTATCTATATAAGGACTAATGCTTTTGATAAATAGATACCGTTAATCTTTTTGCCGTATTCAACTTTCGTTTGAAGTAAACTTGAAGCATTGCCTGTTTTAATTTTAAAGTGAATTGAAGCTGATACAATTTCATCACTATTAGAAAATATAAAAGTCATCTCTTACAGGTGTAAGAAACATTTCAGTCCCAACTCTTCTCGATATATATATATATTCTTTTTATTCTGTTAAGAACAAACAAAAATAATAAATAATAAAAATAAACTACAAATTATATTATTATTTATTAATCATGTTTGCTCAGGATAATATCAAACTACCTCCTATCCAAGCTCTGTTCTCAGACATCCATCCATCTGAACAAATAAAAACGGCAGCTCAACCTTATCTTCCATGCTCATTGTTTTACACAGATAATATTCCAATTCCACAAAATAATATTCCAACACCAATTCAGACGACCCTAGCACCTCGACGTACCTACGATAAACCACAATGGGTTACGCCAAGAAATTTTTCTGGACCAACAAATCAATTTCAATTGTACCGTCAAGGTGAACCTTCTGTGACGCCAGTAAATTATTTACAAAATCAAGTGCCAGAAGCTATTCAATCTGCTAATATTATCAAAACATTAGTTGGTCCCCATAATGTAGTTCCAGTATTTAACCAACCTATACCGCGATCAATGAGTCAAAATTTGGTAAATGCAGATATATCTAGGTATCCCACCCCAAACTCGATAGCCATGAACTATGAGTATCGAATACCGCCAGATATCCAGACACCTCAAAGAAGAATATCTCTAGAAACAATCAAAAGACCAAAAGAGAGAATTCAAAAGAAATGTAGTTGTAAAAAATATTCTGCGTCTGTGTCACATATTCCAAGACCAAGGAATGCATTTATATTGTTCAGACAACATTTACATTACTCTATTTTTCCAAAGGATAAAGAATTATTATTTGCTCAGGGTTCATTCAAGACCAATTCCCAGGTATCCAGAGAGATAGGTCAACGTTGGAGACAACTTTCAGCTGAAGATAAGAAATATTGGCAGGATATGGCACAGAAGGAGAAAGAACTTCACAAACAAAAATATCCAAATTATAAATATACACCACGAAAATTATTAGAGACCCATGAATCTTTGTATGGCGATGGCGAAGAGATTAATGGACATTCCAAGGGTAAACGTAGATATAAAGACATATGCTCTTTTTGCCATGGAAAGAAGAACCATTTGAAATGAGATAAAAAGGTCTCAATAAAAAAAATTCATATATGCTATATAATTACTATATAACCATATATCACTTTTAAAAATATTCCAAATCATGTAGACAGTTGATTGAATATTTGAGAGACTGAGTATATAATCTCATTATTCTTTGCTAACCATGTGGTACTTCGCAATGCGGTCACCTTACCTGTTCATCAGAATATGCAAGAGGTTTCATGCAAATATTGTTTGAGGCAGACCTCAAAGTTTGAGTCAGTAAATTCAAGATAAATATAAATTCAAACGAGGGCAACGATAACAAACGTTAAACATAACTTATAGACCTCTTATTACTCTTCGTCCGAATGGGTCTCATATAAATGACAGAATTATATTGTATATATCTTAATAGATGTGAGGTTCATACTTTTTTGTCATGTGATCATAAGTTTCACTTTCTCAAATATCGAATAACCAACCGTTCTGTTTAAGTTTGTTCAAGAGGAAAGGTTTAGTTGAAAGGGCTAAAATATAAAGGCTAAGAAAGAGACAGGAGCTCATTGATAGGATATTTGACGATGCTTAAAAGACAGTTTTCACAATGTGCGCGTCTGTTAAGTAAACAGAATGATGGATTGTTAGCAAAATATTATCCTAAACATCTTTTGAACTCAATAAAGTTAGCACAAGAAACTATTCCAGATAATACAGAGTTTGCCAAAACAGCCGATTATAAGTTTGCTTCCCCTTATGAGGATGATTTGACAAAGACACATCCATTTTGGGATTATAATCCAACTGTACCATCTAAACATTCTGCATTGAATGCACAGGACTATGTTTACACTCCATTTAATTACAAGCCACCTCAGATTCCAGAAAACACATATCCACAGGAAATCAAAGCTTTAGCTACGCAGAGTCAGATTTCCAAGACATTTATTCTGGCAAATGGTATCAACAAACAAACAGGAATGGATGCTAAATATATCATGAATACCTTAAAGATGAAACCACTTGTATTGAAGAGAGTTTCGAACCAAACAGGTAAGGGTAAGATTGCCTCTTTTTATGCATTAGTTATCGTTGGCGATCAAAATGGTATGATTGGACTAGGCGAAGGTAAATCGAGAACAAACATGTCTAAATCCATTTACAAAGCTCATTGGGATGCTATTAGAAATATTAAATATGTTCCAAGATATGAAGACAGAACTATTTTTGCTGATTTGGAATATAGATACCATGGTGTAAAGTTATTTCTGAGAAAAAAGGAACCTGGTTTCGGTTTAAGAGTGAATCATATTATCTTTGAAATTTGTCATTTATTAGGTATCAAGGATTTGAGTGGTAAAGTTTACAAATCTAGAAATGATATGAACATCGCCAAGGGGGTCATTGAAGCATTAACAGAAGGGCAAAGATCACTGAATGAGATTGCCTTAGGTAGAGGTAAAAAGATTGTCGATATCAGAAAGGTTTACTATTCTGAATAGGCCTTACTAAATAATTATCACCTTTTATTATTCCAAAACTCTTGTAATTAAATAAAAATTCCCTTTATGTATAATATTACTGTAAGTAAGTCAATGTGCTATACTCCATCAATTGTTAATTATTAAGAGATAGCAATGTGTACTTATATTTTTGCTCGTCTAAACTGCTATGAAAAAGAAGCCTATATACGATACTGGTTCAGAATAATGTAATTGAACCGATTGCCCTCTTGAAAAGTAACGAGGAATTCTACTTGTGCCCAATATCAACCTTGAGTTTTTAGTTAACCCAAAGGGTCGAGTATCTGCCACAAAGAATGTCTAATAACAACGAAAAGTAGGAATAAAACTCATTATAAACAAATATACCTAATCAGATATCAACCTGTCATTCTCTGAATAGGTCAAATTGTTATAGTCACGGTCAACTAAAACAAACTCGATTCCTATTGCTAACGTGACTAAAATCGTAAATCTCGTTTACAAAGGCGTTTAGTAGTTTGAATATGAAAGACAAAAGCTACTAGTTTCAAAAGAAGAAATTCTATCTGACCGTTTAGAAAATATATTTTCTTTCTTGACATGATTCTGTATGCTTTTTGCCAAGCATCGAATCTTAACGAGGTGAAAAATGCAGGCTTTGTTAGTGAGAAATCGGAATCGTTTACTTAAGCATGTACACAGTAACCTGAAGGACGATAACGGCTACGATGATGTGCATCGTGTTTTTCGTAAACCATCAGATGCGAGTGGCTTTGACTACATTAGAAATTTTGGGCATCGTTTGAGTTAGTCTGGCGATGCATTATCATTCATCTTGATTCTTCTCGACAAAATATTTGAAGTTGCCTATAAGGTGCCATCCTACAAAGTTACTATCGTACTCTTCGAGATGGAGGCACAATATGTTAGCACCGGTTGGTTCTAAAAAATATTCACCTTGAATGAGCTTGAACGAGATCATTTTGTAAGGTTTCATCATGCCTTATCTCTTCAAACACATTTTCAATATTGATAGTGCTAGCATCATTTCACTCAGAGACCAATTTGAATAGGGTGCAATTAATGTTTGCGATTTATCTCAGTCTCTTATAGAGATTGAATATATGATATACGAACATTTTGGGATGCTGTAACAGATTATTCAAATCATGACATATATAAATGACGACTATATCGAATACTAGCTGGGATTATTCATTCCAATCTATTTATCATAACAAAAAGAGAGAGACCATCCAAGAAACTCATTTCTACACTCTTAGATAAACTACACAATGTCCATTAAAACTGCTTTTTTATTAGCTTATATTGCAGCTATTGCATCTGCTCAAACCTCTTCTCAAATTGCAGAACTGAACGTTATCTTAGATGATGTTTCTCAGCATTTAAGCGACTATATAAGTTTAGCCACTACTGCAAATTCTGGTATTAGTTTATCTGACATGCCAGCAGGTATTTTAGATATTGGTATGGCTTTAGCTACTGCTACTGACAAGTCTTACACAACTTTATACTCTGAAGTTGACTTTAGTGCCATTCAGCCATTTTTAACTAAACTGCCATGGTACTCTTCCAGACTAGAATCTCGGATAGACTCTATTTTAGACATTCAAACTACTTCAACTGATGTTACCTCTTCTTCTACTACTGCTGACACCACTTCAACTGATATCACCTCTTCTTCTACTACTGCTAGCACCACTTCAACTGATGTTACCTCTTCTTCTGCTACTGGCACAACTTCAACTGATATTACCTCTTCTTCTACTACTGCTGGCACAACTTCTTCTGCTAAATCTGCTACCGTTAATATTGCTAGCACCACTCACTCTACTTCCGCCAGGGTTTCTGCCACCTCTGAAACCTCAGACAACCAAGGTAAAACTACTGCGTCTGTTGCTCAACAAACAGTTAACGGTGCTGCCAAGACTGTTATTGGCCTGGGTGCCGGTATTGTTGCTGCCGCAGGTTTAATGTTATAAGTGGATTTCTATATAAAAAATTCAGCTGATTTAAATAGTTTGTATACTAAATTGCTTTAACTATTTTTTCAACTGTTCAAAAGTCAACCATTAGTTCGTGTATATTATTAAAGGTTTTGCCTGTTTCGCTACAGTCCTAAAAACCGTTAGCATCTTGGCCAGTCTTAACATAAGTGTCCCAAGATAAAATTACGACATGTTTTCTTCAGCGCATTTTCCCATGAAAATGATTACCAACTGATTGGACTAGACAGGAAGTTCAAGAGCATTCGCCATTGAATTCTGTTTGTATCTGACAGAAGGATTTCCATATCTGATTATGACTCCGGAAGGTAATCCTGTCCTTCCTTGGCGTTCCCACGAAACTCTACTGAGAAAAAACCGCAGCGGAAAAAAATGAAAAATGACGATCCTCATTTGCAGATAGTAGACTCGAGATGCGCTATGATCGACATTTGATGTAGAGAACAAGAAACCGCTGAGTTAAAGCACATATAATGGATATGTTAACAATTGGAAAGGGAATTGGGACTGTGTTGCGTATCCAAGATCATCAGTTCTTGCTATATGTGCATTCTCAACAGTACATTGTTCATATTCTAGGCAGCCTTGACACGCCTTGAGGATTTACCAAATTTGGTTATGATTGGAAGCTATCTTCAATGCTTAAACATTGATTTGGAAAAAGTAACAGAATTGCACCTCACTACTACAAAGCCCCTATTAATCCACTGAAGTCTTTGTGATATATAAACCGGAAAATTACAAGCCTTGAGAAATGGTTTGCCAGATAACTTTGAAATTCTTTTTGAAACACTTGAAGTAAAACCCTACTAAATTGGATAGGTTTTCAACTCATTTGACTTAGGTTTTTTATACTAGCTCCAAAGATTGAATGTACTAAGAAATGTTACATGTGTTCAGGGTTGCACTGAGGCTGGCAAGAAGATGCCATGTAGACAACCAAGAAAGTTCAAACCTTTGCAGTAATACTTTGATACTAGCTGTCCTTTTGCAGTAATAGTTGCAATAACTTCCAAACAAAACGACTATTGAACTAAGAGTTCTTATGCATCAAACTCAAGATTCAGGTCACCTAGCTCACTTGTTCCTTGTATTTCTTTATCTAAAGACCTCACTCGACGAAGTTTCTCAAGCATGCCAATCAACAGCTTCCATTACCTTGAAAGTTATTCAATTGATTATACTTTAAAAATACCAGGCACATGAGGTTCAGGTTAACCTCATAGAACTTCAAGTGTAAAACGTCCAAATTTTTGGTACTACTGCAGTGATGTATCCATCGTCATTGTCACATCTCACACAGGCATTTAACCTACTGAAGCTTTACTGATTACTTTCAATGAAGATGCAAGAGGATTATTTTGGCTGTCTCCACGATCACTGAAAGTGATTTAAATGGTTTCATGAGTTTTGAATATCAAAGCCACAGCAATATATTTAATGGTTAATGATGAACCCAACGATCAGAATGTCATTCAAACAACGAATATTTTCTTGAGATATTATCCACCAGCTACAGGTTTCCGTCAGTATCAAAGAGAAAATTTCTAATGAAAAACTTTTGATACACCACCCTTTACTAATGCAAAACTTACAAATATACAACGTTTTAATAATTTTTTTGTTTCCAAACCCTTGTCAACATGTCACTTGTGATACTTCTGAAACCTTTTCCTTAAACTGACGATTGTCATAGTAAATGACAACCCACCCTTTGGAGGCCCAATTCTGATTATTTAACATTACAATCCCACCTAAATGAGAAACATATAATAAACAATGACTATCAGTTCCCATTAATGAAACCAATTTCAGTATAGTTTGTTGTTCTGTTGTCATCTTAAATAGGCATTTAATCGTGACGTTTTTCACTTGTTGTTGTGCGGTGGCCTCTGGGTGTCCGAGCTGAACAAATGCGATGTTTACGTTAGACAGTGACACTTTTTGTAGTGTCAGCATATCTGGCACTAAGAGATAGTATGTTTCAAACATGGACACGACTAATGGGATACACGATTAATATCCTGGTAAGTTCTTCAAATTATAAGGGAGGATAATGAATGTGAATTTCCTTTGACAAGATATATAAATGGAAGTAATGTTGAGTAACTTGTCAATACCTACTCTTTCTAAACAATTATTAACATTCAATAATACACCATCTATCAAGACAAAACCAAATAAAACCTTACACTCGTTAATAAAATGAAATTTTCTACTGTTATTCCATTAGTCGCTCTTACAATTTCTGGTGCCTCTGCTACTTCAGCTATTAACGGTACCACTGTTGTTACAACATTAAATCAAACTGCTACAACAACAATTACTTCATGTAGTGGTCATGAAGAATGTACTAATTCAATGGCTACCGTTACAATTACTCATTGTGATGAAATCTGTCAATCTTCGAAAGCTGTTGAAACTACAGTTACTATTTGCAATGATGTTTGTAAAGAATTGAAATCAAGTGCTTCTGCTGCTGTTACTACTGTTGTTCAATGTAATGAAGAATGTCAAGCTCAAAAGGTACCAGCTACCACAGTTACTATTTGTGATGAAACTTGTAAAGCATTGAAATCCAGTGCTTCTGCTGCTCACACTACTGTTGTTCAATGTGATGAAGTTTGTAAATCATCTCAAGCTCAAATTATCAATGGTGGCAATAGTGAAACAACTACTTTAACTGCAACTCGAACTGCAACTCAATTTTTCACTGAACAGCCAATTGTTCATCAATCTAGTAATAAGACCATACCACAAGTTGCTCAACAAACTGCTAATGGTTCACCAAAGGTAATTGTTGGTTTGGGTGCAGCTGTTGTCGGTGCTATTGGTTTCTTATTATAAGTTGTGTAATATTTTATTATTTAAATAATCTTTCTTCTAACAAATATAACTCTAAGTAAAACTAAAAAACATATATAACTGATTATAAATTGGCAGATATGTCTAAAATTTCTTTACTTTCAACGATTCTAACCTTATCTTTTGTATTTTGTAAGGCTAAATGTACACCAACTTTACTAATTTCTTCAGCTTCAACTGGATAACCTACAAACCTTTGAAACATTGATCTATGGAAGCATGAACCAATAGTAGATATAATACCGGAACCAAAACCTTTATGATTGGTACCTGATCTATCACCAAGTATTGCACCAGGTCTTAATATAATAAGTCTATCAAAATTCAATGCAGTGATATCTCTTTCAATTTCACCTTTCATTCTGAAATAAAATAAACGAGAATCAACATGAGCACCTGAAGCACTTATTAAGACTACAGTAGAGACACCCTTTGCCTTTGCTGTTTTCAATAATTCTATATTTAAATCATGATCAATCTTATATTGTCCCTCAGCACTACCTGCATTAGATTTAGTGGTTGCCAATGCAGTGAAGACATAATCTAGTGGTTCATCAATCTCATTCTCAATCAATTTAGTCCAATGAGAATTATCTTTATCTAATAAACTAGTCACTTTAGAATCATCAGTCTTTGGTTTAGAACGAGAAATAGTATAAATCTTGGTTATAGCAGGGTTAGAAATTGCGTATTTAAGAAAGAAACTACCACAAAGACCTGTAGAACCTAATATCAAAGAACTCATAATTGTATTTGTATTTGTATGGTTGCGTTGTGATTGTATTGGTGATTGTATTTGTGATTGTTATCAAAGTGGAAAATATCCCTTGTCTACAAAGGCGATGTTAAGTTTTTGTGAGAAACAAGAGTGTTTGACAACAGTATATGCTTTCTTTTGAATATACAACTACTGCAATGTTACAAGGCTTTGAATGATAAAAATCATCTTTATACACATTGACCTTCTCTTGATGGTTTCCTAAAGTCCTTCGTCTAACAAACCGTTTCTTCAAGTTTCTCTCTCACTCTCTATCACTTACTATCACTATACAGTGTAGACTCTACTCTCTATCAATATCTGGGTAACAATTAACACGAAACTTGGAATTTTCTCCTATTAAAAATTTTTATAAAAATGTTATTTTCTACTTAATAAGAAAAATCTTGAGTCTTCGATTAAAGAGAAGAGAAAATTTGATGAAAGATTTGATTTGAACTTCAATAACTCACCTTTATACACATTTCATCAATATATTCCAGTATTTTTTTAACATAATAAGGTTTATCTCAATTTTCGAGTTGATTTAGTCAATTTTATATATTTTATTCAACGTTCAACCAGTCGACGCGATAAAGACTTGATAAAGGTTATTATACCAGCTTGTTCAAACTATAGAAATACACACATACACATACATATCCATATATCAGAATGAAACTAAATAACTTATTATTGTTAAGTTATATCATTAAACAAATATACGGTTATACAAGTATAAATTGTTACTCATCATTACCATCAGATTTTATAAAAGATAATTCATATATTTATCAAGCAAGTAAATATTGTAATGGTATTTGTACCAAAAAAGGTTATAAATATTTTGCTTTATCAAATCATTCAGATTGTTATTGTGGTAATTCAAATCCAACTGATTCAGGTCTTTCTATTGGTACTTGTAATACTTATTGTTCAGGTTATGCTTCTGAAATGTGTGGTGGTACAAATTCTTTTTCTGTTTATAGTTCAGATATTCAAGGTACTTCTGTCGATACCTCTAAGATAACAAGTAGTAGTCAAATGACATCAAGTTTAAAATCAACCACCACCACAAAAAGTTTGATCTCTGCATTAAATACAAATTTACAAGTTACTTCAAATTCACAGATAACGTCACCAATCACATCATTATCATCAGGTACACCAATTGTGACAACAACAACATCATCATCATCATCATCAACATCAACTGCTACATTACAACCAACTACGTCCATTATATTTTCAACAACTTTTCATACTGAAGGTGGATCTACTATCTTTGTTACAAATACAATTACACAAAGTGCTCTTGTTACAGGTACAACAAATTATAACTCAACAAATTCAAATCTAAATGAAAAGAAACATAAAGCAAATGTTGGTGCAATTGTTGGTGGTGTTGTTGGTGGTGTTTGTGGTGCAATTGCAATTGCAATAATTGCTTTATTAACATTAAGACATATTAATATGAAAAGAGAAGAAGATAGAATGGAAAAGGAATATCAAGAAGCTATTAAACCAGTTGAATATACAGGTGCTACAACAGAAGCTTTATCATTATCTTCACATGGTAGTTTCAATTACGATAAGAATAATAATACAAATACAAATATATCTGCTTTGGGGACATTACCAAATGATGTTATGCCGAAAAGTAATAGTAATTCAAATATTGTAAATCCATTTGATGATTCTAAACGTATTAGTACGGGATCCGTTTTTTATAATGAACCAACAAATAATCATGGCAAAGTTTTAACAGTTGTCAACCCAGATGAAACAGACTAAAAACACATCAACATACATATATATATATATATACAAATAATTATTCATGCCCAACTAACAACGTTACCGACTACTCAATAAACTATAACTAACTAGTATGAGAGAAGACCTAATCGAGGTATAAATATCAATTCTCGAACCCTAATTGGTGATTTTTCATGAAAAAAAAAAAATGAGAAATTTTTGAGATTTTTTTAAGATTTTTGAGGGGGTTTTAAGTCGATGAATCTGAGATTCTTGGTGTTATAAAAGAATCAGTTTAACAGTTATTTACTCGATTTTAGGTGAAGTGAACGCAAAATATATACAGAGTTTTACAACTTACTATGTTTGCTCCAATGTCATTGATGGGTAATACAAAGGAGTCGAAACATCCTCAGGAAGTACCAAAGGAGGAAGAAGGGATTTTGAATTACTTATTAGATGTAAGAAGATTTTTATCTAATTTAAAACAAAATAGAGAACAGTATATGCATGCTAAAGTGGTTAAAAATACATATCAAGAAGTTCTTGCTAAAGTTAGAGAATTAGATGAGATAAGAAAGAATAGTCATTCAAGTCCAGCTAATGGTGCTGCAACTTTAATTCATAATGCTGAATTACATAATAGAGTTGATTCTGTATTAGATGATGTATTTCAACTATTATCTCTTTCTTTTTTGACTGTCGGTATGAAAAATGCTGCCCCTGCTACATATGCTTCATTATCAACAGTTCAATGTCTATTAGAACATTTAATGGAATCCAAAATTTATACTCATCATGATTTAAAACCAATCAAGGAAAGATTAGATGAGATTTCAAAGATCGTTGAACAATCTTGTAATGAAGAGTTAACTTCTGAAAATACTCCGGAGGATGAAAGATATGAAATTGATTCTGAATTGAATAAGAATAAAATCGAACAAGATCTTTTGTTAAAGGCAAAATTACAACATTGTTTAGATGAATATAATAGTATTGAATCTAAACTAGAAGCTATTGATCCATCTTTAATGAGTACTATGGAAAAATTATTTCAAATTAGAAGAAATCTTTTATCTTTAGTGACATTGTCAAAGAAAAATATAAGTTATCCAAGCAATGATAACACTATAGAGTCCGTTACATCTACTGAAACTAGTCAAGAAAAGAAAAATGTATCTCAGGAGTTAGTTAGTAAAAAATTGCAATTATTGACTGGTGAGTTACGTGATTTAGAAAAAAATCGCGATGAAAATGGTAATTTTAGATCTTTAGAGACAAATATGGTTGGTGGTGCTGGACAAAATGTTTTGAATGGTTTATTAGATGATTGTAATGATTTAGTAAGTGATTTATCTCATCATACTAATAATAATGAAAATGATGGTGGATTATTTGATGATCCAGATTTACAAAAAATTTATGATCGTTTGATTGATATAAAGACTACATTGGAAAACTTAATGATAACAAGAAGATGGACTTTAAGAGAAACTGATTTATTTACATATCAGAAAAAATTAACAGAAATAGATAGTTTAAGAGTCAATGGTAAATTTCCAACTAAAAATTCTCAAACAGATGCTAATACAAAAGGTCAAGCCATCCTATTATATTTGTTAAGAAGATGTTATACCATTATTTATAAACTTTTAGAAAGTTCAGAACCGGTTTCAGAATCATTACAGCCAATTCATAACCAATTATCAACAGTTCGTCGTTGTCTTTTAGATTTGAAGAGAATGGGCGGTGTTAATAATGAAAGAGAATTATATCCATACCAAATGAAATTAGCATCTTTGGATAACCTTCGTAAAGATGGTAAATTTTACGATTCAGATGGTAATATTCCAGAAGGTCAAGGTATATTGAATGCTTTACTAGCTGGATGTTTTGACATCGTTCACGAATTAAAGATTCAAGCTGAAGAACGTGAAAATGATGATGAAGAAAACAATTCAGATAGTGATAATTATGAAGAAGGTAATGATTATTACTAGTTTTTTTGATATTCCCATTCTTGTAAAGGTATATAGTAAATAGTACATAAAGTTATTAATATAAAAATCTAATAAATAGTCCTTTGTAATATCTATGTTATGCATTTTATTTTCATCCTATGTTAATTTACTCTAATGGTATAATCATCACCATTTTGTGTAATATAACGAACCCATGGATAACTCTTGTATTGTAATTTTGGTTCATTAATCTTTAAATAACGTACTTGAATACCAGATGTAGTAAAATATGGAATTTTAAATTTAACTTGAACCGGTCTTTTCACTCTTGGTTCTTCATTGGAATCTATAGATGGTAATTGTAATTGTGCTGACATTGAATATTCTTTACCACCTGGGAAGGTATTTATTTTCCATAATATTGCATTCTTTTCAGGAACCCATTTAATTGAACCATGTGAATATTTAAAGACTGGTGAATCTGCATCATCTGGTACAGGTATCAAGATCTCAACATTTGTTGCAGTGGACTTCTTTTTAATTTGTGCTTTAGCTTTACAGAAAATTTCGATTCTAGACTTTGAATGAACTTGTACATTCATATCACACCAAATCAATGGTTTGACAGCTGTACTTAATCTGTAATTCATTAATTCAAAATCGCCATCTGGTGGGATGAATGTGATAATTTTTTCGTTCTCAAATTTACTCAATCTAACACATTGATGAAATTTTAAATCCTCCAATTCAATATTTGACTTGTTACTCTTCGAATCGTTTGTAATTGAGCTTTCTCCATCGTTTTTGGTTCTAGGCTTACCGTCTTCATCCAAGATAGCTGTTCCAATATTGTTACCATCCAAATATTTAGTAAATATTCCTTTGTCATTGATACCTAATTTCAAATCCGGCATACCAGACAGACGTGATTTGACTTTGACTGTACCAATGATTTCTGATCTCAGTACTTTACCCTTTTGTGTAATAAGCATATTAATCGATTCAATAATATCCAAGAATGCCTCATTTTTCTTATATTTGATTCCTTCAGCTCTCCAACTAACAGAATTAGTCAATTCATCAGGTGGTCTTACAGCATTTCTCTTCTTTTTTGCAGCTTTCACTAATTTAAAGGATTTTTGTGTAATATACTTCTTCAACATCTTTGGTTCTGTTATTTGCGGTATACCATAATCCATCATTTCATCTAGTAGTTCATAAATAATAACAAAATTATCCCGGATTGATTCTTCTTCTACAGTTTTCAGATATTCTCCCAGGGTCTCCATAATTTTGTACAGAAAGCTAAAAACTTCAGCTATGTTGACAGATAATGATGTAGCCAAAGCTACAATATACAAATCGTTGTGTTGGATAAACAAATATTGAATACCATTGTGTGCCAAACAAGGAGGAATAACACTAGACTCTTCCTCCAAATTATTTAATAATATTTGAAACTTGTCAATTGCTGAGATAGGAATATCATCTCTATATCTTCTAGACAAGATAGGTTTACCTTTGTTATCGCAAAAGTATACTGCCGAGGCCATTTCTTGTTTCTTGCTTTGATTTTTATCTTGTTTTTAACGTCTAAACTTAGTGACTTCCTGGCAATGGTTTCTAACTTGGTTAGCTGACTTTGTTGTTGTGAGCCTAGAGGAATATACACCTTTAAAGATTTTGTCATCTTTAAACCAAAAATATCCAAATCAATCAATGCCTCTATTTTTCATGTTAGACAAACAAATTGTAAATCGTGTTGAACGACCATGTTTAACGAAAGAATATCAATTCATTATATAGTAAAAGAGATAGATATTATGTAGTATTTGTATGATCTGTTTAGAATAATGATGTTGTTTGAAAGATGGTATGATATGGAGCTGCTGGAGAGAAATTGATGCTTGTTTAAGAAGATCTGTCACCTTCTATAGGTATTAGCTAAATTCTGTATCTGGAGAACAAAATGCCAACATGTTGCTATATATGAACCCATAGTTCCTCAACATTGTAGTTTGGTCTCTATCAAATATACTTGCTTGATTGATCACTAAAACGGGAATAGTTTTGAGATTATTAAATGAAAGAGAATAATTGTTATATATTGATCCCATTGATCGATATTCAATCGAACAATCTCCAATTACAAATAGGCAATTTAGTGTATCTGAGGTAAATCTTGAACGATTGGTTCTCTCGTAATCGGATACGCATTTGGGAGTGAATTCAACTAAGTATTTGTGTGTCACTATCTCTTATAGATGCAAATATTTTGTAATTGTTAATCTTGTAAAATTTTGATATTTTCATAATATGATAACTATGTCTCATTATTTTAGAGCTCAGTTGGGGTTCATTCATATCAGAACTAGATAGTTTTGGAATAAGTTTAAGAATGGATCTAGGAAACCTATGAAGCTCATCTATATGATATTTTTTGAATAGTTCAATAATCCAAGGCCTTAGAAATATACTATCTGATTCAATCAGGCTCGAGCTTAACTTTATTCTTGGCATGCTTTAAAATGACTGAATTCTATAAGATATTGTAAAGTTTTATTTAGGTTGTGATTTTTCTATAGTGAATGCAAAATATCAATGATCATTGATTATCCATTCAAATGCTTGAAAAATGAGCACGTAGGCTTCGAACTGATTCCTTACTGATTCTGACAGGATGAAAAAAATAAATGAAACTGACAGGAATCGAACCTGCAGCCCTTCGATTACAGTTAATTTCCTTGTAAATACAAGATTTAATTGGAGTCGAAAGCTCTACCATTGAGCCACAGCTTCATCTTTGTGAAATTTTGAAAGCAAAAGATAAGGGATACTGACTGAAGTCATTATCACTATCCACGACCAGCCTTAAGTAACTTGTTTATCATAGGGTCATTCAAATAATCAAAGACTGTCCCAATTTTCTTGCCATATAAAAAGCCAACTTGTTCATATGGTCAATATCTTGTATGAACTTTCTGTATAGTTTTATGGATTTGCTCAAAATGTCTCAGACTTACTGATATTTCAAACAGGCCTAATTAATATGTCTCTGAAATATTATCCGATATTACAAATGTTCCAAATGAGTAGTTTTGATAAAAATTGAATTGTTTGGGGATGATGACATAGTGGTTTGAAGAACTTTAGATCTATCAGAGATGTGGTCAGTCATATTTACTTAGTACCTGATTGGTCTTTTAAACTATAAAAGATATATAATGTTATACAAATATCAATATTATTTTTCTTATGTCGAAGATTTTCATTTCTCGACGTTTACCGTTCAACGTGTCAGCGCACACAAATGATATATAAATGTGCTTTTAAACGATATAATATGTTTCAATACACTTTATTTATAACATGGTTAATTTCAAAGTAATTGTAGAGGTTTTAATTATGTGCGTCTTTTTAATTAATAGTTAAAACGCTTCCGGTGTCCTAAAAATTAGATAAGATAAGTATAAACTCAATTGTTACCAGTTCTAATCATCTAGATTATAGGTCTACTTACTGGATAGCATACATATCAGGATTGGACATTATAAGTTCTTTTAATAATAAGTTACTGGATTGGTTTTATTATATAATATTATACAAACCATACTAAATATTTTCACTTTTCTTTGAACTAAATTTTCGTCTCTTCGAGAATTTTCACCTTTGCGAGCGACAGATTTGTCTGGCACAAGGCAGAAAATATTCTTGCTACTAAAACAACGGTAATTACTCTGTAATTTCCAGCACTACTTATATCACAGCTTCATTCGTTTGATATGTTGGAAAACGTCATAAAAGGTCTCACACAAGATTAATTTGTGTTATTTTTAGATTCTTCAATATATCCAGTTTTGACACACCTTTCGGGTTTATGTAAACCACATATAACAAACTTGATTTCTTAGAATAAACTGTAATACAATAAAACCTTCCAATTTCATTTACAGTTTCAGCAACAAGTGCAGATGAGAGACAGATTATTCAAAGGTTGGCTATTATTGATTGAAAATGTTAGAATGAAGCCGTGACGTAATACTTCAGAATAGCTTATCAACTAAAGTTGCTCTTTTTCAGAATTCTAGGCATCTTTAAACTATGGTCAGCAGATAGATTAATTAGGCATCGAAAAGTATGAATGGGACAGATTGTTGTTGTTTTTTAATCTCGGAGTCGGTAAATCTTAGCCTAATTATTAATGTCACTAACTGAATATTGAATTGTTTCAGATGTTAATAAATCCGTTGTTATTTTTTACATTGATGGACTCAGCTAACTTCGATGAATATTTTCTTAAAACACCAAATAAACTTAGCTTACTGAAAAATTCTCTCTTTGTTGAGAAACAATTGAAGAGCCACGTTCATTAGTAGTCTCTTCTAAACTTTATAAGATTTGTTTTTAATTTCAGACATCTTTTAATATGATAAATGATCGTTTATTTTACAATATATAAATTATAAAACAAAGTCATTTTGATTGAACATCTTTCATTTTTCTGCGTCATAATATCTCGAGTTTTATTTTTCATGAAAAGTTTTCAACAATTCTTTTCTGTCACTATTTCCTATTTCGGAAAAGAATCTCATATTCATTGTAGTAAAGTCTGTCTTCACGATATGAAATATGATTCTCATATTTCTGACAGTTACTGATACTTTGTCTACCGGTAGTTGAACAAAGTCATACAATCATAAATCATTTTAAAGGAGGGAGAAAGGCCACCAAGGAAGAATCCATACAGATCAAGGCTCTTAAACTCGAGGAGGAATGTAGAAAGATTATTGACGTTCTATTGGCAAAGGGATTTATATTTAAGAGCAAAAACCCAATATCGTCGCCAATGCTTCTGGTTAAGAAGAGAGATGGTTCGTACAGATTGGTTATTGACTATAGAGAATTGAATAAGGTTACCGTGAAAGATCCACTTCCTCTACCACGGATCGATGATTTTATGGCTAAAATTGGTGATTGCTCAGTGTTTACTACTTTAGATCTACATTCTGGGTACCATCAAATTCCATTGGAAGAGCATTCTCAAGAGTTAACAGCTTTCACAACTCCATTTGGACTTTATCATTATAAGGTTATGCCTTTTGGTTTGTGCAATGCACCTGCTAGTTTCTCACGGTATATGACTCGACTCTTAGGCCACATCCCACACGTGTTTGTCTACTTGGATGACATTCTGATTGCAAGCAACAACCGGCAACAACACCTAGAAGACCTGGATAAAGTCCTATCAATATTACAGAAAGAAGGTTTGGTCTGCAAAAAATCAAAATGTCATTTCCTTCAAAACAAAGTTGAATTTTTAGGTCACACACTAAGTAAGAATGGTTTCTCAGTCCAGGAAGATAAGGTCAAAGCAATTAAGGAATTACCTAGTCCAAACACTATTAAGTCATGTCGAAGTTTTCTTGGTATGGCGAATTATTGCAGAACTTTTATTCCAGACTTTATTAAGATAGCTTGTCCATTAATAGACTTTATCACAAAGAAAAGTAATTGGTTAGACAGTCAAACGAAGGCTGTTGAAACATTGAAAGAAAAACTGATCAACGCAACCATATTAGTGCCGTTTGTCCCTGGTAAACATTAATGGATACTAGTATATCTGCTTTAGGTGCTCTACTTGAACGTATTGAAGGTAGTAAGGTCATTGGTGTCATAGGTTATTTTTCGAAGTCAGTTAACAAGACACAAGCGAATCATCTAATTGGTGAGATTGAACTACTAGCCATTATCGAGGCTCTACAACACTTCAGGTATTACCTACATGGCCATAAATTTACAGTTAGAACGGGTCACATTTCATTGCTATCTTTACGAAACATGATCAGTTCAAATTGTAAACTTGTGACCATGAAGATAATACCCAAATGTTGCAGAGCTTCAATGGCAGCCAATAGTTCAGTATAACCTATTGGATAATTAGCTTGTGTCTTATTAGCCGTATTTGAACAATAACCTATTACACCGACAAAGCTTTGACAATTTTTAATATCTTTGGCATTGGGAGTTCTTTGATAGCTTTAACCTTGTCTTGTTGAACCGAATAACCATTTTTGGATAACTCGTGTCCTAAAATTTCAACTTTGTCTTGGAGGAAATGACATTTTGATTTTTTGCACACTAAACCTTCTTGTTGTAGTATTGACAGCACCTTATCCAGGTCTTTCAAAAGTTCTTCTTTGCTGTTGGTTGCAATTGATATATTATCCAAATAGACAAAAACGTGTGGAATGCTGACAAATTACAGTGACTTGTACCGAGAAAATGTCGTCGGAGCACTGCTTAAACTTGTAATGACAATGACCGACTGGAGTTGTATAAGCAGTTAGTTCTTGAAACGTTTTTCTAAGGGGATCTGATAATACCCAGAATGTAAACTTAGCGTAGTGAATACCAAACAATCAAGCGTGGAAATGCAGGCAACCCTGGTTGTATACTTATACAGTTTTGAGTCGGTGACTACATCGTGATACTTTTTCACTGGGGGAAAGTAACTTGAAAATATGTCAGGTATCAAGTAAATGTGACCGACGCACACTCCTGGAAGATTAAAAGTTTTTCAATGGAAGAGCTGAGGCTGAACAAGTACAACTACAAGGGATATAAATACCTTGCTTTTTCAACTGGAACTACCACTTCGTTTTGGGCTCTCTGCTGTCTCATTGGCTGCCTGATCTTGAGTAAAAGAATTTTTTTTTTATTTCCATACTGTTTAGAATGGATTCCGAAGACTTATAAGTAGATTCACTTCCATGATCTGGAATAACTTCTTGGCCTTTTTGTATCATGTTGTTTTCAATTAACAAAATATATCCTAATGATTTGCATACCAATTTGATCCTGATATTGTGTTGATTAACAATATCTAAATTTATTGTTAACGATAATCAACAGATACTTATCAAGGTTTTTCATTTTGGCCTTAAACAGGTCCAAAGATGTCCAGGCTCCATGATTCACCTTCTAACTTTTCATGCTAGTGGTTCATGGAGCCGGAATAATGTGGATGTTGCTTATATTCTTTCCTGAGCAGTATCTCAAACAGTCTTTTTTCGCAAAGCTGTTGGCTGACTTACTAACATCATTAAATATTCCCTGGTAAGATTCAGTAATTTTCCTTGTTATATGATTTAATCTAAATTGAGACTTAGTTAAACCATACTTGGTTTTCTAATGACCGAATTACTTGGGGTGATTTCCTTAGTTTGCACCATCTCTCAATTCCCATTTTGATATGCATATCTTTTGTCATACCCACGTTGCGTTTCTGGTGATTATTGTTTGATCACTCTTTCATTATTTTTCAGTTCAGTATAAGTTTTGGTCAACAACAGTCCAGTTTCCTATCAAAGTGTATATGGGCTAAGGATCGTAGCATCTTCACCAAGAGCGTGAAAGGCGTGAACTAATGCGGTTTTATATTTTCCTTATTTGATTGGTGAAAACTCTTGACCAGCAATGTTTACAAGATTCTCGTTTCCTACACCAAACAAAAACGAAGACTGTTCAATTTTACTAACTTTCGTGACCAATCTCTTCTATTGTTAGATGTATTCCTGATCTTGAGTCAATAATAGCTTCTCGTTTATTTACATTTTCGTGGGTTTCCTGTTTCTTCGACTTGAAATTCCTGTCCCTTTCCGAGAATTTCCTGTAATAATATTTTTATTTTCATGAGTAGCTCTCATACCTTTATAAAGCTACCAGTACTTCAGTTCTTCTATGGTTTTTACATCTGGGTTCCCGACTTCGACTATCTTTTGTAAATCAATGTATGTTTTCTTGATCGATGCTTTGTAACTCTTGATCATTCTTTGTTCCATTTCCAAGGACATTTCAAACACCAAATCGTCTAGGGTTGAACCAGGTTGAGTGCCATGAAGAACATATAATCTTTCAGAGATGTGGTTAGTCGTTTTTTGTTGATACCTGACTGTTCTTCAATCGTAAAAGACATAAATTATCTTACAGCTTATTAGTATTATACTGGTTAACTAATTAGTATAAGTAATAAGAAATAGTCTTTGACGATTCCAAGATTCTATATTACTGCAGAGAACAATGTCGCAAGTTTTACTCGAGATTTGTATGTTGATTCAAAAAAAAATATTATTCTATCGCCATTAAATAATCAATCAAACTTGTTTTTGATGGTCCTTGAATGAAAATGCAGCATAATCATTATTTTTATCAGTGAATTGATTGATGACGGTAGGGAATTATGATGTGCTATCTTCATATTCATTTTCATCGTTAAGTTGTTAGTAGAAAGTTTTGTGGGTTATTAAGTTTACAATATTATACTCATCGTCAATCAAACCTTTATCACTTTCATTACCCGTCCTCATGAAATTTGTATTTTTTTCATCATTGAAATATTCCATTGAGAGAAAAACCGAGCAATATATTTTACTGAAGTCATCTCAGCTTGACATACAGATAAATACAAGATGGTGAAGGTTAAAGTTGAATTTCTAGGTGGTTTGGATGTAGTATTCAATAAGCAAAGATCATATGATTTAAATATACCTTCAGAGAGTCCTTTTACGATCAAGGATCTATTGGATTATTTAGTTGAGAATATGATTAGTAATAAGGACGATGTAGATGTTTTCATCGAGGATGGTAGTGTTAGACCAGGGATTATTACTTTAATTAATGATACTGATTGGGAACTTGAAGGTGAATTAGAATATGAGATTGAAGATGGTGACGTTATATCTTTTACTTCTACTTTGCATGGTGGATAATTGTCCCAATTTATTTTCGCATATATAAAGATCTAAATTTTAATAATTGTAGTTTAATTGTTATAAGAGTATAAAGAAATAAGTATTTAACTAAATTGAGGATCCAAACAAAAAGGCAGAAAGATAAGTAAATGATATAAGATTATTGATTTAATAAACTTCTTAATCTTAAAACTTCTTTTTCTAATTCTGCATTCTTATTTAACAAATCTTCTACTTTATCTTCCAATTGATTCATTCTTTGTAACTTTCTTGCACGAGAACGTCTAGCAGCTTCAGTATTTCTTGCTCTTTTTAAAGCAGTTGGATCATCAGATTCAGCGATTACCGGAGTCAAAGGCATAGAACGAGACTTACGATTATAAGAGACGACACCTAAATGATCGACGTTTTTATTTTCTGAGCTGTTATTTTTCTTTGTGATACGACCAGATGATACTGATGATTGCTTCTTTGTAGTGGAGAATAGCTTGACATCTTCGATGACAGGAGTTGGTAGGAATGAATTAGTGGTAGAAGTAGCTGTAGTAGTAGCAGTAGTAGTGAAAAGGTTTAAAGTATTTGAATTTGATACATTAGATTCTGTTAATTCGATAGCTTTATCATTTAATAAGACATCTTCTTCGGTAACAATTGGAATATCATTATCAAATAAAGAAGTCCATTCATTTGGATTCTGATTATCTTCTAAAGTATCCAATTCAAACATTGGTGTTGAATCACTACTTGATGAAAAGAAAGCGTCAACAACAGCAGCATCCAATTCTTCAATATCACCACCGTTGCTGGTATTGTTAACAAAGGTTGGTAAATCGAAATTCAATTGAATATCAATTTGATCTTCATCCTTAACTGTGACATTAGAGGAAGGATCATTGTTGTTGAAGATAAAATCATTCGAGGTAGAAAGAGATGTTGTGGAAGCAATTGGATAAACGTTATCCTTAATAGGATTATTAGTTGCATTGTCCAATGGGACAGCAGCAGCTGTTGCAAATAAACTGGTAGTATTATATTGGGACATTTGATAGACAAAAACTTTTTTAATATTTTATAATTTTTTTTTCGGGATAATAATAATTGAAATTGAGATATGAAATTAATTTATGGGGGGATACACCATTTGTGAATTGACCGTTACGGTAACATGATTAAAGATAATATAATAGGGAGGGGGGGATTAAGTTATTAAAACAAAAACAAAAAAAACAGATAAGTATGTGTTTCTCTTTCGATTTATTGAAAAGGGGAGGAGAGCTTTAAAAAAAACAACCAAAAAGGAAGTAGTAATTTAATGAAAATTAGTTTAGTACATTTTTAAAATATAATAAAAGGGATCTACTGGGTCGGACAAAATATTTTGTAAAAGATTTTTAGTAAGCCATTTTTAAATTGATCAAAATAGTATTTGCTATGTGTGATTTGAAAAAAAATGATGAAAAAATAATAAAATATTTTGTTTATGATTGCGAAGTAGAAAAAATGTGGTTAATACGCTTGAATTGATAATGAGTATATTTCTTTAAAAATTGAAGAAAGTTGTTTTTGTTGTTTGTTTGTTTTTGTTTTTGTTTTTGTCTTTATCGTTATAGATATAAAAGAATTTAGAAAAAAAAAGATTTTTCTCTTTTAAAGTTTCCTTTTTATATATGAAAAAAACCAATTTGCTGTATCATCAACGAATGAGAAGCCGAATGAAAAAATTGTGATGATGCGTGATTTTTTAACTGATAAGCGGAAAATAAAATGCGAGAACAACATTTTGTATTGTATGGAAAATAATGTATACAATGCATGCAGTTAGAGGATTGAATTGTGTCCAGATGACACTCATATAACACAATAGCACTTGTAGAACAACCTATTTAGATCATTTATTACTATTGTATTTAAAAACATGTTACCCGCTTTTTGAGTCGATTTTTGATCATGTGACTGTTTTGTCACATGAAGTATGTTTTTCATTAATACCACGTAAGCGATATCTTTATATAGTACATTATACATAAAGGAAACAATTAAATTATTATATAGTATAGTATATATATACAAAGAATATATATTTTTTATATACTTTATCTTATTTCAATTCAGTAAATCATTTAAAACAGTATTAACAATGAAGTTTCTAAAATTAGCATGTTTATCTTTATTAACAGCTTCATTGACATTAGCTCAAGATATTGAAGTTGAAGATTCAGTTATAGTTAATAACGATAGTCCAAGCGAACCAAAACGTGATTTTAATGAACCAATTGAAGTTAAAGTTCAAATTGATTATGATATTTTAGAAGATCCAGATAGAGATTTTCAACATATTTATGAATTTGAAACTGATGAAATCGCAACTTTAAATTATACTATAACAAATCTTGAAAATGATACAGTTAGTATCTTTACAGTATCAGGAAATTTCTTTGAATATCCTGATGGTAAATTATTTGCAAACTTAACCGCTGGTAACGTTCACGAAAGAGGTTTTGTTGATTTAAATGTCAATGAAACAATCAACGTTATGCAAACAATTGATTTTAAAAGTTTAACTCAAGGTAATACTTATTATTTTAGACCAACTTTTACAATACAAAGATCTATCGATAATGAACCATTACCAGTTGTTGCAACAATGAGATTGATTGAAGTTTCAAGTCCAATACTTTCATTTTTCAATCCACAATTCATCTCAATTCAATTATTTATCATTGGTTTAATCGGTGCTCTTTCTTATTTTTTCATCACTTATAATAGTAATAAAAAGACAAAGAGAGAAATCGTTCATGGTAAAATCGAAGTCATGGAATCATTTCTTCCAGAACAATACAAGAAATAAGTTTTATAAGTTTTTGTATCATATAGTATTCTAAATAGAACTTGTCAGTTGTGTTTCTCGTTCAATTTGATCCGAACAACTTCGGTAGAGATTCAATTCTTCATCGTTTACTCGCAAATATTACTTAAAGGAAACCGCCGCACAACAACGCATCTAAGTAAGTTAAAGTTTTTCACAATGACTTCCATCAATATATAAACAAAATATGCATATTATTTAACGAAGCAACCAAAAGTATTACAAGGACTGTACGATGATGAAGACACGATCTACATCATTTTAACGAAATTTTGTTTTGCCTTGATGATGGTTCTGCCCTTTCCATTCTTTTCATCATCAGTATACGACACCCACAAATAAATTCATTGAATTTATTTCAAATAGACTATATGCTGCAGTCTACAAACAGATATCTGCAATAACAAAAACAGCCCTTTCTTCTTGATAAATATTTTCGTTACCTCAAACGATAGCATAAGTCTCATATACGAATTCAAGAACGTGTAACCCTCATTGAGAACATCTCAACAAAAGAAGAACTATATTATAAAAATAACAACAATCCAATGCCAAAAACTTGTAAAATACATTTCTTGTTACTCAAAGTTTATTTTGCAACAACACAATCAATCATAGTATAACCAAATCCATAAATAAAATATAGATACAATTGACCAAATTTATTTCATAATGTCAATTTCTAAATATTTTACACCTGTACAGGATGCTTCTGTTACATTTGATGGTTCAACTATTCATTTGGAAAATGATTCAGTATCGACCGAGGATCATTTTGTTTCCAGTCGTATCAACGATTTAACTTTTCAAGCTGAAAGTGGTGAGATGGTCCTAGTCTTGGGTAATCCAACCTCTGCTTTCTTCAAGACTTTATTCAGTGGGCAAAAAAATTTACATTATTCTCCAGAGGGTTCTATGAGATTTAAGGATAACGAATTTAAAAGCTTTTCTGTTGAATGTCCTCATCAAATCATTTACAATAATGAACAAGATGTTCATTTCCCACATTTGACGGTCGAACAAACTATTGATTTTGCATTGAGTTGTAAATTTGATATACCAAAGTCCGAACGGGACTCCATTAGAGATGAGTTGTTAAAAGAATTCGGTTTATCTCATGTATTGAAAACTATTGTTGGTAATGATTTCTTTAGAGGTGTGTCTGGTGGTGAACGTAAACGTATTTCCATTATTGAAACTTTTATAGCTAACGGTTCTATTTATTTTTGGGATAACTCTACTAAGGGTCTTGATTCCTCAACTGCTTTGGACTTCTTAGCTATCTTACAATCTATGGCTAGAGCTACACGTTCTGTCAATTTTGTCAAGATTTCTCAAGCTTCTGATAAAATTGTTGAAAAATTTGATAAAATTTTAATGTTAACAGATAATTATCAAGTTTTCTTTGGTACAGTAGATGAATGTCTTCACTACTTCCGTAATACCCTAAACATTCCAAAGAATTCAAATGATTGTATTATCGAATACCTGACCTCCATCTTAAACTTTCAATTTTCTTCCAGTCAAGATTATTCTATCTTACATGGTTCTTCATCATCTCTAGATGAATCAAAGAAAACAAACAATGTTCAAATAAAAACTTCTATGAATGATATGCATATTAGAAATGAAACAGACTTATATAATGCATGGACTAGTTCAACATATTACAGTCATTGGAAGAGCATTACAAGTTCCTACCTCAACAACTGTTCTGATAACAATAATGTTAACCCTATTGATACTACACCTGTCTTCAGTATTCCATTGAATAAGCAAATGGTTCTTGTCACCAAGAGAGCATTTCAAAGAAGTTTAGGTGATAAGATTTACTTATCTGCTCAAATGTTCTCTATTATCGTTCAGTCTTTGGTTATTGGATCCTTATTTTATGATATCCCTATGACAACAATTGGTTCTTACTCCAGAGGTTCGTTGACTTTCTTCTCCTTGTTATTTTTCACTTTCCTTTCATTAGCAGAAATGCCAGCTGCATTCGGTAGACAACCTGTCGTTAACAAGCAATCTCAGCTACATTTCTACTATTTGTGGGTTGAAACTTTTGCCACGACTGTTTTTGATTACTTCTATAAGTGTATCCTGGTTATTGTTTTCAGTATCCTATTATATTTTTTAGCTCATTTGCAATTCAACGGTGCCAGGTTCTTTATCTTCCTTTTGTTCTTAGCCATTTATAACTTTGGTATGGTTTCTTTGTTTTCACTATTAGTCTCCTTGGCTCCAACTCTAGCTATTGCTAATTTATATGCCGGTATCTTATTGTTAGCTATTGCCATGTACGCTTCTTATGTTATTTACTTGTCTGATATGCATCCATGGTTTGTCTGGATTGCTTATATCAATCCTGCTAGATATGCCATGGAAACAATCTTGTCCAATGAATTATTCAATTTGAAGTTAAGTTGTGAGGAAAGTATTGTCCCAAGAGGTCCAGCTTATACAAATGTCTCTTTCTCAAACAAAGCATGTGCATGGAGAGGTGCTACATTAGGTAATGATTATGTTAGAGGTAAGGATTATTTAAATCAAGGTTTGTCATATGCATATAGTCACACATGGAGAAATTTCGGTATCTTAATTGGTTTCCTTGTCTTTTTCCTGGTCACTTCCTTGATGGCAGCTCAATATATCAAGCCATTATTTCATGACGGTAATATGAAAAAATTATTATCCAGACATTTACCATTTATTGCCAATCGACTTTATGATGAAACTGCTCGTGTTACAACCGATGTCGAACTTGCAAGAATAACTACAGGTTCTTCTTTATCTTCTATGGATTCTACTGCAAAATGTGCTGGCTCTAATAAGGATTCCATTGATATTGGATCTGTTGAACTTAGCGGTCCGAGATTAGAAGCTGTTGAATCTCAAAAGCATCTCATTTCATGGCAAAATATTAACTACACTGTTGAAGGTGATAAACAATTGATTAACAATGTCTCGGGTTATATTAGTTCTGGTTTAACTGCCTTAATGGGTGAATCTGGTGCTGGTAAAACTACTTTATTGAATGTGTTGTCTCAAAGAACTGAAAGTGGTATTGTCACGGGTGATATTTTGATTGACGGTAAACCATTAACTAACATTGATGCTTTCAGAAGAAGTATCGGTTTCGTTCAACAACAAGATCTGCATTTGGAAAAACTAACCGTCAGAGAATCTTTGGAAATTTCGTGTGTTTTAAGAGGTGATAGTGACAAAGCTTATATTGATACAATTGCTGAATTATTGAAGTTACCAACTGAAAACTTGGTTCAAACTTTGTCCCCAACTCAAAAGAAGTTGTTATCCATTGGTGTTGAATTAGTTACTAAACCTTCCTTGTTACTGTTTTTAGATGAACCTACATCTGGTTTGGATGCTGAAGCTGCTTTAACTATCGTTCAATTTCTGAAAAAGCTGTCTGAACAAGGTCAAGCCATTTTCTGTACCATCCATCAGCCTTCCAAGTCTGTTATCAGTTACTTCGATAATATTTTCCTCTTAAAGAGAGGTGGTGAATGTGTTTATTTTGGTCCAACTGATGAAGCATGCGACTATTTTACTAAAAATGACAAGTCATTAGTGTATGATATGGAGAATGACAATCCGGCTGATTTTATCATTGATGTTGTAGGTAACAATGAGTCAAGTAATGTTGAATCCGTTGAAAAGGATAGTAAGATTGTGAGCCGTTGGTCAAGTATTTGGAACAATTCTACTGAGAAACAAAATATTGAAAGTGAATTAAATCGGTTAGAACAGGAAGCATCCAATTCTGGTGTTGATTACACACAACAAGTCTGGACCCAACCAAGTTACATGCAACAATTGATTATGATTACCAAAAGACAATACATTAGTACTAAAAGAGATGTTACTTATGTTGCAGCTAAATACTTGTTAAATGCAGGCGCTGGTTTGTTTATTGGGTTCTCCTTTTGGAATATCAAGAAGAACATCAATGGTCTTCAAGATTGTATTTTCTTTTGTTTCATGTCTCTTTGTGTTTCCTCCCCATTGATTAACCAAGTTCAAGATAAAGCCTTAGAAGCTAAGGAGGTTTTCATTGCTAGAGAATCTAGATCTAATACATTCCATTGGACTATATTAATGTTGTCCCAACTTATCATTGAATTGCCATTAGCAATTACCAGTTCTACTTTGTTTTTTGTCTGTGCATACTTTTGTTGCAACTTCGATAATTCTGCTCATATTGCTGGTGTCTGGTTTTTAAACTACCTTATCTTTGCTGCTTATTATTTGACTTTTGGTTTATGGTTAATCTACGCTACTCCAAACTTGCAAACAGCAGCAGTTTTTGTCGCTTTCTTCTATAGTTTCACAGCATCTTTCTGTGGTGTTATGCAACCTTACAGTTTATTCCCTAGATTTTGGACTTTCATGTACAGACTTTCCCCATATACATACTTTATTGATACATTTGTCAGTTTAGTTTTACATGACAGACCAGTTATCTGTGACAATATGGAACTGGTTCCAGGTCAACCATTAATGGCTCAAACATGTGGTCAATTTATGGCACCATATATCGCTGAATTCGGTGGTTATTTGAAGAATCCAAATACATTTACCGTTTGTGGTTATTGTACGTACACTGTCGGTGATGATTTCTTGGCGAATGAAGGTATGAGTTATTCCCATAGATGGAGAAACTTTGGTATTGAATGTGCATTTGTTGCATTTAACATTTTCGGTATGTTTGTAGGTTACTATTTAACATATCTTTCGAGTTTCTGGTCGAGACTATTCAACGTCTTTAAAGTACTCTCTCCGAGAAAAATTATGCCTAAGAAGAGTTACAAATTATAGGTAGGTGAATAGTCAAAATAACAATGTGTACAGTATTTATAATTGCAATTTATTCCTAATATTAATTTACAAAATAGTACCTTAGCATATAAAAGTATAATTCAGTCACTTTCGATAATTCAATCATTCTTTTGTGAAGATGATATCCAACTTCAAATAGATTAAAAGAAATAATATTTAATTCAAATATTAGATAATACAAGAGATAGACTACATTGTATTATATTAATCCATAAAAAACTAAGAACAAAATAAGTACCTGATTTAAATTTTATACACATTGATAATATATGGTGAAACAATTTTAAGTAAAAGTGGGGTTGATTTATTTCCTTGTACTTGTTTGACTGTAGGCAAAGTTTAGAATTAGACCTTATTGATAATTTGTAGAAATTGTCACTTATGGTTTGTACTTCAATATCATATAGACCAAAATTGGAGCTTGAATTAACAAGCAGATGTTCTAAGGACCCTAAAGCGGCCAAGAAATAACCTATTTGTTGAAGTAATGTACCAATTTAGTGTCAGCTTCCCGATTGTTTCCTAGCTACCAACCAATATTTACTTTATGCAGTGCAACTCTACATAAAAATTATTTAACAAAGGATGACGACAAACGGTTTAGAACTAACGATTTTACTCCTCCATGAAAGGCAATGCAAGTGGAAATTCCATTAAAAGCAAATATGAGCTTATAAAATGCTTTACTGTCTTAGTTGAACCTTCACCCTGTTGAGAAATGCTGACATGCCCAGAAGCAACTATAAAAAAGATGCTTCCAGACGGATTTGAACCGCCGATCTCCACATTACTAGTGTGGCGCCTTACCAACTTGGCCATAGAAGCTATTATTGCTTTTTTTGTAAAATATTGGTATCGGATATAGGTAATAATAATAGTAAATGGTAAAGTCTTACTTAGTAGGATAAAACTTATAATATTTATTAGATTGTATAATAATTAATTGCTAATTAAATGGTTATTAATCGTTACCAACGGTTAGCAAAAGTTCTCTGATGTTGTAAGAGTTGGTTCTATAAAATCCAACTTCCAATATAATCTCTAATTCTCAATTTCAAATACTTCTAATCAATCAGTTCTTGAGACCCATTTATACATTTTCCTTTTCATTTCTTCATTATAGGTTTTCTTCTAACTTCCTCTCATTCTAGTTCTTAACCTTTCCTTAGTTCCGTAATGTATCATACTATTTCCAATTCCCTCATATCATTTCCGTAGTTCGGTGATGTGTCATACTATTTCTAATTCCCTCATATCATTTCCTTAATTCGGTAATTCCTCCTATTGTTAATTTCACTCTGTTTCATAATTCACTAAATCCTCGAAGTTGTTTATAATCCTTTATGACTCTTTTCACATTCTTAATCTTTTCTATCACTTATCAATTTATCTCCTCTTGGAATGTTAGTATTATATTTTCAAATTCACATACTTTATTCTACGCTGGTTCACTCTTATCAACTTAATAGTTTTCACTATAAGTGGTGATTGACTCTAACTGAGTACTGCGTTAATTTAGTAGAAGGTCTTAATCATTATCATAATTACTTCTATCATCATAGAGAGTCTATCCTCTCGAGTTAATTCAAAATCAATTAGTCAAAGCTAATTATAACATAATAAATCATTCATCAATCTCCATGACCATCTGGTCTGATGCTAACATAACACTCTAATACCTGCATGGCTTTACTAGGAGAAAATAGTAGAAATCGCTATAGCTTTCCACACAGCTTTGCACAACCGTTAAAATCAAAGTTGGCCGAAAACGTAGACGTGTCTGTTCAAAACTTAATGATCATAACAATCATAACATTAACTCAAAATCAAAATCAAAAGTCCTCACTCGGACCACAAATGAATTACAAGCCTTATTTCAGACTAAACATAAAATAAAATCAATAAGTCCTCACTCGGACCACACATGAATTACAAGCCTTATTTCAGACTAAACATTAAATCAAAAGTCTTCTCTGAGACAAACATAAAATCAAATTAATCAAATAAGTGCTGTCATCAAACATGTGACAAGCACATGATAAGCACGTGACAAAATAATAATTGCTGACGCAAGTCACATATCTTACATTTTTTGTCGTACAGGTTTACCTTTTGAGCGTTGAATAATATATATTTTTTTGGTCCTTGGTATTACGCACACTATCATCCCAGAGCTCCATGATTAACTTGAATAAATGTTATACATTTCCCACGTTGTTAGGACACCTGAGCGATAGAGTCGTACGAAAGCCCTGATTGATATGAAGAACTGATTTAAATATGAGTTAATATTGGCCTATTAGTATTATGAATTCAATTCAAGTCAAGGACAGATTGTTTTAAAAAAGTCTATAAACTCATGATGGTTGCTTGTTTATCTCAGGTATCATTCTCTTTTTATATTTTATATTTTCTATAAAAATATTTTATTTTGTCAGAAAGAATACTACTTTAGATAATAAATTACTCTTGGTAAATACTTAAAGTATTGATATTTAGGATGAAGCCTGACTAAATATCTTTTGGTGGCACAGTGATTCATTAGCAGTGTTTGAAGGATCAGGGTAAATTATCTTTATGATTAGATTGGTCGCTAGGAAGGGAAGTAGTCAAACAGTGATCAATAAAATTTCCATAAGAATTGATCCTGCTGGCTTAGAGTGCACTTGTTTCTCATTTTTAGGTTATAAATATTGTTGTTCCGCTTTAGTTTAGTTCTTTAGGTCTGATGCCACTGTTTCTAATGTTACTTTGGTGGGGGAGAGTCGACATACGCATTTCTGAACAATAAGTCGACCATTTTGTAGTCTTCATGAGAACAGTAACAACCTGTTAGTGATGCTCATCTTTGGTTTTGAAAACGGAAACGAAGGCTGCACCTTTGTAATCCTGCACTCCCATTTATAGTATCATGATATTAGCGCGGGGAAGCAGCAAGCAATAGTACATGAAAGGTCCTTCTCAAAGGTAAAGAAAGCACTGGCAAGAAGTAAGGGGTTTACTATCTTTCTCTAAAGTCTTACCCTTCACGAAAGGTGTGGCTGGCTCAGAATTAAGTAATACATTGAGTGGAACATCCTTACTAGTAGCAGCTAAAAAGAGCAAGGTAAATCTATTTCAGATAGCGAATCCACTCTAGCAATAGGAGAAGGTAATTACTTAGCGGTTGACTTAGCAATAGATCGGTGTGTTACACTAAAAAACTTTCTTTTGAAGGATAAGAGAAAGATGAGGAAGAACAATGCGGTAATGGCATGGCTCCTTAAATTGACGAGAAAGTAGTTCCTTTTATTGCTTGAATTATATATACGTTTGAGTTACGTATATAGATTGTTATTAACTCCAGGCTTACTCGTTTGGGTATAAAGGTACTCAAAAAAGCCATGTATCCATTGCATTGGCAGGTACAACACTTAAGTTTGCAACGTTGGGAACCACCCCTTCGATTTCTGACTTCTTCGATAAAAATATTCAAGAGCTTTTGGGCTGCTGATTCCGCAGACCAAATTCGAATGATGGTCATATTTGCTATAGGAGCGTCCATTGGGTCACAGCTGAATAGGATGTGTGAACTGGAATGTGTCTGAATTTGAAGAGGCATTATTATGAGGCCTCTCCAAACTGACTTAATTCTACTGTACTACCTGACCTCTGGCTTCATATAAAGCGCATGATATAGTCCACAGATTCTCCGCAGTCTGCTGATTCATCTATCAGTGTTACTCTTATGTCTATTTTTGATGATACCAGATTGTCAAATTAACACAGCATAATGTTGCATTGCGACTAACCATGTCATTCGACGCAGACGCATATCGAGTGGTCGTCATGTCATAATCAACAGTCGAATCACAGCTTTTGTTCCCGATCATGTATGCTGATATCCCTACACACCACTGAATGTCGGTGCTACTACTAGTTCTCATATTATGGCTGGTGGCACTACCCCACATACTCCCTTCTGAGCAGCCTCTAACCATACCATACCTTTACTAATCGTATGTCTTTGCAATTTTGAAAGAGGCCCAGTCACTGTATATGCTGTCGACCAAGACCATTGCTTTGCGACTAAGTTTAACTTACGATCCATTGTTTCTCCGAATGCACTGACTATCACTGTAATACCTCTTGTTACACGTATCGCTCCTAACAAGTGATTTAGGGTTCGTATCCATCTCAACGGGCTAAGCGACTGATTTCATCATTGATAATACGTAGTCTTGTGAAAGTTCAGTTTCTTTATCATCTGAAATTGGCCTCTTTTCTTTAACCTATTCACATGCTGCCTAACTAGTTTCATGATGGCCTCTAAGTCTACTGTGTACCCTGGTCTGCCTAGCCAGCTCTCCCCTAACACATCTAACGGTTTGTTGGTGACACCAGTTGTTTACGCCTCTTGCGAGAATCGTGGCATCAAAGGTAAACTAGTTATCATGCTATACCTGTGCTGCTAATTGTTTCAGCGGCCCATATCTTCAAGCACTCCTCATCAGTAATAGTATCTTATTGCTGCCATCCGATATATCAGGTTTGTTGGCAACCACACCAGCTACAAGTACGATCAGCTTTAATATATAACAGTACTCATGTCTTACTGATATTTTCTAATAAACTAGCATATATAAGTCCGAATTCAATATTTTAAAGGCTGTTGAAGATATGAAAGGTTTATAGGCAAGGGGCCAATAATCACCATAACAACCCGTCTCTGCTTATTCCCGGTGCTGCAAGAACATTTCACTCTTCTTTATCTTGTTATCATGTTTCCAGAAAGTTTAAAATGCCCTGAATTTGCAGCTATCGTCGGATGTGTTTGTAGTCACAATACTTTTTGTTCCATTACAGTTTTATCTTCTTGAACACTTTACACAAACAGAACCATAGCTCTGTGTTTGTTATGACCTTAATAAGAAGTTCGATCTAAGGACAAACCGATGTAATTCGCTATTACCGATTGTATGAAAATACTAAACTTTACTTAATTATTTCAATTACTGAACCTTAAATAGTATATACATTTTTAATAATTAGTAATTGGATGTGCTAAATTTTATGTTTGAATGCAAAGTTGTTTATCTATATTTGATTTTGGTAGAAAGTAATCTTTTCATTCCACAATTTCGTCAAATTGGATTTCTTATCAGTAAGTTTACTGATCTCTTGTTGCGAACACCACCCTGACTGTTGTAGATTCTTGATAGTTATGTCGTATTGTTCTATTTCTTTTGTACTTAATTCTTTGAGCAACAATGTGTAATCTTTTATTGAGATTTTGTCATTTTGTAAATGACCATGCGAACCTTGGGGTTTAGTAGTGGACGGTAACAAACACAATTTCGACTGTTTAATAATTTCATCTATTGGATCGCCATGCTGCTGCTTATATGACGTATCTGTAATCAAGATCTCGGGTGAACTATTATCGTCATTTAAAATAGCTAAATTCACTTCTATCTCCTGAGAGCTTACGGCAATTCCGTTATTAGTTTGATCTTTGGGGGTTAATGTTCTGATAGATTCCTTGCGTTTGGGTAATTTGATTTGATTATCATTCAATGACGATGCCTTTGAATATGTACTTTCATCATGGCTCAAATTTGAGAAAGACGAGGTAACATTATTATGGCTATTATTATTGTTGCTTGTACTCTCTATTGAATGTCTTGGTTTCATTAGAGCTGGATTTGAAGCAACTCTTTTGATAGAATCTGTACTGATCATTCTTGATAAACCAAATTTCATCTTTGATGTAAAGGAAGAATTTCTCTTCATCATTGCTGGCCTGTTCCCATTGTTCAGGGAGTCCGTGACGCTATTACTTCTACTAGAATTAGTTATTGAAACATTGTGAGTACTTGCGCTGTGTCTTAACTCTGGAGCACCCCCAAAAATTGATGTCGGACTTGAGTCATTTTTGATGGATTTCTTTCTAAATAAGGTACTTGATGCTCTTCTTAAGAATGGCATCTTTTTTGTTGGATTTGATAATGAGTTGATGGTATGCGGAGATGAACCAGTAGAACTATTTGATATCGTATGCGATAATAGAGTTGGCATATCATTGATAGCATGAGAACTATCATTGGGGGTCGGACTACCTGTTTGTGAAAGATAACTTTCAATATGTAAAGAATTTGATAGTGAACTTGAGTTTGAGCTTGAACCTGACTTTTTATGATTCAATCTTCTTTTGTTTACCGTTATCTGATCCACATTTGATAATTGGTAGATTTTTTCATCATTAAAAGATCTATTTTTATCTGTAAGTGTACTATTTCCATTTGATATTGGTGAAGTTGTTGTATTATGATTTGATGATACTATCATATTGTTTATTGTCTCTATGCTAAATTTTCTTGTTTGTGATTTTTTTTCTGAAATGACATCTTGTGAATTAGATGAATTATTGATACGTATCGAATTTGTTCCTCCATTAATTTCTTTGATGCTATTACTATTACTATTAGTGTTACTATTACTGTGTATTATTGAATAAAGAACATGAGATGGCGATGATGATTGAGAGCCAGATATATCGATACTGTTACTATTATTTCTACTTTTATTTTTGATATTGATATTAATATTACCAGTTGTTGTATTTGAAGAAGTGATTGGTGATTCAGCAATTGTACTACCTGACATTTCTAATGCTTTTGATAAATCAAATGATGTATTATTTGGATCATTTAATATTATACCATCATTACTAGTAATTTGTGAATTTATTGTATTTGATGAATCATTATTATCTGAATTATCTGAATCAGTTGGATTTATAATAATTGGCATTGATAAAGAAGTTGGTGTACTTGATTTTATTGGTTCTTTTGAATCCATCATTATTGTTGATTTTAAATCATCAGTATTATTATTACTATTATTTCTTGAATTGTTTTCATTTGATTCTAATTGATTATTAATTTCTAATTCTAATTCTAATTTATCTGGTAATGGTGGTAAAAGTGATAATTCTTCTCTACTACCAATTTTATTAACTAAATTATTATTTGTAGTATCATTTGTTGATATTGGTAATAAAGTATTTTCAATTATAGAATTTTCTTTTATAATACTATCATCATTATTAATTAATGAAGATATGGATGAATTTGAAGAAGAAGAAATATTAGATAAATCTATGAGACTTTCTTCTTTAACATCATTTATTATGGTAGTAGGAATGATACTAGTAGTTATTTCTTTATCTATAGGTTGAGCTTTTATTGATTCATGTTCATAAGTTTCCTCTTCTTTAATATCATGAAGATGTGAATTTATTGTACCTAATATACCAGGTAATGGAGTATTATTCAATGACATCTAAATTTTTGCTGATATATAATTTCTGTATTACTCATACACACATGCAGTCTCTGTTTTATTTCTCTCTCTCTCTCTCTCTCTCTCTCTCTTTTGGTCTTTAGGTGTTCTTTTTCTCTATTTAAATAAGTATTGCAATACGTAGACGTATTTTGTTGAGTAGGAAGTACTTTCTTTTACGCTTTTTTTCAATTGTATCTATGTGAGTCTCTTATATTTATTTCAACAAAATTGGCATACTATTTCTATATGTATGGAAGATGGGTTGGTTTTTTTTTTTTCAATGGCCTTATTTTAAATTGAACTATTATATTTTTTTTCCACTGTTGAAAAGAAAAAAGTGGTATCACTAATTCTGTATAGTAAGAGAATGATGAGATAATCAACGATGAAGCTTAAAATATATATATATAGGAGAGTATTATGTTATTTTTTAATTTGAGGTCAACAAGGATTGTAAACAAAATTCCACAGTAAACAAAAGTGCTTGGCTTCAAAATTTGAGTTTTAAAATTTTTTTACTGTGAAGAAAGAAAATTTTTATTTCAATTTTTTCATAAAGTAAGAAAAAGTCTAGAAACAAAAAGGCGTTTATATTTTTTTGTCCGAATTTCTTTCGTGCCTTCGATGTTTTTTTGGTCTGGGGCTGATTTGTAAACCCTAGGGTTTGTCATGATACTCTCTAGGGTTTTGAGTTTAAGCCCTAGGGTTGGATAGTGTTAGGGTTTGTTGTGTGCACGTGACTGTCTTTTCAAAAAATAACACGTCTTTGTCTTTTCACTATAGTTGATATTTTTTTTTTTTTCACTGTGATCTTTATTGCAAACGTGGTTTCTTAACAATGAAATATTATATAAGTATAAGTCAAGAAAATAATATTTTGCGTTTTTATATATATACTACATATATATATATATAGATTTAACATACTCACACAGACCAAAGATGCTATTGACAAACGCATTGAATATTTTTTTGGTTTTATTTTTAACCATCTTTAATTCTTTAACTAATGCATTAAGTGTTGATGGTTCAAAGATTTTAATTTTATTTGATGAGAAAATTGATGATTTGACAAATTATTCAAATTTATTTAATTTATTAAAAGATCATAAATTTGATTTAGATATTAAAACTTTAACTGATTCAGATATTAAGATTCATTTAACTGAAAAGAATAAAAATTTATATGATAATTTAATCATATTTCCAATAAAGGGTAAAAAATTTAATAAACAATTATCTGCTAAAAAATTATTAGAGTATTTCGATAATGGTGGTAATATCTTATCAATGACAATACCTGGTGCTGCTCCTGATCCAATTCGTTTGTTTTTAAATCAATTGGGTATTTTCCCATCACCAAAGAATCAATATCTTTTAGATTATTTTAACAATGACAACGACAATTTAATGTTCTCCTCGAAAAATTTATTAAACAAATACGTATTTCAATCAATTGAAAATGAAAAATTTTATAATTTTGGTCAAAATGTTTCAGCTGCTCTATTAAGTAATGGTCCTCAAATTGTACCAATCTTAAAATCATCAAAGACTTCTTTCACCAATTCAAAGGAATCTTGGACTGAAGGTTCTCAAGGTTATTTAGTAGCTGGTTTCCAAAGTTTAAATAATGCTAGATCAACTTGGTTGGGTAGTAACAAATTCTTCAATGATGAAAATTTCTCTCAAAATTCAGATTTTATTAACGAATTAATTAAATGGACATTTAAGGAAAAAGCTGTAATTAAAAGTTTAGGTTTCAATCATACTCATGCTGATGGTACTACTTATGAACAAACTAAATATAAAGTTAATGATAATGTAACCTATGATATCGCATTGACTGAATGGAATGGTGAAAATTGGATTCCATTTATTACAAATGATCTTCAAGTCGAATTAGTTCAAGTCGATCCATATTATCGTATGTTTATGAAACCAATTGATAAAATTATTGACGGTATTGCTCAAGTTTATTCAACTGGTAATTTCACTTTACCAAATCGTCATGGTATGTTCACTTTCTTAACAGATTACAAAAGAAATGGTCTAACTTTCATTGAGGAATCTGAAGTTAAAGCTATTCGTCATTTAGCTAATGATGAATATTTAAGAAGTTTCCAAATTACAAACGCTTGGGTTTATTTAGCCTCTATTTCATCTGTCATCGTCGCTTTCATTGCTTTTATCGTATTCTTTATTGCTACACCAGCTTCTGTAAGTGAAGGTGTATCTAATGAAAAGAAAGAAAATTAGATCCTATCAGTGAATCTAATCTATTGTATATACATACACCTTTTTTTGTACAAATAAATTTAAAATATATATATAAAATTACATTTAAACTATTCAAGAATTATTGCTTGACAACTTGAATCTTATTATCCTTTTTCCATTGTTCAAATTCAATGGCAGTCTTGGTTAATTCAGTTTTCAATTTTTCAATTGTTTCAATAATATTATCTCTCTTAACTTGTAAAATTGGTCTCGTAATACCAACTTCACTTTCGATTAAGGCACCACCTACCATTCTATAACATTTCCTATTGGAATCACATTTTTCAAGTGTCTGTGAAACAATATCATGTTCATCCTTATCATGACCTAACTCTATAATTTTAGTTTGTAACTCTTCTAATGTTCCCTTGTAATCGTTATATTGCTGTTGAAATTCTGTATTTTGATTGTAAGTTAGTAAACTTGGCTCCAAAGAGCAAAAAAAGATCTCTCACCAGATACATACTACTATTTCTTGATTGTTCCATTGTATTTATTATTATACTATTTTTCAGTGGAGTGTCACTTTGTCCTTTTCTATTCATTAACTAAACACTCTTTTCAAAATTTCATCATCTTTAAAAATTGTCTACTAACTTTTATTTTTCATGTCGAGTCAAGTGAACAGAAAAGAACAAACTCTACATAATGAAATATCACTAATATTGCTCTTTGTGAGAATCTGTAGACTGATTCTCTATATATATTTCATAACTTTTTTTAAGGCCCTTCCAATTTGTTATTTCCAATATCCTTCTTTTCTTTGAATGAAGTCGATCCTAAAATGAATGAGAAGGTACCTAGGAATACAGCTCCAACAACGATAAAGAAACGTCAGAAGTGTGGTTCGCCGATATATTGACCTTCTGAATGTTTGTGTGAGTCCAGTGATTAGGACATTGAAGGATTGTTTCTTGAAATATGCCCATTGAATAATAGAAGTGAAAAAGAAGTAGTTAATGGTTATCAAGGTAGACCAGCAAGTCGCTGAAGAGGTAATAGAGATTTAGACCAACCAAGGATGTGAGGTCCATATAAATCCTATAAGATAAATGTTTCGACACTAGATATGGCACCTCATTGCGAGATTTTTGACCTTGTAAGGTGAAGTATGATAGCCCTACAGTGTCACAAGAATCTGTAAATTCGAGCATCTCTTGTTATCATAAATCTAAGCTATTCTCATTATGATCGTTGTGCTGAAACAATCTAAATCCAATGTTTAGTGGGACTAAAATCTTGTAAGTAAACACACTATATTACTAGTAGAGCTAACAAATAAATAGCATGAGATCAAATATGCAAAATTTCAGAGTCACATTGGGGAGAAATGCATTCAAATTAGTCCTTGTTAAACAGTTTCACCATTTGATGATCATTAACAGTAACAAACAAGATCTGAGAATGTTTGCTTTTTCATCTTTTAGATAAACTCTCCAAACTAATATAGGCAACAACTTGCAAAGACAAAAACAACTCCATTGCGTAAACTCAACCCTTTCGTACATGATCTTTTATAAAATACAATTTGAACCCTAAGGTAACTACATTGTATGCATTTTCATCCAAAGTTGGATTTTTGGATCAAGGTTTTGAAGCAAAGTCTGGAAAAAACGCTTTATTTGCCTTTTACAAATATTCAAACTCCTAGACAGGGATCAGACTGCTTGGACAAACAGATGATAATTGTCTCTTTGGTAGAACACAATGACATTTGTATCGATTCTAGATAGTAAACCATACCAGGAGCTGAAAAGATTAGGACCTTTTGTTAATAATGAAAAGCTCAATTACTCATCCATTTTTGATGCTGTTAAGCCAGAACTGAAACAAGTCAGAAGCGATATTTACAATGTTCATGAAATCGTCAATGCAGACATTGATTCAGAATTGAATCAAATGGAAACACTGGATATTAGGTTAAAGGCCTCCTATAAGAAATTAAAGCACTTATATCTAAAGATCTCCAAGTCAAGAAGTAAACATCATAATTATGTCCACAAATCAAAGGCTTTACGTGAGACTGTTGAAGCCTCCAAGGAGATTGAAGAACAGTTGAGCAGAATTCAAACTATGAGAGATAGTATTTTACAAAATGTTATTGAGATTGATGCTGAACTACCAAGAAATCAGCGACTATTGATATCAGATTCTTTAAGTAAGAAACATTATCCCTTATTATTCGATCTGTTGAACAAAAAGTTTCCAGATAAATTGAACGAATCCAGGGATATAGAGTGTTTACCCTCAGATCAAATTGTTCTATCTCTTCCTGATGCTGGAGACTCTTTGGCGATTAATCAGAATGCGGAAGAGCCAAATATCACAAAGCTTATATTACTGAGTGATAGTGAAGATAGCGAACAAGAACAAGAAATCTCAGATCAAACTGGTAATCCAGTGAAGGTAGGAGCCGATGTTAAGGAAGAAGGACTTGATGCGCTTCAATTGAGTCAGGTATCAGAAGGAGACAGTAAATGTACACCTAATGGCACTCAAGTTATCCCAAATTTGGTCGAACGTTCTAAACAATTAAATTTGGAAATATTGGATCAAAGAAAGAATGATAATGATATTCTTCAACCAAATATAGAAAGAGAGATAGACGCTTCAGCTCAGCATGATATTGAAAAAAGTGTATCTGGTGAAGATCTGATGGCTGAACTTTGCGAAAGCGATCCTCATAGTGGGGATAACAAACTCCATAAAATAGATCCGATCACTGTAGAGAAAGGAATACTTGATGATAGCAAAACTGAAGAAATCCAGGAAGTCTCCAAGGATAAGGTTAGCCCAAATCAAAAACTGGATGAGCATGCTATGGAGGGGACCTCCGAGGGTTACTCACAATCTGTTGATTCCTCTATAGGATTACAGAATGATCATACCTTGAATAAAGTAGGCAATTCGATTCACAACATCTCAGGCAGTTTTATCTTACCGACTTTAAAAACAACGGGCACGCCATCTACCTTTCTGACGCTTGACAATACAAACGCAGCTGATATCATTGGTAGAACTTTAAATAACGATATTCATTCAAATAAATGATAGAGTTTATGTAAATTTTTATGCATGTACATTTAGGACTAAGATCGTCCTAACCAACGATGATTATATATGTTTCCGTTCCTCTTGATCTAATACTTTTTGTATTATATGCTTAAAGATAGGGTATATGGATGATTTTTCGTATGACTCTACCAGCGTTTCTTCAGTCAGATTTTGGTTCTCTATCATGTCAACAAATTTTGGATCAATTGGTATATTGCCAAGGTACGGAACAGAGAATATTTCAGCTAATCTTTCACCACCGCCACTAGAAAAAATATTGGTACATTCCTCACAATGAGGACAAATAAAACCTGACATATTCTCTACAATACCTAAAACCTTCAAATTTACTTTCCTACAAAAGTTCAGCTCTTTCTTGACGTCCGCTGTAGCAACACTCTGTGGAGTTGTGACAACAATTGCACCGTCCGGTTCAGAATAACGCAGCTCCTCAGCAATCGAAATGTGCTCATCTGAAGTACCCGGTGGTGTATCTATTAGTAAGTAGTCTAAATCACCCCAGGTAACATCTTTGATGAATTGTCTGATCATGGAGGTTTTCTTAGGACCTCTCCAAACAACACTATTACCTCTATCTCCAAGTAAAAATCCAATAGATATCACACTTAATGATCCCTTACCATTTGTATCTACAGTAACAGGTAACCAACCTGCACTATCCTGAAAAATCGATTTACTCTCAAGACCAAACATACGTGGTAATGAGGGACCTGTCAGATCAATATCTAGTACACCAACTTTGTATCCCAATTTGCATAAAGATAGTGCAGTTTGCGTTGTCACTGAACTTTTTCCAACACCACCTTTTCCCGATAAGATCAATATGATGTGTTTTATCTTAGCCAACGATGGAGCTGGTAGTCCTAGCTCTTCATTATGCTCTTCCATTTCCCTGAACTAACTTCTTGGAAATTTGTGATTTCTTTCACAGCAACGTGAAAAGTCCAAATTCACAATGTCTACTCTTGTAACTCTGTATATGTGTAAGAATACGGTTGCTTTACTAATCAGTTTAAGAGACCTATGCAAGAAGAGTTTTCTGCACTCACACCCTATATTCTAAAAATCCGCTTTCGCTCTTGATGTTTCACACCAACAAAAACCTGACTATCAATTTGTTATAGTATACAGATCTGAATCTGGTTCGACAGAGCATCGTTTATCTGAATAAATGACGTTTATTGTTACAATTATTGATACATAAGCCTAAATATATACCTTGTATACGCCATTACAGCCTCAATTGACTTGATTCTTTTGAAAAATCGAAATATATTTACACTTCCTGCATAGCTCAAATTTATATATTTATGCATGGATCATCTGTGTTTTGTAGTGGTTATGGCTGATTCATTGAATCAACACCTGCACTTACATTCACAGCAGTCGAAGTTGACGCTGCGTTTGGTTGGTTTGAACCCATGGTATTGCCCAGTGAAGACGTAACATTCGGGGTAATAGTAGGCCGAACAATACCGTTACTGGTATTGGTGTTGGTGTTGGGACCATTACCACTTGAAGTAGTATTCAAAACATCAGTGACTGAACTCGAACTGCCACCTATGTTGGAATTATTGTATCCAGAATTGGAATAAACGTATGGGTTAGAAGTGGAATTAGATAGTTGTTGGTGCTGGTATTGGGGTTGACTTTGCGACTGATATTGGTACATGGATTGGATGGCTGGACCTTGACTTCCAGATGCTGCATAACCGGTATGAGTTGCGGTATTAGTTGGATAGGGAATTTGTTGCGAGGTAGCATATCCTTGTTGTGTTTGAATATAATGCCCTTGTTGATTGGAAATCTGACCTTGTTGAATAGGAATAGAATTATAGTTTCCACCGTTGATTGTATTTGACTTTGAGGATGTGCTTATCGGAGTTGGAATTAATCCAGAATTACCAACATCTCCATTAACGCTCCCTGGAATGCCAGGAGTACCTCTACCATATGCGGAATTGCTACTATAGTAAGGCATATTGACATTAACTGGGTAGACAGGATAAGCACCACCATTGTAAGATAATGGTGATATATTACTAACCTTGCCAGCGGTTGATCCAGACACAGAAAGACCACCAGCAGTTTGGTCATTGGATGGATAATAGGTAGGGGGTAGGACATTACCGTTAGCATTTGCAACAGAACCTGATTGACCAGTACCACTGGGATCAGCATAACCGTGACTGTTCAAACTCATTGGATAGTAGTATGAATAAGGAACACCATTCTGTTGAGGTTGTTGGGCCTTTTGTTGCACTTGTGATTGTGAGGATTGTTGTTGCATAAAGTCAGAACCCAAATATGAACTTGTGGCTTGAAAACCATAAGAGGCAGGATTTGAATTAGACATACCACTCTGGGACATGAACCTTGATCTCTGAGTATTTGGAGATCCAGGTAAGTATGAATGCATGTTGTGTACTAAGGTTGAAGAAGAGTTATTCGAATAGTCATCAGTTTTTATAATACCATTTCTGCCGTTTAGGTTTGTTGAACTGCTACTGTTATTGTTGACTAATGTAGTAGCAATCGAGTTTGAGGAGTCCATACTCTGATGACCATAAGGATTCAAATGACCTTGGTTACTGCCAGCAGTATTTATATTGACCATATCCATATTTCCCATTGGAGCATTGCCAGTACCCATGGAGTTATTTTTTGCATGACCCTTTACGTTGCCTAATGTTGTATTTTCCATTGCAGAAATCAATTCTGGAGAAGGTCTAACGTCTCTAAAGAATAAAGAATCCTTTGGTGTTATCAACCTATTTTGTTTAACATCTTCAACAGTATAATATGAAACAATGTGGAAATTTTCAAAATAGTTATATGGTGGACGTTTCAAATTGACGGAGATTGTCTTTTTAACAAGACCTGTATACTTAAGTGGATGAACAGATCTCAACGAATTTGGAGATCTATCTTCTGTAGCAGATAAATCTTGACTTGAATTAGAGTTAGAAGACTCATTAGAACCAATATTTTTTGGCGATTCTTGACCTGTTGCGACTAAAGGAGGTAATTTAATTCTGGAACTTGTCTTTTTCTTAGAAATGGATGAAGGGCTATCCTTATCCACTTCTTTATATATTAAGAATTTGCCAGCAATTCTTGAAGGTGACCAGGATACACCATCTGTCCATCTTTTGATACCTGATATTTCTTCAATAAAGACAAATATATTTCCTGATATTATTAAATGAGGTCTTTCTATTTCATATGGTCTTCTTGGTATATGTCTTAATTTCCCATCTAACGTTGCTTGAAGTATCAAAAGAGCATCATTTTCGTCTTCGATATAACCTTTAAAAGTCGGTTCGATATCCATTTAAAAAAAAAAGTATACAGTTGGGGAAAAAGTGTAGATGAAAAGTTTGTATATGTTCGACTTATTGAAGTGTATGGTAATCCAATTGATACTTTTTAATTGAAAAAATCGATCAAGTGGAAAGGTTAATAAATATTTTTGAAGGAGTCTTAGTCAACAAAAGATTTAACGCGTCGTAAGTTGAAGTTAACTTAACAAAAATCTTGACGATAAAACTGAGCCAATTGTTATACTCTTCAATGGGAAAAGTTTGGTATAAGTTGAAGTTATTATAATGTTACTTATGCAATGATTACTATTGTTGTTATGTCAATGTAACCTAGTACCACCCTTATGTTTAGATAGTTTTGAAAGTAGAGAGAAAATAAACAAGATATCCTTATTTAATCTTGCTTGTTGTTTCAATTATAGTTATATTTTTTGGTTTGCTCAATTTACCTTCGAAATGAAGGATTAGGAATTTGCAGCACTAGGGAAGGATCCGGAAGGATAAAAAATGCTAACTTAGAATGCTCAGTGCAGAAATTAAACTCACTCTTGATCAGGCAATCTAAATAAGATGGTAAGAAATATCCTTTCAGTTTTGTTGTTGTTCTACTGGAAGATCTTTGGTAATAAATAGTTTTTCTTGTTTAAGAAATTTTGAAGGGAGCGAAGTTTTTTTAGTATGTTTTAGTAATAATTTAACTTGAAAAAGTTTAAATTTCAGTGCAGTGACCACTAATCTAGGTAAATTTCTTTGGGATTTGATTTGCTCTAAAGTGAAGATTTCAATGTTTTCAAACGTTGTTGTTATTTTCTATAGGGAGAAAAACAAGTTTAAGTAGGGTTTTTCAGATTTTGAAGTAATTATTTCATATATATAATTATTTAAAAAAAAAGAAGATTAACTATAGACGAAAAGGAATTCTTTAATTTCTTGGTCTTTTGAGTATTAATCTGTAAAGTTTCGAATGCTTAAACAAAGGACTTAAGAAATTTGTATTATTCTCAAGAGTAAGACATTCCTTGTCCAAGATGTTCTTAGTAATTAACAATAGTTTGTATAACAATTAGATTTCTACGGGATCCGTTCAGTTCCGTGGGTGCGTGGGCTGCATACTTAAAAAAATCTTTTATCAACTTTAACGCAGTTCTATTGTGTGTTAACAGATATATAAACAAATATATTTATATATATATATGTATATGTCATTATTTATTAGAGACGCGCCCTCTGTAAGACTCTGTATTCATAATCAGTTGTTAATTCGTCACTTAATCGATATCTTTACTACTCTTACTACTTATTATCTAGTCTCTTACTAAACAAGTAAGACGAAAGAGAAATAAACCAAAAATACCCAAACAAGAAAACAATACAAACAAAACTAGAATATACTTTCTGTACGGCAAGTTGTTACCAATTTTAATTTAAGTCTCGGCATCGCAATAATTCCCGAGGATATAAAAACTTATCATCAAAATTAATTGTATTTTAGGTGTATTCCTCGGATTTACCACACCATATCCTTTGATATCCCACGTCTCTTTCTTAATGCAACCTTAAGATGGGGGTTATTTTAAGATTAAACAGTAAACTTTCGCGTTTCTGTAACGTATTTAAACATTTCCAGTCTTTCTTAGTTACCCCTGAATCAATCATGGAGGGAGTGTTTATGTATGATGAATTCAACCTTGTTTAAACAGATTATTTTGACACTTTCAAACTTAATTTGAACTAAAAACAAAAATAAAAGGATTAGTCCATTTTCTATCGTTTGCAAGCATAAATCTTGACTAATATGTCAATACATTTAATTATTCTTATGTAATATCATTTCTGTATCTACCTTTATTAGCTTTGACTTTCTGGTCTATATTTGGAAAAAAATTTGAGAATATATAACAAGCCACCATTTTAGTAGATTTTGAGTAGTTTTTCGTAGTCAAATGATTCAGTCAAATGAAATCACTTACCCAAACGTAATAAGTTTACTAGTATAATTCAACAAAACTTGATTGTTAAAATTTAGCAACAAGATAAAATTATATTTTGTCATGCACTTCCTTTTGCCAAGAAAAGTTACATTGTAAAAATCTTAATAAAATTTGATCAATATTGAGTAACGTAAAGACTCATGATCAGAATGTTCACATATTTCTCTAAGTCTATAATTTCCTATTCTACGCACGTTCTAGAAATTATCTGACTAAAAAGTACTAATATTTTTTATGAGATATGATTCATGAATTATGCGAAAAAATCGTTAGTAGAATACATAAAATATCACTTGACTGTTGTTGTTATAATGTTTTTTGTTTTTTCGTCGTTTGGGTTGGTTGCCATGGTAAGGTCTCGTTTGTCACCAACTAAGAGCGGCCATGCACCACTACTCACAGTATCAAGAGAGAGCTTTTAATCTGTCAATCCTTATTGTATCTGGACCTGGTGTTTTCCTCGTGTTGAGTCAAATCAATAACTTAGTATGTAATCTTGTAAGAAATCTTCATTCTCAAAAATTACTCTTATCTAGCGGCTCAGTATGAAGAGATCATATCTATACACTATTGAAAAAAGTATTAAAAAAATACTCAAGGGTTGTTAAAGTATTTTCATCATTTATTTCAACTGCGTTAATATTTATCAAAAATTTAACAAAGTAATAATTTCCTTTGAAATATTATCAATATGAAAAACACACCTATCTGAATCTGAATTAAAATATAAAAAAATCCAAAAAAAAATATAATAGTTAGTGAGAATTGCCATGTAACAAAATCTGTCACATATAATCTTCCTCGATTATTCCGTAATTCAGTGACAATGTACATCATGAAAAATTACGAGCTATTTTCCCATATAACTAATCACTTCAATACTATCATTTGAAGAAAATAACATCTTCCTCTTGACTTATCCATACAGACAGAACATTGTATCTTAAGTATTAATTTGAACCAAGTCGAAATAAACTCAATTAAATTCACCATTTTCCCAGGTTCGGATCTCTTCAAAAATACAGTACAAAGTTGTTTTTGTTCATTCAAACCTTTTTCAAAGTCACTGACTATATCTGTCTCTTCAGATTCCACAACTTCAAGTCATCTTACTAACGATAATCAACTTCTACATTATTGAGCATTCATCATGAATAGATGCTGCCAGAGTATGATATTATTTATGCTTTGGCTTATAAGAAAAAAGTGAGAATAACTAACATATATAAGCCGAAATATTGATTATTCAAAAAATATTCTTCTCTTCATAATACATAACGATTTCTTTCTGAAATCTCTATATGTTTTAACTTATCCTCAAACTTATTGAAACAACTTGTTTTGTCAACTTGAAATTGGATGATTTGAAAACAATAAAAAACTATAATATAGAGACATGTTTACAAGCATGTAAATACATAGATACAAATCAATAGAAACCACAAAGATAGTTTCGTTATATTTTGATTTTGTTGAATAAAAAAAACTGCACAGGTCTATTATAGTGAACATCATTGAAATATTTAAAATTCGTTTTCGGTAAGCGCATACAAATAAATAAAATTTTAATTAAGTTTTCAAATTAAAGTTAAATAAGAAAAATACTTTGAACCACGTGTTATTTTGGCACTTTTATACATTTTAGTTTATAATTTGTTTTTTTTTTTTGATTTGTCTAGCTTCCAAAATTAGTACTTTGTCTGAATTAACTTGTTGAGTGATCGGTGTCAATTCTCACACAAACTTTTGAAAATTTATTTTGCAACACGTACATAGTGTCCATTTTTTTGGTAGAACCGCGTCTTTATATTTTTACTTTTTGGAAAACTCAACGTAATTTCAAAGATTAGTATTTCGACTACTTAGCACAATGAATCAAACCTCTCTCTTGTGGCCTGTGTTACCTGAACCATTCCCAATAGAATATATAACATATGCTTACTGATAAAACCGATCAAGATAGATATGGTATTGTCATAGATTCAGGTTCATCTGGTTCTAGGTTGCATATTTTCAAATGGAAGAATCCAAATACATCAGGAGTATTGAAACAAGAAGATAGTCTATTGAAATCAGTACCTCAGATAGAACAGTCGAGAGATTGGGTCTTTAAAGTTTCTCCTGGGTTATCAAGTTACGAAAACAAACCACACAATGCATTTGCTCACCATATAAAACCCCTGCTGGTCAAAGCTCAGAAAATAATTCCACCAACTTTGATTCCTGAAACTCCTGTATTCGTTCAAGCAACTGCTGGTATGAGGCTTCTACCAGAAAAGAAAAGGAATGAGATACTCAAAAATGTTTGCCAAGGTATTAAAAAATCTACAAAGTTTCTTTTAAGTAACTGTGAAACACAAGTTCAGATCATCGATGGTGAAACCGAGGGAGTATATGGGTGGCTAAGCTTAAATTATTTGTCAGGCTATTTCAGTAATTATGATACTTCTAAGCAGGATCACTTTACGTTTGGCTTTATGGACATGGGAGGGGCATCTGCTCAAGTGGCATTTGTGCCTAGCGATCCTAATGAAGTGAAAAAACATAGAGAAGATATAGCGACTGTAACATTGAAAAGCCTAAACGGTGATATACAAGAGTGGAATGTGTTTGTCAGTACTTGGCTGGGGTTTGGAGCAAACCAAGCTCGCCATCGGTACCTTGCTCAACTGGTAAATGCCCTACCTGAAAATACTAATGATTATGATGATGATGATTTTGAAACAAGAAAATTAACAGATCCTTGCATGCCAAAAAACTCGAAGACTGAGTTTGAATTTAAGGACAAAAAGTTCAAAGTATTTGGCTCAGGTAACTATGAGCAATGTTCTAAATCAATCTACCCATTATTATTGAAAAATCTTCCGTGCGAAGATGAGCCATGCTTATTTAATGGGGTACATGTACCCCGTATTGATTTTAATAAAGACAAGTTTGTTGGAATATCTGAGTATTGGTACACTCCAAATGATATTTTTAGATTGGGTGGTGAATATGACTTTAACAAGTTTAGTTCAAATGTGAAAGAATTTTGTAATAGTGACTGGAAAACTATCAAAGCCAATAATGAGAAAGGGTTATATAACTCCATCCCTGAGGACCTTTTGATAGACGCTTGTTTCAAAAGTAATTGGATACTTAACATACTTCACGAAGGTTTCGATTTACCATATTTCCAAAACAAAGATAACGACAAATTAGTTGAAAGGCCAGAGTATCCAATGTTCCAGAGTATGGATGCGATTGCAGATACGGACTTAACATGGACGTTAGGTAGAATACTGTTGTACGCTTCTGGAACTATAGCGCTTGGTGGTGACGCTGAGGTTGGGATTTGCCCAAGTTCGAAGAGGGTAGATAAGTTTGGAAAGCATTTTATTCCCGGTTTGATTGACAGTAAAATATTTGATACTAATAGTTCGGGACATATGTTGCAGTATATTATTGTAATTGGGCTATTGATATTCATCATATATTTCACGTTGAGCAAGAAGGTAACCGCATTACATCCTTGTATTTCCAAAGTACATTCATTAGTGAATTACTTAATGTTCAAGATCTCAAAATTCAGGACAACATCTAGTTTTTTTGAACCTCTTTCTGAGTTAGAAAGAGGTAACTTTGGGAGTGAAACAGGCAACCATAAAGATAGTGTCACAGGAGGATTGAAGTTAAGAACCAGCAAGAGTATGTTCAATCTTGGAGAAGATTCAAAGTCTGCTGGAATGAAGAATCCATCTTCTGCAGTTTTTGTTGATCAAAAGTTGACAAGGCCAGGTTCACAACGTAGCACCTCTCAACAACCACCGAAAAAGTTCTTGGAACCGGCCTTTTCTCTAGCAGATTTCTCGAAGTTTCAAAATCCGAAGTCCTACGACTAAAGAAACATGGGTATTCAACAATCATAGAATGCTAACATAAAAGCTATATGTAAGCACACATCGGATTTATGTGTGCTTAGTTGAGTGCCTTCAAAGACCGGGTAGTTAAACATATGTGATAATCTTTTCATCTTTCACGGCGACAAAAAGAAAATTTTCTGTAGAGGAAAAGAAAATGAAGAAAAAATAATGCGATGAGCTACGTTATAAAGTATTACATATATTATAGTCTGTCTTTATATATTGAGTACAATCACTGATAACCTGATAAACAAGTATGAGAGTTAGAAAGCGCACATCAAAGAGGACTTCCACTCGTATGAGGGAAGGTATTGCCAAAAAAGCCACTGCTAAAGGTAGAAAGGAAAGAAAGTTTGCCAAGAAAGATCCTACTTGGAAGTCCAGAACTAAGAAGGATCCAGGTATCCCATCTAATTTCCCATACAAGGCCAAAATCCTAGAAGAAATTGAGGCAAAGAAACAAAGAGATTTAGAAGAGAAGAAATTGGCTAAGGAACAAAGATTGAGAGCTAAGAAAGAAGCTCTTGCGATGGGTCATGACGTTATGGAGGAAGATGATATGGAAGACGGTGATCAAGATGGATTAGCTGCTTTGGTGGCTTCTGCCCAAGCTGCCGCCGCTGATTTCGATGGTATTGCCACTGATGACCAAACCCTCGCTGAGAAAGATTATGAAGTTATCGATTATAATATCGATTTTTACAATGATAGTGATGATGAAAGCACATCTGAACTGGAAAAGTCAAGAAAGGCTTACGATAAGATTTTCAAAGCTGTTGTCGACGCTTCAGATGTTATTTTATATGTCTTGGATGCTAGAGATCCAGAAGGTACAAGATCTAGAAAGGTCGAGCAAGCTGTTCTTCAAAGTCAGGGCAAACGTTTGATTTTGATCCTGAATAAGGTTGATCTAGTCCCGCCTTTTGTTTTAGAACAATGGTTAAATGTATTGAAGTCCAGTTTCCCAACAATTCCAATCAGAGCAGCCCCAGGTGCTACCAATGCCGCTTCGTTCAACAAGAAACTAACCCAATCTGTTACTGCTAACGCACTCTTAGAAGCTTTGAAGACGTACTCTAATAACAGTAAGTTAAAAAGATCGATCGTTGTTGGTGTTATTGGATATCCAAATGTTGGTAAGTCATCCATTATCAATGCCATTACATCTCGTCGTGGTGGCCAATCAAAGGTCTGCCCAGTTGGTAACCAAGCCGGTGTCACAACCTCCTTAAGAGAAGTTAAAATAGATAATAAATTGAAAATTTTAGACTCTCCAGGTATATGCTTCCCAGGTGAAGGTAAAAAGAAGAATAAGATTGAACAAGAAGCTGAATTAGCTCTGCTAAGTGCAATTCCTGCTAAATTTATCATTGATCCATATCCATCAGTATTGATGTTAATCAAGAGACTTTCTAAATCCAGTGAAATGACAGACTCTTTCAAAAGGTTCTATGAGGTTCCTCCAATACCGGCTAATGATGCCGACACATTTGCCAAACATTTTTTGATTCACGTTGCTCGTAAGAGAGGTAGACTGGGTAAAGGTGGTGTTCCTAATTTGGCCAGTGCTGGTATATCTGTTTTAAATGATTGGAGAGACGGTAAGTTTTTAGGCTGGGTTTTACCCAATGCTTCTAAAAATGTTTCGGAAGCCTCTCAGCAAAGCACGCTAAGCAATGGTAACACGCAAGCTCCACGAAAGGTGGAACAAACTACCATTGTATCTGAGTGGTCTAAGGAATTCGATCTAGACGGTTTATTCGGCTCATTAGATAACGCTATTAGTGCTGCCGATGACGGGGATGCTCAAATGGCGTAATTAGAATATTTACCTTTTCATTAATTCAAAATCTTATATATCAACAACATTGTACACATATGAATATATTATATATATATATATATATATTGGTCATAAATTCCCGTTAAGGAAATAGCTTGAAGTTTCACTCTTTTAAACCAGCGCATCGACAGTTCGCGTACTCGTTTTTATGTATGAAACTTATCGAAGTTTTAAGCAGATGGACGAAGATAGAAGATTTGCAAATCACATTAAACAACCACATTCAATGAACTATGATGTTGGTAGCAGGCTTAACATAAAGGGATATTTATGTACTGTAAGATATGTTGGCACAATAGCCATATGGGATTCAGAGCTTGCAATAGGTGTGGAATGGGATGATGCTACTAGAGGCAAACATTCAGGTTCTGTAAACGGCAAACAGTATTTCCAAACCATTCAGGCAGGTGCTGGTTCATTTATAAAAAAGAGTAAACTTGGGACGACTGAATTAAAAAGCCTTTACGATGCTTTACAAGAATCTTATGGGAAATCGACTGAACTTGATCAGGACTTATATATTTCAACCAAGAAGATCGAAAGTCTTGGATTTGAAGAACTGAATAGTAGGAATGAAGCGTTTGAGAATTTGAAGATTATCACGTTACAAAAGATGTCCATTGCATGCACGTTCAAGAACCCCGAGGAACGGACTGAGATATCCCAGCGATGTAGAAATGTCATTTCTTTGGATATAAGTTTTAATCTCTTCTCCAAGTTCGAAGATATCTGTGATTTAATAGAATTATTAGGAAACTTGAAAAGTTTAAATCTTTCAGGAAATATAATGGGAAAAGAGTGGGAAGAAGTAGCTAAGAAAGATTTTTGTTTTCCTAATATCGAGAATCTATATTTATTGCGATGCAGACTATCAATGAAGGCACTTAAAATAGTTCTTCAAATCTTTCCATCACTTAAGACATTGGATATCAGTTGGAATTCTATGCCAGAATTATCTTCAGAAGTTCTTTTATTGCCAAGCTCGCTCAAAAATCTACTCTTGTGTGGCATATCTTTAGATGAGTTCCCCCAGCATGTGCCCCTTCAGAGCATTGAGAATCTTGATCTTTCCCACAATCATATATCAAATATCAATAATATACCCAAGTCTAATCCCATTGAATTGATTAGGGTACTTGACCTATCGCACAATTCCATCAAAGATTGGCGCATTTTGGATGAACTCAATATAATCTTTCCCAACCTAAAGACACTAAGAATAAACTCAAATCCTTTATTTACTGAAGTTCAAAAGCAAGACGATAGCGATTATACATATTATTATCTCGTTTTAGCAAGATTTAACAAACTAACCACACTTGATGGTTCTATTTTCTCGAAAGAGACAAGAAGAGAAGCAGAACTCTATTTTATTTCTCAACTCAATAAGAGAAAGACATCCTATGACGAAAGTTTGAAAAGGTGGAGTTATTTCAACAAAGAGTATAGACTCAATAAGCAACTGGCTTCTCCAGTAGGAAAGGAACCTAAAATGTTTGAATGGCTAGATTCTCAACCTCTGCGAATAATTGTAACCCACGAAGAGACAACGTTTACTTTTCTTATAACGTTATTATCAAATTCAACCGTACGATACTTAAAAGGTAGAATTGCGTCCAAACTCTCGAAAAATGTGTTGGGACTGAAGATATATCGAGTGCTAACTGATGGGATAGTGGAGGAAATAGAACGTGAGTTTTCGCAGATCGGTGATCTGAACTTGGAAAACAACAGTAGAATAATTGTCAGAGATTATTAGAGTTATATAGTCATCGGTACTGAATAATTGCATAGATAACGTAATTGCTAATATAGGTATATTATTAATTAGGGTATAATTGATACTGTATGGCAATTACTCAATAGAGAAATCCCATAGTGGATCACCCAAATGATGGATTAATTCAACGCCGTGACCTTTGTTAATGGACTTTATTTCCTCAGTACTCATTAATAATCTACCAACAGCTAATGCATTTTCCTTGTTTTCAGCGTTGATGACAACAACAGTATCATTTTCGAATCCTGGAGCTTCTGGAAGTTTAGCACCCGCTGAAGTTAAACCAGGACACATGATATTTGCTCCTGACATAACAAATTTAATAGCACCTCTGTCCACCTGAACAGTTGGATAAGCTTCTGGAAACCTATGTATCAATCTCAAACTTGGGATTAATTCATCGAACTTTTGAAAAAACAGCACTTCGCCATCAACAGCGTATAATTGAATTTTGTCTTCACACTTGATTAACTCGATGTTACTTTTCTTTGGAATCAATTCATCAATAATGGACTCTAATTTAGGGTATTGGCTAACCAACTTGGACTTCAAAGTTCTCTGGATTGAAGATTTCACTTTAGAGCGTGAATGTACGTCTTCTTTAGAGAATCTGTAGCTGTGTTAGTATTGTCTTCATTCAAAGTAAGTCATGCAGTATAAACACATTTCACAAAACGAGTATTATTTTCAGCAATGAACCTTATAAAAACATACTTTTTGAACATAATAGAGTGAGTCGTGTATATCGTTCGTTGTTGAAGAATTTAGAAGTTTCATAATGGTGATGAACTAAAGTAACGATTTTTTCTGTTCGTCTATAAATTTTTCTCTTTTTTTAAGATTTTTGGCTGAACCGCGATTTAAAACTACAAAGTCAAATATAGCAAGCAGAAGGACAGACTCCCTGGAAAGATAAAAACTTTCATCCAAAAACACATATACTTTTTCTTATCTAGTTACACTGTTTAGATGTATAATTTTGAAGCATATAAAGTTATTTACACTATTTTTTGAACTTCTCAAATGCAACAATTATATCATTTTTTGTAAATTTACAATGGGTGCCCTTGTAGTTCTTCTCAAGCAAAGTGTACAGCCTCAAATAAAGTGAAACTGTTTGACCCTGTAGGCAAGACCACAATTTGTCACAGAGCACATCTTTCATTACATCGGATTGACCGGAAGCGATATGATTTATCATACGTTTGTGGAGTTTTGAGACTAGTTGATCAATTTCTTTAGGTGTATATGCGCTAAGAATATTCTCCAGATTTTGTCTACTATAGGCACCCCACATTGATGGATTCGCACCAGCAGAAGTCATTGTTTCCATTACATGTGTTGCACCATTTACAAACGAGGTTAATTTGGGCATCGAATCATCCAATAAATAGATGGCATATAGATCCTTCTCCATATCCAATATTTTCCTACAACTTTGAATAGACGTATCAAAAAGCCCGTCCATATTCAGATTTAAAACAGATAACAGTTCAGTCAGCCAATTTGAATTAATTAAGGGCATGATAGATTCAGAGACTTCATCAGATGTCAAAGGTTGCTTTCTTACGCCAGAGGAAGACAGCGCACTCGCATTTTTAGATAGACATTTTATAACAGTGGTCGTTAAAGTCTTGAAAGAATCTAGTACTAACCTTGGAGTCTCATATGAATCATACTCGGTCAGCTGCATTTCACGTTCAGTGTAGGTCAACGCATCCTTAACATTTTTTATAAATATCGGAAGGCCAATAACTGCCGGAGCAATATCTTTATTAGTTACATCAGCGACAACCCTTTCAACATACAATAGCTGGTCATCAATAAATTCTAGCCACAGCTGTTTAAGTTGAGTCAACATTCTTGTAAATGCAGAGATGCAAAATTCTTGGTTTGTTGCCTCCAGTTTGTTGAGTTTCTCTTCCAGAATGATCATAACTGATGGGACTACTGTTTGATTGTATTTCATGGCATCAGAAAAAACAGACGTCAGCTGGGTTACCAAAGGATAAAAGATCTTGGAAACAAGTTGGTTTTCTATACTAGCTGATTCTCTATTCGATTCCATCCTGCTGGTGTTATCTAAAGTGACTACACGAGACTGTACATCAACATTTTTTACCACATATTCACAGAACGTATCGTTTGTTGAAATATGGAAGAAGTTGTCAATGAAGTTCTGATAAATAGTGCACTGCTGTACCATTGAATTTAACTTTTCAAAGTATGTAGACAGAAGCTCTGTGGAGAGTGGATCCTGTATAGATACCTTTCTCGTCTGTTTGAATTCTTGCCACTGCGCCAGTAAGCGATCTTCACCAGGCTGTGTCGCAATAGTCTGTTCTATCTCACGGTTAGATACAGTTTGATCCCGCAGCTTCTTAATCAATTTTCCCCAAATATTTGAGTAAACCGTTTGCACATTTTTATTCCATTGCATAATAATAGAATTATAAGCGTCAATAGAAATTTCTTTGCAAAACAGTACCAGAGAAGAAAAAGGAAGAATCCTTTGAAGAATTGTGATTAACTGGTCGTTTGAAATATCGTTTGTCATCACTGAGTCAAACATATTCCCCATTTCTGCAACCACCCTCTCTAAAAATAGTTCTGTCACTTTTTCATAGTATTGTCTCCTCTTCTTCAATGCTTCCATGTCTTTCAGACTGTAGCTTGTCTCATTCTGTTCACCACTAATTGCCTTTACTGCCTTAGACAATGAATTTAGTTGAATTTCCATCCAAGGCAAATTTTTCTCTCTAATTGGACATTTCAACAATTCTTTTAGTGTATCTTCGTCTAATGACACAGTATTTAGCAAATCAGATAAAGTATTCCATAACATTTTCTTGTTTGCACTCTCGACCTGAAGTCCATTGTCTTGGCTTTCAACATAATCTATGTCGTCAGCAAAGTTGTTCATTTCCATCAAAAATAAAGAGAAGGTGGAATTCATTTTATTACATTCAGTTTCAACATTCTCTTCATACCTTTTTAACTTTGGTCCTGATTTTTGCAGTTCGATAACCGCATCGTTAAAGGAATGCTCTGCCTTAGTTAAGTTGAGATCTAACTTCTTTAAAAGCATGTCTGTGTCTTGCTCCAACTCCCAATTAAGGTCTGTTAAAGTTTCTAATAGTGCATCTCCTGTTATATCTATCATGTCATTGTTCGACGATTTAACAACATCCTTATCCACAAGTGTCTCATTCATACTTGGAATAGAGGCTTGTCCTTCTTCCTGAATGGTTGTTACCTTTCGATATACGTGCTCCTGTTCTGAAGCAGGCTCCAAGGATTGACTATAGCGTACTTCATCACCCCTCTCAAAAGATAAATCCATTGATCCGTTGGGCGTTTCTTCAGGAATGGTGCTGTTAAAGTCTAGTTCCTCGTCCACATGGTTTGAAACAGGCTTACTGAGTCTTTTGCTATCGCGAGGTGGTGGAACCTGCGGCTCATCGAAAGTTAAATCGATAGGTTCAGTGGAATTGAAATCAAGAGGTCCAATCTCCTCCAAGCTGTCGTCTGCTTCTTGCGTATTTGGTAATTCAATTTGGTTGATCGGAGAAGCAAGTTCTGATGGTACCTCCATCGACTGCACCTTTGCTGCTCTAGCAGAGCTACGTGTTGGAGTTTCTAAGTGGTTGAAATTAGCCGATTCGTTCGATGTCTTATTAAGGTCATTCAAAATATCATCATTCCCATGATGTGAACTGTACAGATTTTCTGTATATGGCTTTTCCTGAGATGGTGTTATATTAATAGGTTCTCTTTTGGATTCAGGAAATGTGCGTGTCTCAAGCGAGTTGGCTCCTTGACGTTGTGGTTGTTCTTGCCTAGGTATACGAGCTATGGTAGGAAGACTTGAAACCGGGGACTGTAATTTCATTGAGGTTGTTATATCGCTATCCGGAATTTCTAAACAAGGTACCGTTTTTGATGTTAAATTGTTGGATTGTTTTTGTTCTCTGTTTCCGGTACTATATCTAATTCGTGATTTTGGTGGCTCTTGTTGATCTGGATACCCTTGTAATTCTTGTTCTGCAGCAAACTTATTACTTACTTTATTCACGGTATTTGAATTCGAGTATGGTGATTTGTTCAAAATGTTTCTTTCAGGAATTTTGACAGGAGCAGTTATGTTTGATGGGTGAGAATATGGATCAACTCGGGGTTCATCCATTTCCTTCCCTTGATAATCATTTGAAAAGTTCATACCAGAGTATTTCTGTGGTCTTTGTTCAGTCGGCGTTGTGACAGGAGTGAATTGTTCTTTTTCCTTTGTAATGACAGCTCTGCGGTAGCTTTTCTCATCCAGGTAAAACATGGAAAGATCCCAATTGATTAGTTCTGGGACACGACCATCGAAAACCTGCATATAAATCTTGATTAATGATTTCACAAACACAGTTCTTTCTTTTGCAGAATTTGTTTCCCAATAATATTTCTTTCCCATAGTAAGTAAAAATCCTTCAGAAATCTGCGTATCCCTTTCTAATCTCAAAAGTTCCTTCAAGTCCCAGGTTCTACCAATCTGAAATGATCCATCACCATTCTCACGAGCCTTATGAACTTGCACCGCATTTTGGTTATTTGCTTTTGAACTTAAAATCAAAACTCTTTTTTTTTTTATTCTCCAGTTTCGAATCCGTAGCTGGTCTCGCAGAGGGATATCTTGAGTCCTCAATTATCCTCACATGGGTGATATAGTTGTTAGGTGGAGCATTGGTTTTATTATCTGGTTTTGAAAAACAATAAGTAATGATGGCTTTTCGATCTCTATCATACTGTTCAGCCAAAAAGTTGGAGCTTTGTGAAGTATTGGAAGACCTGGAAGTAGTTCTTTTGTGTGTTTGGTTTGAACCAGATACTGGAGGATATGCGTTCATTCCACTGGCACTGGTAGTACGACTATGACTTGCACTTGCACTAGGTTGTTGATGTGAGCTACCGCCGGAAAAAGTTCTACTATGTGAAGTTGGTTTATCATCTACAGATGTCTCTCTACTGTGGGACTTTTTTTTAAATGGAGACTTGGCAATTTTCATCATCTTTGCTGGTCTAATTTGTTTAATATGCAATTATATGTAGTTGAGAATATATGCTAACTTTTATGAGCGCGATTGCCCACTTTAATCGAATGTAAAATGCACTTGTCTGTACGCAGGCAACTCTGCTTAAATTATTCCTAACACTGGATTTGTTTATGTCAATTTGTTGGTTATCTAAGCAAGTGGCGTCTCTTATTTATTGATATTCCCCTTTATAACTTCTATAATTTTCACCATATCGTGAAAATTGATATTTTCGGCAGAAATATTCCATATAGACAAAAATTTTGAGAAAGCGCAATAAAGATATTACCAATCGAGATATTTGATATTGTTTCCAAGTATTAGTATCATTGCCTAATTGCGCATTCACTCCTATATACCAATGTCTATGGATTTCAACGCACTATCTCAACAATTCACTGAATTCTACTACAACCAATTCGATTCTGATAGAACCCAATTGGGTAACCTTTACAGAGATGAATCCATGTTAACTTTCGAAACTACTCAAGTTCAAGGTGCCAAAGCTATTGTTGAGAAATTGGTCTCTTTACCTTTTCAAAGAGTTTCCCATAGAATTACTACTTTAGATGCCCAGCCAGCTTCTGCCAATGGTGACGTCCTAGTTATGATCACTGGTGATTTATTAATTGATGAAGAAGCCAATCCACAGCGTTTTTCTCAAGTGTTCCATCTGATCCCAGAAGGTAACTCTTATTATGTTTTCAATGATATCTTCCGTTTGAACTACGGTGCTTAAAACCAGTTCATTCTCAAGCGCTGATTTGGTATATTTGTATGTACGTTCATTTTCTTTTAGATACATACATTCTTTTCTATATATCAATTTGAATGAATAACTAAGATATAAAAGTTCCGAGTCTTTCACAAATTAGAGATAGTCCTTTAGACCTGCTCTTAACTTTTTCTGTGTCTCCTTAGCAGGTTTACCATTCCTTATCTCCTCGGCAACTGCAGTATCAATCTTAATAGACTCTTCTATATATTTGATCAATTTATCCATATTAACCTTAGCAACAGGAATTCTAACCATACCATGTCTATCAAACGCAATGTAGTCACCTGGACTGATTTCTTGGAAGGTTCCATCACTAGTCAGAATACGAAGTGTAGTATTAGTACTCACAGGTTTGGTTGCTTTCTTAGAGGCGCATGAACCTACACCCAAGCTAATCACAGGAAACCCCAAGGTTTCAAACTCATCGATATCTCTTACTCTACCAAAGATAACTGCACCCTTGGCACCCAAGTACTGGGCTCTGGTGGCCATCAATCCACCAAACATTGCCTGCGTAATGTTAATATAAGGCGCATATTCCCTTTGCATTGTGGGTTCCAATCCAAGCACCGCCATTGAATCCTTTGGGACCATGTCAATGTAATTAACTTCAGGTCTTGGGTCACTCTTTGGTGCCCAAAGAACGGTGTATGCAATGCCTACCACAGTTTTCTTGGAATTCGGAGACCGTTGGGTAAGATTGGGAAAATATCCACCAGTTGGTATGTTATATACATTAAGTAAACCATCTGCAATATCACAAGTGGTGAATTTAGAAAGAACCTTTATATATTTGGACATTTGAATTATTTTATGTGTGGATATATATATTCAAGAAGTGAATTGGCTAAAATGTACCTGCCGTTTTATTTAGTTATTTTAAAGGACTTCGATGCCGGACGGAGTTTTGAAAGTTTGTTACCGTATTATTCGTCAGGCACCAAGAGATGAATTACTACACGATAGGAACAGACATCCTACAATAATTAAATATATTGCATATCTGATGATACTATACAATCTATATACCTTTATTTGGCTTATGGTAATGGAGGGGGCGGAGGGATAAAAGATGGGACGGCACTGATCTCATCAGCAGATGCAACAGAGTCTGGGATAGACAAGACATCGTCATTATCATAATCGTCTTTCTCATTAACACTTAAATGGGATTCGTCTGCAGAGTTCATCTGAGGTAAAGCTGGTGCTAATGAGACAGACTCAATCTGAGTTTGGGGAATTGGTGGAGCAATTGGAACAGCAGGTTGACTTTCATAAACTTGTGGAATAGGTGGAGCGATTGGAACAGCTGGCTGACTATCATGAATTTGTGGGATAGGTGGAGCAATTGGAACAGCTGGTTGACTTTCATGAACTTGTGGAATAGGTGGGGCAATTGGAATAGCTGGTTGACTTTCATGAACTTGTGGAATAGGTGGGGCAATTGGAATAGCTACGCCTGCGGTTGGCACAGCGTTACTTTGAGAAATGGGTGGTTGAACTTTTTCCACTGTGGTTCCAGCAACTTCGTCATCAGACCAACCGTCATCTTCTTCATCATCTAAACCTCTTTGTATTCTTCTTTGCTGTTCAGCTGCCCTACTATCAAACGATGAGCTTGTTGATGTAGGTTCAGGTTTGAAGAATGGATTTCTCTTCTGTATTGGTTGAGAGGTTGCAATTGGCGTTTGGCTAGGAATATAGCTTGACTGTTGAACTAGTACTTCTTGGTTTGGTACAGCAGATGTTGGGTTAGCATTAGCCTTTGTATCATCATCAGAGTCAGCTTCTTCATCTTCAATTTGTTTGCGTAGAGCAGCTAACCTCTTAGCCTTTTCTTCTTTTTTTTTCAACTTCAACATTTCTAGCTGCTCCCTCAATTTTCTTTCCTCTTCATCTTCGTCTTCATCATCAGAAGCCTTACTTTCAACCTGTGGTACAGGAACAAAAGTATCCTGTTTCAAAGCCTGTGGAGAATTGGTCTGTTCAACCTCAAATGGAGTAGCAACTGGCTCAGCTGGAGAAGCATCGAATCTTGCACGATCAACGCGGTCAGTACTACGTCTACTCAAACCGAACTTGGCTAATCTTTCCTTCATTCTCCTTTGAGCTTGCTCCTTTAAATGAGCAGCTCTCTCCTCTGATGATTTGAATTGAGAATACGACGAGGTTGATGATTCGTTGGAAGAGATCGAAGTGTTGGAAGACACAGCTGAAAGTGCTGGATCGTAATTTAACTTGCTAATAAAATCACGAACTTCAGATTCTAAACCAACTCCGAATTCCCACCTTTCGAATTCAGTGAAATCATTGTAAATGTTCTTACCAGTTAAAGTATTTTTCAAAGATGAAGAAATCTCAGAAATTGAAGACCTAATATCTCTAATAATTTCTTGGTTCTTTTGACTTTCTTCTTTGATTATAGCAAGCTTTTCCGCATTCTTTGCAGAATCATCCTCGGTATATTCATTAGGGTCAGCTGGTTTGCCAGTCAAAGCAGACATCCGAGCCTTCAGCAAAGCCCTACTCTTGGCCTTCTTTCTGTCATTTTCTGTAACTTCGCCATCTGGGCCTGTGCCTTCGATAGATGAAGGATTTTTCAATCTCAACAATTTAATCCTGGCATTAGTGATCTTGTTGTCAACATCCGCAATTTCAGCGAATAATGCTGGCACCTTGGTAAACAGGCCGTTAAATTTCTTCTTCAAGTCAGCAGAAACAGCAGTACTGGAAGAAATGGATGGCATCTTTAGTTGTTCGATTTCCTTTCTAATGATATTAATCTTTCTTAGGTCATCAGCCATAGTTGCAGCAGATGTTGGAGTGGTGTTGATAGAAGCCTGAGCAGGATGGGTCACACTAGGCTTTTTATCAGCAGCAACAGGCGCGGGCTTTTGTTGAATCTCATTTTTAGATGTTGAAATATTGTTAATATCTGGGTACTTTTCAGTAGCAATTGAAACTTCAGTTTCTGGTTTGTTTGTTGAAGATGTGCTAGTATTGTTGGTAGAAAAGTTTCTTCTGCGATTTCTAAAGGTCGGTAAACTGTTTTCGTCATCATCATTCTTGTATCCCAAACCATCGATTTTGGAATTAGAGTTATTGTTCAGACCACCGCTACCCTTCAATTGGTTCTTCACATTGTCCAAGATTCGGTTACTTGAAGGAACTAAACTTTGTGGTAATCTGTTTGGAATGTCTTTACCATTTAACTTTCTGTAAACCAAATGCATGCCGAGGGTAAATTCTTGCTTGTTTAATTGACCTGAATTGTTGATATCACATAATGTCCAAATCTTCTCCAGGTCACTCCTATTTAAACCAGATTTTCTAAATATCTCAACCGCAGTTGGAGAATCAAGTAAACCCGTATTATTTGTATCGTAAGTTTCAAAGATTTTGTAAAACAATGACTTCTCGTCAGGACTGATAGTGTCTTGTTCCTCTTGGTTCATGAATTGGTTAGCAAAATTGGATTGGGCATAAATTTCATTGTTACCAAAACCAGTCTTTTGAGCAGCCAATGGCATGGTAACGTTGAAGTTAGAAGGTGGTAAATAGCCAGTGGCCTGAGGTTGTAAACCCATACCCATGCCAGGCATTTGCGGTTGTTGGATTCCAGTGTTTTGACCAAAAGAAAGTGATGGCATGCCCATTGGACCAGTTTGGTTGGCCATAATTTGCGGTTGAGTAAATCCACCTGTAACTTGGGGTTGCATCATTGCGTTACCTGTCAGTTGATTCTGTAAAGTAGCACCAAAAGAGGTTTGTGGCATCATAGCATTACCAGTGACTTGTGGCATTAGAGTACCTCCGGTTGCTTGAGCAGGCAAGCCAAAGCTAGTTTGAGGGATAGAGCCAGTTAGCTGTGGGTTTAACATACCACCAGTAACTTGAGATTGCAATGGCATACCGAAACTAGTTTGGGGCATCAACCCAGTAACCTGAGGTTGTAAGTTAGCCATACCAGCAGCCATTAAGTCATCAAATGGGGTATGCACACTAATAGTGTCAGCGGCAATACCTAAGTTAATGGCGTCAATAAAGCTCGACACTTCATTCTTGGTCTTGCTATCCAATTCGTATGGAATAGAATCACCACGTAACACCTCATTGACTAAATGCATCGCTAAAGCGAACTCAGGGAATAACAGTTCACCGGCCTTGCTGCTATCGCATAAAGCCCAAATTCTGGCTAATTGCTTTGGTGGTAAACCAGATTTCATCAAAATAGATCTACAATCAGTACCAGTAATGGTGTTGGATCCAGGTTTGACCATTGACCTAAACAAAGTTTCAAACTTTGCTTGATCCTTAGCGGTAATGAATGACAGTCTTATAGTTGGAATCTTGAGATCATTATTTAACCCATTATTGGCAAAAGAGTTGACAAACCCTGTAGCTGTTGGTTTCAGTGGTTCCAAAGGAGTTTGATATTGTTGAGCATAAAACCCTGTCTGCTGTGGTTGTAAAGGTTGCATTGGAAGGATTTGGGTCACTTGGGGTTCCAATTGCAACGTTGGTGCACCTTGAATGGTTGTTGAATAGTATTCATTTCCTTTCCTTTGCAATGGTTGCATGGTTGGCTGTTGTAAGACAGGTTGTTGAAGAGCCTGTGGTTGTAAGGCAGGCTGTTGCATTACTGGCTGTTGCGCGATTGTTTGATTTACACCGCCGGTATAGTAGCCTGTCCCTTGTGGTTGCAGACCGACCATAGGTTGACTTTGAGCCTGCAAACCCGCCATAGATGGGTTACTACCCTGAGAGTTCGAGGCAACAATTGGGTTAGACTGCTGCTGCTGTTGTTGGTAATAACTATTAGTAGCCTGAGCTTGCAAACCTGCGTTAGATTGTTGGCCTGCAAAAGGCGATACATTACCAAACGAATTAGTCATATTCTGTGGCATTGCATTGTTGAACCCAGTAGCTTGTTGACCAACATTTATAAACTGCTGTTGCTGCTGTTGCTGCGCTTGTTGCGCTTGTTGCGGTTGCTGCGGTTGTTGTTGTTGATAATAGCTGTTTCCTGTTTGGAACCCACTATTCTGGTTCTGGTACGGATTATACATATTTCGCAACTACAAGTTCTTTCTTCTCTATGTTACAAAGCTGCTGATCGAAACAAAGTTAGAGGTCTAGTAACTCAATTTTTATTTTTCGTTGATTGCCAGAAAGGGGCTTAATGAAATTTTCGCTTCAATAAATAATTCACGCTAAAAAAGAGAATTGTCCTGTCACTTAAAGAAGTGACAGAGAATGGCAAATTGGGACACAACACTGACTTGTACAGAATTAAAGGTTTCTACCCTCTTGCTATACTCAGCCAGTTTTCTTGAACTTGAGGGGAAAAACTTTCGAACATTATTAGGTGTATCTGAAACTAGCCAAAGCTCATTCTACTCTTAGAGTTTGTATTTTTGCATTTATTTCACTATGAGAAGAGATCAGCGTGGTTTGATAGATGCCACACCCTTGGTTTAGCTATTTTTAAGGAAGGTTTATTGTGATTTTTTTATGCCATTTTCAAAGACGTTTGATAAAATTGTGTGCGATGACTGGTTACTTAAAGCACGTTATCTGCGTCACACGCTAAAACATTAGAGGTTTCTTACAAAAACAAGGTTACGATTTCAACTACATAGGTCAAATTTGACAAGCGTTCATGCTTGAAAATTCTGTCTAGTACTATTTTAATTATTTTTATTACTATTATTGTTTTTATTTTTGTATTCCAGTAACCGGGGAGGATAATATTATAATAAATGAATACTTTAAATAAACAAAGACACTATTTGAATTTTGGTCTCACTTCAACTACATTTTACTACGTTTTACATTTCTGAATGTTTTCACTGTAATCTTCAAAAGATCAAGAAGCTAGATTAGAGTACTTATTCTTTAATACATAAATATAACTCTAACATAATGTATACCAAAATAGAAACCTTCAGTCAATTATGGAGCCGATAACAAGCTCTTTCTCTTGAGCATGTTCTTTATTCATTTCAATAATATTTATTGTATTGCAGCGAAGATAATATCCTAAAATATGATCAACCTAACTCTTTCCAGATCAATTTCTTTAAGTTGGAGTACTTGTTTATCACTCTATGCATACTAAATAATATATGAATAAAGATGAAAAAAATGGTAACTGGAGTAACTTAGAAATCCCATTATTGAACAGATCACACGTTCTAAAAATTTCATGACTTTATCGAAAACAGCTTGCTGTAGAGTATTTTTTAATCAGATGGAAATACGGTATCATTGCATATTGTCAGTTTATGGATACGGTTAATATCTTCACTAACCTAAAGTCAAAGTGGGAATACTGAAAGAAGGGTGTTACTGATATTAGTAATATCCAGGATAGTTTACTCTCTAGCCTCGAACTAGCATCTGTTAATACCTACAACACTCTCTAGTAAAATCGTCCGTTACCAGTTAATGATGATGGAACTAGAATATACGTAATGTATAATAAGCAATATCACCACAATATTCTTGGTGAATACAGGTGAAGCTTTCTTTGTGAAGCAACCAAAAAAACTATATGATCATTTTGGACCTGTACATAATAAAAAAGAAAACTGTGCAAATGAACTAAATTCAAATGTATTACCATCATTGATTACCACAATGACCTATAGCCGCAAATTGAAGTCCCTCTTCAACAAGCGTTGCATGGCAAACCGGAATGCCTCGGCCAAGATCTACTAAAATAACTATATGTCCTAGCTAAGTCTTCCTCTTTCGGGGTTATTTATTTTTTACATATTATATATTTTAAATATAAGAAAATCAATAAGAAAGAATACTACGTACATCTCTCAAAATTCGAGATCACCGAGACCACATAATACTTCACAAGTCGCTTCCGGTGCAGAGTCAAATTGGCAATGAACTTTGACCCAGTATTTACCGATGCTTTGGATACATCAGGTGCAGGCACCATGGCTAACCACTCCCATTCAGAAGACCTAGCACCAATGACCTTTGAAGGAACGCTGGACATCATGAAACTGCCTGATTTTTTCACCATGATGAAGGTCCAATTTCTTACTCGTCAATTGCACGATGAAGGGGAGAAGATTGCCTTCTTTGGTCGTAATTTGACTGGGCTTGCTGCTAACTGGTTCCTGAAGTTGTCTAGTAACCAAGGTGATGCTGGTCTGTCCTATGAAAACTTCAGTGCCGCATTCCGTGACCATTCTGTTGCTCGACTGGACCCTAACAACGTTCTCAAGTCGTTGAACATGTTGAAACAGGATATGAAGGGTATCCAGGCCTACAATGCTGAATTTGAACAGCTCTGGTCTTTATTGCCGGCAGACTATTGGACTGAAAAAAGTGCATTACTATTGTACATGAGGGGGTTGAACCCGGATACTGCTCGTTTGGTTGGTATTACTCATCCAACTACCCTCGAGGATGCTTTTCAAGCCGCTTATACTACAGTCGCAATTGACAATCGATTACCAGATTTAGAGAAGGATCAGGAGGGAGACATCTTGACCGGTGCTGGTGTTACCAGGGATCCTTACGCCAGAAACAATCATCGTGGTGAGAAGGGTGCCACCCACATGGGTGACCATACGGTGGGAAGACGTTTATCCCGTGGTGAGTGCATAAAAAGACACCTCTGTTTCAAATGCCAAAAACCAGGTCATTCCAGCCGTAATTGCAGAACCTCAAATAACCGTGGAGCCAACCCTTCTAGTTACACTACTTTAAATACCCAATCATATTCCGGTTGCACTTTGTCCAATCATTGAGAACAAAGAACCAGCAGCAGATAAATTTTAGTGTTCCGATGTTGCACCATAGCAAACAGGTTAATGTTTTATTTGATACTGGTTTCCCATAATATTTGATCAGAAAAGATGTTTTAGAAAAGAAGAATAAAGTGTACTTCTTATTGAAAGTTGATATGTTCAAAAGATATAATATATAAAAGAAAATAACGGAAAGATGTGAATTTAGCTGGAACAATCGGGCCCTTCCATATGTTTTCCAAGGACACAATAAGGGGTCTAAACAATTTAATACAGTGGTCACCTTAAATGAATTGTGTCATTCATAACTGTGTCAATTCCTTTAGACCTATAACCGAGAATGTACTTTTTTAATTATTTACATTATCCTATCAGTCATACCACCATTACTTCTCGAGTAGGAGTTGATTAAGACTAGATCTCAATACTAATTTTGCTGTAGAAAAGACACCATGCTTTCGTTATAGGATCATGTTATCTTTAACAAGTCTAGAGTTCAAGACTTGTATTAGTATTGACCAACTAGAAGAACTTACTTTTTGGAAAAGCCACCACAAGAAATAAATATTAAGCCAAGATACCTCGAATATGAATACTTATGTAACACGTAATAAGAATATATATACAGACTTAAATAAAAGATTATACTATAAATGATTGACCCAAGTATGAGTTGCTTGCTGTTCCATTTGCTATATTTGAGATTGATGTCATTTGTTAGGATCAGAATTCATAATAAAATGTAGATTTCAAATGTCTCCTTGGACTTTATATAGAGTATATAATATATAAGTAAATGGAAACAGACAAAAATAATAAAATGGATCATTTAATTTCTACATCTTATGTACAAAATCAAATGGAAAAGACATATTTTACCTTGATGTAAATTGCTAAGTTGGTCATATTACATTAATGTTATCTTTGTAGACACATCTATGTACTACACAAAAATAGTACTGATTTTGGTTATCACATTATGCTAAAACTGTAAATAACATAGAAGGTACTATTGCATTACAGTTTATTTTAAGAAATCAAGTTTGTTACATAGGCTTTACAGAAACGCGGAAGATGTGATAAAACTGGATATATTTGATTACCTGCATAACAGCGTGATTTGTTACAAAGATGCATAATAAAATAATCAAGTGCGTTGGTGAACGAGTTTCACCAACGTCGTCCAACATTTCGAGGGAATAAATTTCAAATAAATAGACCTATAATCTAGATGATTAGAAACGGTAGATATTGTATTTTACATTTTATCTTATATACTTTTTAAAAACACTGGAATCTTTATAACGATAAATATAGACATAATATTTTTCACAAATTCTTTAAAATTAACTACAATGTCATCCCCAAACAATACAATTTTATTTTTTCAAAAATAAATCATTGATACTGTTTGTTGGAGATAAACTTTACGGACTTATCTCAAACTTAGTATAATATTTTATAACATTTTAAAAAAGAATAGTGGCCAAAAACAATATATTGACGAATTGTTCAATAACGTGATAATTAGAATTAAAGTGTTGATTAACATGATCATGAGCTGTAAAAAAAAATAACTGTTAAAGCGTTTACGTCATTGTAATAAAATATCAAACAAATGTAAGATATGTGACTAGCGTCAGTAATTATTATTTTGTCACATGTTTATCATGTGTTTGTCACATGCTTAATGTCAGCATTTATTTGATTAATTTGATTTTATGTTTTGTCTCAGAGAAGACTTTTGATTTAATGTTTAGTCTGAAATAAGGCTTGTAATTCATGTGTGGTCCCACAGAGGACTTTTGATATTATATTGTGATCGTTATGATCCTTAAGTTTTGAACAGGCACGTCTACGTTTTCTGTCAACTTAGTTTTAACAGTTGTGCAAAGCTGTGTGGAAGCTCGAGCGATTTCTACTATTTTCTCCTAGTAAAGCCATGCAGGTATTAGAGTGTCATGTTAGCATCAGACCAGTAGGTCATGGAGAATGATGAATGATTTTTATTAAGATTAGCTTTGACTAGTCGATTTTGAATTAATTCGAGAGGATAGACTCTCTATAATGATAGAAGAACTTATGATAACTCTAAGCCTTCTACTAAATTAACGCAGTACTCAATTAGAGTCAATCACCACTTATAGTGAAAGCTATTAAGTTTTAAGAGTGAATTAGCGTACAACAAAGTAAGTGAATTCTAAAAATATATTATACTAACATTCCAAGAGGAGATAAATTGATAAGTAACATAAAGGATTGAACTATGGAAATAACTAGCTATGAGGAGATGAATCGAGGAGCAATAATAAGAGAATCAATAAGAGGAGAAAGTATGATGTTAAATTGAGGAGTTGTGTGAAAGAATTAGAAATAGTATGAAGAACTGAGGAGTTATTGGGAGTCTAAGAGGAGAATCCATAATAAAGAAATGAAAAGGAAAAGATATAAAAAGGTCTCAAGAATTGATTGATTTGAAGTAATTGAAATTGAGAATTATATATTATAATTATGTTATAGAACACCAAGCAATTATTTATTATACAATCTAATAAATATTATTATAAGTTTTATCCTCATAAATAAGACTTTACAATTTACTATTATTACTATTAAAAATCCGAGACCAATATCTTACAACAAACAGAAAATTATTGGGCGTGTGGCGTAGTTGGTAGCGCGCTCCCTTAGCATGGGAGAGGTCTCTGGTTCGATTCCTGACTCGTCCAATTTTTTGCTTGGGGGTAACTTCATTGTTGCATCTAACGTTAAAATGTATACATCTTCTACAATTGTTAGATGATGAGACAGAACCCTCACTCTTAAATCTACTTTAGTCTAAAAAGAGAAAACGATGAATGTATCACAGTTGTACGACAGAGATATTTACTATTGTACCTGAGATAATGAGTATAAATTATTATAACAATCGTGCCTGATACCACCTGATAGCACTATTATAATGATCTACAACCAATTATAGCTTGTAATAACTATAACTAAGATATCATCAGATAGCTGATATTAATATAATGAAATCGGATTGCATCACTGTATAATATACATTTGTCTCTCTCTCATTATAAGAAATGAGTTGACTTTATCATACTAGATCGACACATCTCAAGTAACAGCCAAGTCCTTTTGTGATTGGCGATATCTTTTTTTGAGATCATGGTAAAGCATAAGTAAAGACCAAAATTTTGTGAGACTTTGCTGACACTATAATTCTTGAAGACGGATAAACGAGATACCAAACACTACTTTGATTAAATGTTGGACCTTTTCTTATATGCCAAGTAGAATCTTGTTTATTTGAACTTTTTTTTTATATAGGAATAGTCCTAGCAATTACCTTCTTTCAAGGTGGGGTATTCAAATCAGTATAGCCTTGTTTGGTACAGAAGCAATCTTCCCCTTCAAAAGTTTCATTAGTTCAAATTTGGTAACCGTATTCCAAAATGAGGAAATATTAGAAGGACACCTTGATCTGCTGTATGAAATGAAGTTAACAAGGTGACTAGAAAATTTGCCAAAGTATAGAGAGGGAAGAATAATCGAGGAATCGTATTACAAGAAAAACAGGTTTATTTCATCTATCTTGTAACATTTTCCGTCTTGAGCAAAGTGGCCTTCAATCTGACGTCAATATGGAGTCAGTTTCTTGGTTGCTTTTCAAGGTTTGGGGACAGCTATTATCATACAACATGAAAGGAGGTTAACATCAACAAAATAGACTTTGGATTACATAGTCTATTTTGGTTTCCTTAAACGACTGAATGTCCCCGGTGCCTTCGAGAGAACCCCACTATGCAGCCAAATCTAAGATACCACAGCATGTTGCTCGCTATGTTGCTTATATACTTGCCGACCCCCCCTATATGTGATTTTTCCTCTGTAAAAGATAAACGAACAACTAAACGATGCGAAACTGTTCCATGCCTTTTCATGAATTGGTATTGTAATTACTAAACAGATATTCACACTAGCAGAGCGCCTCCTAAGTGAGCAAAGTAAAAGTAAATGGCTTTGATCTAACAAAGGTACGCTTATTATGAATTAGACCCCAAACTATAACATTTGGATAAAGGACTTGTCGTCCATGTCCATTGACTCCTAAGCTTCTAAATCATTGCAAAGCACACTTCGTTTAGATAATAGGTTCTCATTCCCTAAGCAAACTTTTTGTCTAATAAAATCACAATTCCACATTGCATCCCGAGAACTGTAGAATTCCTTGTATCCCCATACGGAAACATAATTTCCACAATGGGTCGAAATTTATGAAGCATTCTTTTGCTTTGTCCATATTTGGTAAGATCACAGCTCGTTCAAGTAATCCACCAAACAGTTTTGTTGCAATTTAAGGAATAAAACCAAAGTAGGAAAAAATTTCTGCGTGCGGATCTACTTTGTTAGCAGGATCATTTGTGTACAAAAATTTATTAGACTCGAGAAAAATTTCCATGGAAGCTCAAAAAGTTTTTCCAACAGATCTCCACGAGATTCCTCAGGCACGGATAGTTTCCTTCATTGTGATTTCTCTGTTATTACAAAAGATAGGATTTATGCACGGATGAGAAAGTTTGTTATTGATATTATGAATAATCTATTCCATAAACAGCAAAGGTTCAAATAATAATGAAGTGCAGAGAATTAATTGCAGCTTTTGCCAGACACCTGATGAAAAAAAATTTTCAAGGTAAACAAATTAGGGACATTTACTATGGAAAAGATTACTAAAGGCTATTTTGCAATTTATTTCAATGGCATCTTGAAATGACATATAAAAAGGACACACTTGCTCTGCTTTGAAAAAATAAATGTATACTATTTTGTTTTTATTCCTCTTTTTTAGTCTTAGAACTTCAGAACAAATCCATTCGCTCTAACCAATATAATGTACTCCAAGATCGCTGTTTTATTAGCTGCTTCCGCTTTAGCTTCTGCTCAAACCCAAACTCAAATCGCTGAAATCACTGTTATTTTAAACGATGTTAAGGACCATTTACAACAATACATGGATATCTCTAAGGACCCATCTTCTGGTATTTCTTTAACCAACTTACCAAAGGGTGTCTTAGATATTGGTATGGCCCTTGCCTCTGCCACTGACAAGTCTTACACCACCTTATACAAGGATGTTGACTACGCTGGTGTCTCTCAAATGTTAACTAAGTTACCATGGTACTCTTCCAGATTAGAACCAGCTATTGCTTCAATTGTCGGTACCGCTGCTTCATCTTCTGCTCCAGCTTCATCTTCTGCTCCAGCTTCTTCTTCCGCTCCAGCTTCTTCTTCTGCTCCAGCTACCTCATCTTCTGCTGCTGCCTCATCTTCTGCTAAGGCTTCATCTTCTGCTGCTGCCTCATCTTCTGCTAAGGCTTCATCTTCTGTTGCTGCCTCTTCTTCTGCTAAGGCTTCTACTACCGCTTCTGCTCAAGCCATTTCTCAAATTGATGATGGTCAAATCCAAGCTACTACTGCTACTGTTCACCAACAATCCGTTAACGGTGCTGCCAAGGCTGTTACTGGTTTAGGTGCCGGTGTCTTAGCCGCTGCTGCTTTATTATTATAAGTTTTCTAAACTCTTTTGAATTCTTATGATTTTTATAGTTCGTCACTCCCAACAAGATAACTTCCATCTTTAATGATTATATAGAGTAAACACTAATACTTTTAATATATAATGAGTTAGGTAAATAATACCAGGTATATTTTTTAGATTTAATATTTCTCACTGTCGACTATTTATTTTCAACGTCAAATGTATCTAGAGACGATGTAAAATGATTGTATATAAATGAATCATAAACATACAATAGATACATATTTACTTTCGCAGATGTAATTGTACGTTTTGTATAAAAGAAGGGAATACATGTATGCGTTTACCTAATGTACTATTATAAAATATATGAGGATTATTTTTCATTAGATTTTTTACTCTTTTCCTTTTCTTGCTGTTCTTGCTTCTCTTTTTCAAGCTCATCAACATACTTGCCAATCTCTTCATTATCTAGAGTAACAATTTCTTCATTTGGGTTCACCACAGTTATTTCAATATTTTTAGCACCAGTCTGCACAACTTCTAGTAAGGATCTTATAGTTAGCTTAACACATTCCTCTACAGTTTGTGGTGGCTCATCATTGTTATAATTTTTCTCTAAGAATTCTCTTACTGTCTTAGAGTTTCTACCTATAGTCTGTGCAGTCCATGAAGAATATATACCACTTGGTTCAGTTTGATACAATTTTGGCTTATGATCTCTTGGATCAAACCCAGCAATTAAAGTCGATACACCAAATGGTCTAACACCACCAGATTGGGTATATTTTTGTTGAACACCAGCAATATAACGTGTCAAATATTCCACAGTGACTGGATCTTCCAAAGTTAATCTATGACTTTGAGCTTCAATTCTAGCCTTTTCAATTAAAATTCTTGAATCAGCATTTAAACCAGAAAAAGAGAGTACAATATGCTTGTCAATCTTAGAAATCTTGGATGGAGTAATTCTCGGATCTTGTAATTTTAATGTAGACCTTCTTTCACAACCTAATACAACACAATTTAAACCTTTAACACCAACAGCACAGGTACCTCTCTTGACTGCTTCAAGTGCATATTCCACTTGGAAAATATGGCCATCTGGTGAAAAGATGGATAAAGCTCTATCGTAACCACTCATTCAAACGTTGCAACTCGAAATAATTTAATCTCACCTGACAATTGAATCACAATGCAATGTTTCACTTAATCTTCAACAAGACTTACATTTTATTCAGATTACAATTGTATGAAATTTACAGATTTCGGTGGCAAATAATCGAGTCCCTAAGAAATGGTTACCCGACGCCACAAAATGATTATTTGATTCCATAATGTGAAGTTAGATTTGAATGAGATGAGTACTAATAGAGAGTATTGCGAAGTGAAAGAGAAAAGTTTTGAAAAGTGGTCTCTTTGTAAATAACAGTTGTATCTTATCATTATATAGTGTCGTGTTACTCCTGTCACGTTTTCGGGATGACATGAAGGGTATCCTATTGAGTTTGATACGTTTGGGGTGAATTATATGTTACACGATATAAAACATAAGACATATTGAAATTCCAGTTATGATTAGTATGCGTATTATTCATTATTGGCTCTGTTACTGATTGATGAGAAGAGTATTTCATTCCTACTGTAGATTATTTTTAAAGGCGAGAAATTATTGACAATTGTCTATATAACATGTGAGATTTATTGAAATTGAATTGCAAATAACTGAAAGTGACAGACAACAGATAGGAAAGGGCGATTTATATTAGTTGAGATGTCTAAAGAAGATTTAATCAGAAGAGCCAACGCTTTAGCAGACACTCTTGCCAACCAATTATCTGAGCTTAGCACTGAAGAACAAGAACAATTTGTTGCACACATACAGGATGAACAGGAAGCTGAAACTCAGGAAGAGGTGGCTGTTGAATTGACAGAAATGGAAATTGAAGGCGAGGAAAATGGATATTACGATGATGATGAAAGATCAGAGAATGGCAGTACAATTGTAACCAAGACTCGACAAAATCTTTTGACTCTTGATTATAATAAGATAATAAAATTTGCTACCTCATGTTCGGTGAATCTAATATTACCATTTATTAATGGATTGATGTTAGGCTTTGGTGAATTATTCGCTCATGAGCTAAGCTGGAGATTCAATTGGTTTGATCGTCGTAACTCTTCCGGTTACAAGATTTACCCAGAATCAAGAAAATACGCCGGTTTGAACACTAAGAAGGGTATCGAAAAGACAAAGTTAAACATACTCTAACTACCTAGACATACCTAATTAATTGCATACGTAAGATAAATGCCAGTGATTCCTTAGTTAATGAACTCCTCGTGTTCAATGATGTATTTTATAAATGATCGTCGAGTCATCTGCGGAATAATTCTAGTGCGGGACTATTTGTGAAAAGTTGATGAGAATATCTGCTTTGATAATAAACTAACTGTACTATCGAAGTTCGCAGGTGATTAGACTATTAATTTTAATTAAACAATTTTATAAACAATTTTATATCCCCAATAACTGTTTTAATTTTTATAATAGATTTGTTCAGTTTAAGGAAAAGTTATAAAGGAAGTCAAAACTCAACAAAATATGACAAGTAGACATTCCTCATCAGTTTTCCTGAACTTTGGTAAACAAATGATACCTTTGGTTTCAAAACAAACTGGAGTCCAATTTACTAGGTCGTTTGGCATTCATTTGTCAAAAGGAAGTTACCATACATCTAATGCTAGGCTATATTCCTCAATTTCATCATCTAATTCAAAGGAATCCCCTAGCGCGAAGGACAATCAACTAGTTACTCCGGTAAAGAATAACATTATCAAGGCTTCTACCACAAAGACTGATCCTAAGCCGAAGGAACCTCTAATGAAAAGGATCAAACATGAGATAAAACATTATGTCAACGGTACTAAGTTATTAGGTTATGAAATAAAGGTCTCGACCAAATTACTTATCAAACTAGTTGAAGGTTATGAACTATCTAGACGTGAAGCCAACCAACTAAAACGTACTATGGGTGATGTTTTTAGATTAGTCCCATTTTCAGCATTTGTTATCATTCCATTTGCAGAATTATTATTACCAATTGCATTGAAACTGTTCCCAAATTTGTTACCATCAACTTATGAGTCGGGTCAACAAAAACAATCTAAAAGAAACAAACTGATCGAAACAAGAAGAAAGACCTCTAATTTTATTCACGAGACCTTAGAAGCAAGCTCATTATTGAGTTACAATTCCATCGAGAGTGCTGAAAAGAAGAAAACTTTTTTAAACTTCTTTAAGAAACTATACAATAAAGATAAAGAGATTTATTTTACCCAGGAAGAGATCAAGACTATTGCCAAGATGTTCAAGAATGATACTGTCTTAGATAATTTATCCAGACCACAATTAACTGCCATGTCTAAATTCATGTCGTTAAGGCCATTTGGTAATGATAATTTATTACGTTATCAAATCCGTTACGAATTAAAGAGAACTATGTTAGATGATAAGGTTATTGATTATGAAGGGGTTGGCAGCCTAACTAAGGAAGAATTATACCAAGCATGTGTTTCTCGTGGTATGAAAGCTTATGGTGTTCCTACAGAGGAACTACAGAACAATTTAAGAATTTGGTTAGATTTAAGATTGAAGGAAAAGATTCCTTCTGTGTTAATGGTATTGAGTTCGACATTTACATTTGGTGGTTTAAAGGAACATCCTGGTGTTCAAAATTCTAACTTAAAGGTCGTTACCACTGAAGCCAAAGATAGTACTCCGGCCGAGATTGAATACGATAAATTGTTAGCTTTATATTACGATGGTATTCTTCACGTCTTGAGTACTATTCCTGATCCTGTTTATAATATTGCTAAGTTAGATGTTGCTGAAAGTAAGAAGGTTCCTAAGGATGAAGTTAAGATTGAACCTGATAGAAAGGCGACTCAAACAGTGTCCGAAGAAACTTCGTCAGAAAAAACCAAGGAAGCCATTGATAAGGAAAGAACCGTCGGAGGTTCAAGTAAATCAACTGAAAGTGCTTCTGCTGAAGAAAATATTGAAGAAGAAGAAGAGAAAAAACCTTCTGACGATAATGAATTCAAGTTAAACGTACTAAAAGAACAAGATGCTTTGATTGAGAAGGAAGCTCAAGAAGCAAAAGAAAGAAAAGATAAAGTCAAACCAATCGATGACACTATCACTTTGGATGCTGATGATACACCTACTGTACCACCTGTCCCGATTGACCAAGCAGCCAAAACAGCTGTCACTAAAAAGTAGAGCAACCCAAGTTTTATATCCTGAACATAGAACCTATTTCATTTTATCATTATTTTAAAACTATAAATCTTTATTCTAAAGTATATGACTTATTACACATATTCGAAATACAAAAAAATCTTGACTATTTTCGACAATTTATTTAGTCTCATCTACTTATACTCTCAATTTTCTTCTTCGACTGGGGGTACCCACGCAGCAGGCTTGAAATACTCTTGATCGGCAAGAACATCTATCTTGAATTTGTCTGGATTGTTAGTGAACTGTAATAAATACTCTAGCTCTAGTTCATGACATTGTCTACCTAAAATGACCAGAGAATGCAAAGGTTCACCAGCATCGTATTCAGCCAATTCTTCGATGGTACCAACTTTGAAGCTTTGAGTAGCAGATCCTAACCTCGAGATAGCAACAGCTGGTGTATCAGGTGTGTATGCTTTGGAATTTTTAGTTTCTTCAATTTCTAATAGTTGTTGGCAACATTGAGAAATAGTCATATAACGTGGTGGTTCGTATATTAATCTACCACGAGCCATATTCTCATAACTTTGTTCCTTGACCTTTATATCTAATAAAACCAAAGTATGTAAACCAATTTTTCTATTTTCCCAAATTTTATCATACCAAGAATCTGGTCTCCATTGATCGGTGAAGAAAACCATAGATACAGTTTGACCAAAGTTATATAATTGTAACCCACAGGAACCAACCGCATTCATAACAGATGCATTATGAATGATTTCAACTGGAATATTAGCCTGTCTAGCTCTTAGAACTAAATCAGTATGAGTAGTAGCACCAAATGGGTCACCAACAACTAAGAAAGCAACATCCTCCTTGTCACTGTCACGTAAAATATCTTCAGATCCAGATTCAACCAACTCTCTGTCAGCTAAAATGACCTCTTTACCATAAAACTCTTCCAATTCTTCCTTGGTCGCAGCCATCAAAATACTTGTATAATGTTCTAGGTAAATACGAGAGCACTTTTTAACAGCTTCATAACCACGAACTGTAATATCTTCCTTGTAAGATAAACCTAAACCAATTAAATAAAGCATGCCTGGGGTATGAATTTGAATGGTTTCCAAATTGAAGAACGATTCAATGTTTCAAATGAAAGTAGTTTATGTATCTTCTATGATGAGCGATGCGCTTGATTAATGGGGTGTCTAAAAATCATTGCTGAAAAATTTGCACAATAACGCTAGATTTGAGTAAATCCTCGAGAACAATACTTTCTATAAGAAACAACTAGTATTGACCTTTCATTTACCAGTTTAAAATCATTTATGGATAATAACTACATACTGGACCTTCAATTACTGGACCAACCTTTATTCAAAGTGAATCCATCTCCATGTGAACATCACGTGATTTTTGTCACATTCAAACCTGAACCCCATATAAGGAGATGAGATAGTTGATATATTAAAAAGTACTTAAGTTTAGGCAAAGAATCTAAACAGAAAACAACTCATATTCAAATATTAGTTGGAAATGAATGAGTCTGACTTAGAGACACAACCACTTTTAACAAATGACCAAAGAGATTTAGATTCATCAACAACAGCATCTTCATTTAGAAGTTCACGCAGATCGTCTATTCGAGTGCCTGTGCTTATTATTTCCATTGCGATTACTTCATTTCTGGTATTAGTTGCCTACTTTGATATTCGTCAAGCAACACCGTCAATGGATGAGATTCAGAATAAAGTATTGGATATATCTGATTTTAGTATACAAAAAGTGCATCTTGATGGTTGGAGAAACGGTAATGATCATGGATTGAATAATGATGGTGGAAAATTATTACAAGTGAGTACGAAATTAACATATACATTAAATTACGATTTATTGAAAGCTAATGGAAGTAATGTTGGTACAGAGAGTAAGAAGAACAAGATTTTTAAATTTTTTGGTCAGAATATTGTAAGGTCTATGTGTTTTGGAGTGAACAACGCCACGACATTCAATAATGTAAATAGAACACTTGATGAAACATTAGCCTCTGTGTTAATAGAAGAACCATTTTGTGTAGATCTAAAGAATGGAAGCGTAACAAACTTAAATTTGACTGTTTTAGTTGAACCTCATATGAAAAGTATTATGAGAACGCTAAAGAAAGTATGGAATCATGATTACAAGGATTTAAACTTATGGTCTAATTTGGATGTCACATTGTATAAACGCGGATTTAAAGATTGGAACTTTAAACTGACAACTTTGCATGATGTTCATATTGATTGGGATAATTTCTTGGATTGGAAAGAGATAGACATCATCATGGAGTCTCTAAAAGATGACATAGATGATATCGATATAGCAAATCTTCAAATGAAGGACTCAAACGAAGGGTTTAATGTCACAGTCGAGTCTGAGCCCATAACTTTTGTATCCAGATTCTTGAATAAGTTTGAATGGTTACAGTTACCTAAACACTCTAGCATACCTTCTATTAGTTGGTATTTACGACTTCCTAACTGTGAGAATCATTTCGACATAGATTTACCAACTTTAGATTGTCAAAGTGAGGAGTTTAATCCTCTTAAGAAACAGTCACAGGTGCTTTTGAATAACGATATATCGGGGCCTTTACCAGGTGAATTGCTAACACATGTATGCTCATCTGATGAAGAGAATACTGTGACGCCTCTAACAATTCTTTTAAATTCATTAACAAACGCCACGGAATCAGTCACAGTAGAGGTGAAGGGCTCTTCGACGTCGAAAGACAATGGCCTAGACGCTTTATCCTTGGACGAATCTCTGATCCCCACTGATATCTTGGACATAGCTTTGAATGAGTTATCATATTTTCCAGTGATGTCTAATGTTTTTTTCAATACAACGTCATTGATAACTGATTTTCAGATTGATGGCATGACCTTTAAATGGTCGGGACTGAAACCTCATGTGATAGGAACAGTCTCTGGACAGTTCAATTTATCGTTTTATGAGACAGACGATGAGAGAATTGGTGTTAATTATATAAAAGGTGATATTGAATTATTTCACGATGATGTTCACTTCATATCATTACCCATGAGGGTATGGTCTAATGCTACTTCCGAGATCTTCCATGATGAAAACAATAATAATAATACGATGATTGAAGTAACTTTTGATATAAAGGATGATGACATGACAATTCTTAATAAACTTGAGTTGTCAAAATGTATCAATGAAATTCTATTTGCTGGTGAAACATCAGTTACTTTTGAGAGCGTTTTGGATGTTGTAGTTGACAGTCTTCTAGGTGATATCGTACTTACACAGATAAATGCTAATGGGGAGACAGTAGTTCATTAATTTTTTCAAAGTTTTTTTATCCTCAATCTAACATTCGACAAGATGAGTTTACATATTTTCCAGAAATATATTTAGTTTATTCAAATATTATTTTATTCTGTGACATTATTACGATTCTTGTATTCGCCGGACCTGAAAGTGATATACTAGGTACAACTACATATAGGTGAAAAAAAAACAGATACGAAGGGAGCATTAGTATATTTTGACTAACAGCTGAAGCAAGGAAAGAGACCAACGTCTGATATATATATATGCATTTCATTATTCTTATCAATACACATTCATGAAGTCTACATTCCCAAAATTTCTTATCACCACTACTGCCCGTCGATGTTTTACTAAAACAGCAAGGCTCAATAATTCAAACACGTTTGGGTCGAAATCAATCTTCTTTCAGCATCGAGGAAAGTTTTTACTTGGTATTGCCCTAGGTTCAAGTATTTTAGTATACAAAACCAATGATACTGCACATGATATATTGAAACATATTTACTTAACCAGCAAAAGAGTTGGAGTAGTGGGTCAAGCAACGCTACGATGTTTCTACCATTACAAAAAAGTACTCGACAAAGAATATGAAGACAAAGATGTCAGAATGAAAGATTTGACCGATTGTCATAAACGATGTGCATTGATTACATTAGATGCCTTGGAGAAAAATGGTGGTGTTTTCATCAAATTAGGTCAACATCTTGGTGCAATGACTTATCTATTACCAAGCGAATGGACAGAGACTATGATTCCATTACAAGACCAATGTCCTGAATCTACGTTAGATGATGTTAATGAAATGTTCAAGAACGATTTAGGTAAGACAATGGATGAGATGTTTATTGAATTTGATAGGAAACCGATTGGCGTTGCATCATTGGCACAAGTATATACAGCTACTTTAAGGGATACTGGTGAAAGAGTTGCTGTGAAATGTCAACACCCTGAACTGAAAGAATTTATGCCTGTAGATGTGATATTAACACAGACAGTTTTTCAATTAATGGATATTGTATTTCCCAACTATCCTTTAACATGGTTAGGAGATGAATTACAATCTTCGATTTATAACGAGATGGATTTTACTCAGGAGGCTCATAATGCAATATTGACTAGTAAATATTTTAGTAAATTTAAGAAAGTGACTGCTTTACGAGTACCTAGAGTAATAAGTGCACAAAAGAGAATATTAATTATGGAGTATGTTGAGGGGAAAAGATTAGATGATCTTGAATATCTTGATGAGAATAATATTTCAAGAGCAGATGTATCATCATGTTTATCACATATCTTTAATAATATGATTTTTACACCTGATGTGGGAATACATTGTGATCCACATGGTGGTAATTTAGCAATTCGTGCTATTGAAAAGGATCGATATGGACATAATTTTGAGATAATATTATTTGATCATGGATTATATAGATATCCAGATACACAAATGAGAAGAGACTATGCAAAATTTTGGTTAGCATTACTTGATCAAGATCAAAATAAGATGAAATTTTATGCTAAAAAATTTGCACATATTACTGATGAACAATTCCCATTATTTGCTGCTGCCGTTACTGGTCGTAGTATTGATATTGCATTGAATTATGATATTTCAAAACCTCGAGGAAATGATGAAATTCAAATGATGACATTAGGATTAATGGAAGGTACATTTTTAGCTGATTTAATGAATATTTTATCAAGAGTACCACCGATGGTAATATTAATAATGAAGACAAATGATTTAACTAGATTTTTAGATGAATGTTTACAAAATCCTTTAGGTCCTGAACGAACATTTTTAATAATGACACAATATTGTGCAAATACAGTATATGATGAAGATCGTGAGGAGACAAATTTAAAATATAAAAGATGGTCAATTCGATGGATATTTAATCGTTTCAAAATATGGTGTTGTTATGAAAGAAGATTAAATCAATTAGTACTTTATGATTGTTTATTATGGTGGCGACGAAATTTTAGTTCATTAATTTGAATGGAAGTACATGTAAATAATACTATATAAAAAAAGTGGTTATGTGCCGTGCCGTATTTTACGTAAATTTTAATATATTCTTAATTTGAGAATGATGCAGTTGTTGAAATCACAGTTGAATTTGATAGTTTTGCTAAATTATTAGTATCTGTTGATGAAGATATTAAAAGTGTTGAACCATTAATTTTAATTCTACTTGAATCTTTTTTACCAATTATTTGTCTAAGATCATTCAATTCATGATCTTTTAATATATTTTGTTCTAATAAAGAATCATTCTCCATTTGTAAATTATTTATTTTATTAAATAAAAATTTTTTCTCATTTTCAACCTCATCTAATTTAATCTCTAATGAAATAATATTATTTTTTTTCAAATTTAATTCAATTTTACTCTCGTTAATTTCTTGTTGTAATGTATTTAAAATTTTTTCAGTTTCATTTTCATATTGTTTACTTAATGAATTAAGTTCATCAATTTGATTCTCCAAAGAGATAATTATTTCCAATGCATGTGGCAAGTCTAATTGGTTAATATTGAGCATTACAGATTTATATATATATACTAAATTCTAATCGACTGTATGTAAACACTGTCATTGTCATTATCATATACATTATCATATACATTATCATATACATTATCATATACTATAATAGTATGATATCTACAAAACAGGTAAAACTGTTACCCGGAATACAAAATAACGACACAATTTTTTATTTTTCTCGTAAAAAATTACAAAAAAAAAATTTTCATAAATTTTGAAAAATTTGTCAGCGTCGTATACGAAAATAGATATTATTGGTTGAGAATTTGTTAATTCAACTAATAATGAATATTGATACTTTTTACCGGTTTCTATATATTAAACCAATGATTATCATATTTACTTTTATCGTCTTTTATACTAGTATTCTTGCCTAGTGATCATTTTGTTAATACTGTATTAGTTTATAAGTGTCGTACAACCCATCCATTTCTATACACACACATACTATTATTATTTGATTTACTTTTTGCCTGTATAGATTCTCAAACAAGTAAAAAATTACATTATAAGCATCTTTCCCATTATACATCCTTTTTCTTTATTTTGTATATTATCTCATCCATGGCTTTATCCATGAATTCACCTATTCAGCAGTTAATGACACAGTCAAATAATAATAATAATACTCATAGTAGTGATAATAATAATAACAATAATAATAATAGTGATAATAATGGTAAATCAAAGAGGAAAAGAAATAGAATTCCATTAAGTTGTACAATTTGTAGAAAGAGAAAAGTTAAATGTGATAAAATTAGACCACATTGTAATCAATGTACAAAGACTGGTGTTGCTCATCTTTGTCATTATATGGAACAATCATGGGCTGAAGAAGCTGAAAAAGAATTATCAAAGGAGACTGAATTGAAAAATTTAAGAGATAGAGTTAGATATTTAGAAAAAGCTTTATCAAAGATTCATTCGTCTTCTACAACTTCTAATGTTTCTACCCCTATTGCTGGTGGTAGTCCAATTCTTCATAATAAATCTTCCACTAGTATATCAAACATAAACAATAATAATAATATTCCAAACAATACCAATAATGTCGTGGACCCAACAAAGACTAACGTCAATACAAATCAGAAAAAGGATAAATATGATGATGATGAATTAGATTTAACAAAACAATTCGATATGTTACATATAAAAAATAATGGTACTATTCATTTAGGTGCAACACATTGGTTAGCAATTATGAAAGGTGATCCATATTTAAAATTACTTTGGGGTCATATTTTCAATATTAGAGAAAAAATGACAGATATGTTATCACAAAGATTATTATTGAACCAATCCAAAAAAAATTTACCACCAACTTTTAATCAAACTAATTTGAAAAATGGTAGATGTCCTGTTGATCATGGTCAATATATGAAGTCACAAAATCAAAATAATCAATTATTAGCACCACATCCATTACCAATGGACTCTGATGGTGATATCACAAAATGTCCAGTGGCTCAAAGTCAACCTAATATTGATGAGAAAACTTCATTAAACTCTTTAGTTGCTCCACATCCATTACCAGTTGGTTCAGATAATGATATAACGAAATGTCCAGTGGCTCATAATTTACCAAACAATCAAAACTCTTTTAATAAATCACAAACAATTAAGGTTAAGGAAGAAGAAATAAAATCTGTTCCTTCATCCACACATCCATTACCAACGTTCAAAATGTTTAATCCAAGGTATCCAACTTTAGATAAACCCAAACCAATATCAAAATCACAGATAACAAAGATTGATTACGAATCAATGCCAAAGGATGAAATAATTAAACATATATTGAAATTATTACCACCAAGAAACATTATTTTCTTATTTGTGGATAAATTTTTCAAACATATTTATCCAATAATACCAATCATCGATGAACAAAATTTCAAGAATCATTTAAATCAAATGTTAATCGATAAGAAAAATGAAAATGATAATAATGTTGAATCAAAATTGATACTAAACTTAAATAAACCTTCTGATCTTTGTAATTTAGGTATCATGATTATCATTTTAAGATTAACTTGGCTTTCCCTTCCAGCAAATAGATGCGAAATCAATTTAGGCAATACCGAATTGACAAACTCTTATTTAGCTTCTCACTTAAACGTTAATACAAATTCGAATAATAAAGAGGATAACCATCTAATCAAATATGAGACAACAATGAAACCCTTGAATCTGGTTAAGGACTATTTAATCAACTTCGACAAAATCTCATCAATTTCAAACAATAACATTAATTTAACAACTATTCAATTCGCAATCTTTTACAAAATTTATATGATGAATTCACCAACGGAGGGTTTTGCTAGTAAACAAAATTCAAACAATATACATTCTATCAGTGATCCAAATTCTCATGATAGTGAATCTAATCAAATTCTATTATCTTCAATTATACAGATGGCTTTTAGTTGTGGTTTACATAGGGATCCTGATAATTTCCCACAATTAAATGTTGTTTCAACAACTGCGACAAATTCAGGTTCAAATTATGGGTCAGGTTCAACTGCTCCTCCATCAAGAGAATCCACTAATGGTGTACCTACAGGTGCACCATTCAACACAAATGTTTCATCAAATTCCGAAAGTAATGGCAACGTTAAGGAAAATCAAATCACCACAGAAAGATTCAAACATACGTGGAGAAAAATCTGGTACTTTATTGTGCATCTAGACGTTCAACAGTCATTAACTTTAGGTACACCAAGATTATTAAGGAACTTGAAGGACTTTAGTGACACAAAACTACCTTCTTCTTCAAAGATTGATTACGTTCGTGATATTAAAGAACTTATTATCATTAAAAATTTTACCCTATTTTGGCAAATAGATTTAGTTATCATCTCCGTATTGAACCATATCTTGAATGTATTATTAGCCAAAAATGTTAGAAAATTCGAACTGGATTCCCTGATTGCTTCGTTGACTAATTTGACCTATGGTAAGAAAAATATCAACGACGTAATCAACGATCTAATTAACAATGGGTTACTATCTACCTCTGAAGGTTCTGTAAATTATCAAGATTTTACCGATGAAAGTTATGGACTACCAAGTTTAGAAGAAATTATCGCAAGTACTTCTACTTGCGGTTCCTCGACTTCATCTCCAATGTCTGTTCCATCGCCAAACGTACCAAGCACGAATAGTTCAACTGCAAACTCCCCTGCTGTATCTGTTTCAATAGCTTCTAAGAGATTATTAGGCGGCACTCCAGTAGAGAAAAAGTTTGAATTACCTCATGAATCTACTACAAAGGCTTTATTTTTTACAAAACATCTGACCATTAGAATGTTGCTATACTTATTAAATTACATTTTGTTCACTCATTATGAACCGTTGAGTAGTCAAGACAGTGGTACGATAGTGCTAACAAGAAAGTATGCTCAGGAGACATTGAACTTTGCCATGGATGGGTTCAGGAATTGTCTCATCTTTTTCAATAACGTCAAGAGAGATAGATCTTCAATGAATTCACACTCGACTATCTTTGATTACGTAAATATCCTACTTTCTCCAGAATGTTTAGATATTGGCCATAGAGCTATGCAATTTTTAGTTTGTTTAACTTTGCGTTCAAAGTGTGGCCCTATTGGTGGAATGAAGGAAAACATCTTTTCCAATAATAGTGGGGGGAAGAATCAGATAATGATTCTTCGCACGCAAGTGATGGTGGCTCAAACTATAGTAGTAGTGGTGACGCCTTGGAGCTATCCTGGAATATGGTTAATGATATCAATCTTGAAAGTGTTGCTGATATCCAATTAGCTAATATTTTGATTCAGAGAATGAAGTTGTTCCAGAAATTAACACTTCAAATTTCCGTTCAATATCCGTACGCTAATAGAACATCAAGGTCAACTGGTTTCTTTATCACTCTATTGGGTAGTAGATCGTCTAAAAAGGGAAACAATGATTTTAATTTGACTACGTGGAAGCATCCAAAGATATCTGGGTTCCTAAACAATGTTCCATCTTTAATTATGTCTGGCAACACTGATCAGTTAAAGAAATGCCCTGTTTATCAAGATGCATTAGGGTTCATTCAACCAAGGCCTCAATCTGCGCAACAGTCTACCCAACTTCCACCAATCAGATCGTCTTACAAACCTATCACCTACACGAATAGTAATATTAGAAAACTAGAACAACAAAGGGAGAAGGATGCTCATGAAAAGAAGAGAAAACTGGATAACCAAGCAGCTTTGGCAAATAACGTACAAGGTAGTATTGGTATGTCATCAGTTCAAATTCCTTCCATGCCCATGGAGATACCAATATCAACTTTACCAGGTAGAGGTATGCAATATGCAAATGGTAGAGCCTCTCCTTCTACTACACCAGTACCTGGTAAACGTAATGAAATAAACCCAATCGTAGGGTCTGCTTCCCCATTAGTTCCACTACCATCTCTCCAATCTACTATTTTCCAAGCAAGTGACAACAATGCATCTGCAGGCAATATAAATAATGTCAATAATATGGGAAATACAAATTTCCCTAACGGCGATTTAATTACTCCAAATTCAGACGATTTTTTTGTTCAAAACTCTAACTTCGGTGATTTCTTTGAACCAAGTAATGTCATGGCTGCTATAAATCAGTTCAATCCAATGAATGAAATGGTAAATGCAAATAACAACGAGCTAGGAAACTTTGTTTACAACAATATTAATGTTGCAAACAGCAATATCAAGGCGCCAAATAGTGGCACTGTGAATAATAATGGCGACAATAATATAATGAACAAATTAATGAATAATGGTTTAAACAATAACATGCAACAAAATGGTAATATGCTATATAATAGCAATAATCAACAGATAAACTCATATGACAGCATGACTAACTTAACAGGCATGATGACTAACGATATAGATACTGGTTTTATGGCTCCAAAGATAGAGGATGGGTTCACTGAATTACAAGATTTCACCATTTGGGATTAGTTTATGATATTTTGTATATGTCAATACAAATAAATACTTCAGTGCATATTCATGTCATATAAATATATACACTAATGGTTAAAAGATAAAGAATAATTAATAAATTGGAGCATACTACGATATCATGAAATGCCAAAAAAAAAATTAACGATGGACGAGTCAGGAATCGAACCAGAGACCTCTCCCATGCTAAGGGAGCGCGCTACCAACTACGCCACACGCCCATTAGTATTCAAAAAATTCGTCTAGTACAGAGGGCTGTTAGAAACAGAAAATGAAAAAAAAATTCTGTTTGAGAATTAATGATAATAGAGCTGGGAGGATACAAGGAACTAACTAAAGAGAAAAGACCTTGTATAAGATTTTGAAAGAGTCAATGCAATAATGAATAATACAAATTGGGCCATCATACGAGATGTTCAAACCCCTAATTGTGTCATTGGGCATATATAAAGGTCCAATTATTCCAGCTAAAAATACATCATTCCTTGTTTGTATATTATATTCTTCATATAATAGAAAAACTAAGTAAAAAAGAGTATAACATTTGTCTTTAAAGATCTGAGATACTTAAGATCGACAACCACCACAAGAAAATGAATAATATGGATAAGCTACATTGCTACCTACCCTCTGGTGAGTATAAAGTTCCATGTAAAACCAAGAAACCTTTTCTTATTTTTGAGTAGATTCCAGCTTCTCTTTGTTGAACTCTGCATTTTTTGCAGAATCAACAAAATGCGTAACAGTCATATATAATTAATGTATAAATATATTAGTCAAAGAGGAATACAATACATTATATTTGACACTTTCCATATACAATCATTTTTTCAAAACTCCAGGTAAAGCTGATTATTTACAAAATCACTAAAGTTTTTTTATTGCTATAAATAAATAAATCTAAAACTATTTAAAAAAGTCGTCTATCATCTCTATTTCGAGTTGTTTTCGTTCGACCTTTAAAATATTGTTCCAAATCCCCCCAGGAATGGTTGTTTTTGACAACTATTAACATACCCGCTCTTGAATAAAAATATATAAACTAGTATGCTTCCAGTCACATTACTTAATTTTCTTACAGTCGCTTCATTTTAAATGTGAGGAGATTGCACAAGGAGACTGCTGAATGAATATAATATAAAAAACCAAATGTTGTTAAAAGGTGAACAATCTGATATGAAACGTAGAATTTATTTGATTTCGGATTCATGTAGACAATTCAACAATGAATAATATATATACTTCAGCAAATTACGATTCTCAAAAATTCAAACAAATCTGTCTTTTTATGCAACTATGCCAGGATATCAGAAAAGATGAGTCTCTAGCTAAGTTTAATGCCAAATATTTTCAGGCCCAACATCAAATAATCGATCTCACCATTGAAGATTTTTTACTAGCAAATTATATTGCTCATAGTCGCCCTCGAACGAGAACCTTTCTCATAGATTCTCGACCAAGGTCATTAAATGAGGCTGTATATTTAGCACAAGTAAGTGAAACTAGATACTATTTATCCAAAGTCACCCATAAAAATGAAAGAAAGAGAAGAAACAGTACAGGAAGAGTGGGTAAAGTTTCTCGACGGATACTTAAAGTTAACAAGATCTGCTCTTATTGTCACAAAAAAGGTCATGTAGAAACTATGTGCCAAAGCAAAATGATGGAATATTTCTGAAAAGTACCCAAACAAACTGGCTATTGAACCGGCTGTTGAGTATAAACTAAAGTGAGACGATACAATAGAGAAATGCAGATCTGGCAACATTTGTTGTTCATGCTATTCATATACAATTATATAATTCTCACTAGTGCTCTTCTATTTACCTCAACGTTATCATTCAAAAGATTACTTTCATCTCTTAAACCATCCAAGTTTGGTTGTACATCCCCATTGATTTTCGGCTCAACTGAATCATGCCTTATAACTGTTTTATTATGTGGTTTTAACATGACAAAAAAGAACAATGCCATGACACATAACGTTAGTAATAATATAATTTTACACTTTTGAGTTCTTTTCTGATATTGCGTTGCACCTTCTAACTCATTTTGAGCTTGTTTCAATTCAATCACCGTATTCTCTAAGTTATAATCAATTCTATCAATAATTGTACCTTGATCAATAATCAGATTTTGCATTTCTCTGAAAATTGTACTGACTTCAAAGACACCTTTGCTTAACGCAGTGATTTCTTCATCACGTTGTTCCAAGAACCTTTGATCCATGTTCCCTTGCTTATATTTTTGTTGTTGGTTTTTTAAAGTTTGCTTAGAGTATTCTTCTATGTCATGTCCTACAGCGTCCATTCCCTTTGTTTCTTCTTCCATCAGCAATAATTGAGAAAAATCAGCATCCTTCGAGGGCAGTATTGGTTTCAAATCATCTTTATTCAAGAATTTCAAGTAGTTATTCTGTAAAACACGAAATTTGTTACTCTCCCATTGAATCTTCATTGCATATTTTTTCGTTAAATTATCTAATATCATTAGTTCACCACGATTCAATTGTCTCCCTTCCAAAAACTGTTCTTCATAAATCACTTCTAATTTTTTAATTACATTATAACTACGTTGAAACAATTGTAACACTTTGAAGCTCAAACCTTCAATTAACTTTTCATCATGGCTCTTATCCTCAAATCCGGGGAGAGCATTCTTTCTATACAATTTCACCAGCTGTTCCATCAGTTCATCAACCTGCTTTAAGTACTCATCAATGTCTCGAGCAATGTCCACAAACAGCGGAGGTAGTGTATTCAAATGGTTACAATTTTGTGGTTCAACTCCTTCATCTGTCACCAGAGGATAATTTTCTAATTCAATATTGGTATCATCTAGAAATGGGTCCTGCTTTTTGAGTCCACTCATATGGGAAGTAGAGTTCATCCCATCTCCAATATGGGGAAAAGTACGACGATAGGATATAAATAAATTCGTTCTATCTCTAAACATGGTTCTGGCAACTTAACTCTCTCGCTACTGTCACTTCACCCATCTGATACTGGTCCTTCCCATGATATATATAAAATACAGATGTTAGTATACAAAACATATCACGTGCTGAACAAAAGTTTTCGATATTGAAAAATTCCATTTAAGAAACATGTAGTTAATAAGTAAATAGTTGAGATGAATAAGAGATCTAGCGATTGGATCATATGCTTGAGATGGAAGCTAAAGAGTCCAAGAAAGAACAAGAACAAAGAGGGCCCGATGAATTAGCTTCATCGGAATCTGTTGAATCTCAGGTCAGAAAGAGAGGTGGTCAAAGAACTTTTGATGATTTTGAGAACGTCAAAGTAGTCAAATCACCTAATGGTTTGCCAACTCTAAGAAGATCATCAAGAATTCCAGTTGTAGCAGCTGCAGCTGCTTTAAAGAAAGCTAAACGTGAGAAAGTGATGATGCAGCCAGTGGTAGAGTCTACTGGAGCAGCAACCGATGCTCCTCTACCAGATGAGACAGAGCTAGCACCTACTAATAAGAGAAAATCAAAACCGTTGGAAAATTTTGCTAAGCTTTTCAAACCCGATGAGAAAGCAGTTACATATGATATGTTGCAGGCAGGTGATTGGGCACCAAACGTCCCACTATGTAACTCAGAGTTTGAAAACGTTAACAACGATATATTAAACGCTTGGAAATCATTTCTCGAAGAAGGTGAATCATTCAGACCTGTGCCTTACTCTGGTGATATTGTTAAAGTAATGTCCTTTGTTAATAAATTCGAAGAACTCTTTGGCTTTGAACTAACTCATATCACTTTCAAAGATTTTGAAGTTGGACTGGGTTTGGAATTGATACGACAAAGCGACAATACTAACTGGGCCTCTGAAGTTAACCATAGTCGTGACTTAATGGATTATCTATTTTACTCCTTTTTAAAATTGTTGTTTCACACCAAGGATAAGAGTAATACAAGATACATACCACCAACGTTAAAACAATTTAAAGCTATAAACAAACCATTTTCAAAGTTATTGACTCAGTTTCGGAAGACTATTGTTGAATGGGGTTCCCCAATTGAATGGAGAAGCTATGTGGCTGATGATATTGATAAGTCAAAACCTAAATCCATCATTTTTTTAGAAAACAACAACTCTAACAAGGATTTACCAGACCCAAGAGCCGACACCATTGAAACAACTCAAATAAGTTCATACTATGAAAATTTACCTAGCCAGTTCCATCCATTATATTCAGTGTCGTTATTAGATATAGATTCTAGCGGGTTACAAGCATTAGATTATCCAATGGATAGACTAATAACCTTGAGACACATGACAAATTTAATAAGTTCACATCAAAGTATTGTTCATGATGAGATTTATAGACTAAGTCATATGAAGAGGGATGCAGACTCGACCTTCATGGTACCGCGGTTTTACAAACAAGGGATCACTCAAACTTTTGATCAATTTATAAACCTTTGTACTACAATGAAACTTTACTTGGATAACAGAAGGAATTTAAAAAAAACTGAAAAATTAAAGACAAGACTTTTGTTAATGACTGAGATAAGGAGGACGTTAAAAGAGATGACACCAGAAAATGCAGACGATAATGAACGTAACCAAATCGTGATTTCTTTATATGATAAGTGGATTGCATTGTTCGACGGTATCTTTGTTGACAATCCTTTGAGTAATCCATATACTGATGAAGTTTACATATTAAGAATGCAGGAATTTTTTGTGGGTAGAATTTCCAATATTGGTGATTTTTACGTTCCGAGAATGAATACATCCAGCGATAATAAAAACGATGCCGACATTAATTTCTATACTGATCTTAGATCCTTAATGACACTTTTTGATAGATATAAGAAAAAACAGATTGACACCGAAAAATTATTTTCTATATTTTCCAGGTCAATTAGTTGTTCTAATTTTTTATTATTGTACCAAGATAAACCAAGCCTTGTAGCAGATACTTTAAATGGTAAGTTTACAGCAGATGAGAATTATTGGTTTGAAATCTGCCATGATGCTAAGAGTTTGAACTTGTTTTTAACCAAACTAGATCAAATTTTTTTATCAGATGAAAATATATTGAATAAACTAATCAATAGCTTACAATATAATGAAACTAAGGAACAAATCTCTAACTTAAGATTGTACTTGGGCAAGATATATGACGTTTTAAATGAACTGGAGAAGATGAAGGCGAAATATGTCAATGAGGAAGCCAATGGTACTCGTTCCAGAAGAACTAGAACTGACAAAAAGGTAAATTACATGATTGCAGAAGAAGATAAAGATGATGAAGCAATTACTGTCGAAGACGAAAATGAAGATGAGGAAGAGTTCTACGATGAAGAGCCAATGGAAAAAAATCCAAAAAAAACTGGTGAGCAAGATGAAGAGTACGAAGAGTATGGTGACCAGGAGGTGGAGATGGAGGAAGGGGAATTTGAAGGTACACCATTGAATGAGGAAGAATCTCGTGCTCTTGCTAACGAATCTCGTGCACGTAGATCATTGAGAAGAAACCGAAGACAATAAAAGAATATGCATATTTCTTATAATAAAATACGATACGATATATATAATGTAATGTATTTCACAATTCAATAACTGTGACAGACCAGAGATTCTTGTAACATTGGTGTGTGGTTGATCTTGTTTATACCGAGGGATATGGACAATTAAATATACGAAATGCAAGAGACTTAATTTTTCTGAACGAGTTCACCGGTTTTAGATTCAGGTTTATATGCAATTTCTTTACCATAGTTCATTACTTTGTCTTTATTCTTTGTTGCAGCTTGAACTATCTGCGCAAATGCATTTTGAGCTAATGCAGATTGTAATTTAATTTGTTCTTGAGTTAGTTTGACGACTTTATCTTGTCCCTGTATTCTAATATTGTGTAGACCCTGAGTGACATTAACTAAAGAGTTCATGGGGCTTTCTTCTTGTAAATCTTCATCTAAATCATTATCAGCAACATATAGATTTCTCAATCTCCTTATTCTGTTATTTAAAGATACAATTTCAATAGCACCACGTAGTTTACCACGTAAATTGAAACCCTTTTGAACATTTGGTAAAATGTTTGTAGTTCTCTTGTAGATATTCTTATCAGTTATCCATTTGTCTTTCAATAATTCAGCAGCTGTTGGTCTCATTAATGGATCCAAAGTTAATGCTCTTAATATGAAATTTTTGGCATCATCTGAAATATTATCCCAATATGGTGAATGAAAAATTACTGGATTTCTATGTGCTGTGACTTCTTCCAAGAAACCATCAACGGTCTCAGCAATAAATGGAGAATATCCACATAATAAAGTGTATGTAATAACTCCAAGAGACCAAATGTCACAAGGTTTACCATGCCCATCCGTAGTTAAGACTTCAGGGGCAACATAACCTAGAGAACCTGCCGCTTTGAATATCAAATCGTCTTTTGTCTTTAACTTCTTAGCAATACCAAAGTCAGCAATAACTATTGGAGAATTATCTGATTCGTCAAGACATAGAATGTTCTCTGGTTTCAAATCTCTATGCACCACGTTTTGTGAATGCATATAATCGATCGCACCTAACATTTGTATAACTATTTTAACAGCATCCATTTCAGTAAATTTTCCTCTCTTCAAAATTCTATTAAACAGTTCACCGCCTAGAGCCAATTGTGTGACAATATAAAATTTATCCTTACTTTCAAACCAATCCTTAAATTCGACAATATTTGGATGTTTGAGTTGTTGTAAAATAGATAACTCATCATAAAGCATCTGTAACTGAATATCATTCCCCTTCAAAGCTTTCTTCAATATAATCTTTACAGCAACATCATCACCAGTAACTAAATCTTTAGCTTGCCTAACGATACCAAAGGAACCTGCACCAAGAGTCTTGCTAAAATCATAATTACCTCTGTTAAGGAATGAATCCGGCTGACCTGATATCTTATAAAATAATTTGGATACCAAATGACCCTGCACCTGTTTTGGTTCGATAAGCTTCTCTTTACTTGACATTTATACCTTTTTCCGTCGTCTTTTCTAAAAGTATCTTTCTCTAGAAAATGGACTTTAATCAATGAATATGATTTAAACCTTTCCATTCTTATATCATCGATTCTTTAAATTTCATATTGAAAAAATATAAGGGGGGCTCAGCTTCCGAAAAGGCTTCCGAAAGGCACATTTTATATAAGCAAATTTCTCCACGGAAAAACTTGTTAGTTTTCTGTTGTTTGGGTGCAACTGACGTTTCGAGGATAATACGAATTATATAAGAGACGAAGAAATAGCTTTGAATGAGGGCAAATGATATGTATTTTGATTGTATATACACGAGGATTGAAAGGAAAAATGAAATTGTATAAACATTTCTAGGACATTAATCTTCATCTTCGTCACCCTTTGCTCCAAGACTGAAATAATCATCAGCATTGTTAGCTTCTTGAAGTGTACCAAGATCTCCGGGAGTCATATATACTGCTGAAGCGGCTCTAGATTCCCTTCTTGGAGAGCCTGGAACACTTAACGGTCTTGATATTTTAATCTTTTTATTACCTGCTAGGGTATCCATATTAGCATCATTCAATTCTTCACCAACTAATTGTCTAAATAATTCTGGATAACCTCTTCTTAAAGCCAATTGTCTAGCTTTTACATATTCGAGACCCATCCTTTTCCAGTCTAATAAATCAGATAAACGTTCTGTTCTGTTACGTTGATTAATACGTTGTCTTCTTGTCTTTTTACAAAATTCTTCCATATAATCAACTAATTGTTCAACAGATTCATCTGGGTTTTTAAAACGACGATCAACAATATAAATACCATAATCTTTTGCTTGATTTGTCTCTATAAGATCTTCCATATATGCACCAAATCCAGATAAATTAGTTGTAATTGACGGAACACCCATGACTGTACATTCAGCTGGTGTATAACCCCATGGTTCATAATAAGATGGAAATACACCTAAATGTGTTCCTCTAACAAATTCATCATAATCTAGACCTAAAATTGGATTATTTGCACTTAAAAATTCTGGATGAAAGATGACTTTAACACGATCAGATGGCGCATTAAATAATTGAACATGCCTAATCTTATTTAAGATTGGATCATTGGCATCATCAACCATATTATGTGTAACCACTGGTGGTAATTGATTAGGTGGTCTTCTTAAACCAAGTACTCTTTTCTTTAATAAGACCTGATCAGATGGATGTAATAATTCAGCTATATTTGTTGGTAATTCAGTTGTTGTACCATTATGTGGGAATCTCATTGCGTGTTCAAAAATTCTTTCACCAATATTTTTGGTCACTTCATCTACAGTATTTTCAAGAGCCTTGACAACAGCTTGACTTTTCAAGGCTTCAACAGTAAATGAATTAGTCCTTGCAGGCATAATAATAAATGCAACAACTGTTTTTTTGGAACCTGAGATTTTCAATCTATAATTTAATCGTGCTAATGCTTCAATAAACATATCTGCACCTTTATTTTTAAATTCATATCTACCTGCAGTGAAAAAATACAAGGTATTATCCAAATCAAAATCAAATGCACCATGAAAATGACCTCTTATAAAATCATTAATACGTTCTTTCTTTACAGCATGTAAATTTTGAAATTCATGAACTGCTTGAAATTTAGTAACATTTAAACCATTTGGCAAGATACCATCTGGTTTTCTTTTTAATAAATGCTCAGCTTCTAATGCTGTAATATGAGATACCGTAGTAAATACATCAGCTGTATGTGCAGCAGCACGTTCAATACAATATCTGTGATAAATACCACGTTTACCTGCTTCTTGATCAACATCAAATTTATCCAGATTATTATAAAAATCAACATCACCAGCAGCACATAAATATCTACCTAATAAAGTTGCATGTGTTGTAAAGATAGTAACAACGTCAATTCTTCTCTTACGACATAATGGGAGAGCAACACCTGCTAACCATTCATGAAAATGAGCAATTATTGCATGTTGAGAATCTAAATGAGCCAATTCACCAAGTAACCAAGCAACTGTATAGCCTAATAAAATTGCATCATTTGTTTCAAAATCGTTTTCAGGGGATGGAATACCAACAAGTGCCCAAATATCAGCTTTCCATTCATTAAGGAAATGAGAAACACTCTGTAAATCAAATAAAATTAAACGAGGTGAACCCTCAATTAACCATTTACCATAAACAAATTGTACCCCTCTAGATTTCATTGAATGTAGAGTTTGTTGAATTGGTCTCAATTCATCTGGGAAAGTAGCTGGATCCTCCCAATTCATCTCTTCTACTTCTCCTTCATAAGTGGCTCTATTCAAGGGACCTATTAAATGATAATTATCACCATACTGAGCTACTGTAATTGGCGCCTTTGATTTTAAAACAGAATAAATACCACCAACACGATTAGCTACTTCTGTAGCTGTTTCGAATAACAAATGATTTTGCAGGTCTCTAGTCATATTTAGGGATAGCGAAGTGGCTATTTTCAATTGAATGTTTTTTGACCAACATAGGATCTAATATTGAAATTCTTCATCATTATAATTAAGATATGAACATATATATATATATATACATTAACAAATATAGTGGGGAAAGTAAGGGGCATATAGTGTTATTTTCGAGGAGTCCGCACTATTGAGTAAGAAGTTGCCTAAATAGTCGATTAAGAATGTGGAAAAAAAAAATAAAAAGGCAATATTTCCTTACGTGAGCAAGAGAATGGAGTAAATCTGAAATTGAACCTGGGATCTACTTAGTAAACAGATAGAGACCTTTTTAATTGAATGACCGTTAAACTACTTGGGGTTATTAATTGAAATTTTGTGGCGTGTTAGAGGGGACCGTGAACCATAGATCAATAATTAATTTATGTATTGTTTGAGCTCTGGTTAAAGATATAGTTTTAATAATTAATTATAATAATGTGAAATAAGGTCCGTAAAGCTTACTTCCAATAGTCTGATGGTTAAGATTATCTTTGTAGTATAATTAAGTAATAAAAATATGATCCGTCTTCTTATGTAATGTATGTAATCAATAAGTTATAATAAGTCATCGCTTTATATAGTTGTTTTTCTTATTGTGTCCTTTCCTCAAATACCCTTAATTCTCCTTAAAAGGGTATGACACAAAACAATGTAAAACATTGATAATAATCATATAATTGATAGTATTCCTTCATAATTGGACTTGGGCTTCATTCTGTTGATAGTTTAACTTGATATTAACCTCAAAACAATACAAATATCGGCGGCCTGAAGAAACTTGTTTTGGCCTGCTAATCAAATGTTATGTTTGAGATCATCAAGGGTTTGGATATAATATCTTCTTTCCTTATCTGAGTATACCTTAGTGTATTCAGCTGCACTTCTTATCGGTGAACCGTAATAGCTATAAGCTGGTTTCAGCTTCGAGGCATCATAAGTTGGAGTATTAACCTTTCCTTCTAGTGAACGTAATTTATAAGAATGTTCGCCAACTATATCATGTATGATATAGGGTCCATCCCATGTTGGTTCGAACTTATTCTTCTTGGGACGCCATCTGTAAACAAATTCACCTTTACTGAAACTTACAGAATTTTCTGTTTCGAGTCTTGTCCTTTTCAAAGCTTCTCTGATTTTATTCTTATTGCAAAGATTTTCTTCTTGAGCTTTCTTCTGTTTATCCTGATTATGTAACCTCAAATGTATTTGTTCAAATCTTATTACATCCTCAGTATATTTTCCATCAATTATTACCTGTCTCATTATAGCTGCAAAATTTTCTTTAATACGTTGTGGTTCCTGTCCAAATGCTATTTCACAAGGGGCATAACCATACATCATTTTCAAATTGTTCACTATATGGGCTGCCCAGAAAATGTTGGTTGACCATTTTTCCATATTAGGTGCTAAATGTTTCAAAATAGCTTTTACTAATTGCACACTTCGTTCTGCTTTTGAATTACCACGAGGGTGGTAAGCTGAACTATGAACATAACGAATACCTGATCGTTGAGCAATGTTATGAATGTATGCGTTGGTTAAAGGAGCACCATTATCTGTTACTATCATCTTTGGTCTTCCAAACATGGAGTATACCTGTGATAGAAGCTGACTAACGACGTCAGAATCTTGGTATTCCGATGGTAATACCATTACGAAATTGGAGGTGTAATCGACAGCTATAAGAAAATAGGAGTTGTTACTGTCAGATGGTAAAGGTCCTGCAAAATCGAGATGCCAACGACTAAATACTGGGATAGTAGTTAAACTTGGCAGTTCGGCAGGTAGATCTCTAAACTTTTGGTAAACTTCGCAATGTTGGCAGTTTCTGATTATATCCATATGAATTAAGTCTTTATTCGGATTCCATAATTCTTCAGCTGCTAGCATGACTGCTAGAGCACGATGAGTACAGTGAAAACGCTCATGTAATTGTTGAGCTCGCTGTAAATAATCATGATCAGTAATAACAGCATATAATCTTTTTTGTTGAATCACATGTAAGACATCATTTTGAATAGAGAATTGGGAAAGAATATTGACTAAGTTAGTTGGAATCTGTGAAGAATGAGTACTAATAATTTCCTTGATTTGTAAGATTTGTGGCCAAGACAATTGAGTAACATTAGTGATTATAAAATCATGTTCATTAGAATTATTCGTTTCAATTGCTGGAGAGTAAGGAGAATTATTTGGTGTAGTGTCACGAGATTGAGAATTTGAATTAGTAGGAGAAGATTGATTATTTGATGAAACTTGATTTGCATGCAGTATAACCTGTTTTAGTTTTATTTCAATAGCTAAATTATCCCAGGTGTTAGTATCTAGAATTGGTTGATCGTCAAGTCCAAAACGACTCAGATAGTCTGCCAGAAAGTTCTTTGCTCCAGGTACATATTTCCATGTTAGCCTGTAGACATTTAGCAGATCTAAAAATTTTGCAAACCTTGGATGTGTTTGACGAGCGGAATTACCAATACTAATGATACCTTTATTATCAGTAAAAATTGTAATTTTGGGTGATAACAGCAGTCTAGCGTGTTCTAATGTGTGTAGTACAGCAAAGAGTTCACGTTCAACTGTGGAATAATTTTGTTGGGTGGAATTAAATTTGATGGAGAAGAATGAAATCGGATAAAGATGGCTTTTACCATTATTGATTTCAGATTGAAATAAAACTGAGGCAGCACCAGTTAAGCTGGCATCAGTATAAAGGAATGTAGCAGCTTGTGGATCAAATAGTTTCAACGTTAACGATCGAGTAACCCATGCTTTGATTTTCAGAAAGTTCTTATTCGTAATCTGTGTTATCATTGCTGGTGTAGGAAGTTTTGGATATATTTTGGCATCCAAAATGGAATAGAATGGACGAAGTAGATCAGAGACATTTGGAATAAAATTGCGTAAATAATTTATAAAACCAATAAATTTCATAATACCTTCTTTACTAGTAGGAATTTGCCATTTGTTAATAGTTTCAATTTTTGATGGATCTAAGGCAATTCTGTCTTTGGTTATCTCATAACCAAGAAAAAGGACTTTAGAAACTGCTAGTTGTAATTTTTCTTCACTAATAGACAAACCATTTGAAACTAGTTTATTAAAAATCTCGAATAAAACTGAAATGTGGTCTTCATAACTTTCAGAGGCGATTATGATATCATCGTAATAATAGCGAATAACTGTAGATTGTTTAACTTGGATTTGATTTAAAATAGATTGGATAAATTCCCCCCACCAGTATGGAGCCGATGCTAGACCATATGGAAGTCGGGTAAATCTAAAACTACCGAATTCTGTAATTATACCTAAAGCATCACCAGTTAAAGGTAATTGTTGGTAGGCTTTTCGTATGTCAATAGCAGAGAAAATACTCTTTGAAGATAGTTCAGATAAAATAGACTGGGTTGTTGGTATAGGCCTTGGCGTGTATTGTAGATACCGATTCACTTTTCGTAGATCCGTGATTATGCGTACTTTTGTAGAATTTTGTTGTAAGGGAAAAATAGGACTAAGAGCCACTAATTCATTGGATTGAATAGGGACAATTAAACCATTTTCTACTGATTGTTGGACATAATCATGAATAGCACCTCGTAATACACCGCTAGTGAAATACGCTTTTGGTGAAACGTAAGGAAAGCCTTTTAGAGTAACATGTGCTGTATAGTCATGTTTAAGCTCTAGTGAAAAATTAGATGAAAAAGCTTCAGGATAGTTATCTTTAAGTTGTTGAAGTAATGGTAGCCGATCTATTTTTAGTAAAGAATTTGTAGATCGAACAGCAGAGAAGGATGTCAGATCAAGAGTATGATCTTTGATAGCGATTGTTTCTGATTGTGGAGACAACTGATAGTTTAGTTGACGCAGTAGTGGTTTACCAATTATAATATCTGATTTTTCATGAGGGATAAGGTAGAACCATGCTGTTAATGAGTAGTTGTGTTTGAATAGTAAGTTTAGTTGAATTTTCGTATTAATGGAGTCATTGGTACCAAAAGCAGGTGATACTGTGATTTTAGCACAATTGTAAGTAGCTAGTTTATGTACAGTAATATCTTTGAGATATAATGAATCTGTATTTTCCCATAAACTTGTGAAAGTGAAATTATCGTCTGCACCAGAGTCAAGGACTATGGTTTGATTATTGCTGAGTAGGCCTCGCTTTAATTTTGTTCAATGGAATAACTGAAGGATCAGTCATTTCTCCCTTAGCTTCATTATCCTCATAATAGTCAATGTATTCCTCAGGTGGAAATGGATTGGAATCAGAAAATTCATTTTCCTGATCATCATCCTCAATCAAATTAGAATCAGAATGTTGTGATTGATCAATTAGCATTTCGTTAATCTTGAAACGATCATTTGGGTTTCCTTTATTATGAATGTTCCGATTTGGTCTGGACTTGCAACGATTGCATCTGCAGTTAGTACAATATCCTCTTTTCATATTGTATTTTGGATGTTTGCACTTTGAGCAGTGACAATTTGAGCAGAAATACAAAGAAGATATTGGAGACTTATCCCTTTGGATTGCATAAACTGGTACTTCTGGTTCTACGATTTTAGTCGACTGGTGGTTGTGCCTGAAAACAGCTTCTGGACGAATCACGGCATTCAAAAATAATTGTAATTCTGAAAGAGTGGTAAGTTCATGGTGGTCTGGAATAAATAAACCAGGGAATTCCACTGATATTATAGTAACATATTTGTAATATACAGTAGGTAGCGTGGCCAGATCATGAACTTGTTCTGCCTTCTCAATTAATTCGTTAAAGAATTTAGTGACAGACGTTCCAATCACAGGATAGGTAGCATTAATATCATGCAATAATGCTAAATTTTTGTGCATGAAGTTTGTAGTTTGGAAGAATTCAAAAATACTGTCATTCCAAGGTTGAGGTCTCCCTCTTGAGTCTGTCACGTATCTCATAGCTGCATTGCGACAGCATGTTGATAGAAACAAACCCCACTCATCGAATAAAATTCTTTTAGCAATTAGTTGTTGCTGGACCAAAAGCAACTTTTCCTTCACTTCCTGAACGTTGTTGATGTTCATCTCAGGAGTGGGTGCTAATGTAACATTTCCTAAGGATTTAGAGCACATAAATATCCTGGGATCAGTTTCGGATAAAACCAATTCAGGAATATTACGTTGAATTTCCTTCAATTTACTTGATTTGTCAACTTGAACCAAGTCTAAAATCGAGTTAGCACCATTTTTGATACCTTTGGTATGAGCATTAAAAGATAGATTGTTCATCTGTTCCTTCAAATTATTGACTTCATCAATAGTTTGAGAAAGTGTTTGAGCTGCTGCTCCTTCAAAATTTTCCATCTCTTTACGAGTGTCCTTTAAAATAGCTTCATCTTTTTCGATGTCTTGTTGTTGCTTAATTTCAAAGTCTTTCAAATTGGTAAAACCTTCTGCAGCTTCTTCCAAAACATTTGATTTTTCTCTTTCTTGTTTTGCAAGAATTTCTTCATTTTGGTTATTTGCTCTGATTTGTTCAGACATCATTGCAAATTGTGACATCATGTCCTGATTCATCTTTTGGAATGAATCATTCATTTCATTAAAGGAAGTTTCAAGGTTTGAAACTCTTTCTGGAATATCAGACATATTGTTGATAGGTTAAGGGTTGATAAACGGGTTGACAAAAATATATTTTTGTATTGTTTGAGCTCTGGTTAAAGATATAGTTTTAATAATTAATTATAATAATGTGAAATAAGGTCCGTAAAGCTTACTTCCAATAGTCTGATGGTTAAGATTATCTTTGTAGTATAATTAAGTAATAAAAATATGATCCGTCTTCTTATGTAATGTATGTAATCAATAAGTTATAATAAGTCATCGCTTTATATAGTTGTTTTTCTTATTGTGTCCTTTCCTCAAATACCCTTAATTCTCCTTAAAAGGGTATGACACAAAACAATGTAAAACATTGATAATAATCATATAATTGATAGTATTCCTTCATAATTGGACTTGGGCTTCATTCTGTTGATAGTTTAACTTGATATTAACCTCAAAACAATACATTTAAGACATAGATTTTAGTTATACAAGTAGATTTGTGATAACGTCCTTTTAAATAGAAGTACACATTCAACATGAAAATAGAAATTGGTTTACCAAACACCAAGAGAAGCAGTATTTTCTCTTAGTTTCGTGTACAGGAAGACAGCTATAGATCAAAAGTTGATTATTTCAGCCTATGGAGTGAGATATAATTACTATGCTGCAACGGGATATTGTTTCTATAAATTTGTGATAGTTTGAGCTCTCAGACTACTTCGTGTCCTAATCAAATGTATGGGAAATTTACATCTAGCAACGATAATGACATATGGTACAGATACTGACACTGTAATGGCTATATTTTCCTTATCATCTTTTTCCTACTTGACATTTCAAAACAGTGCAGAGTTTACCTCTCGACCCACTTTTGTCCAAATCTAAAGTTGTTCAAATTTTTTGACTGATACCGGAGAAATGGTTTCAGGATCATAATATTTTGTATGCTTTCCTAAGCCAAAGAAAACTAGAAAAAAGGTCTAAATCTTTGTGATTATTTGTTGTGGTATCGTATCGACTTGTCCACATAATATTCCTTTCTTGTCTGATGGAGAACTCCTTGTCGAATTTAATAGCTGTACTCTTACCAGGAAAAAGTACAATGGGCTCTTGATGAAAATTATTTGGTATACTTCCCGCCGAATCACTGGTCCAACTATCTAAAGCAGAATCGGATATCGGTGGCTGTGCGTCATACCTTAAGGTTGACGGTGCACTAAAAGGGGAGGCTAACTTAATAGTTGGCCGAGTCCACTTGTTCAAGTAATTTTTTCTTGCTAAATAAGATTCTGCACTCATTCCCATACTGTGTTTTGAGTAGTTAGTGGATACATAAAAGAGAATCTGGGTCAAGGGTAATTATATGTTGATCATTTAAGAATTCGCCAGCAAAATTCCAGACTGGTTAGAATTATGTCATTGCTTTTCGGCTGAGATTCAAATGGCCTACAAATGGGTGTATATCCAAGATTTGTATTTAAAAACAATTAATTGTGTCGTTTTTAGTGTGTCATACATTTTTAAAACAAGAGAAGCTGGTACAAATGAAGACAACTACAGATATGATAAGCACAAGACCAAAAGATATATATATATATGGTGCATATTACAGTTATTGAAGTGACAGACCGAATTAAGGCAAGATTTCATGTCTATGACAGACTTGTTAGTCAGGTGTCACTTTTTACATATGTTACCTCAAACAAATTAAAGTAAGAATAACATGAGTATTATTATGCTAGTTTACTCAACTCACTAAAACCAATCATCTTTTTCTCTGATGCAGAGTGAAAGATAATCCAAACCCGAAATATTAATTTCAATCATCACACGTATTGATAGATAAGACTGTTTGTTATTTTTGATAATAATACAAAGAATGAATATAATAAAAAGATCAATTATTTAATAAAATATTACTCACTTTCGTGAGTTTGAATGATATATGCCAAAGAACTGAGAGTATGATGATGCCGAAGAAAACCATTGTGTTTCTTCTTATCTAAACCCGTATGGATCATTTCCATTATTCAACGAATCATATATGACTCTGTTGTTCATTCTCTTCTTATAGGCAGGATTATAATGTAATCTGTTATTAGATCTGTTATTATTTGGCATGAAGGATGGATTATTTTGTAAAATCAAGTCTGAAGGAGACGGACCTTGCCTTGCACGTTGGTTAAATTGAGGGTTCTGTTGTTGGATTGGCATACGTTGTTGTTGTTGCATTGACATCGGCATGTGGGATTGCTGCTGTTGCATTTGTATATGCATTGGGGGTGGTGAAGCTGACATTTGCATTGATGCGTTTGATTTAGGGTATGGAACTTGATACGTATTATTAGTATTGACATGTTGGAAGTTAGCCCCACGTCTCGAAATCGAAGTCATTACACTTTCTTCCGTTATGGATTTGGCTCTTTGATTATCAATTGTTTGATGAATCAAATCTTGTAACAACCTTGGTTGTTCTTTCACTGATTGATCTCTATTTGAATACGCACTTGATGAGAAAGAATTTGAATTGATTAACTGTGAATGTCTTCTCTCTGCATCAATTGCTGAAAATGACTCTTGTTTTTCATCTTCTGGTTCAGTAGAATTCTCTCTCTTTTCAACAGTTTCTACTTCGAATTCTGCCTTCTTTTCACTAGAGGATTCTGTATATTCATCATCTCTATGTAAGGACTGTAATGTAATCGGTTTTTTATCAAATATTGCCCGCATATTTTGTGGTGGTAATGGTAATGGCATTTGTTGATCAAACATCAAAGCTTCTTGTTCTTGTTCTTGCTGGTGATACTTTGAATTCGATGAGGATACATGTGCCAAATAGATAAAAGGTAACATAATTAGTGGTAAGATACTAGCTGGAATTAATATCCATGCACACCATGTAACATTAGGATAGAATAATAAAAATGTAACTATGCACATTAGAGCAGCTGAGAAAAATGCAAGTATATCCATGATAAGTTCTAATATAAACATTATTGCATTTGTTGAAGAAACTATGGCAATTATTAAAGATATTGAAGTCGTTAAAAAGGCGAAAAAATTAAGACCAGCAGCAACAGGCATCACAACTAAAATATATCCTAGTTTCTCACGAGCATTCGAATTGAGTCTCCAATCTGAGACTGCTTTTGTTAAAGAATATGGGTGATATGAAGCAGATGCTTTGGAACAATCTGATCCTTGACAATATCCCAAAGAACCGTATATAATATCTTCATGTTTAGAGAGTCCAATTTGATGAAACACAGGCGCAGTAATTGAAGCAATGATTAAAAATGCCATTGAAATAAATTGACAAACGACAATGATTGCCAAATATACCTTAGAGTCTGCCATCTTTTCGATTCGTATTACTACTTTCCACAATTGTCAAGAATATTGAACAATTTGTTATTTGTTTATTTATATATATATATTTAGATAAGCAAGGTATAAATTATTGATCATGTCATCTTGCTTACTACACAGCCATTCTACGCGAAACCCCGCGACCAGCCAAAAAGAATGAATAACACGATAATCTCTTTTCAGATTATGAAATGTTGTTGTTTTTTCGTTATCTAACAAGTTTATTTATATTTTTGCTGTCGTTAGCAGTGATGGCGACAATATATCGTGGCTGGTAGAAAATGAAAATGTTTCATGAATGTTTTATATTATGAATAGTGGTAAGCCACGTGTGTATGTTAAAAATAGATAGACACGGGTTGGGTAAAAAGAGTCTCCAGGGGGCGAGTCGAACGCCCGATCTCAAGATTTCGTGTTAAATTACAGTCTTGCGCCTTAAACCAACTTGGCTACCTAGAGTATTTTCCGGTTTGAAAAAGAAAATATTTCAGCCTAATACTTGTCACACAAATTAAATAATAAATTTTATAACCCTTGTGAGGAAATACCAGTCCTAGTTTTTATGATGACTATGGATATCCTATCAGAAAACAGAATAAGGGTGGCTTGATGATAGCGTGCCTCGGCTTCTGAGAAAATCAAGAAATTAGTAGAACGGAAATATGATTTCAAAAAACATATTTTTCTTTCCTTTAGTCTTTATATGACTCTATACTGGTAGAAAAAGACAAATATTATATCCCGTCTACTATAATGTCCTCGAGTCTATTTAATATCCCATTTTTTGTTCAAAATTTACATCAACAGGTTATGAGCCCTGAAGCTTCCGGTCCACAAGCCATGCATATTAAGCTTTCCGGATCCGGCAATTATAAATTATGGAACAACTTATTTATGAACCACATTTTAGGTGTCTTCAGTGAATGGTATGAATACATTACATTTGGCGACATTGTTGCTTCTATTCCAGATATTTGAATGGTTGTAACAAGAACATGACCTTTATGATCCTAAAGGGTGCTACTAGAGGCTTGATACTCAATAGTATTGAAGGGGAGTCTTTGACCCATGCAGAGTCCTTGGATTTAATCAATGAAGGTAAAGGTACTATGGCTAAACTTGTGAAGTCTTTTAAAGTGATCTCGGTAAGAGCAATGTCACCAACTTTTGTTGAAACGTTCAAAACATTCGTAGTGCCAAATTTCTATCACTCGATGAAAGCAAGGAGGTATGTAAATCACTGGTTACTGCGATTATGGAATTGACTAAAAAGCACACTGAATTACTTGACAAAAACCTAACTTCTACTGAAAGAACAGATTTCTATCAAGAAAGAAGCTTACAGATGAATATTATTACTGGTCATTTTATGTGTTATTCTCCCCAGCCGCTAATCTCAAGTGCTTAGAAATGTTAAGCTGGCGATGCCGCATATGAGCACTTTGATCATATGTACAATAATGCCAACTGTCAATATAATTAGCAGATTTGCATAAGATACTCATATTGACAAGCCGAATTATCATCATCATTAGTTTGACCTTCATGTTCAATATCAGAGTTTCGGTATCCTCATTTGATTAAGAAATATTTGGGGATCCAAAAAGATGGTCTTCTCTCCATAAGATCCCATTTCAAATCAACTAAATAAATATTATTTTTTGAGGGAATCGGACGGTCAAGAAACTTTTCGCCTTTATTATTCTCACTTTCGCCAGAAAGTCATTTTTTGACATCTCTACTCAGAGTAATGTCAAAATAGTTACTAATATACCAAAAGAATATTATCATCTTGGTTCAGTGAGTATTTTATCATCAGAATTCAACCTTCAATACGGATGCTGTTCAGGTAATAAAAGCATAATGAGTATCTATTGATTTGAAATTTTATATTTCATAACCTTAAAGCACTCTTGTAATCCATATTATATCTTGAGTTGGAAGAATAGGAATCAACATGGCTTTACTGAAATCGATTTTTTTGAGTTTCATCCAGAATGGTTTGATTGAAAAAAGCATCCGCATAAGCTAAAGACGCTCCTGCATTTGTCAGCCTACTGGTAATGGTTGTGCATTCTCCATAGAGTGAAATAGTTACTCACTTGTACGGTTTGTAAAACTTTAATGATCTGTACTAACTGATCGAATCCTATTGATGCAATTCATTATCGTGGAAAATACGATCTTACGTGATGTGCTAAAATGAATTCAATCTACCTGTGTAAATCTTTGTAGAAATATAGGAACGCTTCAAATTTCTGAACCTCCTCTGAAAATCAAAGGGTAGTCATCTCTTGTGATATTTCAAGTCCAATTTCCTTTCCTTGACAGTGAGAATTTACTGTATATTACTTGAAAAGATCTTTATTTTTTTTAAAAAAATGACAAAGAAAACAGAAGAAAGAATACCTTTCATCAACTTATATTTTTAAAAATTTCAATACTTTAGCTCTACCATTGGACTTATTCTCATCTTTTTATTTCAAGCTTAATCGACATCTATAGATTTGTGTCACTTACAGTATCGTTAACCAAAAACCATCATGACCGATATTGAAGCGGGCTGTTAAGGAACATGAAAAAAAATTATCTTTTGAATTTACCTCATCGCAAACAAATTGAAGTAATTCAGCAAATCAATAAAATGTCTACCAGCGATAACGATGAAGATATACCTACTCGAGACAAAAAGAGTGATGTCTATTTAGCTTTTGTTGATGCACCAGTAAAGGAGGCTGATGAGATTACTATCGAGGAAACCTTCATTGGCGGTGAACCAGTTTGGCTTCATCCAGATTCTCAACCATCCAAGGAATTATTAACATGTGGCGCCTGTAAATCTTCTGAACACATGAAGTTGTTGATTCAAGCTTTTTCTCCATTAGTTAGTGGGCAAATGGAAGAGCTTCAGTTGAAATTAGGCCTTCAAAAACAAATGAAATGGATCAATGATATAGACGATAGAGTGCTATACGTATTGATTTGTACACAATGTCAAAGAAAGGGTAATTCAATCAAATGCATTAGAGGCGTCAAGAAGAACACTACTTCTCAAGTTGAACAAAAGGATGCTTTAACTGAGAAGTTGGACAATGTGACTGAAGGTAAGAATTTCAACATTAACCCATTCGATTTATCCAGTAATAATGACAATCCATTTGGAAAGAGTCAAGATAATTCTAACCCATTTGCCTCTTCAGCAGGTAATCTATTTGTAAATGCTTCACAGAAAGAAGATGAACCCTCAGAAACCAGCACACAACAACCATCATTAAAGACAATGAGAAAATTACATGATGAAAAAAAGGATAAAGAATTTGATCCAAAGAAAGCTTTCAAAAGCTATCTGTTATATGTTGACGAAGAGACTTTCAAGAGTAAGCCTGACCATCTAAAATTACCCAAAAATTTAAAAATTGACGAACAGGCATTAGACCTAACTGGAAATGATAAAGAAGATTTGGAAAAAGATCCAATCAAACTAGATCCTCGTACAGAGAAATTATCTAAGTTTTTAGATGATGATGTTTTTCAAAAATTTCAAGAAATTGTTGGCTACAACCCATTACAAATATTACGTTACGATATCGGTGGTAAACCGCTATACTATGCTGAGTCCAAGATTAAATTTGAAGACATTGTTTCTAATCCATCATATAACCCTTCTAGTCGTAGAGTATTTGAAATGCAATTGATGCCTAAGATGATTTTAGATTTAGAAGAAAATGTCTCAGTTAAGGAAGGTATGGAATGGGGTACAATTCTAGTCTTTACTGATGTTCAAAACTGCATTCCAGAATTTGATGGCAATGGTGTCGGTTATGTCGAGGAAGTTGTAAAGGTCCAATGGGAAGTTAGAGACTAGGAATGAGAAAGATATAGTTGTATACTATAAGAATATTGATATATTTACAGATTTTTATTCCTTTATAGATGCCTTGGGATTTGAACTTCTTCATACACTAATATTTTATCTCCAGGTTTATACTGTTCAAAGTTATCGTTAAATGTAATACCACATTCGCGACCTTTTGTTGCTGTTGTAATATCATCCTTATTGTGTTTCAGAGAGGCCACAGATCCATCATATATGATATCTTTATTCTCTCCACGAACGATTTGAACCTTTGAATTCCTGCTGATTTGGCCATTATTAACTTTACAACCAGCAATTCTGATTATTTTCCTCTTCATATTAAATTCAAACACTTCTTTGATATCTACAGTGGCAACTATATTTTTTTCAAAAATGGGCTTTAATTGGCTTGTTAATACTTCAACAACATTTTCAATTAATTTATAGATGACGTTAAACTTCTTTACAATCACCTGTTGCTTGTTGTTGATCACATCATTGGGTAAATTTTCTAAATTGAAGCAGAGTATTTGACTATTAGTTAGCGCTGCCATCTTTAGATCACTTTCATTCGGGATACCAACAGAGGATGATATTACGTTACAAATGACTTCTTCATTTCCAAGATGTTCAATGCTTTCTTTTATTGCTTCTGCAGAACCCGACACATCCGATTTGATGATAAAGTTTACTTTTAATGGGCCTTTCTCTGTTTCACTTGAATCCTTTTCTTCAGTCTCATCCTTGTCTTCATTCGTCTGTTTTTCAACTTGAACAAGACTTGCTTCATTTAGCTTTCTTACAGTTACTGCATTTTTTTCAACCTCTACCAAAGCAGATCTTTTGGAAATATATTTTTTGGCTAAAGCTTCATTCTTAACTTGAACAAATTCGTCGCCCACATGAGGTAACTCTTTCCATCCAGTAATTTCAACAGCTTGGGAAGGCAATGCTTTGGCTAACTTCTTTGAGTTATCAATGATACTCCTCACTTTACAATATGTATTACCACATAATAAAATCGATCCCATCTGTAAAGTGCCTTGCTTAATTAAAACTGTTGCTACATTTCCAATGGCGGTTTTCATAGAACTTTCTATAATGTAGCCTTCGGCCATTGTCTTCTTTGAGTTTTCAGACTTAATATCCATAACTTCACTTAACAATACAATCGATTCTTCCAATAAATCCATATTTTCTCCAGTCTTTGCACTAATAGGAACAACTTGTACCTCACCACCAATTTTCTCTACCATAATATCATTAGCAATCAGATCGTTAGTGACCTTTTCAATTTTCTTCTGACGTTCTTTCTCATTTGGTACTTTATCTATTTTGGTGATTGCTACAATTAATTGGTTGCCTGACTTCTTTATATGCTTAATGGCTTCTTGTGTCTGTGGCATAATTGAATCCTCGATGGATATGACAAGTACAATGATATCAGTGATAGTGGCACCTCTTTCCCTCATTTTTAAAAATGCAGCATGACCTGGAGTATCCAAGAAAGTAATCTTTTTTTTGGAAACTGGAGTGACAACTTGAAATGCACCAATATGTTGTGTTATACCACCGTGTTCTTGAGATACAACGGATGATTTACGTAAATAATCTATAATTGTTGTCTTCCCATGATCAACGTGTCCCATGATTGTCACGATGGGTGGTCTTGATGTAAGAAGTTTGGGGTTATTAGGACTCTTTAGTTCGTCATAAATGTTTGCAGAGCTAGTGGTTGCCTTTACTGATGACAGGTCATAGTTGTATTCTTGAAGAATTAGTTCAATATATTCTTTATTTAGGATATAGTCATTTGTAATATTATCGAAACCAAGATCTTTTAAGTCCTTAATTAGTGGTTGAACTTTACAATTCAATAAATTTGCTAGTTTATTAACTGAGATGAAATCCGGGACTGTAAATGTAAGTTCTTTTGGTTTACTCCCAGTCCTAATATTTTTAATCATGCTCTTATTTTTACGATATCCACTTGCATATAATCTAATTGGAATCCTCGGTATTCCACCACCATACTTTAAGAATGTTTGAGTAATAGGCAGTAATATCATCACATCGCTACTGAATCGTGCATGCCTAAGAGAACCAATTACAGCAGAGCTTCTCCACATATTATTTGAACGTATTCTGAAATGCTAGTCGAATTGATATAAAAATATATACAGAAAATGGAATATATCAAACAGTCCAGTTACTTTTCAGTTTGTGTCGTTTTTTCAAAGAGTTCTGGTTGTCAGTTATAGATTTCATAATTTTTCATGTACCGGTTAAAACCGGCTTGTGAAATTATATTGTTAGCTAAGCTGATAAGTTTATCATATGATCTGCGACAGAAGGGAGGACTATAATGAACTCTCAAGTAGATCTACTGTTTAGAATGTATACATACTGTAGGTCCTTCTGTTTGAACTGATAGTATGATAAAAAAATATAGATATGAATTTTCGATAGAACTAAAAACGATAAGTAGCAAAAGTATCTAATGAAGAAAGAATATAATTATAAACTCAACTGATGCAACTGCTAACAGTAAGACTAGATGAAGACTTCTTGATATTATATTAGTAGGGTCATAGATTCATGACGTTGGACCTTCAGTCCTTTTCAAACATATTCGTACGACCATACATGTCCTTCTTGTAGTTTTCATATTCAAAGGAGGATCTCCTTCTCACCATAGCAGGTGGTTCACCTCCCTCTCGAGAAGCTTTCTCAACTTCTTCATTCAAATCTCTCCAATTTTCAGGATCGTAATTCAATTTATCATCCTTAGAGATTCTTCTTAAATGAATAGCATCTTGGACAGTCATAGGTACTGATTTTGCTTTTCTTTCATAATCTATATATCCTTCATCATGCAACTCTGTTGCCTTTCGATAATTATCTTCCGGTTGTTCAAAACTACTGGACCTTCTACTCAAGTCTCTTTTTGTCTTGTCCACTACATCGTCCAAATTATCCTTTGGGGTAGGAGGCTCTTTCAAATCGGAGAATGATTCTAATTGGGTGTTCTTCATTATAATAAAAGTGTATTTTTAAATATTTGCATTCGTTGAATACCTGACAAAACAGATTTTACTTCGAAGGGTACCAAGAGCGTATTATATAATAAAGACAAAAGTAACAAAACTCAAATTCAACAATTACAATTAACCGGTCTCGAAACTTTATCGAAAGATGCACCAATTTCCTTCATTGTAACTTGTTCTAATTCACATTTCCTCATTAGTGTAATAGTCCCAAGGTAACCAGACACCACTGTAGTTGGTTGTCTGCTGATCTCGTAATGTAAAGGATTTTCATGAGAATTTCAGGGGGAAAACAGACTGAATTCCAGAAGGAAACTAGAAGGAGCCAACGGGGTTTGAACGGTAGAGAGAGAAAGAGAGAGAGAAAGAGTGTGTGTGTGTGTGTGTGTGTGTGTGTGTGCACTTCAGATAATCTATATATTGGGCTATTTATGTTATGTATATCTCTTTATCGTATAGGCTAGGGAAATCTTGAAGGTGGATCTTGATGGAGGAGAGGATCATAGCTGGTTCAACTGTTTGTCGGATACGATAGCTGGATAACAGTCTATTATATTGGATAGTGTTGCTTGCTCTAGAGTTCCTAAGCTAGTAGAATTGTAAAAAACGTCTCTCATTCTGTTGAGAACATTGTCATCGTACCATAACATGTCTAGACCCTCTAGCGTGTAATAGTAGTGATCGAGGGCCTTGATCACTATTTGTTCTGAAAGACTGACAATTGTATTGTTCTTATCTCTTAATCCGTACGTAACAACAGCCTCTAATACCAAACAAGAAATGTTAAATGGTAATATCTTATTTTGAGAAATAATAGAATAAGCTACTGTTCTCATTGTTACACCTTCATCAATTTTTTGTTTCATATTACCTACTTTAAGCACTTTCACAAAATGTTTATTCTTTTTCAAATGTGGTAGAACAGCAACTAACAAAATACATCTATCCCTTTCAGTTAATTGAGAAGCATTTTCTCTACATAGTGTATCAATAATGTCAATACAGAGTTGAATTGTTGGTAAATCGTTAACGTCACTTAGTTTCTCTTGTAAAGTGAACAGTATATCTGTCTTTAATGGCTCTTGAAGGTAGTCTTCTTGTGATGTTTTGTCAGTTATTCTTCTCAGCTCTTTTAGAGATAGGATATTACCAGAATCTAATGGTATCATCATATCCTTTGAATTTTTTTCAATATCTAAATTCAGATAACCATTTCGTACATCATCGTCACCAGAGTTTCTGAAATAATTGTCAATATTGTCATTAATATCTATCTTATCGACTATTTCAAGGATTAAACTTCTTATTTGTTTCAAATTTTGAGCTACGACATCGTCATATTCTTCTTCATCGATATTTTCACGAATAGATGTGGTTACATCAGTCTCTGTATTAGTTTCAACTTCCTTATCGTCATCTTCTTCTTCTTCTTCTTCAAATTCCAACGTATCTCCATCATCTTCAACATTGGTCAACTCGTTCAGATATGCCTCTTGTTCATCATTCTCTGGAGACTCGCCCTTTTTAACAAATTTCTTAGTAATGTCATTCTTACACTGCCTCGTTTCTTCTCGAGTGGAATTGATTGATTGGGTATTTGGAGTAGAACCCCCATTCATGGTATTGGAACCGGATGATGTAGTAGTCAAAGGATCTATGGCATCATCAAACCGATACTTTTTATTGGAACGTATGTTAGATTCTTTGCATTCTTCTGAACGTCTCTCTTGCACTTCATCATTGGTATTTTCACTCAAGCTAACGGATCTAGGATGTGAAGAAATAATTTTTTTCAGTTTGCATTCATCAACTTCAAAATCCACAATTTTTAATAATTTGATCAATGAGGATAATAATTGAACTATTGAACTTTGTAATAGAAATGGTAAATCATTCGAAAATAATCTCAATTCATAATATGGGTAAAAGCTTAAAATGAATTTCAGCGTTTGTAATACAGAGTCTAAATTCTCAATTAAATTCGTATTTAAGTTTGGAATAAAAATCGCTGAAAAATAATCATTGACTAAAAAATTAAATTTGTACCAATATTTACAAGTGGTCATTAAAATCTTGTTATTGATAAATTTTTCTGCTTTAACTAATTCATAGCTATTTGTCAATCTAACAGCACTTGATAATAACGAGGTCGATGTTGGATTAAAAATTTTTTCTTCTGGTGACAATTTGAATATGTGAATTAAGACTGAATTTGGAACACATCGAGTATTACCATTATAGTACAATTGAAGGAAAAGGTCTAAAGTTTCTTTATACAATTGAATATTTGTTTTGATAATGTTTGGCCTCCTCTCAATTACATAAAGAAAATCATAAATTATTGTATCATCTTCATTAAATTGATGTCTATAATTTAATCTTATTTCATCTAAATTTGTATTGACTGTTTTTTTCTTTTCCATAAGTTTATTAATTGTACTCAATGCATTTTTCAATGCTTGTAAATAAATTAAATTCTTTTCTCTATGAGCTAAATGTTTTACCAAAGTTGCCAAAAGTATTGAATCAATTTTTTTACATCTAGTCATACCTTTCCTTGTTGGACTTTTATTTGCTACTTTCATAATAGCTTTGGGGATTAATTCTGATGAAACTAAATTAACAATCTCCATAGATGGTTCATTAGTTAAAATTGGTACCACAAGTCTATAAGTCAAGAGGCTTAACATATTTGCTGTATCTTGAACAGAAAAATCCTGTCTCAGTGCCATATACTTGAGATCATTATCTGGTGTTTCCCAATAGTCTGCAATTAGCTTCAATACACTCATTTCTAGAGGTAATATTCAAACATATACCGAAATACTTGATTAAAGACAAAAGAATATCTTTCAATCACACCCTCCTCATCAAACTAATCATAACTTCTTGAACTTTATCAGGGTTGAAATACAATGCATGATATTCGTTATCTCGATTACCCGACTCTCCAATTTGATAAAAAAAAATATGCGTCACAGACAGGATTCGAACCTGCGCAGGTAAAACCCAATGCCTAATTGCAATTTTCTAATGAAATAGCAGGGCATCGCCTTAACCACTCGGCCACTGGGACGTCTTTCTTGAACAGTTTTAGTAATTTTGTGTATTCATAATTTAATAAGTTTTTGCACCCATGCATAGCACTGTTTTTTGTGTGATACTCATGTTTATTTAACGTGACTATTTTAGAACAAATAAATCAGGTTGATTCAAATATCTTTATCCGATGGGAATTGTGAAGTAAAAAGTACTACAAAGAGTAAAGAGGATTTATAATCATGCACGATTTGAGTAACGATACGTTGAAGATTATAAATTACATTAACTTCAACCAGACGGGGACATGTATATCTGTCGGTACCTCCAAGGGATTTGAGATCTTCAGTTGTGAACCCTTTGGAAAGTTTTATTCTGAAAATGAGATTGAAAATGGTGGATATAGTATTACCGAGATGTTATTTTCAACATCGTTATTAGCATTAGTTGGTAGTGGAGATCAGCCACACCTTTCACCAAGAAGATTGAGATTGATAAATACAAAGAAACATTCTGTCATATGTGAAATAACATTCCCAACATCAATTGTATCAGTAAAGATGAATAAATCAAGACTTGTAGTACTTTTGAATTTACAAATATACATTTATGATATCAATAATATGAAATTACTACATGTAATTGGCAAGGATTCGAGTTTCAATAATTTGATCAGTCTTTCACCATCTTTAGAGAGTAACTATTTAGCTTATCCATCACCCTCTAGGGTTATAAACTCAGAGATTAGACAAAATTTGAATACAAACAATATGAATATTTCAATTGATAACTCTCATAATATAAGAAACGATCCATTGACAAAAGTTGCTAGCGAAAGTGATGAAACAGGTGACGCAGACGAAAGATCAACAGAGCGTACATCTTCTAATAATCATTTTCCACCAGATCATCAGGTGTCCAATGGTGATGTTATCTTGTTTAATTTGAATACACTTCAACCAACAATGGTAATAGAGGCTCATAAAAATGGAATCGCAGCATTAGCATTAAGTTCTGATGGTTTGTTATTGGCTACAGCTTCAGAAAAGGGTACAATCATTAGAATATTTAGCGTGGAAACTGGATTCAAATTATTTCAATTTAGAAGAGGTACATATACAACCAAGATTTATTCCATGTGTTTCAGTGAAGACAATCAATTTCTTTCCGTTTGTTCTTCTAGTAAGACAGTTCATATATTCAAGCTTGCTACTGGGAATGGAAATGTTTCTGATAGTGATAATGATTTAGAGGAAGATATTGAGGGTACAGTAGATAGCAATTCGATTGCAAGTGCAACAAGTAGTAACACAGCTGATGATATGAAGACAAGGAAGCCATATGTAGATGCTTCAAGAAAAACAATGGCTAGAATGATTAGAAATTCATCACAAAATTTAACTAGAAAAGCAGCAAAAAAATTAGGTCAGCTCTTTCCCATTAAAGTAACCTCTATATTAGAACCCTCGAGACATTTTGCTAGTTTGAAGATACCTATTGATGATAATGATAAATATGTACGAAGTGTTTCATTTATTGGAAAACCAATTCAATTGCATATCAATGACTATCCCGAACTTTTCATGATCGATACAGATGATATCATTAACAATGATGCAGACAATAATACAGATATGAACGACGGTTCTAGTAAAAATACTAATCAATCTGTAGTTGAAATGCTTCCGATTAAGGTAATAACATCGGAGGGGTTTTTGTATAATTATGTACTAGATCCAGAACAAGGTGGAGATTGTTTATTGCTAACGCAATACTCATTTCTGGAGAAATAAGTAAAGAAAAGATCAAATATCATGTTATACTTTATCCTTTGAACGATGGTTATTCTACACCTGAAAATTCCCAACTTCAAATTTTCAGTCGCATCATTTACAAAACTCAAGAACAAACCAGTTCATCGCACAAACGCTTCAAGTGTACAATACATTGCGTTAGTTGAGGCTTAACCTCTGGTCTTCAACATGGCAGGTTTCCTCCTATTCAATCCGAGGCATATTTATTCGCCCATCTCTAAGTGAAAATTTCAATGAGGCCGGTGATCGAAATTTGCTAAATTCACATCAAAGCATTGGAAAAGAATAGTATCGCTGTAAACCAGAAGCCAATTGTTGTATTGAATAGTTGTGACTTTTAACTAATTTGTCTTTTATTAAATCCACCCTTTTGTAGCTAGGCAGAGCAAACCAATATATTTAAGTTTACCAATGCTCGCGGCACTAACTAAAACAGCTCCAAAACAGCCTATACTTTTTGATGTCAGAATTAGAAACAATGATAATGACAATGATGTCTTACTTATAAAAGGCAAGCCCGAAGAAGCTTCTTCCATTTTACTTTCAGGGACAGTTGTCTTATCAGTATTAGAACCAATTCAAATCAAGAGTTTATCCTTAAGGCTCAATGGGATACTTCGATTGAATATACCGACAACTGTACAGCCAACAGATGGATCCTTCAAGAAATATGTTAAGTATGAAAGAAAATTCTATAATCATACTTGGGATAACGTTAAAATTGATACTTATTTTGACAATTTATATAGAAATTATGGGGGTAATAATATCATTACTAGTAAATCCTCGACTAGTTTGAGCGACATGAAGCAGAGAAGGGCAAGAAGTAAATCAGGAGGGTCGATTATTTCTCTCGGTGCATTATCTACTTCATATCGTACATTGGTGAAGGGTAACTATGAGTTCCCATTTAGTGCAATTTTACCTGGCTCGTTAACAGAAAGTGTCGAAGGTTTACCAAATGCATCGGTCACATATAAATTAGAAGTTAGCATTGAAAGAAATAAATACTCTGATTTAGTAATGAAAAAGCATATTAGAGTGGTTAGAACACTGTTACCTGATGCAGTAGAATTATCAGAAACTGTATCTGTTGATAATAGTTGGCCCAAAAAAGTTGAATATTCAATATCAGTGCCAACTAAAACAATCGCTATTGGATCTTCAGCACCAATATATTTGTCATTCGTTCCCTTGAAGAAAGGTTTGAAACTTGGTCCTATAAGAATTAAGTTGATTGAACACTCACAATATATTGGTAATCGCGGAAGTGTCACAAATCAAGAAAGAATAGTTTCGAAACTGAAAATTAAAGATCCTTTAGGTCATGTCGAAACACTGCGCCAAAGGAAGAAAGACTTGACTCCAGAATTTGTTGAAAACAATTGTGAATTTCAAGATAGATGGGAAGTGAGTACAATTTTAAATGTCCCACCAAGTTTAGCAAAATGTACTCAAGATTGTAGCATTCTCACAAACATTAAAGTTCGTCATAAAATCAAATTTGTCATTTCATTAATCAATTCTGATGGTCATATATCAGAGTTGCGTGCCTCCTTACCTGTCTCGTTATTTATTTCCCCGTTTGTAGCCATCAATGCAACTAATTCCCAATTAATTGAAAGAGAATCATGTAATTTTGGGACACCTGTCAGAGTAACAACTCATAATGATACTAGTATATCCTCTACGGTTCCAAATAGCAGCCTCAAATACAACAAGAGTAATGAACAAGATGTTAATAACGGAGATGTGGAAGATGAAGTTTTATTTGGAAGAACACAGAACGAGGTTCACATAACAAGCGCTACATTGGGGAATAATATAGCAGCCCCAACCGTTGTTTCTGAGCTAATGACTCCACCGAATTATGGTAACCATATATATGATAGACTGTGGGGTGAAGTTTCTAATATAAGCTCGCCACAATCTACTGCACCAAATACACCATCAGCATCAAGAGAAAATTCAATGTACTTTGATTCATCAAATATTAATTCTGACTTACCGAACTTTAGTATAAACAGTGATGGTATTCCAGTTCTTCCAATTAATTACGATGTCAATGATAGTTTTGATTTTGAACAGCATCATCCAAACTCGTCTTTATACGATACCAGATCTACATTGAATGAAACCACACTTGATATGGGCTGCGGTGTATCTCTTACCGCCCATACAGATCAAAGGTCTAGAGCAAGTTCTTTTAATTCACTTCGAATCAATTCATCCTCTTCTTTAAGGAAAGAACTCGATATGTCTACCTTAAATAAAGTTCCCTCATACAAAAATGCAATGAAGGAAGAAAGGATTGGGGATGATTTTCCTCCAACGTACCCCCAGTTGGAATCAGAAGATAAATCCTCATGTTCTAAAGTCCAATTAAAGGCACCTCAGACGGTACGTCATAGATCATCTTCATTGTTGGCCGTTCCAGAAAGTAGGTTAATTTTCTCCTCCTCCCCAAGCAGAAGTAATAACAGTTCCAGAACTTCTTTGGACATCCTTGGTATGTCGAGACAGTGTAGTTCGTCAAACTTACGTTCCGCGACTCCTGTTTCAAAGGGAGATAGTGTGACAAATCAATTTTCTTTTGGCATAACTCCAACTGAGTCATATAATAATGATGATCATAACCCTCTGAGCGATACAGAAGTAGATGATAATAGAATGTATGTGCGTGGTAAATCCTCATTTCTTCTCAAGCCACCTTCTTTTATGAATTTTTTCTCTAACAAAGATTGATTGGCAAAATCAAAGATATGACTTAAGCATAAATTTTATATACATATATATAATGCATTACCTTTTGATAGAGTCTTCCCTCCTGATTCATAATAGGTTTTATAACCCGGTATTCAGAACTGTAAGTATTTTCATGTCTGTTATGACACTTTTCTATGATTAACGAGGCTCGGTATTCCATTGCTTCATTACGCACATAAGGTATAAGTGATAATAGTAAAAAGACTCAAAATTTTTTGATCGCTTCAATAGCCATATATATTTCTTGAATAGTTTCCTTTACCTCATCTACCTTTCGAATAGAGATTTGAATCTGAATGACATAGAAATCATTTCATAAATGCATCTGTTTCAAATTTACATGTCCCATATTATGATAGTATGGAATCAGGGTTTTGCCATACAAAAATGAACGCATGAAAGGCTCTCTCTCAATAACTTTTCAAACAATACTAGTTTTGATTAATTAATTAGTTAGGTTTAATAACGAGATACTCTTTACCTTTTCGGGAATGTAATTGCTCTCGAATTACTTATATTGTTAATTAATGTTTTGCCAGAAATAACTTCATTTGAAAATTAGATTAAAAAACCTCTGAGAACTAATATGTAAAATATGTAGTAAACAAATAAGTCGACAGAAAATAATGAATTAAAATATTTTGAAGTTTTCCACCTTATATAGATAGAATAATAACAGTGTTCCAAATGAGAAGTTTTGATAAAAATTGAATTGTTTGGGGATGATGACATAGTGGTTAATTTCAAAGTAATTGTAGAGGTTTTTAATTATGTACGTCTTTTTAATTAATAGTTAAAACGATTCCGGTGTCCTAAAAATTACATAAGATAAGTATAAACTAAATTTTTACCAGTTCTAATCATCTATATTATAGGTCTACTTATATCACAGCTTCATTCGTTTGATATGTTGGAAAACTTCATAAAAGGTATCACACAAGATTGATTTGTGTTATTTTTAAATTCTTCAATATATGCAATTTTGACACACCTTTCAGGTTTATGTAAACCACATATAACAAACTTGATTTCTTAGGATAAACTGTAATACAATAGTTCCTTCTGATTTTATTTACAGTTTCAGCAAATAGAAAAGGAAACTGATAGAGCCAATTGCAAAACTAACGAGTATGAATAATAGCTCGTACCAAAAAAAATATACTTTTTTAAAAGAATCAATTGGATTGCGTACAACAAGGTATGTGAATTTAGAATCAATTGGATAAACAGTAAAACTGGATAGAAGGAATATTCAATAAATTGAACCCTGACATTAAAGTATTGATAGCCTCTTGTATGTGCACTTTATTACTGAATATTTTACGGAGAAGGTTATTATTCAACCAATAATTGAATGAAGTTAACATAGGTCGAATCCAAATCCTTTTATCCCATGTACCTAGTTGGAATACTAGTTCTATTATAACTGTCAACAATTTTTTTATTTTAACATTATGTGTCTTATATTATGGGAATCTTCAAAAAATATAACTAATCATGGTTGTATAGTGTAGTGGTTATCACTGTCGGTTTTGATCCGACCAACCCCGGTTCGAATCCGGGTACGACCTTTTCTTTTTGTGTCGCTGACGCCCAATCATTGATTTTTAGAGTAATAAAAGCGTCACACTTTACAAAAGCTTTCGAAGCATAATTCACTTGTTGTTTACAGATTCGTTTTAATTAGATTGGTAAAAGATTATTCACAGCTGGTTTAGTTTAGTATACAAAATAATTACAAGTAAAGAATATAAGTTTATAACATTTGAAAAACAGGACAACTGAGTAGTAATTAAACTATGGATTATTTATCTCCAAAAACACATTCAATTCTAAATAACATTCCTTTAAACAGTAGTAACAAATTAAAAAAAGGAAAAGTTAACCAAAAAATAATTGCTTCCATGACGAAGGAGAAATATATAAATGATAATTATGAAAATGAGAATATCTGTAACAAGAATATACTCTCCCACAATGAAGCTAGAGAAGTCCAGCAATCAGAAAATTATGAAGATGAACACACAAAAATTGAAGAAACCCCAATTGATAAGTTGAAAGGATCAGATAACAAACCGAAACAACAAAGATCAAGTCACATTGCTCTTTTTATCGGAGGATTAGGCCAAGATGTAACTGAAAGTGACCTAAAAAAAACATTTGAAAAATACTCGTCATTAGTTTCAGTTAAAATATGTTACAATTCGGAAACAAAAAAATCACTAGGTTATGGATATCTAAACTTCAAAAGTCAAGATGATGTAGATAGATGTATTGAGGACTTTAATTATAAGGAATTATTTGGAAATGAAATTAAGATAATGCCATCTCTCAGGGATAGTCTATATAGGAAAAATATTGGTACTAATGTATTTTTTTCCAACTTACCTTTAGAAAATCCAGCATTAACTACTAGAGTCTTTTATGACATATTTAAAAAATATGGTAAAATTCTCTCGTGCAAGTTAGACAAAAGAAAAAATATTGGTTTTGTCTATTTTGAAGATGACAAGCCAGGAAGACAAGTTATCAAGCAATATAACAACACAGATTTTTTTGGTTCCAAAATTTTATGTGGTCTTCATTTTGATAAGCAGTTACGCAGTCTTCCCGATTTTGACACTAGAAAATCTCATTTAGATAAAAGCATAATACTTAATGATGAGTTGGGAACAGAAAATAGATTTAATGATAGTACCACAAAATTAGAAAAACGTTTACCGCACCCCAATGCAGTGTTCGTTAAAAATTTACCACTTACTATAACTGAAGATGAGATACTAGAATATTTCAGTTCAGTTGGACCTGTTAAATCCGTGTTTACTTCTAATGTCAAAAGGTTTAATTCAAAATGGTCATTTGTTACCTATAAAAGAATTTCAGACATGGAAAAAGCTATTCTTGAATTGAATGACACGGATTTCAAAAATCGACGTTTAACTGTGACAAGAGCACAGACTAAAGAAAAACATGATGATGCCGCCAGACCATATTTATTCTTGACAAATTTGAGTACAATTTGTACTGAAGAATTTTTTTGTCAGTTGTGTTTCAAAGAGGGTCTTCAATTTGACAGTTTCAAAATTACAGGTTATGACATGACTACTTGTACTTTTACGGCAACAGTGACATTCAGAAAAAGGGAAGACTCAAATGATATGTTGAGTTATATAAATGGTAAATTAGTTGGCGGAACTGTAATTAAAGCAGAATTGAAATTTTTGAATCAAGAACAATATAAAGGTCAAGTTAAAGTTTCACCCAAATTACAAAGAGCTAGCTGTGCATTTTCATCATCTTTGCCTCTAACTTCATTGTCACCTCTTTCTAACCAGGGGGCCTATCCCAAAGCAAGTTCTAACTTTTCGAAAATGGAACCCTCAGAGGAAACTGAGTATCCATTACAAATATCGTCGTACTTTAATTATGCAAAAGAGATTGTGAGTCGTCTTAAAAGACAAATCAAAAGAGCAATTGATTGCCAGAGAATTCCAATTTCGGTTGAAGAAAGTAATATCAACTTAATTGCAGATTATATTATTAAGGTCAATTATTGTGGTAACATGTATGAACTAAATCGTGATCTTTCGTCTGCACTTTCAATCGTTCTTTATGAAGAAAAGTTGCATAAGGATATTGTTGATGCCATCGAAAATTTGGGGTTGGCTGACACCTCTTTAAAGTAATTGAATTTCAGCAGTGTTTACAAACTATATAGCTTAATGAATAATTTGCTTGCTAAAATAAGCTTCTTCCATTTATAGAGATGGCGCTCATCTATGATGTAAAGTGATCAAATTAGTTCAACGTAATTAGCTGGAAAGGTACCAGTTTTACCATTTAATGACCCAGTCCACCAATCATTTTGAGTTTCCGTTTTTTTAATAATTGTAATAGTATCACCTTTATTAAATGGTAAATCGGTAGCCTGTTCACCAGGAAAATTGTATAAAGCAAGTGCTTTGAGAGAATGTCGACCTTGATTGGAAAGTGCTGGCGGTGGTGGTGGCCGATTTTGAATATCACCTGCATAACGAGTATCTCTATATTGTTGATTATCATTCTCATATCGTCTGCTGTACCCTCTGTCATACCCTTCATCTGGGTATTGTCTTCTATTTTCATATCTGTCGTTCCTTCGTCTATCATTATCATCATATTCTCTTCTTCTGTCATATCCCCGGTCCTCAAAACTTCTATCTCTTCTGTCATTTCCTCTTTCGTAGTCACCATAATAACCACTATAGCCAGACCTATTGTCTCTACCATCTCGATCATATCTATCTCTTGACTTTCGAGCATAGTTACTCCCTGTATCAAAGTCATCTGGAATATCATCGTAGAAAGATCTGTCATCTATATTTTCTCTAAAATCTGGATTGAATGCTCTCGAATCTAACACTCTATACAAAGGAGCAAAATCAGCAGGTGCCCTAACTGCACCACTTAAGATCAATTTTGCAGTACAATTATCACCATAATATTTTCTATTTTCTTCTCTTCTTTCCACAATTGCAGACCCTTCTAAAGAGACACCGGCAAATAAACCTTTACTTTTTGAATAAGAAAATATAGAAGATACAGCGCCAATGGATGCTGAGGCATCAGCTTCCGCACTCCTACCGAGTGGACCTGCAGATACCGACATATTACCACCCAAGGTAAGAGTACCAAATTCAGAAAACGATTTGACAGCTTCTGGAGTGTTTAATATAAAGACAAAATCGGTTAATTCAGCACCAACTAGGCCACCTGCACCTGCACCTGCCATTGCAATAGCAGATGGTGCACTCCATTCTCCATTATCCAATCTCGTTATAATCACACCGGAACCTGCTCTCCCTGAGAATAAGAACCCAGCTTTTAAAACTGTGATAACAGCAAGACCCTTAGCTCTCTCTAAAATCTCTGGAGGAATGACATTGTCTTGACCAAGTACCTGATTAGGTTTTACAAAGCTCTTTAGGATCCTTGCTGCTTGTCTATAAGGAAAAAGTTAGTAAAATTGAACTCAAAATGTTCCAAAATATACAGAGATTAACATACAAGGCAGTACTCTTCAGGTCTGTGGGTACAGGATTATTCAAACCTAGTAAACCCATAGTGTCTCTGGTATACTATTATTCGATGTATATAAGCTATCTGACTGAAAATTATCTATTCTGTTAGTCACCTAACTTTGGTAAAAGTTAACAAAAGTTGTGCTTTTATATACTTATTTTTTTCAAATATCATATCCCTTATAGTGATTTGCGATGAATGAAACGCCGATATGAAATTTGATCGTTTACATTGGTGATGAAGATTGAACAAGAGAAATAGGAGTAAAGAGACTCAAACTTATAAAGATAAAATTAGTTAGTGATTGTATTGTGAGAAGATTATGACTAATAATAACAATCAGGATTTTGTTGATAAAGTATTTTCTGTGGGTTATAATTTGGCCAATAAAGGGTTGGTACTGGTTGATGACACAGCTCATACTTTGATCGACTCGGTGAAGGATATCAAGGATCGTGTTACTAAGGTAGATGATGTTAAGTTACCAAATTTGGAATCTCAAACTAGTTCCTCTTGGGATGTGTTTTCGAGAATGCGTCCAGGAAGTGGGACAATGGATTTTATTAATAATAATTGGATGTATGGTTTGAGTTTGTCAGCTACAACTCTATTATTATTCTGGAAATGTCAAAGATTGCTAAGATATCCTGATCATTTACCACAGAGTGAATCTCGATGCGTGTTAATTTTAGGTGATATGAATGATCCTATTGTGAGATCTCAAGTTATGGATCTTTATCGAAGAAGATTTACAATATTTATTTGTTCAGAAAACTATCAAGTTACTAAAAAATATGAACGAGAGACCGATTTTATTTATTCAATAAATCCATCTTCATCAGAAGATTTAACTAAATTCACTGAATACTTGACTAAATCAAGTATATCACGGAAGAAATTGGCTTCAATTCTATTTATGCCAAATCTTTCCTATCAGCCATCAGGTGAACTATCAACAGAAGCACTACAATATGAACTTCGTTCAAATATTTTGATCAATTATAATACATTAATGAAATTATTACCTTATTTACCAGATCCTCAAACACAGCTAATATTATTCAATCCATCATTAACCTATAACTTACAAAGTTCACATCATTCGACTGAATTATTCATTTCTGGGTTTATTACATCAATTTATCATTCCTTACAAAACAACAAGTCTCTTAACGTCATTATGATACATTTGGGTCTTTTCCAAGTTCGTGGTCAATTATCCAACTATAAATATTTAAAACTAAGTGGATCCAATATTTCAAAGACATTACATTTACCAGTCTATGAATTGATAATGTCATTCGATGGGAACAAGATTCAACGAATTTCTCGTTTTATAAGAACTATGGGTGGACATTTCCAGATATATTACTGTGGAAAGTATAGTTTTCTATCTACATTGTCAATTTTTCCTCTCTTTTTATCCGTAAAGAGCGTACTACAATATCAAATGAGATGGCTAAAGGAAATATGGGTTAGTTTCTCGCACTACTTCTTGCCATTCAAATAGTCAGCTCTCTGTATATATCCTTCAGTTGTATAATTTTTTCTTTCTGGATCTTGTTGTAGACCGTCATATATCATAATAAATAAATTCTGTATGTTAACTTATTACTATATAGATTTTATTTACTCAATTTGCTTCTGCAAATTTTTTAGTTGCTTGAAGATTGCTGACTTTGCAGTACCACCAGTGGCATCTCTTCTTTCTACACTCTTTTCAAAATCAAAAGTTTCGAATAAATCATCTTCAAATCTACCGTCAATATCTTGGTACTGTTTTAATGTCAATTTGTCAATACCGGATAGACCTAATCTTTCAGCCATAGCAACACATTCACCAGAAATATGATGTGTTTCTCTAAATGGAACACCCATTCTAACTAAGTAATCAGCAAGATCAGTGGCTAACATATCCATAGTCAATGCAGCTTCCATCTTTGCCTTATCAATACTTAAAGTGGAAATGACACCTGTAGCAATAAGAATAGAATGTTCAACTGTAGTCAGTGAATCAAATAGAGATTCCTTATCTTCTTGCATATCCTTATCATAAGTGGATGGTATACCCTTCAAACTCATCAAGAAACCAGCCATATCACCAAATACTCTACCTGACTTACCTCTCAATAACTCGAGGGAATCGGCGTTCTTCTTCTGTGGCATCAAGGAAGAACCAGTAGAATAAGCATCACTTAATTTGATAAAACCAAATTCAGCAGTGGAATAAATGACTAAATCTTCAGCAAACCTAGAGATATGATTCATGAATAAAGTACCCCAGAACATCAATTCGACGACAAAATCCCTGTCAGAGACCGCAACTAGGGAGTTACCAATGACACCATTGAAGCCTAACTCTTCAGCTAAGTACTCTCTATCAATACCATATGGATGACCAGCGAGAGCACCAGCACCCAATGGCGATACATTCATTCTTTCGGAGATTTGAAGCAATCTCTTGTAGTCCTCGGTAAAATAAGTAGCAAATGAACTTAACCAATGAGACCATCTAATAGGTTGGGCTCTTTGCAAATGTGTATACCCAGGCATTAGTACATCGATCTCTTCACTAGCTCTTTTGATCAAAACTTTTATTAAGGCTTTTAAATCTGGAATTAATTTGTCATTCAAGATGTCACGACAAAATATTCTTAAATCAGTGACACATTGATCATTACGAGATCTACCAGTGTGTACTTTCCCAGCAATATCGGTTCCTATTATTTCACCAAGACGTCTCTCATTGGCTGTATGAATATCCTCGTCATTTGGATGACGAACAAAGGAATCGGAGTCCCATTCTTTCTTTATCTCTTCTAGACCATAGTGAATCTTAGTTAATTCTTCCTCAGTAAGCAATCCAAGCTTTTGTAGCCCTGAAGTGTAAACTTTAGTACCTTTCAAATCAGCTTTGTACATTTTGTAGTCATAAGGAAGCGAAGCATTGTATAAATGCATTAAAGGATCAGTCTCCCCAGTGAATCTACCTCCCCATAATTTTTGACTCTTGTTGCCGTTGGACATTGTCTAGATTTTTGTGATGTCTATATCTGTAATTGATACTTGACGATTAGCTTATGATTAACTAACAAAGATACCTTCGAGAGTAGATATTCTATCATCGCTGTATCAGTTGCCTTTAAATATACAAGATTCCATCTTGAAATTTGTGTTCGTTAAAGGAATGAGTCAGCGAATGATGGTCGGCGTAAAAAATGTGACGCATTTTGCTTCTATGAGTGAAAGAATTGTTAGTGACAAAAGTATCGAGACTGACAGATATTGTTAAGAAATTCAAAAACGGATGGATATATGTGTCATGGTTTAAGGGTAACTTGATGCTAATTAGACATACATTAAATTAAATATTCGTAGATATATAAAAAAAAAAAATTCTATTCTAAAGATGTCAGAGTTTGTCATCTATGGTTTACATCTGCCACTGAAACGTGGGTATAAGGAACAATCCCTGACGGTGAATCTGTTACATAACCAGGCTAGGATACGCTCGGTACCTAGACCGTAACCACCGTGTGGGGCAGTACCGTATTTTCTTTGATCAATAAACCAGTAGTATGCAGCTGGATCAATACCTTCACGCTTGAAACCTGCCATCAATTCATCCAAATCAGTAATTCTCATAGAACCACCAGTAATTTCACCGACAGTTGGCATTAGAACATCAACGGACTCAGTGACACGTGGATCATCCTTACACTTTTTCATGTAGAAGGACTTAATTTCGACTGGGAATCTGGTTAATAAGATTGGAACACCAATGGTATCGGTCATTTTTCTTTCGGCAGCTTCAGCAATATCATCCCCAAATTGGAACGGAACACCTTCTTCATTCATGATATTATGTTCCTTTAACCATTCAATGGCGTCCTTGTATTCTAACCTCATGAATGGGGCCTTTGGAGCAACGAAATCTGGGTTCAATTGTTCAACAATTGGACCAGCTACTGGGTCATCGAGAACATATTGGATAGATTTAACAATTAAAGTCTCAATATGTTGTAATAGTTCATCGAATGTTAAGAAAGCTAATTCAGCTTCAATATGTGTGTATTCAGATAAATGTCTTCTAGTGTGAGACTTTTCAGCACGGAAGGATTCTTGGATACAGAAAACGTCACCCAATGCAGGTAAACAAGTTTCCAAATATAATTGCGAAGATTGAGTCAAATAAGCTTCTTCGCCATAGTAACCCAACTTGAAAAGGGTAGAACCACCTTCAACTTGGGTTTGGACCATAGCTGGTGGAGTGACTTCAGTTAAATTTTCTTCAATGTAGACACGTCTAATGGCTTTCATTAATGCGGCACGAACCTTCATGACACCGGATAAAGTTTCACCTCTTAGAGCTAAATGACGTTGGTCCAATAATAAAGATGGATCAGAGTCCTCAGCAATTTTGTTAGTAAAGGCTTCGTCACCAGATGGAGCTAAACCGACTATTTCATAATAGTCAACGGCTAGTTCAACATCACCGGGAGCGCTCTTACCATGTGGAACAGAAATGATGGTACCGTAAAGAGTTACAGTAGATTCGATAGTTAAATCCAGAGTCTGTTGGGCTAGGGCTAAGTCACCGGTCAAGACACATTGCAAGTAACCGTAACCGTCCCTTAAGACAATGAAGACAACTTTCTTATTAGAACGTAATCTATGAATCCAACCTGAGACCTTCACTCTTTGGCCAACTTGAGCGTAAACATTGTTGATTTTGAACTTCTTGGCTTCTGGAAGGGATTTGTCCTCTTCGATAGTGATCTTCAAAGCATTTAATTGCTTAGCAGCTTTATCAGCTTCTTGTTGTTGCTTCTTGGCTTCTTGTTCGACAGCTTTGATGGCCTTCTTTTTCAAACCATCACAACCTTTACGAGCCTTCTTCAGAGCAGAGGCACTGATTTCTTGGTATTCATTGTCTTCGACTTTGAATACGAACAACTTTGGTTCAGCAGCGTCACCATTCTTTTGTTGGAAAGCAAATAGAGCAAAAGCTGGAGTCTTAAATGGTGTTTCTTGGGCACCAACAGTGGTCAATTCATCAATACCGGATTCCTTAATGTATATAGACATGATTTACAAGTTGAGATCTTTGGATCGATTAGATTATATAAGCAAGAAGAGAGGGTCGAGATGAACCAAAATAAGCTCCTCCATCACAACAAAAAACACAATGCAATGCATCACTGACAAATCCCAATCCTGATTAAACACTCTAGGCTTACGAACAACATCCATTGGAAGTCCAACAGCAACAGATTCTTACAGAATGAGTCAGTAAATTGCTTCACTAGAGATTCGAGTTTGACGCAAAAAACTACGCGTCGCTTGGAACGAAATAAAATTTTTCACTTTTGCTCATCGTCGTTTTCGTCTTGCATTGCTTGTTGTCGCAGAGGTCAATGAGTGGATCGAATCTGATGACATTAGCAGCTGAGGACCTTGTGTTTCTGAATGTTTACCTTTTTGATGTCTATATTTACTTGAGGGTCGAGTCTTATTTTGCTCTGCTGAAGGGATGACAAGGTTATTAGATTTTACAATACACACTCACATATTTACGCAGTAATGTCTGTTGAAGAAGCCTTTGCCAAGATATGTTTAGCTGATCCACCTACTGAGGCCATCGAAGTCAAGTCTCTAGTATTCAAGCCAAAGACTGCCAAGACTGCCACACCAGTCCCAATTGTTGTTGTTGCTTTAGAAACCACCACTACTCCTTCCCCATTGATTGCCCAAGAAGCAGGTGCTAAGGATCCTAGATTAGCTCGTGATGACTTAACTAACTCTTTCTTTGCCTGTAAATCTGCTAGAGACTTTACCTTGGCTTATTTACCAAATGCCGCCTCTGAATTCAAGCTCTTGGTTGATCAACAATTAGAATCTCTCGAAGATTCCGTTCCTCTAAAGTTGAAAGACACCGTCTTTATCACTAAGGGCGAATTATTCAAGTTTTTAGCTGGTTATGAATCCTCAAAGAAGTCCGTCGATTTTACTATTGAAGTCAAGAAGGCAGAATCAAAGAAACAAATTCCAGTTAAGAAGGTTGCAGCAAACAGTGCTGCATTAGATGATGCTAAATTGATCGGTATAACAGTCGATAAGGCTAAGGATTTCCCAGGATGGTATTCTCAAATTTTAACCAAGGGTGAAATGTTGGATTATTACGATGTCTCTGGTTGTTACATTTTAAGACCACCATCGTACGCTATCTGGGAAAACATTCAACGTTGGTTCGATGATAAGATCAAGGGTTTGGGTGTCCAAAATGCATACTTCCCAATGTTCGTCTCATCTCGTGTCTTAGAAAAGGAAAAGGATCATGTCGAAGGTTTTGCTCCAGAAGTTGCTTGGGTCACTAGAGCTGGTTCCTCAGAGTTAGAAGAACCAATTGCTATCAGACCAACCTCTGAAACTGTCATGTATCCATATTATGCTAAATGGATTCAATCTTACAGAGATTTACCATTAAAGTTGAACCAATGGAACTCTGTTGTCAGATGGGAATTCAAGCACCCTCAACCATTCCTGAGAACCAGAGAATTTCTATGGCAGGAAGGTCACACTGTTTTCTTAACCAAAGAAGAAGCTGAAGCTGAAGTTTATCAAATTTTAAATTTCTACGCTGGTGTCTACGAAGAATTACTGGCTGTTCCTGTCATCAAGGGTAGAAAGACCGAAAAGGAGAAATTTGCCGGTGGTGATTTCACTACAACTGTCGAAGGTTACATTCCTCAAACTGGTCGTGGTATTCAGGGTGCCACCTCTCATCACTTGGGCCAAAACTTTTCCAAGATGTTCAACTTATCTGTTGAAAATCCAAAGGGCGCTGAGTTCCCTAAGATATTTGCTTACCAAAACTCTTGGGGTTTATCCACTAGAGTCATTGGTGTAATGGTTATGATCCACTCTGATAATAAGGGTTTGGTCATTCCACCAAGAGTTTCTCAAAACCAAGCTGTTGTAATCCCATTAGGTATCACAAAAAAGACCTCTGAAGAACAAAAGTCCCAAATTCATGAAGCCGCTAGAGAAATCGAAACTCGTTTGAAGAAGGCCGGTATTAGAGCTTTCGGTGACTACAATGACAACTACACTCCAGGTTGGAAGTTTTCTCAATACGAATTAAAGGGTATTCCAATTCGTGTTGAAGTAGGTCCAAAGGATATCGAACAAGGTCATGTCGTTGTTGTTCGTAGAAATGATTCCAAGAAGTATACTGTCAAGTTGGACGAATTAGAAACCAGAATACCAGAAATTTTGGAAGAGTTACAAAACGACTTGTACTTAGCTGCTAAGGAAAAATTTGACAATCATAGAGTAATTGTAGATGAATGGAGTGGCTTTGTTCCAGCCCTAAATAAGAAGAACGTCATATTGTCCCCATGGTGTGGTGTCATGGAATGTGAAGAAGATATCAAGGATTCTTCCGCCAAACAGGATGATGGTGAAGAAATTGAGACAGACGACAAGTCACCAAGTATGGGTGCTAAATCGTTATGTATTCCATTTAAACAGCCTGAATTAAAGGAAGGTCAAAAGTGTATCAAATGTGATCGCGATGCTGTCCAATACTGTATGTTTGGCCGTTCTTATTAGATGAAATGCCAACCTTCATCTATCTATCATCCAACAAACGGCAAGATGATACTTAGCCATTTTTATGTCTCAAATAATAGATGGAGGATATGTAATATCATTATGAACATATAAAAAAATAAATATACCATATAACAAACTCATAAAAACTATCAAGCATCGATATTGTGATTAGCTGTACTGAATATCTGGTTCGCCCAGAATTTGTAAAACCAAAAGTTGATCTCACGATTTTTTTGGTCTTTACTATACTTTACTATGATTTCAAGAACAAATGTCGCCACTTACGAATGGTAATTGGCTATTACTTGAAATATGTCGTCCGGTATACTAAAGTGTATGTATATATAAGTCCAGAGAGAAACGTTCACTAGTAAAAGTAGTTATGGATCCAAAATACGCTATAATATGTTAGTTTATGATCTGATAATATTAACAATAGTTATCAGATAAATGTGGTTGAAGATATTAGATCAGTAATAATAATACGTTGGAGTAGTTATTATCTCTTTCTGTTTATAACTGTGATTAGTTACTTCGTTAGTTCTTCTCTTTCTGGACTGAACAAGATTCAAGAGTAAAGCTTTTTATATCATTCTTCAAATAAATGTTGAAGATGAAAAACTTTTCACTTTAGAATTTGGATGCGACATTGAAGTCGCACGACACGATGGAACCAGAGGATTCCAACGTGACAGTTGAAAAAAAACAATTTGGACGAGTCAGGAATCGAACCAGAGACCTCTCCCATGCTAAGGGAGCGCGCTACCAACTACGCCACACGCCCGTATTTCTTCTGACTTTTGCTGTAGGCACATCTGAACGGACCAACCAGTTTTAAGAAATTATAATAACCAATAATTGACAATGTAAATATAAGATAAGATAAGGAAACGTGTGACCATTGTGATCTATCATTTAGTTAATTATAATCACAACCGATACCTCCGTTATTATGGAATCCTGAAAAGTATATAAAGGAAGAGATATTTCTGGTATTTTAGAAATATCTATTCCTATTTCTAGTTTGTTTTATTTGCTATATATTTTATGGAGATAGACAATCAAGTTTCATTATAAGAAAATAGTAATATAGTTTAAGCTTTGGATTAAAGGCTGGCAATTCTGTATTACAACAACTGGTAGCGTTTACAAATATTTTCTGGTATTATTAGTTTTCAAAAGTTAGTTATTATGTCTGCTGTTGACATCAAAGTCCCAACTCCCTTCTCTGGTTTGAAGAAGGATGTTTTCAATTTAACTAGTTTCCTTCAACAGCTTCAAGTACAATTTATTATCAAAAATGTTAATGATGACGCAAGGCGTATCGGGTTCCTGGCCGCTAATCTCACTGGCCCTGCTTTATCCTGGTTTATCCGTTTCACTACTGAACGTAACGTCGATGACATGTCTTATGAGACGTTCGTGGCTCACTTCAAAAAGGCTTTTGCTGGTAAAATCGACACTTTCGATCTGATCAATAAGTTGTCGACTATGAAGCAAAAGAACAATATAGATGGTTACATCAGTGAATTTGACAAATACCGTTCTTTACTTCCATCAGGCACCTTGTCTGATGAAGCGGTGACTAATCTTTTCATTAAAGGGCTAGAACCTACCTTGGCTAAAGAATTACGGTTGCGCAAAGTGAGTACCTTTTACGAGGCCTCCCAAATGGCTTCTACCGCTGCTCACTGTTATTCACCTTCGTTGACTGGTACTACTTCCTTGGATTCCAATGCTGATTATTCTGTCGACGGGGAGGGTGATGTTATTATGAGTATTCATAACTCTCAACGTCGCTCTGTTACTTCATCTCGTCGTGGTTCTCATGGTAATAATGGTCGTCGCCCTCGCGCTGGTAAACAGTCTTCCGGTCCTGTTGCTGATGCTAACTCATCATGGCGTGACAAGTGTCGCTACGTTTGTCAACAAAACAATCTTTGTTACAAATGTTTAGCCTCTGGTCACTATGCTGCTGATTGTACTGCGAGTACTAGATCACACTAGTCTTCACTCTGTATCTGGCTCAGACCAAACAGTGGCTGCTATTCCATTATATTCCGTTGGGTTACCTGGTTTTTCTAATGTCTCAGCTACTTCTGGTGTTGAAGAAGTCGCTTTAGTTAATAGTTCGGGCTCATCTCCTATTGTTGGTTCTCGGTATGAGATTAATTGTCTGGTTAATGGCTCCAACATGAAAGTTTTATTGGACACAGGAAGTCCCACATCACTTGTTAGTTCTTCTGTTGTTCAAAGGTTCGGTTGGTCTACCTATACGGTTCCACCATTAGAATGGAAAGGTGCGATCTCATCTTCCACGTCTATTACCACAACTGCGGTTCAGTTATCCTTGGATATTAAAGGTTTAAAGGTACGGTTAAGTGCATACGTCAGTTCGGATCTAACTGATCGTATTATTATTGGGTATCCGGTGCTGGTTAAGCATCCGACACTACTGTCGCCCACGGTTTGCACTATTGATGTTTTAAGAGAGGAGTGTGACACTATCTCTACACTCTATGATGATGTAGAAGAAATTTTCTGTTTATCTCTAACGTCCTCCACTGCCTCTGGTTCATTTTCATTACTTCCTGGTAAACTTCGGGCAAAATTTTCATCGACGGTTACTGACACTTTGTCTCCCGGTAGTGGAACAAAGTCATACAATCATGAAATTATTTTGAAGGAGGGGGGAAGGCCACCAAGGCAAAATCCATATAGATTGACCCCCAAGCTCGAAGAGGAATGTCATAAGATTATCGACGACTTATTGGCAAAAGGTTTCATCGTTCACAGCAAAAGCCCAATATCGTCGCTCATGCTTCTGGTTAAGAAGAAAGATGGATCGTACAGATTAGTTATAGACTATAGAGAATTGAATAAGGTTACGGTGAAAGATCCATTTCCTCTACCACGGATCGACGACCTTATGGCAAAAATTGGAGACTGCTCAGTGTTCACCACGCTGGATTTACATTCAGGGTACCACCAGATTCCGTTAGAAAAAGATTCTCAGGAACTAACAGCGTTTACAACTCCGTTTGGGCATTATCATTATAAGGTTATGCCTTTCGGTTTATGTAATGCCCCGGCGACGTTTTCGCGCTACATGACCCGACTCTTAGGACATGTTCCACATGTTTTCGTTTATTTGGATGATATCCTAATTGCAAGCAACAACAACAAACAACATTTAGAAGACCTGGACAAGGTCCTATCAATATTAAAGAAAGAAGGCTTAGTGTGCAAAAAATCAAAATGCCACTTCCTACAAGACAAAGTGGAATTTTTAGGTCACACACTAAGTAAGAATGGTTTCTCAGTCCAGGAAGATAAGATCAAAGCAATTAAGGAATTACCCACTCCAAATACTATCAAGTCATGTCAAAGTTTTGTTGGTATGGTGAATTATTACAGAACGTTTATTCCAGACTGTAGCAAGATAGCTCGTCCATTAATAGACTTTATTAGCAAGAAAAGTGATTGGTCAGAAAGCCAAACTAAGGCTGTCGAAACATTAAAAGAAAAACTTATCAATGCCCCCATATTAGTACCGTTTGTTCCTGGTAAAAGTTATAGGTTGACTACAGATGCTAGTATATCCGCTATAGGTGCTGTACTTGAACGTATGGAAGGTAATAAGGTTGTAGGCGTCATAGGATATTTTTCTAAAACAGTTAATAAGACCCAAGCTAATTACCCAATCGGTGAGATTGAGCTGTTAGCTATTATTGAAGCCCTCCAACACTTTCGATATTATCTCCATGGTCATAAATTTACTATTAGAACCGATCATATTTCATTACTATCCTTACGTAACAAAAAGGAACCATCCAAGAGATTAACAAGATGGTTAGATACATTGGCGGAATATGATTTCGATCTAGAATACATTAAAGGCACAAATAACTTTGTGGCTGATACGTTAAGTCGTCCTAGTACGGTAAGTACAGTTGAGGTAGACCCGGTTGCTACGTTAGAAACTATTAAACCTGAAACTTGGTATAATTCATTGTTGACTGACCCATGGTCTGCTGCTGTGATGGTAAAGCTTGGTTTTGCAAAGCAACACTCGGTATCTGCTGGTAACATGTCACTTTATAAGAAATATTGCAAGAAGGTAACTCTGTCAAAAACTTACGCGGAACATTATACATTCGACAACAATATATTAAGATATGAGACAAGAGTTTGCGTCCCGGTTGATGAACGATATAAATTATTAGAAGTATATCATGATAGTATGCTGCAAGGAGGTCATTTTGGTGAATCAACGACAATTAACAAGATTCAACCGCTATATCATTGGCCAAACATGAATATAACTATCAAAGATTAAATTAAGTCATGCATTCAATGTCAGGTTATGAAGGCGTATAGACCAAAATCTCAAGGCAAACTAATGCCTCTCGAGGTTCCCAAGGGTCGCTGGTTGGATATTTCAATTGATTTCATCACCGGTATCCCAACCTCTTTCCAAGGTAATGACATGATCATGGTGGTTGTCGATCGTTTCAGCAAACGAGCTCATTTTATTGCAACTAATAAAAGTTTAACTTCTGACGGTGTTCTACAATTGTTTTATCGATTCATTTTCGCATATCATGGTTTTCCAAAGACAATAGCCTCAGATCGTGATATTAGATTTGTTTCATCTTCTTACAAGGAATTGACGTCAAGGCTAGGTATTAAGCTGCTTATGTCATCGTCTAACCACCCTCAAACTGATGGTCAAACAGAAAGTGTTAACAAAACTTTAGGTCGGTTACTTCGTTCTTACTGTTCCAACGAACAACAACATTGGGATCGTTTTCTTCCTCATATTGAGTTCGTCTACAATTCTACTTATCAAGGCGCTATACAAGGATCTCCTTTTGAAATTGATTTAGGATACACACCGAACGAACCACTATTGGACACCAACAATGAATTATCGGCTCGGAATTTTACTCAAGTTGAGATTGCTAAGAGACTCAGGGCTATTACACTCAGAACTAAAGATTTGCTTCAAGAACGCCAAGCTAATATGGAATTACAAGCAAATCCTGGTCGTACTGATATCGAATTTCAGGTTGGTGACTATGTCTTACTTCACAGAGATGCCTATTTTACGGGGGGAAGGTATTTGAAAATACAACCCATTTACTTAGGTCCATTTAAAATAGTCAAGAAGATCAATAAAAATTCTTACGAATTGGATTTACCTTCATCTGTTAAGAAACATAGGGTTATCAATATACAATGGTTAAAGAAGTTAACAAAAAGGCCAAAAGATATGTATCCAAAATTGTTACCCAACACATCTGCTGAAAGGAAATTAAGATTGAATGAGATTATCTCTGTCATAGGTTACAATGAAGATCAAACTGAATATTACTGTAAGATGCAAGGTGTTGATCCAGAGTTAACATGTGTCTATCCAAAAGAAGAATTTGACTTACTCATAGCTGCTAAAAGGAATTCACTACTACAAGGTTTCAAACAATTAGTTGGCATTGATTGAAGGAGGAGGATGCTGTAGGCACATCTGAACGGACCAACCAGTTTTAAGAAATTATAATAACCAATAATTGACAATGTAAATATAAGATAAGATAAGGAAACGTGTGACCATTGTGATCTATCATTTAGTTAATTATAATCACAACCGATACCTCCGTTATTATGGAATCCTGAAAAGTATATAAAGGAAGAGATATTTCTGGTATTTTAGAAATATCTATTCCTATTTCTAGTTTGTTTTATTTGCTATATATTTTATGGAGATAGACAATCAAGTTTCATTATAAGAAAATAGTAATATAGTTTAAGCTTTGGATTAAAGGCTGGCAATTCTGTATTACAACAACTTTGAAGTATAAAATACAAATACTCAAAATAGTGACATGTTTCTTTTTAAATTTGTTGGGCCAGGGGTAATTGTAGAATGTAATGTTAAGTTTGGAATATAGTCTAGTAAAGCTGATTTCCAATAATCAGTATCAATGTTTTATATTTTATAATATGATAGTTTAATTTAATTCTGTATATCCTTTCTTGTAAAGTATAAGTAATTATTCATCATCGAGATTTGTTGTGTGAAATCTGGAAGAATGGAAAAAGTGCTGTGATAGCCAATTAACACAATATATTTATGCGGTCATAAAAGTGTCCAAACAATATACTAACATATCGAACCAATTGGACAAGATAAGAAGATTTCATTTTTTTTTTAAATAAATTCCTATTAAAAAAAAGAAATATTTTGGCCAGAAGTTGAAGAAACTGATGATTCCAAATATTACACATCCGATATACCTACTCTTATTACTCCAATTACCAAAGGTATAATTTATACTCATTTATGTATTCATCAAGTTCCAGTACATTTTTTCTAGATAAGATGGAGGTTTAGACTGTCTAATTCAATATTTCTGTCTATTTCATTAATTTATCATTATATAATTTATATAAAATTGCAAAAAGCATTTCAACTCAAGTTAATAATGATTTATGCCGTGAAAATGACACCACTTCTCTCTAAAAGTGAAGGAAAACAACAGAAAATTATGTATATGTATTCTGATGATTCAAAGTGGGAAGTTGATCAATCAAATTGCTCGGTAAACGTATAATAGTAATATAAACAAAATTCATCAAACTCAGGAGGCGCTTAGAGTAATTGGGTAAATTCTAGCAGGAACAAGTTCATCCTTTTTTATTTTCGATCGAAATCTTTTTTCTTCTTATTATGCAATAACTCTAATCTAACTCTAAAAATCTTCCCAAAAATTTACTGAATCTTTTCTTGTTGTCCAGAAGCTTGAACACTTTAGAAAAAGTAAGCTTTTGAATTAGTTCAGGACGAATGATTAAATTAAACATATTAAGGGTATTTTTATTGTACATTATACAAAGTCTGTCAAGTTTTCAATTGCACTGTCAAGATAAATTTAAGTGGATTATTTTTTCAGGCTGCCACTCATCTTCCTGACCCCACCAGTTGCGCTTGTTGTTCTTCTTCCTGATGTGATACGTCTATCCTTGGGAAGTAGTTGTCTTAAAATGGCCTCATTATTTGTTGAGCTTCCATCAGATTTTGGTGATGTCTTTTGTGAACTTTTATATGATAGTTTAGACATACTAGAGGAACTGTTATTTATTTTGACTTCTTCATCTGAGTTATTATCTATAATTACATTTGAGTCTCTTGTATTTTTATTGGTATTGTTCCCACGCTTGATAATGCTGTCAATATTTTCTATAGTATTTGAGCCATCTTGACCCTTTCTTGGTTGACCAGGTGAATTATGTGGTACAGCATTTTTAAAATGAAAGTCGGTGGTTTCATTCTTTGTTACTTTATTGGGAGTCATATTCAAATCTCGTAGTGTAGTCTCGACTGCCGATTCCCTTTTATTATTACTGTCATTATCTGTATTACCATCCCTTAGTTGCTTCTTTTGAAGTTTATAAACTGCTAAACTGACCAATGGATATAAACCACCTATTACTTCACTAGTCACTAACGAAACTTTTTTCGTATATTTCCATTCTCTAAAATCGTTTTGATGTAAATATAGCCAATGTTGCTGCGGACCAACAACCATGCCTGGTCTAATAAATCTTAAAAATCCAATACATTCATTTGCGGTAAATCCATATGTATAAATCAGATGTGCGCCAATTAAGCAACCTGTTCTACCTAACCCAGCTTTACAATGAACAGCAATCTTACCGCCTCTCTTTATGATTGTCTCTGCTGCCCCAATGAAATTATGAACTATAGACATATCTGGACAAGTGCCATCTTCAAAGATCATATCTATATGTTTAATCCCTTCATCTTCAAAATGTTGCTTATTATAAAGATGTGAATTTAATCTGACAACTAATTGAACGTCATTGGAACTGAAAAACTTTAAAACGCTCCTAAACGGCTGATTCAAATGTGATTTATTTTGATGATCAACTCTCATATCTTCTTGAGGTGATGCAAATGCAATGAAATCTGGTGTTAAGACATTGAAATCACCATTTTCGACGTGCTCATATTTTTCATAGATTTCCAAATTAAAATTATGAAGATCAATCAATCCTTTCTCCTTAGCTCTCCAAACACCATATGCTATATCTTGAATAGTGATTTCAAAGTCTGCATTTGAATAACCAGCATCTCTAAATGGCATAAATGGTGGATCCACTTGAGCCAATGGTTGAAGCACTTGATGTGGAGTCCAACCTTGAACCAATATCATATAACAACAAAGCATACATGCGGCGTTAGCCCTTTGTCTTGAAGAAGCAGATGAGTAAAACACGACAGCCCTATTGGCATTATCTGGATTATTCAAAATCTCATGAAATATTACAGCAAACCTATATAAATGACCAATATGCAATGGACCAAAATCTAAATGGAAACTATTGTAAAAGATAGTATCCTCTACTGTAAAAAAGACAATCTCTTCGGTTTCATCTGGTGTAAAATCGTAAGCACCTAAATATACTCTTCCTTTAAGAAATTCAATAGTATTATCGAGATATACACTTCTACGCATCCTAAATTCTCCTGTAATCCTGGCACTCAACTGCTAAACCTCTTTCCTATAGATTGATACTCGCCACTTCTATTCAATTCCTGGTATATTTAACCGTTAGCGCAAAACGACTCTTCGAGAGATCAACTCTGTTTACCTGTTAACCTAATCAGGTTAAATATTGATCTTCTCGAAATTTTTCACTGAAATTTTGTTCGGGTAAAAAGATTCTTGCGAGATCTTTAAAGATTGAACACTATATAATATTTGTGGTTATTTCGAGTGTGTTGTTAGTGTTGTTTCCTCAAAGAGACAAATGATGTTGGATATTGATAATGAGCTATGTTTCGTATCGTAAAATGACAAAAAAAGTCTCCAGGGGGCGAGTCGAACGCCCGATCTCAAGATATCGAATTAAATTACAGTCTTGCGCCTTAAACCAACTTGGCTACCTAGAGAATGTTTCGGTTGTGCATGTCTGGTGATTTTGCATTTAATGATATCAGATCTTCAATCACAAATCTTACATACTTGTCTCTTCTTTATAAAGGATATAATATGTGAAAAGTTAATAGCCCGGATAAAAAATTGGGCCTTTAGATGTCTTTGTCAAAGTCATGACTGAGGCTTGGACTTGATATCTGTTTAATGAATTTGATCTTCGGTTCTTCCTTCTTGGCGAGTTCAGTTTATGCATATTGTAACTAAATCTATTCCGAGTCTATTCATTTTTCAAAATTATCTACCTTTATATTATCTAAGCTAGTTAGCTATTATAATTGACTAGGATGGATACTACGTTAGAAGTCTCAAGGCGTTTCTATTTCGGTAGCCAATAAAGGAAAAATTAAGAATAAAATTATTAAGAAGAAGTATATAAACCCATGACAATTGTTCGACTATTTCTATTATCATTTTATATTTCAAAATGATTTTGCAATATAGGGACAAAAAGACTAAGAAGTTTGAGAAAAAAGCAGTCTGGCGATTCCTTGTGTGATTAGATGATCAAGATCAGACGTATCAGAGTAAACTCTCGTTTAAATTTCTGAGGGAATAATTAATGAACGACATGGATCCGACTAACAAAACCAATATTCTAACTTTCGAAACCTTATTTATGAACTTAAACATATAAAAGGATGAATCATTTGATAATATATACACATATATGTTTAAGATAGGCGAAACAGCAGACCAACGTATAATGGAAAAGGCACATAATGGGACATTGGTAAGTATACGACCAGCAACTGTCAGCCAGGTCAAATACTTGATGTTGTTGCTGATAGAGTTATGGACAACAGTGGCTGCACCTACAAATAAGTTCACGACTAAAGCCCCGTATACTATACTTGAAGGGGCAGTTTTAGCTGGTGTAGTGGTTGCTTTGGCATATACTACAGTGCCAAATTTCACTACTTCACTCTGTCTAGTTACTGAGAGTGAGCTTTGCGGACCACTAACAGCAACCGGTATGTACCTGGTATCATTAGCCTGCGTTGGATACATTCTCTTTAAGTCAAGATCCGACGGGAGTACCCATTTACCCCAGAAGAGGGACTCTCATGGTAACATAGGTTATCCACCCATGAACGGCTTTGAACTATTATTCCTCAAACACCAGATCGAGAATACGACCATATATTCTACTGTCACAGATGATGCCATTGAAATATATCATCTCGTGGAGGTACGTCCAACTTCATGGAGACGTGCTGTAATGCCTACAGGTTCTATGATACACTTTGGAGCAGCTGGGCGAGTTCACCATGCTATTTCTTGGCACTATGGCCCGGATGACTTAGTTCAACAAATAGTTGATGCTGATCCTGGACAAAAACCTCAAGGCTTCACAAATTTTGCAGACTCTAACGCAGATACATTTTGTCCAAGTTGGCTTTCCATTAGTTACGATCAAAGCTATGCAAACTTATGTGGTAAATGGGTCAATAACGAGATCGATACAGGCGATAATGATAGCCTTAGTGAAAAACTACTGGATGCTTTCATTCGTAATGAACCGGACTGGAAATATTGTTTTGACCCAGAGGGCTTAAACAGCAATGAACTTGCTGACAATGACAGGGTACCTCATAATGGAAGAAGTTTAGGTCCTGCTCTAGGCGGAGAATTGTACTTCAACACATACGGAGGAGAGAATGGCTGCCGATTATAATGACAGCAATGGAGCCCATTAGATAATGATTACTTTCACTGATGCTAAAGTATACCTAAGCTATATTTTTGATCGACCAAAGATAACGAAGAAGACAAGAGACTTGTGAAACACCAAAATGCCATTTTATTACAGATACAGGATTCAACAAAGGACCCTGCTGAAATAATAATTTCCACCAATAGAACAAGACAGGATGTCATATTAGAAGTTAGCTAAGATGGCCACACCGTAATGCTTTTCCTGGTGGTAGATATACTAGGGTACAACTCACCTGTTTAGATCATTTGAAAATGGCTAACAATATGCATAGAAATGATCAGGACTTATATTTATCGTGGTCGTTCACAAAAGATAGTTAAATAAACGTTGCATACTTGAAGAAACCACACATCAGGACAAATAATTGGATGAATATCCAACGAACAACTGGCGAGGCGCTAGAAATATATACGATCTGCTGAAACCACTGTTATTAGATGCTACCAAACAGACAAATTATGAATGCAAGATGTTAACAACTATATACCGTATGACTTTAAGTAATCAAATTTATATAAAGTGTGAAATATTCAATTGATATCGCTTCAGGCTAGAGACTTTTGTTGGTAACAATGTAATTCATGGAATGTGTAATTGTGCTTTTCAGGTTTGTACTTTGCTTCGGACTGCATCTGTTCTATTGAACTTTCAATTGTGGTCAGTAGTGTCGAAACAAATTGAAGACAAGCAGGGCTGGTGTGTGACAGACATGAGAAGTCTAGGTCCAAATTTACACTCATGATTGATGAGATGCAAGAAATAAGAGAACAGTATTGGTCCAGTCTAAATTCTGATCCCAAGACTAGATGATTGTTATTAGCTTCAGATTTCTGAGCGAGATGGAGAGTTACAAAGTATTGCGTAACAACACAGTTTGATCAGCAGAATATAATTTCAATCTAATGCTTTTATTTATCATATATTTACAAGTCACCACCTACTAGTTCCATCAAAAGTTCTTCATTTTCTGTAAACTCTTTGAAAGTCATTCCAACCAGATCTTTGCGATCACTATCAACAATAATCCCCTTCTCAACTGATATCAACACCCCACTCTTGTTTAACCTTACAGTAAACTTTGGACCACTCATATATTTCCATTTATCACTACGCAAAATATCCACGGTCTCAGATATTTCATTTGTCGTGCTAGTAATCTCATCACAGTAGTACACTGGTATATCTACATTGCCCTTATCACCAAATTGTTGTTGAAAACCGTCAATACAAGCATTGATAAATTCTTGCGGGTCCCTCAAGGAAATATTACTTACGTTTGAACGAACACTATCTACGCTATGACTATTCCATGTTATACTTTTTTGCTCACTTGGCTTTAGTAGTCCATGAAATTGATCCAAATTTGAGTTAATCAACATCGTCCCATGATGATAGGCTTTACCACGGGCAACCTTGAAGGCACTACCACTACATTTCTTTCCCGAAAATAGAATGTCACTTCTAGAGTTTAACTCAATAGGAAGATGCTTATTCTTCGACAATAGCCATTTCACTATCAATTTGTTGAAATATTTGATATCAAATTCACTTCTAGCTGTTAAATAGGAGTAATTTACATTTCCAAGATCATGAATCACTGCTCCTCCACCAGAAAGTCTTCTCAAAAATTCGTACTGTCTCTTTTTTAATTCCTTGAGATATAATTCTTGCCATACGGTTTGATTTTTACCGATGACAGCACATTTGTCATTGATGTAAAACATTAATCTATTATTAGAGAAACGATTCTTTGATGTGAAGCTTGTTAACGGTGTATTTCGAAACACATAGTCTTCCAATGCTAGATTATAGTATGGATTGGTGGAAAGACTCTTTATAATAAACCTACCAGGGGTCTTAACTATTTCCTCCAACTCTTCTTCACGTAAAAGAGGATATTCTTTGATATTATACAGATCGTTTATTTCATCATTAAGTTCACGAATTTCATCTGTTTTAACATTCAACTTTGATGGAATTTCTACGGCGCTCTCAGGGGTAAACATATCAGTGTACATAGAGTTGAATTCCTTGTACTTATCATCTTGGTCTTTCAAATCAAAAGGCACTTGACTGTGAAGCGAACGAATAGCATTGCTTCGACATCGAACTTCCTTGAATATATTTCTAACAATCAATGGCATGCTGATAGATTGTAAAGGATCACATACACAGGATTCAGCTGAAGACTTAGTAGGAGATATCTCAATACATATGTTCGCTCTAGAGATCAATTATCAATGTTCGAATTTTACATAACATGCGAATTTCAGGTTGCTGAAAAATTATCTGATGTTGGTAAAATACATCTTCAGCTCATCGAGTTCAGAGCAGTGGATAGCTATAGGTGATCAAGTGACACACACACATTTAGAGAATGGACAGGACTCAAACATTTATCAAGGAATGTCTTTTTACAAAGAATTTTACTGATCCGAATAAACCAATCGATGAGAAAAGATTGCAAGAAACGTTAATTCTTTTGCCTACTGATGGTGGATTATCTTCTCGGTTGAAGCGGAATAAGAGTAAATCAAAGTTGAATGTTACAACTTTGGAAAATATAGTTGATGACGATGGACTTAAACAACCAAATTATAGAAGAATCAATAAGAATTCAAAGATTGCCTTGAAAGACTACATTAATAAATGCAAGAAAGCTGTAAAAGAAACTAAATCGATCATACGTGACAAGGATATAAACAGTAAAATGGATTTGATAAGCTATTTAGATGAACATAAACCAGAACTAATAAATGACCTACCAAATTACAATAAGTTTTTTCCAATGTATAAAGACTTTTGGATTGGCTATATCAAAGAATTACTGGGGCTGCCTCCCAAAATAGGTAACAGCTCAAGACTTAATATAAATGGGACCAACGCATTATTAAGATTATCTATGGCTGATTATAATGGTGCAATTGTAAAAGTTGCAAAGAGTAAAAATAAAAATATGATAGGAATTACAGGTATTGTCGTTTGGGATAGCCAAAAGTTTTTCATATTAATAACAAAGGGTCAACTAGTTGATGAATTGAAGTGTATACCAAAGAAGGGTACTGTATTCAATTTTGAGATTCCTATCAATGATGAAGACGCACTTCAATATACTATTATGGGTGATAGATTCAAATATAGAAGTAGCGATCGTGCAAGCAGGAAATTCAAGAGTCGTAGATGTGATGATATGTTGTACTATATATACGAATAATCATATAACTAGATAGTTTGCATGTTTCATACATCTTAGTAGCATCATCTTTGATCATCATTATTATACGCGATTTTTTCGATATAGTAAATAGTTCAATGTATCAAAAATGTGAACTCAGATGTATCAATCAACTTGGTCAAAGTGAATAATTGAGAGCTGGTAAAGTTAAGATGGGTTCATCTGGTACAGTATATGTTCCACAGATACGGTTAAAGTCCAAATTTGAGAGTCCTGATGAATTTCTTTCAACAAGCAATCCGTTAATTGTAGAATTAGATGAGTACTTTGAAAAGAAGGTTATGTTCAATTTGTTTTCTGAAAAGGGTGAATTCATTGAAATAGTTGATGAATTTCGATATAAAAAGCTAACAGCTAGATTGGAGTTTCTCTGTCGTTCCTTGACACATGAGAGGGTCTATCTACCCGTAGAGGATCAAACAAATGAACGTATATTAGGTCAAAACAAGGTGATCCTTTTATTTTGGAGATACTGTAACCAAAAAATAGATCTGTTAACTGAAAGATTTGTTGAAAGTTATATTAAGTCAATTGAAGCAGGTCAGGACCAACAAAAGCTTCTATTATGGAAACAAATGTACGAACAATACAAGACTGTGATGGAACTATTAGAACCTGTACTAGGCTATCCATTTGTGAATTTTAGGCTACTTTTAAAAGAAGTTTCGAGAGAGATTACATCTTTCATTCAGTACACAGATACAATATTAATCAAGACTTTACGAAAATCATTTGGTGATAAACTAGAATCATTCTTAGAGGACATCCTAAAAGAACTTAGAGCTTATCCGATGGATAGCAATGATATCATGAGTGAAAATAATCCTCTGGGGTTAATGCGCCTTTATGGTATAGCAGTGGGTGATAAATCTGTGGATGAGTTCTATTTACAAGACTGTAAAAAATTAGCTGGAACATTGAATACCATGCTGAAATTCGATTCATCATTTATGTCATTTTTTGTAGATGTTCTGAAAAGGAACGCACATGTTACACAGATTATATCTCCCTCATTAGTTAGTGAAGCCAATGATTTGCTGATAAGAAATGTTATCATCAATAGAAATAATATTGAACATTTGTTCAATACATACTTCAACGATGATATTCTGACGGTAGATGAAGAACCGCAAAACACATTCAAGATGATACAGGTTGCGTACGAGACGAGGAATCAAACAGACGATTTGAGGATTGTAATGAAGGACCTTATATCAAAGAGAATAGAAAAAAAGATAAAATCCAATCTTGTTCTGTTTTTCAGTGAAATATGTCTACATTTTACTTATTTTGGGACAAAAGACAGATTTTATAGTTCTATAATCTCTGATGTGGTGAGTGAAACGTTAGGTGGGAATATCAAATTAATGGAAGCTCTTTGCAAATATCTTGATTTATTTATTCGGGATCCTAGCATTTGGGACGATAAGTGTTCCTTATTATTTGATGGTTTAAAGATATCATCTTCCTTTTTGAGTTTATTTATCAAATTGTTATTCAGACGATTTATTATGTTTGGGCCATTATATGGGTATCATATCGATAGTGGTGATTCTGTTGAGGGAAAGATAATTGAGTTATTTAAGAGTAAATTTGAGAATTCTAGTGAACTTGTTGATCTTATGGCATTGATTGAAGAGATCAGAAAGGAGGCCAATACATTCATCAAATTTTATCGTGCTAATCCATTATACGATAAGATTGATGCTATTATTTTAGAAAAGAATAAAATACCTCGAATGTTTCAAGAGAGCAAGACTGAATCCATCGAATTACCCAAAGAACTACAGGATAGTTGGGATAAATTCATTGAATTTTACAAAAATCAAGAAAAGAATGGTGACATGAAGACAATCACACCATGTTATAGTTTACAACATTGTGAAGTAGAAACACCATTCATATTAGATAATGGCAAACCCTTAGTATTCGATTTGACAATATTTCAGGCAACAGTCCTGAATCAATTCAATGACTGCAATAATCTTACGTTCCAAACAATAAGTGAAAGGACAAAGATTCAACGGACAACTTTACAAACTGTGTTGAAATCTTTTACAATGATTGATTTGTTACTTAAAGAGGGATCAAAGTTCACTCTGAATGAAAATTACATACCTGATATGAGAAAGATTAAAGATGGGAAATTACGTTTGGCATTACCCAAATCTTCAAATGACGCAGGCAAAACGCAACCAGGCTCAAAAACGGTCTCAAATAGACAAGAACACAATGAGGGACTACGTTCACAGTGGAAGCAAGAATTACTCAAGGCTAGTCTTGTGAGATCTTTGAAAGGTAACAAAGAAGGTATGGATTTCGATGTTCTTACAAAAACAGTCAAGTTGCAACTTCAGGGCTTCAGTATCGGCGAAATGAAGGATGCCCTCGAAAAGACATTAGGATTTGGATACATAGAGTACCACAACGGAATATACAAATACAAACGATAGACACTATCCACGCAATTAGTATCTAAACATCTTCACTCTTATTGCCATTAAAGCCCTAACAATATATTTTTCATGTCTCTAAAATGAAAAATTTTTCTATCCGAAGTTCACTATTTTTCTTATATAAAAGGTGAAAAGATTGTCAGTTTGAAACTAATTGTACTACTTTAAACAGAAGACCAACGAGTGTCGAATACTGACACATATGCATTAGAGAGCAGCACTGTAGAGATAAGCGGACTACCAACAGTCGTTGTTGACCTGTTTATCTCGTGACGCGGTTTTATGATAAATATAGTACTACTGTGATGATAATCAACAGTGCATAGTTCAACTGATTGAAGAATTTCTAAAATGAAGAAATCAAAACATCGAATTTAGTCTTTCGCTCCTATCTGAGTACTACAATATCATATTCCCATCATTACTGCATCTATTGCTTCTTGCACCATACATAGTTAGAAACTCTTTACATACTATCTTCTCTTTGTTTCATGATCTTCACGACATTGAAGAGTATAAATCACGTGTCACGCCAAGATTTTGTAGATTTCAAATAAAGGAAAGTGTTCAACTAAGTAAGGGGAACATCAACTTAGAGGTAACAAAGAACCAAACAATAACATAAAAAATTAACTGTGAATATGGCATTAAACTTATTTAAATCATCTGTGGAAGAAGCTGTTCGTGAATCCATGAAGGATAACAAGACTTTAGTAGTATACAATACAGAGGATTCTGATACGTGGCTTAATGAATGGTTCAAACCTAACAGTGATGCCATCAAGTCATTCCAAGATGTTGCTGTTTGGTTGAAATTAGTTAAGGATACTACCCAGTTTAGTTATTTTGAACAGATCTTTCCGAATGTGATCGTACCAAGCATGTACTTAGTGTTCAATGGGGAAATTAAAATTATTATCAAAGGGGATGACACTAATGGGCATTGGAATGAATTGGTAAGAGCTTTACGATTATATGATACATTGGGAATCAAAACATCCAAGAAACCAAACGAAACTTCTACTAAAGTTACATCAAGTCGTGCAGAATTTAAAGATAGTGTCAATAGAACCACTCAGGAAATTTACCAAAGGCGAGTTTTAAAGGAGAGAAGACTAGCTAATGAAGAGCGTGAACGTATTCTGAGATTAGTAGAAGGTGATAAAGAGGAAAGAAAGGCAATGATGGCTCATGACAAGAATTCAGAGGAAGTGTCACCAAAAGAAATTCGTGATAATATCAAGGATAAAGATATCCTTCATACTAAAGAATGTACGCTACTAATAAGATTAACAAACGGTGATACTCTTACCCGTACATTCAGTTCTCATGATTCTTTGAATGATGTAAGAACTTGGGTAGATGTTAATAGAACTGATGATGATCATCCATATGCATTCCATAGAAATATACCACGCTTAACTTTTACAGATTCAGATGAAATGAAGACCCTAGAAGATCTTGAGTTAACTCCAAGAAGTGCATTAATTTTAAAGCCATTACAATCGCAAACTAAACATTTAAATGTCGTTAACGCGAGGCAGCCAGGTCTATTGAATCAAGTATATAATGGCTTCTACTCTTGGTTGGGTGTACAACCAAACCAAGATGCCACATCTGAAGAAACTGAAGGTTTAGTTGCAAACCCCGCTAACAATAGTCCTGCTGCCTCGACACCACTTGTAAATGAAAACAAGTTGGCGCCAAATAGAGATTGGTCTGATAAAAAGAACCTGAATTCAAGATCTGTATCTCCCAACATCTATCAATTTGTTAATGAAGCTGATAACGAAGATGAAGAGAAAGAAAAATCTACCTATAATGGTAATAATATTAACTTGGAAAAAAACAAAAAAGATGACGATGATTAATTATTACATAAACACTATCTACATCAAATATATACATTCCCTGAATTAAAAATATCCGTTGTCCACCTACTTGTGTTATTATTCATACGATTCCAATACTTTACGTTTCTTCGGTGGTTCGTTATTGGAATGATCCTCTGCATTGCGCATAGTTGAAGGAATTGTATCATCAATATGAAGCTCTTTCAACTTTTTGATTGCTTCTCTTGTTTCTTCCGTATCCTTCTCCTGTTCAATATCAGCTTCTTTTTCTTGCTCAACTTCTAACTTCTTTAACTCGTCCTCAATTTCTTCATCTAAGATATCTTTCTTGGCACCAGTTGATTCAGCAAGGGCTTCATTAATCTCTTCGGCTCGATCTATTTCTTCACTAATTTCATCCAATAGTTCTTCAACTTTATCAGAAGATCCCATATAGTCATTGATTGATTTCAAAATACTCTTGGATTTATCAAAAGTCTCCAACACCAACTGATTAGTATATGAAGAGTCTAATTGATTCTTTATCAATTTTAAATTACTCAAATACTGTAAAAGACGTTCCAGATATTTTTGTGAAATCATCTTTGTCTTTTGATATTCTATTTGATTAGCTCTGGATAGTGTTTTATAATCTGATGCATGCTGTTTTATATCAATATTTTTTATTTCTTCTTCCAATTTATCAACCTGCTTTTGGATGTTTGAAATACCTATTTTAACGTCAACTATTCGTATATCATTCTCACTGATATCAGCTGTAAAACCTTTCAAGATATTTTCCACAGAATGATCAACCAATTTGATCACATTTCCCTTCCTCCTAATAACCTTCTCATATTTTTCCAAATAAAACAACATCAGCTCTTGATCACCAGTGTCCTTCAAAGTATCTGCAATCCCACTCTTAATCTCAAAGTCACTCACACTAAATAGCAGATTGGTGATACCAGTTGCATTTTCAATGATATCATTTTTGATCCGTTCCAAAATCAGATGAGCCTTATGTTTCAAAGTACTTTTGTTGATAAAAGCCATTTCCTTCAAATAGGAAGTTTGATTCTCATTCTTCCTGCTGGTAAACTTACTTGAAGTACCAAAACGAATCCATTTGAAGACATTCAACCTCCCTGATTTCTCATCAACTCTATCGATGTCAAATGTGGACGAATTCTGGAAGTTATTTAAAGGAATCAAATATCCTTCATCTACCAATGTATCAATTATCACGTCAAGAATCTTTGGCTGCCCATATAATTCCATTCGCAATTCTTCTAATAGGCTAGTGCCACATTTGAATGTAATGCTATCTGAGTTAGTAATCATACTTTTAATGATATATTCCTTCCAGGTATTAATATTGGCTATATAACCATCATAATTCAAATCTTTTAAATCTCTAAAATCCTTATAAAGGGACGGGAGTCTTGATTCCGGAAGTTTAGACACTTCTACCATTCTCAACTTCTATGTCTGTGTCATTAACTTTCAAGCATACTATTTTCGATGCCTTTACTATAATAAGTTCAAAAATCTTAGAAGCTGAGCTCTCCGAAAAATAATGCTTGAATGATCGAAATAGTATTCTCATCATGAATACCAACAAAACCATCTACTTTTATGGGTATAACTATTGTAATTGTATAAAATTTAGTTACAAACGTATATATACACATACATGAATCCTTTCCATTGAGTTCCCAAAACTTTATCTATAAATACAGAGATCCAGCAGAGACTATATCTCTATGAATCATTTTTAAAATACTTTCCATCTTTTCCTTCAAGACAGCATTACCAATTGTGTTTGCAACATCAACTAATTCCTTGACCAATTCTTCTAATCTCTTGAACATTCTAATCAATGAACCTTCGTAGACGTCGGTCATCTTACAGATTTGAGTGAAAGTGGCACCTTTACACCATTCATAGACAACTTCCATCAATTCATGCCTAAAGCTTTCAACATAATCCTTTTCGACAACTTCAATTTTAGAATCTTTCATGATCTTTGCAATCTTGGAGGCAATTTCTCTCATATTCTTCAATGGTTCTGCAAGTTCTGGTTTTAATCTCGGAGCTTCCTTACAACGTTCCTGGAAGGCAAAACATGAAAGAAGAGCAGCTGCTTGTTCTGGTTTCAACTCGTTAAAGTTACCATTGAAGATTAATTCAGTTAGCAGTAACTCATCACCACTAGAAATTTCACAAGCAACTCTACCCTTTAGTTCAATAATATCATTTGGAGTACAGAAGCCTAAACGACGCAAAACTCTCTTACGACGACGCAAGTCATCTAATTGAATCACAGATTGCGATTCAGTGATTTTCTTCTTTAGTTGTCTCATATCATTATGTAATGCATGTTTTTTGCTGTATTTATCATACAATTCGCCCAATCTTATTGAGCCTGTTAATGTATTGGAAAACAGTTTCTTTTCCAAGACTTCAATCTTTCTCAATAATTTCTTGAAATCTTCATCTTCAATCTTCATGTTCTTAACAGGATCGATGGTTGGAATACCATCTGGGAATCTACGAGTTACTTCCTTTAACGATTTACCAACTGTTTCTTTTTGACCACCGGCTTTGATATCTTTAGGCATATATAATCTTAAGTTACCAATGGCATGAATGGAGCCTAAAGTAACCGGTATAATAGCACAAATAGCCTTTTCTCCTTCTTCAATTGGGCGGATACCTTCGGGAAAGACCGGGCTAAAGGGTTTCAATAAGTTAACTGGGGAATCAGCATACATAGTGTTCACGACAACGTTAACAATATATGACTCGTGGTCTGAATATTCTTCGCTTGGATTACGCTTGTTAATTCTCTTGGCAAAATCAATAACAGCACCCCAACCATAATTTTGTTTACCGCCAATATTAATCTTGATTAGTCTACCTGGTTGCAAGAAACTTAACGAATTGGCGGGATGTGTGATGATTTGACGAACATCCTCATTATAGCTTTCTAAAGTTTGTCTGACCTCATAATAATCTTTGATATTGTCTTCATCATCAACATGTATATCGTCAGCTTCTTTACCTAGCTCAATCAATTTCTTCTCCATAATGGGAACAGAAACAACGTTTTGGAATTGGTAAAAAGAATGTTCAAGCATAAATTCTGGAGAAATACCCTCAACTCTCATCAAATTCAGGATCATATTGTAACCAAGATGGAAAGCAGAATCTAATCTATCAGCTTGACCCTTAACCATACCTTTAGCAACCTGTGGTTCCATTTTCTCATCAATCATCATAATAACAATACCACGGTCATCTAAACCACGACGACCAGCACGACCAGACATTTGAATATATTCACCACCAGAAACCCAACGGAATTGTTGTCCATCCCATTTTCTGACAGAAGTGAAAACGACTGTCTTAGCCGGCATATTTAGACCAATAGAAAAAGTTTCTGTAGCAAATAAGACCTTCAAGAAACCTTCTTGGAATAAAATCTCAATAACTTCCTTCAAAATCGGTAACAAACCAGAATGATGGATACCTATACCTCTCCTCAATAAAGGTAGAATATGCTTAATTTGAGGTAATTCTCTGTCAGTTTCTGGCAATAGGGCAATGGCATTGTTGAAGATCTTAGTTAAAGCATCTTTTTCATCCTCCGAGTTGAAATCTAACTTAGACATCTTTAAAGCCAGTTCTTCACAATCACGTTTACTGAATGAGAATACAATAACTGGGTTATACTTTTTCTTCCAAATCATTTTGACGATCTTGTATATATCACCCTTAGCATCACCTTTAGCTGCACCACCTTTAAATGTTTGACCCTTCTTACCTCTAGAATCAGTTGAACCAGAATCGTCACCTACTTGATTGCTAATGGAGGCCATGGCCTTTTGAAAATTTTCTTCTCTAAAGGTGCTTTTCTCATCCACAACCAAGTAAATACCATCACCATGAGCTGGAAATAGATAATGTTGTAATGGTGTAGGACGGAAATTGGTATACACAATATGACAAGGTTGGGAGTGAATTTTACAAATCCATTCGGCAAACTCCATGGCATTTGGAATGGTTGCCGATAAGAAGACGTAACGGACCTTGTCTGGAAGTAAAATAATAGTTTCTTCCCAAACAACACCACGCTCTTTGTCTCTCATATAATGAACTTCATCAAAAACAACCCATGCAACTTCTCTCATCACTTCACTACCTCTGTATAACATACTTCTTAAAATTTCAGTAGTCATTACTAAACAACCAGCGTCTGGATTGATTGTAATATCACCAGTCATCAAACCAACATCACCGAAATCAGCTAATAGCTCTCTGTATTTTTGGTTGGATAAGGCCTTAATTGGGGAAGTATAAATTACTCTTTGTTTGTTTCTTAACGACTGAGCAATAGCATATTCAGCAACAACAGTCTTACCAGCAGAGGTATGAGCCGACACCAAAACGGATTCACCTCTGTCGATACAAGAAATGGCTGTATCCTGAAAGGGATCCAAAGTAAATGGATACGTCCTAGCTTCGTTGATTCTCTTATGGTCAGCAATAGGTGTGTAATCATAATTAGGTGGCAACGCAACTTGGTGACGAACTTGATGGGATAACCGCACCTTCCCTTCTTCACCGGTAGTGTCTGTATTGGTTAAGCCTTTAGAAGCCTCAACTTCTCTGGAAGCTTCTTGTTCAAAAGAATCTGTGACAACAGGAACGACCGGTTCTTTCTTTTTCACTTCAGCAGTTTTATTTGGTCTGACCTTCTTATGAGGTGCATCCTCATTATCAGATAATTCATGTTTCTTAGAATCGTTGTTAGTTTGTGAAACTGCCTCGACATTCTTCTCGTTGACCAGTTCATCCTGAGTAATTTCTAAAGTTGCAGCTGGCTCTTCATCAAACACATCAAACAAATCCATTGTTGAAATTTGCTCTCTTATGCTTACTTCAGTATTTCGTAGCACTTGTCAGTCAGCTTGAGTCTCTATAGTATTTTTCAGAGCATCGCATCTCAATGAAAATTTTCGTTCTAATAAGCTTGATGGACATGCATGGGTTTACTGCCATAATATCATTAAAATATGTTTGACCAAGTTTCTGAAATGTGGTCATGTACAAACTTGGGGGTATCTAAATGTATTTATAGTATATATATGCGTATTGATGATTGGACAACTTGAGTACCTATGCCTTAATCTGACCGTTGGAATCAACCAAGTTCAATGTCTTTAATGTGTCCCATTTTTCTCTATCGTATTCACTCATTACCATATCTGGATAAAGTTCTTCAGTTTCATTTGTTTTCACACTTATGGTATTCGAAACGTTTCTACTGGTAAGAGGGTCCTCCGGTATCTGATCCTGGATTGTAGAATTGAGTGATTGTTCAGCATGAAAATTAAACGTAGCATTACTTTGCTTGTAAAACATGTTACTAGTCTTTCTTAAAACGCTCTCTGTACAAACACTATGGCGACGATCTTGGGACAAAGGTGGAGACATGAACGATATACCAGATACAGATTTTGTTGGAGAGTGAACACTTTGGAGGGAATGCAAATATTTGAAATCTAATGACTTCCCTCTATCATGTTCCCTCTTATGGAATTCAAAAGTACCATCGCTAGAAAGAGAATTACAGACACTGTCTGAAATGTTTGATAGAGAAATTTTCTTACCTATTCTTTTGAAACTATTCGACTTTGTTGGCGATGATTTTGTTGTGTTGTTTATGTTATTATTCCCGGGGAAGTTATAAATAAGTTGGCTATTACTTCTTGAGTGACCATTCAGGTAACTGTTCAACGCATTCTGGGATCTTATGTTTGTTATGCTATTACTGCCACTGAGGATAGAAACAATCGATTTTGTTGGTGAATGTCTTGTATTTGATCTTGAGATTTCCTTTGATTGACGTTGTTCCAACATTATGGAATTAGAATGTTTATGATTCAAACACTCTTCCAATAGTTGACTTTCATCTTCTTCAGCAATACTTACTTCCCTCAAATAATTATCTAATTCGCTGACTGTGTCTTCCTTATCTTTCATAATGTCATTAGAAGGAAATGTAAGGCCCAATCCAGCTTGAACTTGCTTCATAGGGAAACTGAATCCAGCATTTGCTTTTGATAGAGGCGGACTTTCCATCGGAGAGAATTGTTCACTAATAACATTCTTTGGACCAAACTGTAATATTGGAAGAATATCACCTTCCTGCTTAAAACTCATAGCTCTTTGTAAGTACTTGTCTTTATCGCTTTCCCACATATCTAATGTAACATTTTGTGGTAACTCTATATATTTATGCTCTGGTCCGCCATCTTCAGAATCAATCTCTTCTGGAGCGTCTGCAATGTCTGACAAGTTATTTTGCTCGAATATGGTTGAGTCATAGTCGTTATGCTCCCGAATCTGATCAGTTTCTTCATCATCGCCTGAATTTAAAGAAGGTATCAATGGTGACTGTGGTCGTGCTGCAATACTCTGAGATGATTCTTGTGTTTTACCAGCTGGTTCCGGAAGGTGGAGACATGCTGGCAATAAAGCATAATTGATTCTTTCTATGGCGTTTCTCTCCAATTCTAATTCTGGAGATGTAGAAATATTATGCATGCAATTTTCTTGTGTCTTAAGGTGACATGTATCCATTACTGTAGATAGAGGTCTTTCACTCATTGGACGGGATGAATTATTGTTATCGTATGAAGATGCGCTTGATAACTTGTTTATGAAGCTCTTTGGTAAATCGGAAATGGTGGATAATCTAGTTACATACTTAGTGTTACTATTGTCATTTGTTCTTGTTGTTGTGCTGTTAAGCAATGATATATTGGAATGATGGGTCATTATTGGTTGTGACTTCTTCATCTTTAAAGGTGAAGCAAGATCAAACTTGTGTGCTTTGAGCTTCAAAAATTTACCCTTTGATTTAGATGTGTTATGTAATGGGCTCGAATTGTTTTTCATAGGTGCAAGTTGATGTCTTAGCACTGAAGAAGTGGAATTATTTCTTGAGGATTTTTCTCTGCTAAACTCTTCCATTAACCATGCAACTTTATTTTCATTATTTTGTTGAAATGCTTGCTCCATAGCTGAAGTTAATGTCTGGGCAGAATTTTTCATTGGAATAAATTTGTTGTCTTTGGTTCCTAATTTTTCCTCATCATCAGTTGACAAACTCTGTGAACTAATTGTATCATTATTTGATCTGCTATCACATCCTTCAATGACACCATTGATAAACAACGAAAAAACAAGCAGCGATTCGAACCCAACTAAAAGTCTTTGATGCACAGAGTCTTGAATCTCTATTTGTGATTTAGTTACTAAATTGAAGAATTCCACAGCTGAACATAACGTCAGAAGATTTAAAATAAAGCTAATTCCTTTGATGACATATTTCTTGAATGGTAAAAGAAAGAGTAAACGTAATAAAAGGGATATTGAATATGAAAATGTAGAACAGGTTATAATTATTAACACACTCTCTGTATTATGGTACAATTTTGTTAACGTAATACAGAGCGAGCCTGTCGCCAGAGAAAGTGCTAGACTAATCAAGGCAATTGGTTCAAGCATCGACGTATAGTTGGGCTTATACGAACGATTGTCGTGGTTTCTAATCCAATTCCCTCTAAACACTTTCAAAAGGAGCTTCATAATATATAAAGGAATAGATATATATTCTGCCTTAATTTTTCATTATGCAGTATATTTATGTATTGCCAGATTAGGAAAAATCTCGAAATACAAACAAGAGTGAATGTCAACATCACTTGGTTGAGAAGCCTTCCTTATGTGATTGATGTTTATACTTATCATATTGAAAATGAGGGGTATTATTATGGAGTTATTTGACGGTCTCACACTTGGAGTTGATTGATAGATCAGAGGTCCTTCGAGATTGATTGATATTTACCTTGTCCGATAGAGAATGATCTCACTTTGTTTGAAGTATCGTCTTCCATCCTCGTCGATGATTACGAGACTGAGATAATTCTTTACATTGAAGTAGTTGCAGCTCATGTCTGGAGTAAGATCGTATCCTCCAAGGAATAATCTTATAGGTATCGTTTCACCCTTTACAGGGGAGCCATCCATGATTTCGAATCTGATCGAAGTGTTATCCAACAACATATTCGAAGATTTGAGACCACTAGATTCTCTTGTTATAACACTCAGTTCCATATGTCTTATCTTCAATCTCGTTAGTAGAAAGTAAATTCTTCCAACAATAACATCCTTTAGATTATACTCTGCCCTTCCATATTCAAACTCTATATGCAAACAATTTTCAATACCAATATCTAACTTTACTGGTTTCACAACTTCTTTATCCTTAGTAGTCACATCCTTCATATCATCATTTTGTGCAGAATTATTTTTCGTTTTATCTTCAGGAATTGCCCTGGTTCCCGTTGACGTTACCGCACTGCCAGTAGATGACAGATTGTTGTATAGATAGACCCAAAACTTCTTCACCTTGGATATATCTGCAGATTTCCTCATTACTGTGACTTTGACATAATAGGAGACATCGACATTCTTCCCTTTGTAAGACTCATATCTCTTTGCTAAGTCTCTGAAATGGAAATTATAACTCTGAGAATGTTGTAGATCTCCAGCTGGACATAAATCGTAACTCAAACAAAGAAATTGGTCTACTTGTTTTTTCCTTGCCTCGGGATTATTGTACGAACTAGATGAGCTTACAGTTCCATTCTTTGATCCGCCGGTATTAGATGTCTTTACCATATCAATAGACCCTATAACTGATATCTTAATGCCTGAATGCTCCACACGTCTTCCATCTCGAACACGTATGGTGACTACACCATTGACACTTTCACCGTCTTCATAGAGGGGTAAGTTTTCTTTGGTAGTGGCACCTGGATAACTAGGAATTTCAACATGTTTTCGAGATTCCTCTCCATCCAACAAGATCTCTATATCAATTGGTGATTTAAAAAACATGCTCATTCTGTTTTGCTTTGGGCACTATTTTCTATATTGAGTTGCTTCCTTGAACGAAGTTTGATTCAAATGTTTTTCACTTTAAAAAAATATAGTCTTTTTTTCAGATCTTTGAATTTTATATTGGTGTATAATGTAAAGTAGATAAAAAGAGCTTATTCTACCATATTATGTACATGTATGCAAAAAAGTGGTAAGTTTCTTTGCGAAGATAGATTATTCATCCTTGGAATTATTCCTGTGATTGCTGTTGTAAGTATGCATGTTATCGGTTACACGTTTGTCAACGATTAATTTTTGTGTCCATTCACTGTTCTTCTTGAGGCCTTGTTTAACCCATGTAGAAGGCCAGTCGTCCTCTTCTTCAATACCCAGGTTGATATCCGACTGTTCAAAAGGTCTAATACACTCCTGGTCAACCATCTTAGTAACATCTGAACATACTTGTTCAGCAAAGTAACGTTTTTGATAGAATCTATATATTCTTTTTGGGATTGCTAAAAATCCGATTAAGTTTGGTACTGGGATCATCAATACTGGTTGGTATAATACAATTGGGACATCGGTCTCTGGATTCTTGATTACTACTTGGTTATGCAATTCAGATGGTGGAAATTCTACGGATCCATATTGAGTGGGATCAATGAATCGCGGAAGGACACTAGTATCCTTTGGCTCATCTTTTGATGCAGTTTCCTCCAACTGTTCCTCCATCACCGCTTCCTTCTGTAGAAGAGAAGCGTCATGATCCAACTTTTCAGTATTCCTAACATCTTCCACAGTTTCCTCAAGTTTTGAAGTTACAATTGAAGCTTCATCTTTTAATTGTGCTTCTTTAGTCTGAAGTTTACCGTCTGCCGTACCAATCTCCGTTGACTCATCAGAGGGCGGATCAAGAGGACCTAACAACCCTTCATGCAACCCACTGATATATTCCTTATAGGCGCCTCTACCAATACAAATGACCCCGCCAGCTAATTTTGGGTCCTCGACTAATGCATCCTCATGTATAATTTCCTTTGGTTTTTCTCTTTTGTAAAAGATACCAATCATATCTCTGGCGTCCATCTTATGCTTCCTTGGTTGTTTTTCATCGTCAGCAGCTTCAGTTTCAGCTTCAGGTTTTATTTCTTTCTTTCTTAATGCTCTTAGCTCATTAGCTACATAAGTTCTGATCATTCCCTGTTTATCCTCTTCTATCAATTCGTAATCCAAGCCAGCGTACCATAATATTGGCTTAACATACCTTCTCCAAACCTTTAAAGATGTATCCAAATAATCATTTGGAGGAGGGGCAATAAATACGGTAATCTTTCTTGAAACCATATCCACTCTTAATGGTTTCTTCGCCAACGGTGACACCTTATCTGTATATTTCTTGATGATCTGTTTCTGTTGGTACTTGTCATAAGCAAACCCTCCCAAAGCACCAGAAACCACTGTCCAAAAGATAATCCAGTTACGAGAGGGCAATTTGATGACAGGAATTCCTAAAGCCTTGAAGGCTGGGTTCTGAACTTTCTTTGGAGCGTCACTCATCACTCTCCTATCTAACTTGTTGTTTCACCGATGAGTCGTTTTCGTTTTTTTTTCATCTTCTATATAAAATTTATATGTTTTATGTATACTAAGAACTAAACTATAGATGATAAGTGACAGAGTGCAATATTTTATGAGCAAAACGGATGTCTAAGGGTGACTATGTGGTTTACCTTCGTCAGTCCAGTCTAAATTAAATCTTCCATCCGGTAAAGTATAATTATTAATCTTTTCAATTACCTCCATTGGTGTAGTAGCTACTTGAACAATCTGAGCATTTTCTTTGCTAACAAAACCTTGTTCAACTGAATGTTTGACAAATTCTAATAATGCATCATAAAATCCATTCATATTAAACAGGATAATTGGTTTATTGTGAATACCTAATTGAGACCATGTAATACATTCCATAACTTCCTCAAGTGTACCATAACCACCTGGCATGGCAACGAATGCATCACTTAGATCAGCCATTAGTCTCTTCCTGGAGTGCATATCCTTAACTATTGTAGTTACACCCATCTTTGTAGAGATACGAGTAGAACCAGTATGTTTATCGACAGATGTCGAAATATCAGCCTCAATATCTGAATCTTCACCACATTCCTTGGCTATTAACGCATCTGGAATAACACCATGAACCTTCCCATCATATTTGGTACCCATAGTGGCTCTTGCAATGGAGCCCATAAGACCAGTTGTACCACCACCATAAACTAATTCCCATCCTAAAGAATGGAAAAGTGATCCTAGTTCAGCAGCTTCTTTTGAATATTGATTTTTACTACCAGCTGATGATCCACAATACACACAAACACTCTGTATCTTTATTGTTGTCATCTTTGTCATTTGATTGTTTAGTGGAGTTTAACTTTGATTACCTTGCGGGTACTTTTCAAAAAATTATATTTCAACTTATATAATTGATGAAATAACGAGTTAACTAGTAAGATGAGTTTCAACTAAACGAACCAAAGTATAGCGATGATTGCACCAGATGGGAACGATGGTGGAGTTGTGCATGGGCACATTCATAATTATAACAATATGACATATATACATGGGCACATTCATCATAATGTTGTCCCGCCAGCATCAGATGAGACGAAACTTGTTGTGAAAACCGAGGACGAACAACAACAGCAACAGCAACAGCAATTTGCTGATTGTCAACATTTTGAATTTATAGACTATCATGATTTGGAAGAGAATAACAAGAGATTAAGTTCTTTTCTTCAAGGTACACCATTGAATGATAATTTAATCTCTAATGAACCATCATTGAAGAAGAGAAAAATGAGCGCTGGTAGTGATGAAGATTGTAATTGCACACCAAAGATATTAGAAGTTTGTTGTGAGGTACCTCATGATAGTACAGACTCTGGTATTACAGACAAGGATCCAGGAATCATAACTTTGAATACTAATCAAAATCATATTCAGGATTTTGTCAATAATGATTCAACTGATATGACAACTGATTCATTCACAAATTATTTCCCGACAAATTTACTGTCAACGGGAGGCAACAACAACAAACAGGTATTTGATATAAATTGTGATTTTAATTGTGAACCTATATGTGAATCACAGACACAGACACAGACACAGACACATGAAGCTCAACTATTTGATGAACAAATATCCAATAAACAAATGGATCTCAAGATATTGAATGATCTTTGTAATATATCATCATTATATGAAGTTCCATTAGCTAATCATATGAATCATCATCATCATTCACATAATCTTTTAGAGAATCTTGTTAATAATCAACCAGAGAATATTTTTCATAAGGATCATACACATCATCATCATAAGATTCAATTACATACACATACTGAACAATCGACGTTACCTGTATCATCCAGTGATAGTTATGAACGATCGAAATTGCAAACAACACAAACAATACCTAGTGTGACAATTCCATCAGAACCATTAAATATCTTGAATTTCAATTACAACTTCAAAGAAAATGAAATGAACAAGACTATTCCATGTCAATGGGATGAATGTCAACAAGGATATGATAATTTAATTGAATTACAAAGACATATATATGCTGATCATACACCTACTAATTCATGTCATTGGTCATCCTGTTCATTTAAGGACGACGAAGTTTGTTCAGTGATAAATCATATTAATCATACACACGGTATTAACTTTGATATGAAACCAATCAAGCTGACGGTAGAAAAAGAACATATATGTCAATGGAATAGATGTCAACAAAAATTTGACTCTTGTAAAGAATTAAATGAACATATGGAATGTCAACATGTCAAGAGAGGAATGCATAAATGTGAATGGAATAAATGTGATAAAATATTTGGACAAAGACAAAAATTATTAAGACACTTAAAAGTTCACTCTGGATATAAACCATTTACATGTAATATATGTGAACGAAGTTTTGCATCTGATGAGACACTGATACAACATTCGCGTGTTCATTCTGGTGAAAAACCATATAAATGTCAAATATGTCATAAATGTTTTGCAGTTAGTGGTGCATTAAAGATACATATACGAACACATACAGGTGAAAAACCATTAAAATGTAAGATTTGTGATAAAAGATTTATTGAATCAAGTAATTTGAAAAAACATGAAAGAACACATTACAATGAATTCAAATGTCATGGATGTTTTAAAAGTTTTAAGACAGAAAAAAGATATTTAAATCATTTAAAGAATTGTAATAGTACTACTAATGTTATTGTGTAACAAAAAGGTATTTAATGAAAATCTGTCTGTCTGTCTGTCGTTGTTAGAGATACAAATCATCAGCAATCACTATGTGTATCATGCATTGCATGCATGACCAATTTACAATTCAGATTCAGTATGAAACTATCATCTACGGAGATCATTTACCGATATCCGATGACTTTACCGAGAATTTGAAATATTGAAAAACTGTCATTTTCTTTAGTCACGCAATGAATGATATCTCATACGTATCTCATACAAATCTCGCTTTTCAGTTTAAACCCTCAAATATCAAGTAATCTCTGATTCATTCAATGATATAAGCAGTAAAAGAAAAAACAAACAAAAAAAAAATACCGAAATCTTTTACTCATAATAATAATAATAAACTATGTGAAAAATTGAGGGGCGCTTTTTTATTGGATAATCAATAGATTTCAAATGAAAATATAAACTAAATCTTACTTGTAGAATTAAATAATCGAATTATATATAAGACCCTTCCTATAGAGATTCTTTTTGCTTTTTTTGTAGATCTTAAGAATTACAGTAATCACCAAGGTAAAACAAATAATGTTGAAACTTTTCAATGCTACAAGACATACTACTTATACTTCTATACGTATAACAAGTCGTTTTCAATCAACTTTTACAATTCCAAAGACTCAAAAGGGTGTAATCTTTTATGAAAATAATGGTCCTTTACATTATAAGACAATTCCTGTACCAATACCAAAACCAAATGAAATTTTGATTAATATTAAATATTCTGGTGTTTGTCATACTGATTTACATGCTTGGAAAGGTGATTGGCCATTACCAGTAAAGCTACCTTTAGTTGGTGGTCATGAAGGTGCTGGTGTTGTTGTTGCTAAAGGTTCTAATGTAACTAATTTTAATATTGGTGATTTAGCTGGTATTAAATGGTTAAATGGTAGTTGTATGTCATGTGAACTTTGTGAATTAGGCCATGAATCAAATTGTGAACATGCAGATTTATCTGGTTATACTCATGATGGTTCTTTTCAACAATATGCAACTGCTGATTCTGTTCAAGCTGCAAAGATTCCAATGGGTACAGATTTAGCTCAAGTGGCACCAATCTTATGTGCTGGTGTTACAGTTTATAAAGCTTTGAAAGATAGTGATTGTAAACCAGGTCAATGGATTGCTATTTCTGGTGCTGCTGGCGGTTTAGGTTCACTTGCTGTTCAATACGCTAAAGCTATGGGTTTAAGAGTTCTTGGTATTGATGGTGGTGATGGTAAAGAAGATTTATTTAAAAAAGTTGGGGGTGATATATTCATTGATTTTACAAAATTTAAAGATCCAAAGGAAATGATTAAAGCTATTCAAACTGCAAGTAATGGTGGTCCACATGGTGTCATCAACGTTAGTGTTAGTGAAACTGCAATCTCAATGTCAACTGAATATGTAAGACCTTGTGGTACAATTGTCTTGGTTGGTTTACCAGCCCATTCATATATCAAATCAGAAATATTCTCTCATGTCGTCAAATCTATAAATATCAAGGGATCTTATGTTGGTAATAGAGCCGATACAAGAGAAGCATTGGATTTTTTCACAAGAGGTTTAGTTAAATCACCAATTAAAATCGTTGGTTTATCTGAATTACCAAAGATTTACGATCTAATGGAAAAAGGTAAAATCTTAGGTAGATACGTTGTTGATACATCGAAATAGACAATCGTGTTATATAGTTTATATAATCCAATACTGATTATTCACTTGTAAGCTCATCTCTAACAAAAAATCAGCTTCTCGTTATTTTTAAATTTTGGCAATTCGGAAAATTTCATCATTGATCAACAAGTGAAGAACCCCTTTACATCAACGAAAAGTCATACCCAAGATTGAGCTCAATTTGTTGAAAAGTCACTATCTCTAATACCTCAAAAGTATTTGTTTCTATCTCTTTGTCAATTATATATTCTAGTTTCTTCCTCCTTCTAATTTGGTAAGAGTATGTTCAGAAGGTCAAATAACCATCCAAGACATGAACAAGTTGATTCAAGTGCAATAGCTGCTGCCTCTGCTTTGGGTAAAGCATTACAACCTGATGGAAAAACGGTTGATCATTCCAAAATTCCATCTTATAATACTCCCTCGCGCTCAAATTCAATACAAAGAGCAGCATCTATCTCAAGGAAACAACAAGAACAACACCAACAACAAAATAACAAAAAAAGATCATCAATGTTACGTAACTCAGTTTCTGTTTCAAATATAAGAGATTATCATCGCTCATCATCAATGCCAATGAATCGTACAAATTCAATTGTTTCCAGAAGAGAAGCACAATCAACATTTCATGAATTTGGTGGTAAACAAGATAATCACCGTCCCAATTTGCATAAAAATAACAATCAGAACAACAATAATGAAATCAAATTAGTTAAAAAATATATACCAGGTCCCTATGGACTTGTCGCTGTGGAGGTCCCTGTTCAAAGAGCACAAGATCAGAGCATACCAAAACAATTGAGAAGATCAAATAGTGTCTATGCAGATTTAAGAAACAGGGAGCCCGCTTCTCATAGAGCTAGTTCCTTGAATAGAGATTTCTCATCAAGAAATAAAATGAGAACAGGCTCTTTGAATAGAGATTCTCACTACAGAGCTAATTCAATCTCTAGGGAAGCTCAAAATCGTAAGACCTCCATAATAAAGACGACTCCTCCACATAATAAAAATAATTCTATATCTGGGACTCGTACTTCCACCTCTACTAAATCTCCATTGAGAAAGACACCTGTCTCAAAGACGGTTCATTCACCTACAACAAAGTCAGTGCAATCTCCTGTTACAGAAGTCTCACATTCACCATTTACACAATCTCCACTACGTCAAGATGAGTCAGGGAAACTGATCGAACAGAGCAAATTGAAACAGTCGACAATGTACTCTGATCCAGAAGTAACCCTGGAGGATGGGGACGAAGAAGAGAAGGATGTGATTTCAGAGATTAAAGAATTCTCCCGTGATCCGATTTCAGATATCGACGAAATTCTTGAAGAAGATGAAGACGAATATAAGAACGATTTCAATAATAGTATTGTGACAAATAAAGATACGGTCAGACCATTCAGTATCACGGATGATGCTGAGGATGAGGATACACTGCAAGATCACAGTCTTTCACATCATGATGTGTATGAACCTTTGATAGAAGAGAACGAAGAGGAAGAGCTCGATCAGAATGACGGTGAACTACTCAAAGAAGATGACAAGAAAAAACAAATTAGTTCTATCAGTCCACTGGATTCCATGAATATCGTGCCTACTCAAGAAGATGAAAAGAGTTATGAGACTAATTCAAAACCAATTGTTGAAGAATCCCCGATAAATGGCATTGTAATCGATGCAGATAGTTTGAAGGGATCTACTCAAAACGGATTTGAAACTCCTGTAAATACAAGAATACAAGATGATGATTCAAAAGTCGAAATAGGTCAAAATCAACCTTCTTCGTTTAGTGCCAGTATCAACGAAAACAATCTCTTTTCACAAGATCAACAGACTCAAGATCCAGATATCAGCACTATAGAGTCTTTGGATTTAGGAAATGATAAATTCGTGGATGAACCATTATTTTATCCAAACCATGACAATAATGTCAAATTGGACAATCAAGATGACAGCCAAAGTTTGGCAGATCGCGAAGCAAGTAGCATTTACTCAACAACACTGGAAGGACATACCAGCATATATTCCTCTGAAGTACATGCCCAAGCGACTGATAATGCAGGAAGAGAATCTGCTTTGGATTCATCCGGAACAAATATAGAATCAGAAGAAAATCAGTCTGATTCAGTATCTTCTTACATAACAACTGTGGAAGATAGGAAACTAAAAGATTCTGTTGAGAATATTATCAACATGATTGGTAACGACAACACCGAGAGTGCAAATGATATTCCGCCCGAGAGTCTAGAAACGACTACTCAAAATAAACGAACACTTCAACCAATTGATACGACAGCTATATATGAAGAAAATATCAAACAGACAATTACCTCCAATATCAACTATGATAATATTCCATTAAAATCACCAAAGAGAAAACAAGGAAAGCCAAGTTTAGCTCAACATTTACGTTCCGCCAATTCTTATTTGACAGTTTCAGGTACTAATTCTACTTTAGGTGAAAAAAGACAATCAGAAACTCAGCAACAGAAGACGATTGAGAGTTTCACTACCAAGAAGATCGTCTCTAAAGAAAAACCATCAACTAAGGATGAACTGAAACCACCAATGTCAAAAATCACAAAGACTGTCACACCTATAAAGTCAGCGTTAAAAAAGTCTAATACTACTTCCGCAAGTGGGTCATCTGCGTATACCAATAAGTCGCCAGCGAACAAGGCGTACCTATCTTTAACAACTGCTGAAAATACTAGATTAAATGCTCAAATGTCTATCGAGAATGCAACACCTCCACATAGACATAACACAGGCAAAAAATTTCAGAGACCTCAATCTATGTTAGGTCATTCTACACATATGTCTTCATCTCCATCTACAAAAGAACGTGAACGTTTGAAGAAAAACCGCTATTCAGAAATCGAGAATCCTGTTCCTAAACAGATCTACAAAGGACAGAACAACAATGCGACTAATGTGACTTCACCTAAGAGAAATAATGTGATTCCAAATTCCTCAACTTGGAGAACCAACGAAGGTTCATTCACTAAAAAGGATAAGAGTTCCGTGTCTATCCAACAAAAGACGCGAACAAATAAGCACGTTGATGCGATTTTCAAGCAACCTCAAAGGAATTCTCCATCAAACCTTCAAAGTTCAAAATTAGCATCAAATGGCCTTCCTGAAACTCCAAACAATATGAATGAAAAAAAGAAGAAGAGAGAATCAATTCAAAATATGATTAAACATGAAGTTGATATGAATTCAGTTCTCTATCCAAAGGAACCACCTCAGAAAAGGTCCAGTTTTGAAAAAGTAAGGCCTCAGGAAGCCCATGCTGCCTTTAAACACATGTCTTTGAGAGAACAAATAACAGATGCTGATCAAGATGGTACGAACTCAAATTATTCTCAGAATCTCAAACAAATGCAAGGTCAAGGTCAAAGTCAAGGTCAAACACCTGAACCATTAAAAGAAATGTTGAGGAGTGGTGGTTGGAGTTCTAGATTCCAGGATTCCGATTCTGATGATGAATTCTTGGGTACTGGTAAAAATATCAATGGCGGTGCAAATAATTCTCCTTCAAAAGAGAGTAAAAACAAAATTACTGGAGGTCTTTCCATTTTTAAGGCCAAGGAACGTTCAATTAGCAACACTGACTGTTACACAAATAACAACTTCGCCCCACCAAATCCACAATATGCAGATAACTATAATCAAAGATCCTTTTCATCACCTACTACTCCTAAAAAACCTCTCAATAACAGACAAAGTAGTAAGTCGTTGAGAACTGCCAGTACACAGCAGCAACCGACAATGCACACATTGGATGATAGTAGTAAATTACAGTTTCATAATGACCCATCTGAAAACACTGCGTTAGAGGTAGAAATGACAAAGAAGATGAACGGCTTTGGGAGGAAACTTAAGAAGATTTTTGGTAGAAAGAAACACGACAAAGAGTAATTTGTGCGAGTTTACTAAACCAATGTCACCTGGCTCTTCATTTTTGGATTTGAATACGTTGATGATATTCTGTGTATTTTAATAAACTCTAGTATATTCTCTTATGCTGTTAGTGATTATATGCACGCAGCACATTGTTATATAAAAAGGTCATATTGAATATCTGTGCTATTGCATATCTATTTATCGTTAATTCAACTAATCTGACAAGTTTATTGTGAAGGTTACTATCTACGTTATATATTCGAGGTTAAGATATTAGTTGATCTTCACAGAAATTTGATTTTTGTAATACAAGCAATACGTCTAAGCAAACAATTCGTTCAATAATATAGAAATGCACATCTTGCGATTATATTGTGTCTCAATGCATCATTTATGTTTCTAATCTTATAATATAATTGTCGACGCAACTAAGATCAAGTAAACTCTATCTTGAAGTAAAAATTTCAGGTAAAGGAAGCTTTTCACTATTCTGACATGAAAGAACGCTATGTATAAGAGGATAGATACTGTAATGAAACCATTAAGAATAATGCTATGTGATACAAATGAAGTGGTGATAAAACTATGGAAAGATTTCATCCCACAAGCCATTCCCAAGAATGATAAGATTCTGACAATTCATAGTGGATATTTGGAATCTCTGATGGCAGAAATCAGATCTGAGGAGAGTCACACAACTAAAGAATACGCCATTGTATCACCAGGAAACTCGTTTGGATATTTAGGAGGTGGATTTGATCTGGCACTGTACAATTACTTTGGTGGAAAGCCCTTTGAAACATGGTTTCGACGTCAACTAGGTAGTAGATACCATAGTGTAGGCTCTGCCACCGTAGTTGATCTTTCACTCTGCAAGGAGGAAAAGACTCAACTTTGTAGAGATGGGATGAAATTCATAATCCATTGTCCTACAGTGGTAACTCCATGTCGTCCCATATATAACAGTTCAGATCCCTTAAAGACTGGCTATGAACCTGTATTCAATGCCATGTGGAATGCATTAATGCATGCACCGAAGGGGATTGATGGGTTGATTATTCCAGGTCTTTGTACTGGTTACGCTGGAGTTCCCGAACATGTCAGTTGTAAAAGCATGGCATTTGCCATAAGGTTGTATTTGTTAGAGAATTTTATTTCAAAAGAACTAAGAACTGTCCTCATTATGTACTTCTTAGGTTATCCTTTCAAACCCTTTTTCGGTGATGAGTCTAGGAAAGAGTGCCAACGATTAGGTATTAGCATCAATGTGTTGGAAAACTTTAGTGTACTTACAGATTCATTAGAGGATATATTACCTATGAGGTTAGAGGCTAAGCAGTTATTACTCGATCAGTATAGATAAAAATCAATGTTTCAACTAATATTTTCATAGTAATAAACAGTCATTTTATATAAACAAGGTTATTATATACAAACTATGCATCCTCAAGTCATAGCATTAGCATTAAAAAAACAAAAATTCCTTCTTATAATAAGAACGTCTATAAAATATAGTAAAATAAGGACCAACAATGATCTATATTGGGCTTATATGTCTTTTTTGGATTCTAGTGACAAGATAGGCTAAATATATTCCGACCATTGCCAAGAAGATATTAGGCCAATATGAGGTTAAAAAGGCACTTCTGTAGACATAGAGCAATTTCACTACAACCTTTTTTGGAAAATGAGAGTTCCTTAGGTAAGCTGAATCTTTGATTAACTCCTGGTATTGGCTCTTTGTGAACTTGTAGGAGTTCTCACCCCGTTCTGTATTAAACATATAGTTCCAGAGTAAACGAGCTAAAGAAGTATCAAAAACAATCAAAGTCAATGAGGCACCCAATACATTACCAATAGATCTCCATAGGTAAAATATACCAGTCATTGTACCTTGTTGGGATTTTTCAATGGTAAAAACAATACTAACCAACGTGGCTACCAAAACCATAGAGTAACCGAATGCAACTAGGGATTGAGTCAACACAATGATCAATTTCCATAGAAATGAGTCTGACGCAAATTCTACTTGCTTAAAGAAGAACATGGCTTGCAAAGTATCCTTTTTAGAGGTAGAAGGTGCTAGGTGACCAATTAATAAATATTCAAGTATCAGAGACACAAATTGCATAACCATACCTGATAAATTTAATAGAGAAGCACAATGAGCTAGATTTAACTTGGTGCGTTTCAGGATTAACCCAGTAACCACTGATGAAACAGCGATAGCAGTCGAAGGAGCTATTAAATATGCACCTGTCATAGTTGCACTGATATCCTGAATCAATTGTAAATAAATTGGGATTCTAAAGATGTTACCAAATATTACAAATGAAGATAATACAGTGACACACGATGACAAACCAAACGAACCCTTAAGCAATTCGAAAGGAATAATTCTCTCCTTGGCAAATTTCATTTCAACCAAAAGAAAGAGAACAAGACTTCCCAAGGTAAACAAAGACATCAGAGTCTTATTCAAGTTCGTTGAGGTTAGGAATAAGATCCCGGTGATGGTAAACACTAAGGACACTGATCCACCTATATCGATACGAGATAAGTTATCCCAAGTGAATCTTTCTTTGGCTGGAGGAACATGTGTCAATTTGACATTAACAGTTTTCATAGCCATTACTGAGCAAACCAACAATAAAGGTACTTGGATAGCAAATACAAATCTCCAACCGAGGTAGTCCAAAAACAGCCCACCGATGGGCCCACCAAGCAACTGCCCACTACCAAACACAATGTTCGCATATCCTTGATAAATACCACGTTCTCTGGTCGTACAAATATCACTGACAGTTATACTAGACATTGCATTGATACCACCACCGCCCATACCACAAATAGCTCTAGCGATAGAGAATTGGGTTACGTTTTGAGCGAAACAGGTCAGAAGACAACCCAACCCAAAGAAAAAGTAAGCAGTCAAAACAGAAAACTTTCTGCCTGTAATATCTGACAATTTACCATATAAAGGTTGGAAAGCGGTATTAGTTAAAAGGTAACTCGTTGCAATCCATTGCTTCTTGTCTGATTCCTTGAACTCTTCTGCAATACCATTCATAATATTGGCTACAATGGTCCCATCTATCGAGGAGAGGAAGCTTCCCATCCATAGGGAGAACAATATAGGAAACTTGGGCAGTGATAAGTTATATTGGTGATATTTGTTTTCGAGGGATTCTTCAGCACTGTCATTCCCAGACTCAAATTGTGGCAATAAGTTCGTAGTCTCATCCAGAGGTTCCATTCTAGTTGAGTATATTCAAAATGGCCCTTGTTTATTCATATGATCCAGCTAAAATAATTTTCAAAGATTCAACCTTGATGGTCTATCTTATATAATTTTGGATGACTCTTTTTTATGTGTGTGATAAGCGACAGAATATCACGCGATTAAAGATTAGCTGTTGATAGTTGAAGAATCGATGAATTTAAGAATATCATTAATAAACGAAACTAGGCTTGTATATACATATATAAACATATATAAATGAGTGTACATATGGAATTTATGGGCCACCATTCATTCTATTTACATGCTTAAGAGTCAAATGGTAGTCAAAGTGTTGTGATATGAGATACTAATGATTAAACTGGTTATGTTAACTTGACGTTAATCTCAGCATTTTTCATCTGTTTCTGTCTTATTATCTTTTTTCTTGTTGTCTGAGTTACCAGAATTACTGTCTTTCTTTTTGGATTTGTCTGTGTCCTTTGCGTTTAAGTATTTGTCAAAAGCATCGTTCCTTTCTGGGAATGGACGCTTCCCAAGCATATCAATCATATCCTCTCTAGTTAGAACTTCTTTGCGCAACAACAATTGGGCTACTTTTTCAACAGCATCAGCTTTTTCAACAAGTAGTTTCCTACAACAGTCGTGAGCCTTCTGGATTATTCTATAGACTTCTGAATCAATGATATCACCAGTTTCTTCAGAAAATGGTTTAGTTAGATCATTGTCGTCTTTCTTCTGGTAGTTGATCCATCCAATCTTAGGGCTCATACCTAATTGAGTTACCATGGCTGTTGCCATGTTTGTAACTTTCTTAAAATCATCCGAGGCACCACTAGTCACAGAATCGAAATGTAATTCTTCAGAGACTCTACCAGCTAAAGACATTGTCATTCTATCCATCAATTGTTGTTCACTGAGTAAGTAAATGTCACCTGGTAAGTATTGGGCATAACCTAAAGCACCTTGACCACGAGGGATAATACTGACCTTCAATAAAGGATCGGCATATTTGAGGAACCAACCACACACGGCATGACCTGCCTCATGATAAGCAACAATTTTTTTTTCTTCCGGTGATAACAACTTTGATTTTCTCTCTACACCACCAATGACCCTCTCGATAGCCTGTTCAAAATGGGATAAGTTTACACTATGAGCGTCATTTCTTGCAGCAATTAATGCAGCTTCATTACATACATTGGCAATATCTGCGCCTGAAAACCCTGGTGTCAAAGCAGCCAATCTGTTTTTCAAGTCAAATACTCCATCAGATAACTTCAACTTTTGCAAATGGACAGCAAAAATAGCCTTTCTACCTTCTAATTCTGGTTTATCGATATTAATATGTCTATCAAATCTACCTGGTCTTAATAATGCTTTATCTAAAATATCGGGTCTATTTGTACCGGCAAGGACTACAACATGGTCTGCTGGTGTGAAGCCATCCATTTCAACTAACATTTGATTTAATGTATTTTCTCTTTCGTCATTGGCGCCTGATACATTGCCCTTTTGTCTAGCTTTACCAATAGCATCGATTTCATCGATAAAGATAATAGACGGAGCGTTTTCTCTGGCAGTTTTGAATAAGTCACGAACTCTAGCAGCACCGACACCAACGAACATCTCTACAAATTCAGACCCAGAAACGAAATAGAATGGAACACCAGCCTCACCGGCCGTAGCCTTAGCCAATAAAGTCTTACCAGTACCTGGTGGACCTGATAAAATTGCACCTCTTGGTATCTTTGCACCCATTTTCTCATAACGAGATGGTTCCTTTAAGAAACTAACAAATTCCATAATCTCTTCTTTGGCCTCATCACAGCCTGCAACATCCTTGAAGTTTATCTTTACAGATTCCTCAATATTGAATCTCTTAGCCTTTGATTTGCTCATACCAAATATGCCGCCTCCATTTCTGGAGGCACCACCAGCGGCACCCATAGCAGATCTTCTAGTCAACCAAACAATACCAGCAATCATGAGGGCTGTTGGTAGTATCTGAAACATAGCATGAGACCAATTCCCTTCTTGAACATACTCAATAGGAATTTTTCCTTGTTCTGGAATTTGCAACTTATCCTGAGCAGTTTGTAGCTTGTGTTCAAAGTTTTCAATAGAACCAATTGTGAAATAACTAGAATCATGACCGGTATTGGCTTTGCCTGTGTCAGTAAGAACAATACGTGCTATGGATTTATTGACTATAATTATCTTTGAGACGTAGTTGTTAGGTAAGTAAGCTGCATTAAACTCTTGCCAAGTAATCTCATTAGAGTTACCTGATGGAGAGGCAAATAAATCTAGTAAGAAGGATAAGAATAGGAAAGTGAGGCCTAATTGAAATAAAGTTGTGTTATTTTGGGGTGGAAGTTGAGGATCGTTTGGTTTCTTTGAATTTGGATTCTTGTCGTTAAAGAAGCTGTTTTTTTGTTGAGTTTGTTTGTAATTGTTTTGCTTTTGCTGTTGTTTTTGTTCCTGTTGTTGTTTGTTGACTGTAAATTCCAACCTTCTAATACCTTGTTCTATCTGCCTTCTCATCTCGAGAGTAGCCGAAACATCTTTAGAATGTAGACGTTTGGAATCTATATATTTGTTGACTTGATCATTAAGTTTAGCGATGTCTTTATCAGTGGCGTTTGGGTATTCATTCATCTTATTAAAGTCCTTTAAAGATATACATGTTGAAGAAAGTGTTCTGAGGTAAGGAACGCTGAATCTAAATGTATGATGGAGTGTGCTAGCAGGTAAGAGACGCCCTGTATGTCTCAGTGAAGCCAGCATTGTAGAGTTATGTTATTGTTTCTTGCTTTGTGAAGTAGTTTGTAGTTAGTAAGATTGGTAATATATCGCGGCGAGATTCTTGATTGTCGATTGGGTGAATTGTGATGACTATATATTGTAAAACATAAAGTAAAGAATTGAAGAAAGGTGTGCGATTGAGTGTATAAATCTATGAGGTTGTATGTTAATTGAACAAGAATAGCGATGAGTATTGTATGTAAATATCAACTCAAACTGTAAGTCTATATGTTTTCAGTAAGTAAATAAGATACATGGTAAGTCTCACTACAAAGAAGAGACTCGAGGAATTATTAAGATTAGCCAGACATTTTATATAGAATACGATTTGCTAGAATAGGTTAGTAAGAGTGGAACACGATATTGTTTGTATATAGTGTACAAGTCAACATTATTGGACCTTTAACCCAAGTTCATCATAACGAGATCTAAAATACCCTACCAGATTATAATATACTAGAGTTTAAATAGTAAGTATAATGTCATATATTGATATTCCAAGTGCAGCACCATCTAATATATTATAGTATAATCATGACAGATTGTATATAAAGAATAAAAGAGAATAATAAAACAGAGTATAAATCAATAAGAGATCATTTTCTGGTCGATTTATCTTTGAAATAAGTTTGTTGTCTGTAGTATGCACTTGCTCGATAATATTAGTACTGTCCAGTTTAAAGTATAATGTCTAATATTTTATTTTACGTACTAACTCGTTTGTAAGTGACACTTAAATTTTTGAATGAAGACACACAATTCATTCATTTCAGGTTCGAGTATATTTTTTACTACCCATTACAATGGACACTCTAAGATAATGTTAGATAATATAATTGAATTTTAAGATAACAATACTTTCAATACCTTTAACACTTTAATGTCTATCTCTCTTGCACAGCATGTTTCTCTTGCCCCTATCTTCTATAAAACATACCTCCGACTCAGTATAAAAAGGACCATCTCTTATTAACATACTGTATTCCTTCAACTGTCAAGAGATCAAATATATAATCATGAAAGTAGCAGTCATTGGAGCCAACGGAAGAATAGCACGTATCTTGATTGATATTCTCAAGGAACATAATCATACTCCAGTAGCCTTTGTTCGCAAAGAACAACAAGTCACTCAATGGAAGGAAAGTGGTACTGATGCTTCTCTTATAGATATCGAAACTACGACCCCGAAAGCATTAGCTGTTGCTCTAAAAGGAATGGACGCAGTTGTATTCGCTGCTGGTGGTTCTACACTGAATACTTATTTGACAGTCGATTTGGATGGTTGCATAAAGACAGTCGAGGCATGTCATATGGCTAATGTTGATAGACTTATTGTCGTCAGTGCCCTAAAGACTGAGGATAGATCCTTCTGGTGGGATATTCCAGGCCTCAGAGAATATTATATTGCAAAGAGGTCCGCTGATAGAGAAGTTGCCGCCTCTGGTTTGAAATTCACTATAGTGCAGCCAGGTTGGTTAATGGACAATATGTCAACTAAACAATTTACTTTAGTTAAGGATGTCGACGCAAAAGTAAGAACTGATTCTATGGTCGATAGATATGATGTTGCTTTGGTTATAGAGCAATGCTTAGATCACCCAGAGTTGACAGTAGGTAAACTCATCGCAATAATTAGAGGTGATCATTCTGTTGACGAATTCTTGAAGAATTTATAAAAAAAAATTATATACCTTACTTTATATATGCAATAAATGAACCTCTATGGCGGGTTATCATCTTCTCTCAAATTGTCTCTGAGCTTCAATTGACTCTCTAACATCATCATCCACTAAATCCTCATAAATTTCCTTTGGAATATCCAATAAACCAGTCTTAGGCCTTGTTAAATCATCACATTGAATTATTGTTTCATATTCAATAGCAACATCATTAGGTAGACTCTTTCCATCAATTCTTTTCACATACTTATATACTTTGGTAGGTTGTGTCAACTCAGGTATATGTAGCACGTTCGTGTAAGGATCTCTTAAACCCTGATTGTCAATCAACAAAACACGCACTCTATCGTAATACATATCGCTGTTGAATCGACTACATGCTGCAGCATGTTGGTAGAGCCAATTCGTTGAGTTCAATTGATTAGATGGTGTTACATTACTAGCAGTATGACTACTTGGGTGATGTCCATTACTTGCAGTACCATTAACATTACCATTAGCAGCACCATGTTGATTCTTCTTTTCAAAAAACTCAACAGCATTCTTTGCAGGATTGACACCTTCAACATAATCTAAACCATCTATAGCCCTAGCATTTGCCTTTCTTGGTTGTTGCTGTTGTTTTAACTTTTCTCTTGAGACTGATCCCTCCGCATAGGGTCCATTATTGCTTGGGCTGCTCACGTAATAGTCATCAACAATATTTTCACCATTAGAAATAATCTTGGCGCCAAATTCTTTAAAAACACTTCTGGCAGTCACCAGGGCAATCTGCCTGCTTCTGTAAGAATAAGGCAATATATTCCTATCAATTAAATCATTTTTTTGTTCCTGGCTTAAAATATATTTAAACAAGTTTGGATGATATTGGAAAAATAAATATGAATCTCTGAAACCAACAGCTCTAGCTGGTTCTGTAGATAACATAAATTTACGATCACCTTTATCATGTAGTGTAAATGTACGCACCAAAAATTTTCTATCGCCCAATAAGTCGCCATCTTTAGTTATCTTCTTTTCACCCTCTGCATCATCTGGTAATGCATATTCCTCATTCACAACAGGTAATCGGTTACCATCGTTGTCGATTGGGTATGAAAGACGATTACGCTTGTGGTGATTCGTTACATTCACAGGAGTATTCGCCGTAGCTGTAGAATTACTCCTAGACCTATTTAATGGAGTTTGGTCACCACTAGTGATATCTTCATTGTTATTATCATCACTTATAGAACTACGGCCTCTCTTTGATGGTCTGCCATGTCTCAATGACCTGCTTTCACGAGATGTACCTACAGCATCTTCATCTTCTTCTCCATCATCTTCTTCGCTTTGATTAGCAACTGCACCAGAACGATCTTCCTCATTATAGTCATCATCATCGTGACTGCCCACATCTCCTTTCAAATCCAATCCCTCGGTATCAATGGTATAGTCTGGTCTTTGTGTAGAAGACCTTGAGCGTCTAGTGTGCCTACTGATTTCTTCGTCACTCATCTCTGGTTTATCTGGTTAAGCTCGTTCAAGTTCTTTTCTTTCTTTGCTCACTTCTTGCTCCAGCAAATATTCGTATTATTTAATTTTCATTGTTGTTATTTCGTCGTTCGATAAAAGATGTCTATTACGTATATAGTGACGATAATAAACTGGTCACAGTAAAACGTAACAAGGTATGCTATACTTGTTTATTGCAACTTCTGTACCAGCATACTATCTACAATACCAATATATAAATTTAGGATATATTGTTCATTCATATGATACATCTATATGTTATATTCTTTTGTCATCCATGTTTTGTCATCCCAAGGCAGAAGAGAAATTTCTATGCAAAACGGACATCCCAGGTTCTAATACATGCATCGGCACCGGTACTAATCAAAGTGTCCTTATCTTCCCAACCCACGCAACTGACACCATCTTTATGTGCATTCATAAACTTAATCACACGCATTGGTCTCTTGACTGAATAAATGCAAATGTTGGTATCTAGAGACCCGCAAGCAATAAAATCTTCATCTGCATCTGACCCTTGTAGTGGCCTCCAGGCCATTGTGTTGATCTTAGAAGTGTGAAATGCCCATCTACTAGTCTTTAACTCCTTAGTCTCGAGATCGAATAAAAGAATCTTACCAGATACATCACCGGCAGCAAGGTAATGTTCACTTGGAGAGATGGAAATATAAGATGGTGTAGCTCTCAATGGGGTAGAAAGTTTGAAACTAACATTGAGATCAATAAGTTTGAATACTTCGACACTTTTGCTAGTTCCATAACCAACAGCAATGAGACCTTTAGAGATTCCCACAGCTGTAGCCGTTTCCTGCAATCTGACCTCATGTAGAACATTGCTATTACTCATCACTAACAAAGTATCATTACTGGTAACTATAGCTGTGATACCATCAGTGTTACTCTGAGCAAATTTAGGTTGCTCAGCAAATTTATAAACTGTTTCACCATTGACACCCAATGTGTCATCCCAGGATATAGAGATTACTTGTGGGTAAGCATGGCTATCAAGCGCAACAATAAGATTGCTGTGGGTGTTATCTGCTGTAGCTGGTTCGTTATCCCATTTCATGATACGGCCATCGTATGAACCTGTAATTAGTGGATGTAAAGTCATAGCAGTGATACCCTTGTTATGACCCTTGACGGATTGAACCACAGCATCATTTCCCAACTCAAAGAAGTTTAATGATCCATCTAACGAAAGAGAAACAAACTTGCTGTCATTAGTTGCAACTATCCCAACTTGAGTATCAGCCACAGTCTGTTGTGGGAGGGTCCATTTTTGAAGACATTTCGTAGTGTTAACATCGTAAACCATCACAGTAGCATCAGCACAAGCAATAGCGAATTTTGTTTCATCTAGCCATGATACTGCATAGATACCACCATTAATTGGGTTTACATCATCCTCGATGTACCTCAAGAATTCCCCAGTCTTGCCATCAAAACAAACAATCTTTCTATCTGACCCAACTGTTATGGCAAAATTTCCATTGTCAGGAGCAAATTGAACATCTCTGATAAATCTCCCTTGATCATGATGGGTTCTATCACTAGCACTAAATTTGAAAGGTGGGCCCTGGTAAAAAACTACAGCACCGTCATCACCAACAGTGATTGCTCTCATGGGTCTAGATTGCTTGAAATGACAAGCATTGATCCTTTGAGAGTGACCGGAGATCTCACCTAGGGAGTTACCTGAATCCCAAGAAATAAAGACACCAAATTTATCTCTTCCTTCGCCAACGACACATAGTCTACGTCCCTCGAAGTCCCAGGATAAGTCAGTAATAGGACCAGCTAGTACTTGAAACTCAGACTTGAGATTAGTTTCGATATTGCCCGCTTCGTTTTTATTCCAACTCCAAACGATTACCTTCCCGGACTCATCACCAGAAGCTATATAATGAGAGTTCGAAATAGGAGAAAATTTGGCAACAGTAACATTCGAAGTACCATGGCCAGTAAATTGAACAGGTTGTTCGTTAGCTAAAGAATGCACATAAGCTGAGTTACCACTTGGGTAAACAATACTGTCTGAGGATTTGTCATACGATAAGTGAACGGGGAAGTTTCTCTGAGTGGAGGGTTGAGGTGCAATAGTTGATTTGAGTGTAATTGAGGACATTATTCTGGTAATTTCTGTTATTTCTCTATGATTAAGCGAAAGGGTTTACTCTTGATTCACTCAATTTTTATATGACAATTGGTATATTTTCAAGTGACTTTTCTAACCACTTCGCTTAAAGAGCAAAACAGAGAAACAATAATTAACAAAAAAAGCCAAGTACTACCAAATTTATATAGTCGACAACGGCTTTCAAGACATGATATTACTACAATTAAACAAATTGGCTTCTAAACTCTCATAGATGCCCATGCAATTGGGATATTCGCATGCCGGGTAAAATATCCTCATTTTTGACGGCTGAAAAATTTTTATATGTGAATTTTAGCTCATCGCATTGAAAGATAATCTATGAAGAGGTAAAGAAAGTCATTTAAAGAGTGCTTTATATTGATAGAGAGTGGCCATGTCATCTAGTAGACAACGTATTGTGACCTCCAGGGCACCATTGCTTCCGCAGCAGACCACACCCGAGCAGAGGTACTGGAGACAATACTCTTCCGCCCAGTTAGTTAAGGAACACAACAGTGTCACTCATATTGCCTTTAACCCCAAATCCCCGTTTGATTTCGCAGTTACATCTTCCACTCGAGTTCAAATCTTTTCATCAAGGACAAGGCAGGTAGTCAAGACCTTTTCTCGTTTCAAGGATGTTGTTTACTCTGCCTCGTTCAGAAATGATGGGAAATTACTAGTAGCTGGTGACGCTACAGGGCTTGTTTCTGTTTATGATTCATATAATCCAAGAGCTATTCTACTCTCTATCCCGGCTTCTACACATCCAACTCATGTGACTAAATTCCATACACAAGACAACAAATCACTGATCACAGCCTCTGATGACCGTGTCACCCGTATGTGGGATATTTCACACGCTTATGAACCCGTTTTAGAATTGACAGGTTCATCAGATTATGTTCGTTCGGTGACTTTCATTCCATCTGCACCACATTTAGTTGCAACAGGTTCCTATGATGGTATTGTACGTCTATACGATACAAGAAAAGAGGGCTCCCTTCCAGTATATTCATTAGTGCATGATCAACCTGTTGAAGATATTGTTGCTATCTCTCCAACACAATTAGTCTCGTGTGGTGGGTCCAATTTCAAAGTATGGGATCTTACTTCGAACAAGAAACTTTATGAACGTGGTAATTTCAACAAGACAGTTACATGTTTGGATTACACAGAGAATTTTGATTCTCCAATGTCTTCTGCATTGATGGCTTCATCCTTAGATGGTCATGTTAAGGTGTTCGATCCCTTGGATAATTTTAAAGTCAAGTTTGGTTGGAAGTTCTCTTCTGCTGTATTAAGCTGTGCAGTGTCACCATCAGATGCTACAGGTAATAGACACGTTATTGCTGGTATGTCATCCGGTTTACTTGCTATACGAACTAAGAAGAAAGAAAGACAACCACGAACCACTGGTTCCACGGCAGGAGTTTCCAACAAGCAAGCTAAAAGCAATAATTTTCAGCGTATGATGCGTGGGTCCGAGTATGAAGGTGATCAAGAACATATTATTCACAACGATAAGATGCGTGCTCAACGTCGTCTTCGTCAATTTGAAAAAAATATAAATCAATTCAAATGGAGTGAGGCTCTTGATAGTGCATTTGTTCCAGGTATGGCTAAGGAACTGACGCTCACTGTCCTACAAGAACTACGTAAACGTGGTAAGATTCGTGTTTCACTGTACAATAGAGATGAATCCACACTGGAACCCTTGCTCAATTGGTGTCTCAAGGGCATAGAGGATGTAAGATCCGCTACTGTTGTGTGTGACTGGATCGCCATCGTTCTCGAACTTTACGGACACACTCTCGAAAGCTCACCAGTACTCAGGGAAATGGTTGTCGACCTCAGAGACAAGATCAGAGCCGAGGTCTATAAAGCAAAGGAAGCCCAGAAAATAGAAGGCATGCTCCAACTGTTAAGCAGCACCTAACCGAGCCCCTACCACCCAGCATTTAGTACATCCATCGCTGTATAATAAAAAGTATATATATCTCAAATCTCAAATCTCACTAAAGAAAAGTTTATCGTCGAATCGAATCTTCGATGAAAACTTTAATTTTTTCCAAATTGTTTCTATTGCGTTTCCAGTAACCAAATTATTTCCAACTGTAAATCAGGGACATGATTGTAAATAAAAATTCTTGCTTCCACGTGACAACAACATGAATTTTTCAGTTTTGATTTTTTGTTTGTTTACCTTTGATATATTATTGACAGTTAGTGTGCGATGAGTTGGTGAGGTTGATAAGGGAATAGCAAGGGCTAGCATGGATAATAAATTGTTCTTGGCGCTACCTGTAGACGTGAGGGTCCATGTGTATAAGATGGTTGACGGAAGGTTTACAAAACTGCGACCTTCGGGAGTAGAGTCATTGTATAGTTCGAGTAAGATCGATATACCGTCTTGGGGACTCGATACGTTAAAAGAAAAATGGCAAAGAAGTCTCTTTGAGACTCTTTACCCTGTATTTGCACCTTATATTGATATGTTTGAGTACGATCCAATTTTGATTCAACAATGGTTGGAGTATTCTCTTTGGTTACGATATGATCCCTTAGTGCTGGATTGTCTTCGGTTAAATCATGCCTATGAGGGCTCTCTTTTGGGCCCACTGGATTTTATATACTTGAGCTCCAGACTTAGGTATGGTTATTTCAATAAAAATCATTTATTACAGGTTTGGTACACTAGAAATGAATATGAACGATGGATTATACAGGGGGATTCAGTCAGTGAATATAATCCAGATATTCCATATTTGAGGTTTGATATGGATTATTTAAAAAGTTCCTATGTGACAAAGTGTTTGGAGACACTAGAAAGGAAAAAATTATTTAATTCAGTTCATGAAGTATTGTTTAATATGGATGAGGATATGGTTATCGATGATAACATCCCCATAAAATTTGAAGATGATACCAGTACGTTAAGTGAATTGAGTAGAGAATCTACAGTGGACAGTAGTTTGGATGAATTACCCAATAGAAAGAGGCAAAAAACAATCAGAATCATGGGTAAAGCATCAAGACTTACAGATAAAACTGTAATCAATGTTGTTGAAAAACTTGGAGCAATGAAAAGTTTGAGGAAAGTGTGCACTAGAGGTGATTTGCTTTATGATGTATTGATAAATGGGCATGGCATACGAGATAGAAGAGGAAATACTATCAACTATCTTATCAAACGTAGAGTTCATTCAATTGATATATTTCAAATATCAGATATGTCAAAATATGGTTTTGCTGATTTAAGTAAATGGGATAATTTACAAACTTTAACGTTGAAAAATATAGGATATTTAGATCTTAATATGCTCATAATGCCACCAAAATGTTATTCATTAATTTTAACAAAAATTTCCAAATTGCGTTGGTTTGATATACAGACAAAATTGCAAGAAATTGGGTTATCCGAAACAAGTTTGATCGATCAGTGCTCAAGATCACAATATCCATGTGAGTCCTTAATTAATTGTGATCATTTGAAATTGAGTGTGATAGATCCAGAAAAGAGAGTATCCATAGATGTTATAAACAAATATCATTCACAGATTTGGAAAGCTTTTGGTCCATTAACATATATTTGCCTTCAACATATTGATAGCCATATAGGTGATCAGATATGTGTACCAAAGACATTATATTATAATAACAGGATTAAAATATTTAATTTCACCGATTTAAAGTCGATCACTCTCATATAAATGACTGTAATGAATTTATTTTCAACTATTTACATTATTCTTATTTACACGTCTAAAATACATATATTTACTTACCTTCATGCGCTTATCCTTCATTTTTGAAAATTTACCAGTACCTGCAGTTGAGATCATTCAAATAGTTTCTTTGTGGAACTGAATATTCTATCATCTTTGTTTTTAAATTCTATATCTCCTAATTTCCCCAACTCATCCAACACATACTTCTTGTAAGAAAAATCATCATCACCTAGTAGCATTTCAACATCAAAAGTTAGCCCACCACTATTTTTCTTCCATTCATTCACCCATTTGATAGATAATGGAATTTCACCCATTTTATTTATATTGCCAATTCTTCCAAGGACATCATAGATATCATTGGTCGGGTTAGTCTTAAAGTCTGGATACCATGGTCTTTGATGATTTGAAGTTTGTAAATTCATCAAATACAACAAAAAATCAGCTTGTATCACAGGATCAATCAGAGTATCCTTAACACAATTGCATAGAGCTTGGGCAATAATTCTATTTTGATTACTAACACGGCCAGGTAATCCAATACCAGGAGAATCAATTATATATATTCCATTTGGATCCTCCCTTTTCGAAATACGGATACATTCACTTGTATTTCTCGTTACACCTGCCATATTTCCTGTCTTTGCCACTTTCTTCTTATTACTTCCAGTCTCTTTTTTACCATAGTTAATAAATCTTAATGAGTTGGCTAATGTTGATTTTCCAACATTCGGCATACCAGTAACTAGCAGACGATAACCCATAGGCAATGGAACCGAACCCTTCTGGGTTATCTTTTCATTTTCCCACTCAATATATTTCATAATATTCTTAGCATCTGTAATACTTTTTCCATCTACAATGATAAAGTTTTCACTTAGCTCTTCATGCCATTTAGCTAACCTTTCAAAAACATATTTGCTATTGCTCATTGAATCCTTTTTCGTGTATACTATTAGTCTCTTGATTCTTTGATTTTGATTTACAAATAATTTGTCAAACAAAATATTTCTTGTCGATATTGGAGCTCTTATATCTCTCACTTCTAATACCATATTTAGCTGCGGTGCTAAAAACTGAAACTTTTTTAGTGCTTTTACTTGATGGCCCTTGAAATCAGATAGCGGGATATTATATTTAGGAAACGAATAACGTGGCACAAACTGGGATATAGAACTTGTCACATTGTTATTTAGAGGTCGTTTTGACATTCGGTTGAAATACTCTCACTGCTCTTTTATCTATCATGTTCATTGTTATGGCATACATCTTATTTTTTTCATTTTTCAGTTTTTGACCTTTGTTTGGCTTTGGTAAAAAGGATAAGGCGAAGAAAAATTATATAAGCTCAAGCTCATTGAGATAGTAAGAAGTCTTTCAAATTCTTGTAAATCTTCTCTTCTGAGTCAACTTTCTTGAATAACCTAATCAGTTGTGTCTTCAGACCTTCTGAAATATCTACGCCATATCTTTTTATCCATAACAAATGACCATTGTCCATAATTCTTTCGATTAGTTTGTCATTACCTGAATCAACTATTATTTTGATAAATTGTTCCCAAGGTCTATAATCGTTACCGTAACTTAAATTTGAAATTTGGTTTTCCCAAAAGTGAATGATGCTTTCAAAATTATTTGTTTTTGATAGAATGTTCAAGATTGAGACAATAATATTTGGTGTAATATGATGTTCAAAGGAAGTTGCGATATATCTAATAACTTCATGCAAAGAATTAGATTTTATTGTTGAATTCTTCACTAGGGACACTAATAATAAGTTAATTATTTCTTCGTCAAATAAGAGAGATTCATCTTCACTAGACCCGATGTATAGTTCCAGTATATCTGCTATAGTTTTGTTTTGTATGGAAATATCTGAACGATTTCCTGAATCTGCGTTTGCAGATCTGGTATTCATTATAATTATTTTCAGCATTTGCAATAGGTCTGATTTAGTAAGTTCTTCACCAGAGGAAGCCTTCATTGTAAAATAATCTTTGATAAATCTTCTGCAGTGATATCTGAATGGAGATGCTGTATTTAGCAGTTGTAAGAATCTTAATCTGGTAGACCAAAACGGTTCTGAATCTCTTGGAAGAACTAGCGGCCAATTCACATCAAATGTATTTTTCCAACTTTCAATATCGATACTTTTTCCTGCTTCAAGGTCGATATTTGCCAAAGTATCAGCTATTTTATTCAATAATAATAGGGATTGCTCTGCAGAATTGTTTAAAGTCTCTTTGGCTGTTGAAAGTATATTATTTTCTAACGATTGTAATACTTTATCGTAATTTTCACTATTTGTCGATGTAGAATACTGTCTTCTTTGATTAGCCAACCGTCTGAGACCTTCTAGTATATTGTTGCTTCCTTCGAGATCCTCTACACTCATTTGACCTGCTTCTGGTAGGTTCTTTCTACTATATTTGACCTTCTCTGATTCAGGAGCATATAACTCTTCCAAATTAAGTTGATTACGTCTCTTTTCTGTTAGTATATTGAAGAAGATATTATCAATTTTAGTATCAATCATGAACCAAGCTTCATTAGCATCACTAAGTTCCTTCACTTTCTTGCCACTCCACGATTTCCCAAGGTTCTTTCTTCTAGCTAACCGTTTTTGTTTTTTGCGTTCATCATTTGGTTTGGTATTACCTTCTAAATAGGCTACTGTATTGAAATCCTTTTTGATCATTTTGTTCAACTCCATGAAAGTGTTTTGACAATGTTTTATAGATCTTGCTGTTCCAAGCACCATAAAGTCACACATCTTACTCATCATAAAATCATCATCTCTGCCTCTAAGATCAAATACAATAATATTATGAATTCCGTGTTCATCTCTAATAAAATTAGTCATCTTTAAGAGAGAATCTGGGGACTGATCTGGGTATACAATCAATTCTGGGACCGCAATCGGTTTTTGAATCTCATTTTCTGTCATTTGAAGGTACCAGGGCTTTGTAGGTGTAGTTTCCACCTTAGCTTCCTCTTGCTGTGGTTTTTCTTCATTTGCATTCAATTGGATCGCATCTTCTGGTTCGACTTTAGTTGTGATAGTAGTGTTATTCATAAGGACCCTTTCATTGGTAATGAGAGATCGTCTTATTAAAGGGATAAAAGTTGTACACCTTTTCACTTTAAATAGGTTTGTTCTCAGCATTTGTTGTTGGTGATTCGTATCTATTCCATATACTTGCTGTCTAACTTTATTCCTTAAGCATGAATTGATAAACTTTTTCGGACAATCGTCTTTCCTACTAACAATTGAAAAAGTTACAAATATACATTGAATTGAACAGAGAAGTTATGTAAATATATATATATTACTTGGACAACAATGAGGTCGTTTATTGACCTCTTAGTTCAGGTTGAATATTTTCATCGATATCCTCATTCTTACTTGAGCTTTTCGTTTCTGCTTGATCATCTTCATTATCGTCTTCCATATCATTGTCTACTGAATTAGTTGCTTGCAATACGTTAGCTTCCACTTCTTTAAAATGTGAAGAAAGTAATCTCAATTGTTCAGCTACATCATGTGGCAATTTATCATCTGGTATTTCATCCAAATTAACCATAGAACCATCATCAATTGAAACAGATTTGGAACCATTCAAATCTAATTTAATACGTTTAGTATGGGATGAATAATCTTCTTCAACCATTTCTGCGACATCATCTTCAATTGATCTTTTCATGGATTCTCCAATGGCTGCTTGAGCAGCCGCTTGAATAACTTTTGAATCATGTAAATCTAACTGTTCATTATCATTATCGTTCACATTTACACTTGATAGTTCGTCATTGCGTATATTTTCATCATTTGCTCTCTCATTACCGTTGTTATTGGATTGTAACTGTTGATCCTTGATAGCTTGTTCTGATAATTGTGTTAAAGATTTTTCATTAGATTCATCCTGTTGAATTCTTTGATTATCTGACACATCTGCATTGTTAGTACTAATAAGAATATGATCAGGTATCTTCATATGAGCTGCAATAGACGCAGCCGCTGTATGATTTAGGAAAGAATCAGTAGATATATTCTTATATTCTCCAATCTTTTTTTTCTTCAAGACAAACCGTGCTTTGTAAGTAGTAACACGTCTTGATATTAAAGATGTAAATTTTTTATTAATATCTTCATCATGAAGATGGTATCTTTGTTTGATAATATCCAATAAACCCGATTCTTCAACAAATTGTGATACTTTAAATTTAGCCAATGTATGATTACTTCTACTATAGATATCTTCTAAAGTTTGATCAAAATTCAAATCATTTTGTAAAATTTTAGGTATCTTTGTCAAGACAAATTTATCTAATGATAAATTTTGTTCTAATGAATGATTATGATATGGTTCAATCTTTGTGACAACAAAGGGTCCCCTTGTTATATGATCATGATGATTATCTAACCCAGGAATCATATCATGAAAATGTTTTTGTTTATCCTTTGATGTCTGTACAGAAATTTGTTTTTCATGTTTATTAGAATTTGGATCTTGAACAGCAGCAACAGCAGCTGCAATAGCTGCTGTAACATTAACATCAGTAGCATCAGATTCTGAATATTTTCTTTCTTGTGAATTCATCAAATCATCGTCATCATCTTCACTCTTATTATCACCCTTATCTTGTTCATCAATAGATACAAGCACGTCATGATCTAAATCATTATCATGATTATTAATTTCTAAAGATCTGTTAGTAGTAGTATTAGTAGTACTACTACTATTTGAATAACTTAATAGAACTTTAAATGGACAACCTTTCAAATGACAAGCAAAAGTGAAATGTTTATTTCTATGAGAATTTTTTAAAATAATTGGACATCTTGCTTGAAATTCATAATCGTTAATAACATCTTGCCATTCTTCTAATGTTTCAAACCTTCTTGGAGCAGAATCTGGACTTGGAACTGCTAATCCAATATTAATAATAGGATGTTTATATTCATATAAGTTTGTCATTTTATACTACACGCCTTTAAACTATTTATCAATCCAAATAATAATAACGGTATCTTTCGTTAAATGAGATAAAAGAAGTCTTTATAGAAAGTTTAGTTGATGTTGAAAACATTCTTTACTACGAAAATTGTATTTTTTGGTTTATTTTTTTATAGAAAGAACGTTGTTGATGACACAAACGTCGTTAAAAGTGATACGACAAAAAGCTGTTTATTTCTTTATACGATAGCTTTAGATTCAATCTTTCAGTAATGATGAAGTAGTGAATTTTGAGTACTGATTGTGTGAAAGTGAATTAGAAAGAGATGGGATCACGATTATACGAAAGGTGGATAATTACTGTAGTTAGTTCTTCTTGAAATATTACATTCGCACTTTTCACAGTATTGATTTTGCGATGAGCAGAAAACCCGCTTTTAATATTATAGAGAGGATTTAGATAGTAAGAAAAGAAAAATAGATACTTTGTTGTGTGAGTGGATAATCACTACTTATATAAAAATATCACATTGGAATCGTTCAAGTTCTCTAGTGTCTTGCAACTTCATGTTATCTTGTGTAGAAAGAGAGATATTCAGCCGTTCTTGAAATCATAGTAAAGTATAGTGACCAAAATTCGTGAGATTATATGATGGCTAAAATCGTTACATTAGGTATAAAAGCATTATTACCATCCGTTATACCTGTCATTTGTTGGTATGAAGTCACATGACACAAAGAAAGTGACAGTGCAAAAAATATCTCTCCGGAACGGGGAATTGAACCCCGATCTAGCACGCGACAAGCGCCAATTCTGACCATTAAACTATCCCGGATGTAATTATCAAAATTTGTAATAATATGGAAAGTCCATGAAAACTTATAATTGAAGAATATTCTGTATTGTTTTGAGGTTAATATCAAGTTAAACTATCAACAGAATGAAGCCCAAGTCCAATTATGAAGGAATACTATCAATTATATGATTATTATCAATGTTTTACATTGTTTTGTGTCATACCCTTTTAAGGAGAATTAAGGGTATTTGAGGAAAGGACACAATAAGAAAAACAACTATATAAAGCGATGACTTATTATAACTTATTGATTACATACATTACATAAGAATACGGATCATATTTTTATTACTTAATTATACTACAAAGATAATCTTAACCATCAGACTATTGGAAGTAAGCTTTACGGACCTTATTTCACATTATTATAATTAATTATTAAAACTATATCTTTAACCAGAGCTCAAACAATACAAAAATATATTTTTGTCAACCCGTTTATCAACCCTTAACCTATCAACAATATGTCTGATATTCCAGAAAGAGTTTCAAACCTTGAAACTTCCTTTAATGAAATGAATGATTCATTCCAAAAGATGAATCAGGACATGATGTCACAATTTGCAATGATGTCTGAACAAATCAGAGCAAATAACCAAAATGAAGAAATTCTTGCAAAACAAGAAAGAGAAAAATCAAATGTTTTGGAAGAAGCTGCAGAAGGTTTTACCAATTTGAAAGACTTTGAAATTAAGCAACAACAAGACATCGAAAAAGATGAAGCTATTTTAAAGGACACTCGTAAAGAGATGGAAAATTTTGAAGGAGCAGCAGCTCAAACACTTTCTCAAACTATTGATGAAGTCAATAATTTGAAGGAACAGATGAACAATCTATCTTTTAATGCTCATACCAAAGGTATCAAAAATGGTGCTAACTCGATTTTAGACTTGGTTCAAGTTGACAAATCAAGTAAATTGAAGGAAATTCAACGTAATATTCCTGAATTGGTTTTATCCGAAACTGATCCCAGGATATTTATGTGCTCTAAATCCTTAGGAAATGTTACATTAGCACCCACTCCTGAGATGAACATCAACAACGTTCAGGAAGTGAAGGAAAAGTTGCTTTTGGTCCAGCAACAACTAATTGCTAAAAGAATTTTATTCGATGAGTGGGGTTTGTTTCTATCAACATGCTGTCGCAATGCAGCTATGAGATACGTGACAGACTCAAGAGGGAGACCTCAACCTTGGAATGACAGTATTTTTGAATTCTTCCAAACTACAAACTTCATGCACAAAAATTTAGCATTATTGCATGATATTAATGCTACCTATCCTGTGATTGGAACGTCTGTCACTAAATTCTTTAACGAATTAATTGAGAAGGCAGAACAAGTTCATGATCTGGCCACGCTACCTACTGTATATTACAAATATGTTACTATAATATCAGTGGAATTCCCTGGTTTATTTATTCCAGACCACCATGAACTTACCACTCTTTCAGAATTACAATTATTTTTGAATGCCGTGATTCGTCCAGAAGCTGTTTTCAGGCACAACCACCAGTCGACTAAAATCGTAGAACCAGAAGTACCAGTTTATGCAATCCAAAGGGATAAGTCTCCAATATCTTCTTTGTATTTCTGCTCAAATTGTCACTGCTCAAAGTGCAAACATCCAAAATACAATATGAAAAGAGGATATTGTACTAACTGCAGATGCAATCGTTGCAAGTCCAGACCAAATCGGAACATTCATAATAAAGGAAACCCAAATGATCGTTTCAAGATTAACGAAATGCTAATTGATCAATCACAACATTCTGATTCTAATTTGATTGAGGATGATGATCAGGAAAATGAATTTTCTGATTCCAATCCATTTCCACCTGAGGAATACATTGACTATTATGAGGATAATGAAGCTAAGGGAGAAATGACTGATCCTTCAGTTATTCCATTGAACAAAATTAAAGCGAGGCCTACTCAGCAATAATCAAACCATAGTCCTTGACTCTGGTGCAGACGATAATTTCACTTTCACAAGTTTATGGGAAAATACAGATTCATTATATCTCAAAGATATTACTGTACATAAACTAGCTACTTACAATTGTGCTAAAATCACAGTATCACCTGCTTTTGGTACCAATGACTCCATTAATACGAAAATTCAACTAAACTTACTATTCAAACACAACTACTCATTAACAGCATGGTTCTACCTTATCCCTCATGAAAAATCAGATATTATAATTGGTAAACCACTACTGCGTCAACTAAACTATCAGTTGTCTCCACAATCAGAAACAATCGCTATCAAAGATCATACTCTTGATCTGACATCCTTCTCTGCTGTTCGATCTACAAATTCTTTACTAAAAATAGATCGGCTACCATTACTTCAACAACTTAAAGATAACTATCCTGAAGCTTTTTCATCTAATTTTTCACTAGAGCTTAAACATGACTATACAGCACATGTTACTCTAAAAGGCTTTCCTTACGTTTCACCAAAAGCGTATTTCACTAGCGGTGTATTACGAGGTGCTATTCATGATTATGTCCAACAATCAGTAGAAAATGGTTTAATTGTCCCTATTCAATCCAATGAATTAGTGGCTCTTAGTCCTATTTTTCCCTTACAACAAAATTCTACAAAAGTACGCATAATCACGGATCTACGAAAAGTGAATCGGTATCTACAATACACGCCAAGGCCTATACCAACAACCCAGTCTATTTTATCTGAACTATCTTCAAAGAGTATTTTCTCTGCTATTGACATACGAAAAGCCTACCAACAATTACCTTTAACTGGTGATGCTTTAGGTATAATTACAGAATTCGGTAGTTTTAGATTTACCCGACTTCCATATGGTCTAGCATCGGCTCCATACTGGTGGGGGGAATTTATCCAATCTATTTTAAATCAAATCCAAGTTAAACAATCTACAGTTATTCGCTATTATTACGATGATATCATAATCGCCTCTGAAAGTTATGAAGACCACATTTCAGTTTTATTCGAGATTTTTAATAAACTAGTTTCAAATGGTTTGTCTATTAGTGAAGAAAAATTACAACTAGCAGTTTCTAAAGTCCTTTTTCTTGGTTATGAGATAACCAAAGACAGAATTGCCTTAGATCCATCAAAAATTGAAACTATTAACAAATGGCAAATTCCTACTAGTAAAGAAGGTATTATGAAATTTATTGGTTTTATAAATTATTTACGCAATTTTATTCCAAATGTCTCTGATCTACTTCGTCCATTCTATTCCATTTTGGATGCCAAAATATATCCAAAACTTCCTACACCAGCAATGATAACACAGATTACGAATAAGAACTTTCTGAAAATCAAAGCATGGGTTACTCGATCGTTAACGTTGAAACTATTTGATCCACAAGCTGCTACATTCCTTTATACTGATGCCAGCTTAACTGGTGCTGCCTCAGTTTTATTTCAATCTGAAATCAATAATGGTAAAAGCCATCTTTATCCGATTTCATTCTTCTCCATCAAATTTAATTCCACCCAACAAAATTATTCCACAGTTGAACGTGAACTCTTTGCTGTACTACACACATTAGAACACGCTAGACTGCTGTTATCACCCAAAATTACAATTTTTACTGATAATAAAGGTATCATTAGTATTGGTAATTCCGCTCGTCAAACACATCCAAGGTTTGCAAAATTTTTAGATCTGCTAAATGTCTACAGGCTAACATGGAAATATGTACCTGGAGCAAAGAACTTTCTGGCAGACTATCTGAGTCGTTTTGGACTTGACGATCAACCAATTCTAGATACTAACACCTGGGATAATTTAGCTATTGAAATAAAACTAAAACAGGTTATACTGCATGCAAATCAAGTTTCATCAAATAATCAATCTTCTCCTACTAATTCAAATTCTCAATCTCGTGACACTACACCAAATAATTCTCCTTACTCTCCAGCAATTGAAACGAATAATTCTAATGAACATGATTTTATAATCACTAATGTTACTCAATTGTCTTGGCCACAAATCTTACAAATCAAGGAAATTATTAGTAACCTATTCAAAATGATGTCTTACATGTGATTCAACAAAAAAGATTATATGCTGTTATTACTGATCATGATTATTTACAGCGAGCTCAACAATTACATGAGCGTTTTCACTGTACTCATCGTGCTCTAGCAGTCATGCTAGCAGCTGAAGAATTATGGAATCCGAATAAAGACTTAATTCATATGGATATAATCAGAAACTGCCAACATTGCGAAGTTTACCAAAAGTTTAGAGATCTACCTGCCGAACTGCCAAGTTTAACTACTATCCCAGTATTTAGTCGTTGGCATCTCGATTTTGCAGGACCTTTACCATCTGACAATAACAACTCCTATTTTCTTATAGCTGTCGATTACACCTCCAATTTCGTAATGGTATTACCATCGGAATACCAAGATTCTGACGTCGTTAGTCAGCTTCTATCACAGGTATACTCCATGTTTGGAAGACCAAAGATGATAGTAACAGATAATGGTGCTCCTTTAACCAACGCATACATTCATAACATTGCTCAACGATCAGGTATTCGTTATGTTCATAGTTCAGCTTACCACCCTCGTGGTAATTCAAAAGCAGAACGAAGTGTGCAATTAGTAAAAGCTATTTTGAAACATTTAGCACCTAATATGGAAAAATGGTCAACCAACATTTTCTGGGCAGCCCATATAGTGAACAATTTGAAAATGATGTATGGTTATGCCCCTTGTGAAATAGCATTTGGACAGGAACCACAACGTATTAAAGAAAATTTTGCAGCTATAATGAGACAGGTAATAATTGATGGAAAATATACTGAGGATGTAATAAGATTTGAACAAATACATTTGAGGTTACATAATCAGGATAAACAGAAGAAAGCTCAAGAAGAAAATCTTTGCAATAAGAATAAAATCAGAGAAGCTTTGAAAAGGACAAGACTCGAAACAGAAAATTCTGTAAGTTTCAGTAAAGGTGAATTTGTTTACAGATGGCGTCCCAAGAAGAATAAGTTCGAACCAACATGGGATGGACCCTATATCATACATGATATAGTTGGCGAACATTCTTATAAATTACGTTCACTAGAAGGAAAGGTTAATACTCCAACTTATGATGCCTCGAAGCTGAAACCAGCTTATAGCTATTACGGTTCACCGATAAGAAGTGCAGCTGAATACACTAAGGTATACTCAGATAAGGAAAGAAGATATTATATCCAAACCCTTGATGATCTCAAACATAACATTTGATTAGCAGGCCAAAACAAGTTTCTTCAGGCCGCCGATATTTGTATTGTTTTGAGGTTAATATCAAGTTAAACTATCAACAGAATGAAGCCCAAGTCCAATTATGAAGGAATACTATCAATTATATGATTATTATCAATGTTTTACATTGTTTTGTGTCATACCCTTTTAAGGAGAATTAAGGGTATTTGAGGAAAGGACACAATAAGAAAAACAACTATATAAAGCGATGACTTATTATAACTTATTGATTACATACATTACATAAGAATACGGATCATATTTTTATTACTTAATTATACTACAAAGATAATCTTAACCATCAGACTATTGGAAGTAAGCTTTACGGACCTTATTTCACATTATTATAATTAATTATTAAAACTATATCTTTAACCAGAGCTCAAACAATACAATTCTAGAACAACTTGTTGACTATCACCTAGAAGAATATTCCATTGTCAGAGATCTGAGAATCAGATCTCATAATCCCAAGATAACCCTTATTACATTAATTGTAAGATAATTCCCTAAATAGGAAATTATGAACGTCAGAAAAGTCGTTGAAGCTTTTCATGAAAAACAACGTCGAACTCAAGACATTGAATTAACACATAAGTAACAACTAAGTAACACTAGATACAAGTAATACACGACGCGCATATTAGTAATTTAACTGCTAATATCCTTGAAACACGAACACGTTACCCAGTCACTTTACCCATAGCTCCCTGTTACAAAATTTTAAGCACAAATATTTATCTAAGTTTACGCCAATGTTATCACTTTTGAAGTCTAATAAGGTACATTCATGCGTTGTAGAGTGTGCTGACAGCACTGGGGTATCAAATACTACTAAGGATTACAAAATAACTTTCAAACTTTAGCTTTTTGATACCCTTGAAATTTCAGTAAGACGCGTCAACTATTGAAAAATTTGGTGTCTTCTCAGCTCTCTCAAAAAAATCGTATTAACAAATACATACACCTTGGAAGACTATACTACAACTGAGATAACTTAGATCATATAACATTTAAGATATGGGTATCAAAGGTTTAACAGCTATTATTTCTGAAAATGCACCACTTGCAATTCGTAAAGCAGATATGAAGGCCTTTTTTGGTAGAAAAGTTGCTATCGATGCTTCTATGTCACTTTACCAATTTTTAATTGCAGTAAGACAGCAAGATGGTGGTCAATTGACTACTGAGAGTGGTGAAACTACTTCTCATTTGATGGGTATATTTTATAGAACTTTGAGAATGATTGATAACGGTATTAAACCTTGTTACGTTTTTGATGGTAAACCACCAGTAATGAAATCACATGAACTTAGTAAAAGAACCACAAGAAGAGAAGAGACAGAGAAAAAATTAGCAGAAGCTATTGATGAAGCAGAGAAAATGAAGCAAGAAAGAAGATTAGTTAAGGTTTCTAAAGAACATAATGATGAAGCCAAAAAATTATTAGAATTAATGGGTATCCCATATGTCAATGCACCTTGTGAAGCTGAATCTCAATGTGCAGAATTAGCCAAAAAGGGTAAAGTATATGCAGCAGCAAGTGAAGATATGGATACTTTGTGTTATAGAACTCCATATTTATTAAGACATTTAACTTTTTCTGAAGCTAGAAAGGAACCAGTTCAAGAAATTAATACAGAAAGTGTACTTGAAGGTTTAAATTTGACCCTTGAACAGTTTATCGATTTAGGTATTATGTTAGGTTGTGATTATTGTGAAAGTATTAGAGGTATTGGTCCAGTCACAGCATTGAGATTAATTAAAGAACATGGTTCTATTGAAAAGATTGTTGAATTCATAGAATCACAAGAGGGTAAAACTAAATGGAAAGTACCAGAAGACTGGCCATATAAAGAAGCTAGAGAACTATTTTTAAAGCCTGATGTTATTGATGGTAATGAGATTAACTTAAAATGGCAACCGCCTCAAGAAGAAGCTCTTGTAGAGTACCTATGTAAAGAAAAACTTTTTAGTGAAGATAGAGTAAGATCCGGTATTAAAAGATTACAAAAGGGTTTAAAATCTGGGGTTCAAGGTAGACTAGATGGGTTTTTCCAAGTTGTTCCAAAGACTAAAGAACAATTAGCTGCTGCTGCTGAAAAGGCTAAGGCTGCCAAGAAGAACGCCAAGGGTAAAGTTGGTAAAAGAAGGAGATAATATAGAATGAATTGTGCGTGCCTAACAGCGTGCGTGATATGTAAAATATGTAACTGTTCACTTTTTAATGACATTTCAAAGCAAAAGTTTATCAGTTCTTTTCATTATTTAACAGGCATCCTACATCAGTTAATAATCGGTCAAATATATATCGCTATAGTTTTCATCAAAACTACACAAATACGACATATTCGATTATAAGACCGATGCATCGACAGGAGAATTATTCAAGTCCTGGTTGCCTCCAGAAAAAATAACATTGTTATAAAAAACCATATTGTACAGTACCCACTACTTTAATAAAACATTAGTAAAGAAGCTAAAGCTACACAAAGATCAATTTTGTACCATGCCAATCCAGGAAACAGCTACTGAAGTTATATTAACTCACCCAACTCACAAGGACACCAGTGTCAAGATCCTAAAATATGGTGCCACCATTTATTCTTGGCTAATGAACGGTCAAGAACAATTGTGGTTATCTAGTGCTGCTTTATTAGATGGTTCTAAACCAGTTAGAGGTGGTATTCCATTGGTTTTCCCAGTTTTTGGTAAGAACGAATCTGATGAATTATTGAGCAAGTTACCACAACATGGTTTAGCAAGAAAATCCAATTGGGAATTCTTGGGTGAAATCAAGAGTAACCCACCCACAATTCAATTTGGTTTGAAGCCAGAGATCGCTGACCCTGAATTAACTGCTTTATGGAAGGAAGACTATAATTTGATTCTGACAGTCGAATTAGGTGAAGATTTCTTAAAGACTGAGATTGAGGTCGAAAACCCATCTACGTCCAAGGAGTTGAAATTCAATTGGTTATTCCATACTTACTTAAGAATTCCAGACATTGAGGACACCATGGTTTCCAATTTAGTCGGTTCTACCGTTTACGATCAATTACTGCAAGAGTCATTTGTTGACAAACATCCAGCTGTTACTTTTAACCAAGAAACTGACTGTATTTACCAAAATGTCGATCCTAACCGTGTTATCCAGATTGTCAACAGAGGTATTCCAATTCATACTGTCAAGAGAGAAAATCTACCAGACTCTGTTGTGTGGAATCCATGGATCAAAAAGTCAGCCGGCATGGGTGACTTTGAACCAAAGGATGGTTACAAGAATATGGTCTGTGTGGAACCAGGTCATGTTCACGATTTGGTCACTTTACAACCGGGTAAAATTTGGAAGGCTGCTCAAATTATCTCTAAGGATAAGTTAAACTACCAAGCTATCCAATAGTTGAAATTTCAGTGATGACTGAGACTTATTTCTATGTAAAAATTTTTTTTTAATATGTACGTGAACAACATTTTCCTGAATCAGTGGAAATGACTAATAGTTAGCTCCCTAAAGCAAAAAGAACTTACAACAATGAATGATTAGATGAACTAACTATTCCTCATAACTTATATTCATTGAAAAGTTATAAAAAAAAAAGAAATGGACGAGTCAGGAATCGAACCAGAGACCTCTCCCATGCTAAGGGAGCGCGCTACCAACTACGCCACACGCCCGTATTTTCTGTTTTAGTGTTTTAATATAGAATTGCCAGCCTTTAATCCAAAGCTTAAACTATATTACTATTTTCTTATAACTAAACTTGATTGTCTATATATATAAAATATAAAGCAAATAAAACAAACTAGAAATAGGAATAGATATTTCTAAAATACCAGAAATATCTCTTCCTTTATATACTTTTCAGGATTCCATAATAACGGAGGTATCGGTCGTGATTATAATTAAACTAAATGATAGATCACAATGGTCACACGTTTCCTTATCTTATCTTATATTTACATTATCAATTATTGGTTAATATCATTTCTTAAAACTGATTGGTCCGTTCAGATGTGCCTACAGCATTTAGAAAGTGATTAGTTAGATTACAGCCCTTGAAAAATAAAAAAAAAAATTATTCCATTGATCAAGAACAGTATATTATGAGCAATTAAATGGGTTGTACAATCAAACAACCGGTCTTAATCTTTATAAAACTACTTGAACTTATAAATAGCACAAGTCTGGCCAAGTACACGGTCTGATTGAGTGATTTAGTTTGTGAAGATTTCAAGCTTCATTGGTGACTTCGACAAACATATACAAAAACAAACTATAAAGCCATTAATGAAGAATTCTGGAGGGATCTTTAAAAAAATTCTAGAGCACCGTATTGGCAATAACCTCATTTTTGAAAAAAATTACCTTGTCTCATAATTGGATAAAGTCTTATGTATATTATCTGAAAAAGGTCAACAGCGCATTAATTAACTTTGAAGGAGTTTTTATTTGATAAATGACTAATCATGAATACATTATATGAGATGGGGCAATGAACATATTTTGATTTTAAGTTCCTCGAGATATTCAGAGTAACTTTGAAAGCTTGTTTAAGTAACTGTGATGGAAATCTTCACTGTAAAATATGGAAGTAAGGACATTTTCAAGTATGGTAAAATCCTTGGGCCATCTAGAAAATTGGGCTATTTTTACAAGTCAAGAAATGATATTCCAATAAACAATTCATATGAATCTCTAATTTGTTTACCAAGTCCTGGTGTAACAACAGACTTCTCGTTATTTTTTCCTTAATATATACTTAATTTTGGAATAGTGGAGAAGTTCCAACAAATTTAAATATATTGAATATGTTATATTCAATTCATATTTTAAGGTTGGTATTTTTTATCACTTTTACATGTTTGAAGGTACTATTTCTATAGAAAAATCTTTATAAACACTCTCTAACCTTGCAGGAAACCCAATCTCACAGCTATGGCCATTGGCTCTAAGTTCCTTGTATTTGACTAACAAGTCTTGAGTAATGTTACGCTCAAATTCCGTGGGACCTCAAATTTGGATCCACGGAATTTACAAAGCGACTCCGAAAAGACTATATAAGAAAGCCATTTCGATAGTCAATGACCGAGTATTTAAGTTGCTGATGAAGTGATAATAGCAATGACACTAGAGTTTAACTACACATCAACCGACCAGATCAAAGAAGTTCTTTCCACTTCAAAAGAATTTTACCTGAACAGGCAAAAGAATCTTTCCTCTGCTGTCGATCCTAAGAAAGAAGACCTGAAATTTAGAACAACTCAATTGAGAACTTTATATAAGGCTATTAAAGACAATGAAGCTAACTTACTAAGGGCTATGTATCTCGACTTTCATCGTGGCGAGCAGGAATCGTTGACTTTGGAGATGATCCCATTATACAACGATCTTCTTTATACAATTCGATACCTTTCCACATGGATGAAACCAAGAAAGGTAAGCGATTATTCTGCTCCATTTATATTCAGTAAAGTCCAAGTAGAGAAAATAGCTAGAGGAAGTGTTTTAATCATGTCACCAAGTAATTTTCCCATCTTATTGGCATTGAAACCACTAGCAAGTGCTGTTGCCGGTGGTAACTCTGTCATTTTAAAACCTAGTGAATTGACACCTCACACAGCACTTGTTATGGAGAAGACTATTAAAGAAGCTAATTTTCCTCCCGGTTTGATCCAGGTAGTTCAAGGTGCTGTTGAGGAATCTACCGTATTGCTGAATTCATCAAGTCTAGATATGATTTTTTACACCGGTTCACCTAGAGTCGGTTCAATCGTGGCCCAAGCAGGTGCAAAGAACTTAACTCCATGTGTTTTAGAGTTAGGTGGTAAGTCGCCAACTTTTTTCACAGACAAATTCAATGCTACAAACAAATCAACCTTAAGAAAAGCATTAAAGAGAGTCATGTTTGGTTCATTCAGTAACTCTGGTCAAATATGTGTAAGACCAGATTATATCTTGGTCCATGAATCCATATACGATGATGTAATCAACGAAGCCAAGAGTGTTCTTGATGAACTTTATCCTATTTTCAACTTTAATGATGAACCCTCCTATACGCATATAATATATCGTGCCTCTTACAATAGACTGGTCAAGATGCTGAATAGTACTGATGGTAACGTTTATTTTCCCAAATGTGCTGAAGAATTTATCAAGAGCTCAAAGCAATTTCAAGATTTCCCAAAAAAGGATAAAATAATCACCGATGATGATATTAATTTATCAGAAAATCTAATGATACCTCCAACTTTAGTCTTCAATTGTGACTGGAAGGATTCTTTGATGCAAGAAGAAATTTTCGGTCCAATACTTCCCTTTAAGAAATATTCTGATCTAGATACTGAAATCGATATGATTATTAAGAACCACGATACTCCATTAGTTCAATATATTTTTTCGGATTCTGAACAAGATATTAATCATATCTTAACACGCTTACGATCCGGTGATTGTATCGTTAACGACACTCTTATCCATGTCGGTCTCGTGGATGCACCATTTGGCGGTATAGGTAATTCTGGATATGGTAATTATAACGGTCAATATGGGTTTAACAGCTTCACTCACGAAAGGACAGTTGTGAGACAACCATTTTGGATGGATTTCCTTGTGGCATCAAGATATCCACCTTATAGTGAAAAGAAGGCAAAGTTCATAAGGTTTGCTACAGAAAACAAATCTTAATCCTGTGAGATGAGCCAAGCATCTACTTTCGTTAACTCAGTTACTATCATCGTATGTCTTCAAGATTGTTGTGTAGACTTGTCTATAGTTTCGACTACAATATATAAGTTATTCAGCTTAACAACTTCATTATCACAGACAGCTTTTTTCTCGTCAGAAGATCTGTCAAATTTCACTTCATCGCTGCTTATCACATTATTCAATTCTACGCGTAGATCCAAGTGGCGAAATGAAATCCAATGGGGAAGTTATAACATATAAACACAAACAGTAAAGTAAACTAATAAGAACTGGTATATCAGTGGTGCTTAGGTAAAAGATAAAGTAGAATTACTTCGTGTATATATACATTTGACTGTGCTTAGCATTTATTTCTGTTTTGACAATTAACCATTGGACCAAATTGCTATTATACATTACCAACGTTCAATAATCAAACCTTCCCTAGTATATAGCTTTACAGCTTTCACACTTCATTAAATTGCATACACATTAGAAAATTAATTATGAGAGATACTAATTTTCGATCGGTAGCCCTAAATAGGCCAGTCCTTATCATTACATCTACCATATATGACAGAAGAGCACTAGATATAAATTCAAGTATTCCATTAATAAACTCTCTAAATCATTTGACATACTTGACATCAAATTCAGCAAAAGTTCGTGAAACGATAGCTAATGATGGTGCTTTGGAAAGATTAATGTCTATTTTGCATGGATGTCATTTATCTACAGAAGAAATTCAAATTTTAAATGCATCTCTACCTGAGAATAATGTACGATCTAATGATATACATAGACAAAAAATATTGGCACTTTATGCATGGAAATGGACCCTCGCATTTCAATGTTTAGTGCTGACAGGTACCAGAGGTACAGAACTTATACGAAAAAAAGTAGTTTCATCAGGTGTTATTCCATTACTAGCTACAGTTTTGGATAATTACCTCCTATATCATAATAATTACGATTTCATCAATGAAGAATATTTGAAATTCGATTTCAAAGAATTGAATTTACGAAGTAATCAATCATATCATTTATTGAGGCGAAATGCAAACGAGTCATTTGAAGCATATTTTCAAGATATAGTAGGAAAAGATATTTTCCATTTAGAAGATGATATACATAATTATTCTTATGAGTTGTTGAAACCTAATTCAACTACACCTTGTGATTTTGGTGAAGTTTGGGATAGTTACAAGGATACGATAGAAAATTGTTTCTTTGATGGAAGTGGGAAAACTCAAGTGATTCCTGTACCTCGTGGTTTCCATCTGGGTCGAATAATTCCAAAACAGGATGATGTGATTTGGTCATTACAATTGCTAGCATTCATTTCAAAATACACATACATGAAAAATCAATTACAACATGTTAAATTACTAGATAATTTATCATTTAGATCCATCATTGATAAATTTAGACAAAGAGTTGCAAAGAAAAAGGGTGATCCATATCCAACACTTTTCTTTAAATCAGAGAAAGTGGAAAATGAGAAGGATATGGAGCCATTTGTAGGCATTAACAACTTAGTCATTCAGGATTTAGATAATTTTGATGAGAAGCACTTATTTCCCAAATTGTGCGACGACGAATTTGAAATTGTAGATGCCGATATAAGTATGATCAGTGATGTGAAGGAGGATTTGGATTCGATGATGGAAGAAGATGATCCGTTTTTATCAGAATTAATAAATGTCGTTAACAAATGCCAAGAAGTTGAAAATGAGAGATTGAAAGATAATAAATGTTCAGTTCAAAATCCTTATAGATTCTTAAATTTTGAACTTGACATTGAACCGCAGAATATAAGAGAGAGAAAAGTCAAATATACAACCCTTAACAAAATATTTGATGATGATAAATGGAATTATCATAAAATGGACAAAGAATTAACAAATAAGACGTGGAATTATATTGATTCTAGAAAATATCTTAATCTTTTCCCATTAGTGGAAAAATATACAGTCACAAGTGAAAATCCGCATGATGTAATATATTGGAGCTCTGTTATCATGAGAAATTCATGTAGAAAGAATGAAATAACTGGTGTACGACAATGCGCCAATTTCTCTTGTGGAAAATTAGAAGAATATCCAAGACAATTCGCTAAATGTCGTCGTTGCAAACGTACTAAATATTGTTCAAGAAAATGTCAATTGAAGGCATGGACTTACCATAGATATTGGTGTCATGAAGTTTGCTCTGGTTCAAAGGCAACATCTACCAATACAGAGGCGAATACACCAAGCGGTTTAGCCTCCTCAAGTAATGGAGTTGCCCCGGCCACAACTTCCACAACTTTAAGTGCAACGGTTGACAATTTAAGCACATCTGATGAGAACAATACTGCTAATGAAGATACCAACAACAATAATGCTAACAATAACGATATCAATGAAACTCATAATGGAATTCAAGATCCAATGATTGGGTAACACACATATTGACATTATATAAAACTTATAGCTATTTTTGCAAATTAGTATTCCTCCTCATTTTCATGAACCTCACCACCTTTTAAAATAAGAACCGAAACAAGGTTTCCACAATGATGAGTGTTCAGTGAAATCCTCTATATATTTTAACCTAGCGCGGTTTTTCAAAGAGAAGAAACATCTTGCTTCAATGATATCATTTTAGACCTATTTGTTGATATGAAGGATTGTTAATGTTTATCTGTGACGGAAAACGAAATCGGTGGATTGGGAAGTGATTCAAAAGTAACATTGTTTTGTTTAGTGTACTTGATTTTATCAATTACTTTATTCGTCAACGATAACTCATTCTCATTATATCTCTGTAAGGTTGTAAAAAAAGACCATTTTAGCATCATTAAATACATTTTTGTAAAAGTGAAATTTGGCCATAAATCATCAGTAAATTCAATAGTTGAGTTTTGATGTGATTGCCATAACATAAAATCGGACAATCTTTTATGACCACTTGTTCTTATCAGTAAATCGCATTTATTTGAATCTTTACCCAAAAACATGCCTTCAGTAAATTTAAGTTCTTCTATATCTCTTAGAGAACCGTTTTTCTCAAGACTGTCAGTTACACTAGTCTTAATACCATGATATATGTCATTTCTTGAAGTGTAGGGGAAGCACACATATAATATAAATTCTTTTCCATTTCTTGTCGAATGCTCGACTGTCTTGATCTTTTCACGCAATTCGGGTGAAAGGTAACTTTGATCTCCTATAATTCGCAATTTGGATCCTTTCAAGGGACCCTGGAAATCATTTGCCCTTCTAGCGAATTCATCTAGCTTAGCCATAAATAAATTCATCAAGAGATCTACTTCATCTTGAGGTCTGTTGAAATTTTCAATAGAAAAAGCATAGGCAGTAATACACCTTACTCCAATTTTTTTGCAAATATAAATTAACGTCATCAAAGTTAACCCCCCAGCTTCGTGGCCTTTTTTAAGAGGTAAATTTAAAGATTTTGCATATCTTCGATTTCCATCCATAATAAATGACACATGTTCGGGAATAGGGCCAATGCTGAGAATTCGAATAAGAAACTCTTGAGTTCTTTTTTGAAACCACCTGAATATACTAAATTGGAATACATAATGTGCTAAAATATAGATTGGATGAAGTGTGTAGCCTTTGAAAAAGGCAAAAATGTAGCCTAGGCAGTTGATCAACCAACAAACCCGTGGTTCAAGCTCCCTTAAAAGAGTACCTGAAGCCATGAATAGTTTAAACAAAACCCTTTTTATAAAGTTTTTTATGCACTTCTTTTGATGAATCAAACCAACTGAAAGATCAGAAAGAAAAACTTCAACCTCTCTGTCCTTATATATGAAGTCAGTTCTCTCGGCGGCTATATGGAATTCTCAGCGACCAATGAAAATCAAGAAGCACGTGACAAACTATTGACATTATAAAGTTATTTTTCACGTTATTGTAAAGTTTCTATATATTTTCTATCTGAAATTACTTAGGACATCACCACAATCTAAACAATAATACCCATTATCCATTCTTGAAGCATTCTTAGAAATGGGTTCGAATCTTGTACCTTGGCAGACGCTACATTTTAAACCTAACGGGAGGTTATTGTAGGCAGATTTATCCGAGATATCTGGATTAGATTGACATGCACTATTCTGACCAAAACTGAACGGATTACCATTCATAGCAGCATTTGTTGTGGATATGGTATTACTTCCGTTTGATCCTAATGTATTGCCGAATGTAGAGAATGTTTGACTTGTTGGTGTTCTTAGGCCAGGTATTGAATTCTTGCCTAAACCATGACGATTCGATGGAATAACCGGTGAGCTATTCTTGAGTGCACTGATAGACGATATATTAGTATAAGAGTGAGCTCTTTCCATATTTGTTGAAAAGTTGCCAATATTTTGATTCAATGATTCTAAAGAAAGCGAACTGTTATATCTTTTGTTAACTTCATTTTTATATTCCTGTAATTTTGAGAGTACTCTTCGCCTTATCGACGATGCAATATCAGCTCTGAAAACACGAATGGTACCAGTATTGTCAGTGCTAATTAATATCGTTCCAATAGCGTCAACTGCGTTGATGATACCATGACTAGTTGTATCATTTGAAGATCCATTGTTATTTAAAGCATTTGAAGTAAGGTGGTAATTACTGTTACAATTAGAATTTGGAGCAAAGCCGTCGAAATTACCCTTAGAATGTCTAGGTTGCATTATATGCAATGAGTCAGTACTATCTGAGAATTCTAAAGATAACTCACATATAAAATCATCAGATAGTGATAATGTTTTACAGGTTTCTGGTGGCGCCACAGCAATTGAGGTAACAGGAGCTGAGTGAGCCTTGAATGCAACATATTCGTTGTTTTTTATTGTGTCACTGTGGTGATATCCCAGAGGTAGCATTGAAGATAAGTTTAATGAATGACGGTGAGACGGCTTTCCAGCTTGACAGTTTGCTCTTATCAAATCCTCGGTGGATTTTGAACGATTCTCCAAGTTGGTCATTGATATACGATCCTCACTTTGACTAGAACTTCTACTTATGGATGTGAAAAGATTTCTAAATGAACTGGATCTGTTCAGGCATTTTTTGGCTTCAATATTTTCCTTAGAATCTGGAATCTGAGAGGACTTTAATCTCCATGCGTAGATCCAATTGTCATCACTTCCACTCATTGCAACAGGGGTACCATGACCCCAAAGAAGTTGTGCATCGTGAGAAGACCCCCCACTATGAAAGCCCTTTAGAATTTCTAATAACTTTTTACTTTTCAAATCAAATACTCTAATTCTTGAATCGCTCGCTGTAATCATTAACCGCAAAGAATTATCAGATTTATTGATAAAGCAATTGAGACCAGTGACTCTTGGTCCATGATGTATTTTAGAATAATCACTTGGGGTGTAAAATTTTAATTGATCGTTATGGGTTCTCTTGTCTGAGACGTGAAAAGAGGAAACAGGTTCAAGTCCCTCTGTTGTCAAGGTAAATACATACCCGTTGAAAGTACCGACAATGACATATTTAGCATCGTTTGGTGAAAATGTTACTGATGTTATTAAATCTTCGCAATCAAATTGGAAACAAAGTTCATCATCAACAATTGACCATAAACGAACTTTATGGTCTAAACAGCCACTGATAAAAAATCGATCGTCGTTTGGATGAAATTTGACAGAAGTAACGAAATCTGGATGATTAAATATCTTTAATGAAGATTTCCTTTCTGGATGCCATAATTTTACAGTTTTGTCCATTGATGCTGTTAGTAGAAAATTATTTTTGGACCAATCTAAATCTAGAACATCTTGACTATGACTTTGGAATACTTTGAAGGGACATGGATGAAATACTGGTGCAAAGAGGTTTAATGCTTCATTCTTTGATTCATTTGAATCCATTATTTGTGCATGTAAAAGATTTTGAGTTTGACTTCTAAGCCGTTCAGTCTTTGCTTGTGTTTCAATTTTTGAATCAATTGTTGTGTCTAATTCTAATCTTTCAATTGGTGAACTTAATACTTTCCATATTCTCACTATACCATCTTTACTACCAGTTGCCATATATTTACCATCTACACTAAACTGTGAGACCCAAATGGCTTTATTGTTTCCAGAAGCCACCTTATCATTGAAGCTTGAATTTTCCTTGTTTGATATATTATAAGTTTCACTATCTGAGGTCCTTAGTTCTTGAGCAAGAAATAGTCTTCTAAACTGTTTAATGTTTCTTGTTCTCTTCAATAGTTTTATATAAGTTGGTTCTTTTAGATAGTTTTCGAATTGTTCAATATCAATAGTGTTAAATAATGACCTTGGTGAAGTAAATGACGAAGATGGTGTTGGTCTTTGTAGACGTTCTCTTATTTTACCCAATGCCCTTTTGGATTCTGTTGGTTTATCATTATGTTGATTGATTCCAGCTCTACTATTTCTAGTGCTTAGTGAATCCTTCCTTGTCATTTTGAATCTGAGCGGTTTCATATTAGCAGAGAATTCTGCCTTCGTACTCGATGAATTTCCAACTTTTTCTAATGAAGTTGATCTTACGTCTGATACATCGTTGTCTGTGTCAACTAGATCTGAGAATGCAGATTCATTACTGAATGTTGGTTCCATTTTATTTGTCATATTTTATAATGTATGATTTAAAAACCAGGCGAGCTAATAGCTTCGTTTTACCTTGGCTGAATACTTTATTGATTCTGCTTGAATATTAGGTTCTCTATATTTATGTATGTGTGTGTGTTTTAGGAGAATAAAAGAATTTGGGCGTATACGAGTGGTAAAGTACTCTGAGATAAACGATATGGGCAGAAATATAAAATCAGAAATAATTTTTGAGTCTGACTGAAGCTTGGAGTGCACCTGAAATATCGATAGCCCTATTACAATCTCTCTACTGGCTTTGATATGGATATAGAATTTTCGTTTTTTGTATGGTCGTAATATGTAGATTTTCTATGGAATTTTTCAATAGTCAGAAGATCTTTGCAAATCACTAACTATAGTCTGAGCCAAGGTGAACTAACTAGTTTCAAAATATGGGTTGTTTTTCTTTAGTGAACAAAAAGCCAAAACAATTAAATGTTGAATCTTTATTTAAAGCTTTCTTATATGAGTCCCAGTAATTATACTATTTTAATATACTTAAAATTTTCCTATATAAAATTCTTCCACGGAATTCGCGAAGTTGAAGAGTTCTTTTCAGTTCCAACTTCAATTGAGATCGCCAGATTATGTAATTGCAAGAGAGATTGACTACATCAAATAAGTTTGAAACAAGAGAGTTGTTTGTGTTTGTTGAAAATAGGTTTCTCTTGAAAGTGTTCACTGATTGTAAACATAACAACTTCAATGACTATATTCATTATTCAATGACCGTGATCCGGCTAGGTATGGTAGTAAATTTAGAAATATAATTGTTATTAATGAAATATGCGTTAGCGTGCCAAACACATAATATTCTTCTAGCCTCCGTGGAGAGTACTACTACTACTACTACAACCATTGGTACTATTTAGTACACTGACTAACTGTTTTCACCTTTCCGCGGAATCGCACGGCAGTTGCGTTGCTTGCTTAAGCAAAATTCTTTGATAATAGTCGCTGTTAACGGTTATTTCCGTGACCGACGGCTTTAACAGAGATCGATGAGATCGATTAGTTTGTTACTATAAGCAAAGATCTCCTATGTATCATTTCCTCTCGTATTTGCAATATGTCTATTTATTGTATGTAATGTATATAAAATTTGCACGGTTTGTCATGGCGGGTCTAGGTTCTGACAGTTGGTTCCTCAGTACCGATAAATTCTTTGAACTTCAAGAATTGTACCATACAATCAATAATTGGCTTCAAGAATTCGCCAGCATCTTGTTGGTAGGTCGATTTATCATCAGTGTATTGTTCAATGTATAGTCTAATAGTTGCTCCTGAAGAACCAGTACCTGATAATCTAACAACCATTCTTGCACCGTTGGATAATTTGATGTATAAACCTTGATGAGAGGAAATAGATCCATCCAAATCAGTGTATGAAAAATCACCAGCTTCAACAACTTTCAAACTCTCGGTATCACATGGGAATTCCTTATTGATAATATCTGGTTGTTCAATAAAGCTTCTCAAATTATCAATTACCTTTGCAGCATTTTCTGAAGTGACATGTTCGTAATCATAACGAGTGAAAAATGTTCTACCATATTTGGTCCAAAATTCATTCTGAATAGTTTTGATAGAAGCTTCCTTATTTGGATGATCCTTATTATAGATAGCTAATAAATTTAACCATGCCATAATTGCCCAAAGACCATCTTTTTCTCTTACATGATTTGAACCAGTACCAAAAGATTCTTCACCACAGATAGAAACTTTCTTATCCTCAAATAAGTTACAGAAAAATTTCCAACCTGTTGGAACTTCATAAATATTCAATCCATGTTCCTTAGCAACTCTATCCAATGCTGATGAAGTTGGAAATGAACGAGCTAATCCATAAATACCATGTTTAGCAAAATATGGAATATCCTTTGCATATTCAGCAATTATTGCTACAGAATCACCTGGTGAGACAAATGCTGGCCCATACCCATAAATCATATTTCTATCACCATCACCATCAGAAGCAGCACCAAATTCAACTTTATCACGATCAACTCTATCAACTAATGACTTGGCATATGTTAAATTTGGATCCGGATGCATACCGCCAAAATTTGGAGACGGATGCCAATCCTGAAGGACACTCTCTGGTAAACCTAATTCATCAACAAAAATTTTTTTACCATAAGGACCAGTAACACCATTCATTGCATCAAATACTAATTTCCAATTTTTCTCCTTACGTTGGGTTTGAACAAATTCTTTGATTAATGGGAAATCAAAGATTTCCTTCATCATCACAATATAAGCTTCGGTAGTATCGATAACATCAATCAATAAAGGACCATACTTTTTGTTTTTACCAATTGTCTCAAGATCAACCTTCGGGAAATTTTCAATTATCTTATATTCCTTCAATGTCTTTGAAATATCCCAAATCTTATTAGTAACATGTTCCGGAGCTGGACCACCATTAGATAAATTATATTTGATACCCATATCCTTATCTGGACCACCTGGATTATGAGAAGCTGTCAAAATGAACCCACCAGTACACTTTTCCTCGTATGTTCTAATGATATGTGAACAGGCTGGTGTCGATAAAAGACCTCTTTGACCAATGACTAATTTCTTGACACCATTTGCAGCAGCCATAGCAGCAATTTTATGTAAGATTACATCATTATAAAATCTACCATCACCGCCAACTACTAATGTTGCACCTTCACAGCCTTCTGGGATAGCTAAGAAAGTGGATTGAATAAAATTTTCAACATAATGTTCTTGTTGAAATACAACGACTTTTTTACGTAAACCAGAAGTACCTGGCTTTTGATCTTCATAAGGTTTTGTTGCAACTGTTTTGACTTCGTAGGACATCGTAAAAGCTTTCTTTTTTGTCAATTATTGATTATCTGTATATATGATAGCAAGGAAAAGGAAAAGGAAAAGAAAATAAGGAAACTCGAACGAAAACAATGTGTCATTACACAGAGTTTATATATTCAGTTGCATGTTAACCATTAAATGACAATCGTATCAATAAGGTAACATGGTTGCCCCCCCTCCCCCTTGAAGTGGTTACTGCTGAGTTTATTCCAGAGTTGGTATCTTCTATAGATCTAACACGACCCCACGGATTATTTAATTTTTTCATATCGAGTTAAATCTCCCCCCTTATTATGAGAGAATGTTCCGAGAGAAAACGGATTTCCGCTGTAAACAAACGATGATGACCTGTTTAAGAAAATGTGTCAGTGACAGTAGTCCGAGGAGGGAAAAGTTTCGAGATAGTCTGGTTCAAATGTCAGTTGAAAAAGGTTGTTTAGTTATGGTTTATCATACAAGCATTGTTCATTATCTAAGTTCACATATTTTTAATTGTATCATGTTAATTTTATTTTTTTTTTTACATTTATTTTGCAGAAAGATGTTCTGTTGAAATATATATTTCTTCAAAATAAATATAAATAAATCGTTCATAATGAATTTGATAAAATAATTCTAATTATACATACAAATATAACTTGGCCTAGAAGTCCTTTTCGGCAGAGTGGTATGTATTTCATAATATATGCACCTACCCTCATATTTTATTGATCATTTTCACGTTTACCAAGCGCGAGTAAATCTGCTAATGGTGGTCCCTCTTTAGTTGCAATTGTAGACTTTGCATTTTCTTCATTTATATCACCTCTCTGTCTTACTGTAACTTTTTTAATTCCAAGAAGATTAACTAGTGCTTGATTATCTATTTCATTTACTACATGGGCTTTGATTTTTCTCCCAATTGCATCAGGTAATTCTGCTGTTTCAAAATTTTTATTATTCAGCACATAAATTTGATGCAAGTAATCCATTAGTACTTGTTGTTGTCTGTGGGGTGTTATTGCTAACAATCTCAAAGGATCGGCATCAGATAATCGTTCTTCTTCTGTTATTTCCTGAGGTAAAGGAAGTTGACTATCTCTCTCAACTTCCATAATGTTTTTGAAATATAAATCATCAGGTATGCTTGGCATATCATCTGTATCCATAGAATCAATAAATTTAGACATCATATTATCAATCATAACATCCTTTTGTTGTTCTTTCTTCAGCGTTTTACTTGAAGAGGTCGTTTTAATGCTACTTAACTTCGGAAATTCAGAGAGTCGTTCATCCTCAGCAAATGGTAATCTATTCAAAACAAATGCACTTATAGGATTATTCCCTTCTTTGTCTTTAGTTGAAGGTAAATGTTTGGATGATATAAAGAGCGGATCTAAGACACACATCTGAACGTCTGCACCTGCTTTACTAACATATCTTACGATAGCAATCTTTTTGAATTTGGACATAACTTCAACCAAGGCAGTAAAAGACGAAAGATCAGCGATAGATCCAATTCTGGTGTCGGCAAATATAAAAGTGGACTCTGAATTAAGATAATAACGAGGCAAATCATCCCTATCTAAAAACCCTCTGACATCTATGCCTGGTAACGTTTTATTCCATAATTCGCTTTCAAGAGTAGGTGGTAATACAACGTAATCAGAGCCGTATCTGTAAGCTTTAGTTATTGATTTTTGTGAAACAGAGATAAATGTATCTTCTTGTTTTTTAGCAGATTCGTCCTCATTAACTTTAACTTTATCCTCTGTTGCAGGATTCTTTATTTCATATTCTATTACAGATTTTATGGGAACATACTCTACCTCTTTCGTCTTTGGATTCACGCTTTTGAAACAAGTCGTTCTACTTGGTGCATGCACAGCTTTGGTTGCAGGATAACCTTCCACCGATATTGTAATTGAAAACGGATCATTGAATGCTTCCCTTTGAGAAGTTTCATTTGTTATTGACTCCATATTTGCTCCAAGTCTCAATTCTCCTGAGAATACCCTTACTGGTTTAACAACAGATGGTTTCGGTACAATAATATCTGCCAAAAGATCTGTAATTTTGATTATCATGGAGTCTGGTGCTTTTTCAATTAATGTACGCCATGGAGTACCAATACTTTTATCTTGATTAATTTCTTCATTATCACGACAATCTATGAGAATGATCCTTCCCTTGTACTCTTGACATAGTTTATCCATTTCTTCCTCCGTCAAGTTTAATCCATTCATATCATCCGTAAAACACACAATTTGTCGAAGCATCTTCCTTGAACCAAATTTTGCATTTATATCCAACGTTGAAGTAAGAAGACCACTTACCATCTTATTTTCCCCATTTGATGTATCTATACCATCCGTTTCAGCTTCAAGAGAATATAATGTTCTGGTGATTTCCAATATCTCTCGTGATTTTATTGGTGAAACCAGGTCACATATGCTAAATATATTCTCAATGTCATATGCATTTTGTGCCGTTTTCGAATTTGCGAGATAACAAGTAACCCAGTCAGTCTTTCTAGCCTTCTTGAGTTTCTCAAACAATACAAATTCTAAATATGGTAAAATCCAACCCATCTTTCCACTGGAAATCATTTGTTTTGAAATATCAATAATAAAGGAAGTACATTCAGCAGACATTGACCTAGTTTTTATTCTTTATTGTATTCTAATTGTTTATGCTCAGGATATTTGATATTTGAAGTATTTTGAATTCGATATTTACAAACTGTTTTTCCAATGACCGGAATGAATATTTGACTACAAAATTTCACCCAAATAGAATTTAAAAAATCTCAATAGTAAAGAAGTTACGCTACAACAACTTAATTTTTCATTACAGCAGTACTTCTTCAAAATATAGGTTCCTCGATACTTATACTTGGGGTCATGGCAAGACAAAAAACATTATTATATTTTTTCTCAAAAAGAAATAGCCCAACAGGGGGCTCGAACCCCTAACCTTGAGATTAAGAGTCTCACGCGCTACCGATTGCGCCAGCTAGGCGCTATTTCTGTTTGAAATTCATAAAATTTAGAAAATTGATCTGACAAAGTATTCGGACAAAATGGGTTATTCTGTATTGTTTTGAGGTTAATATCAAGTTAAACTATCAACAGAATGAAGCCCAAGTCCAATTATGAAGGAATACTATCAATTATATGATTATTATCAATGTTTTACATTGTTTTGTGTCATACCCTTTTAAGGAGAATTAAGGGTATTTGAGGAAAGGACACAATAAGAAAAACAACTATATAAAGCGATGACTTATTATAACTTATTGATTACATACATTACATAAGAAGACGGATCATATTTTTATTACTTAATTATACTACAAAGATAATCTTAACCATCAGACTATTGGAAGTAAGCTTTACGGACCTTATTTCACATTATTATAATTAATTATTAAAACTATATCTTTAACCAGAGCTCAAACAATACAAAAATATATTTTTGTCAACCCGTTTATCAACCCTTAACCTATCAACAATATGTCTGATATTCCAGAAAGAGTTTCAAACCTTGAAACTTCCTTTAATGAAATGAATGATTCATTCCAAAAGATGAATCAGGACATGATGTCACAATTTGCAATGATGTCTGAACAAATCAGAGCAAATAACCAAAATGAAGAAATTCTTGCAAAACAAGAAAGAGAAAAATCAAATGTTTTGGAAGAAGCTGCAGAAGGTTTTACCAATTTGAAAGACTTTGAAATTAAGCAACAACAAGACATCGAAAAAGATGAAGCTATTTTAAAGGACACTCGTAAAGAGATGGAAAATTTTGAAGGAGCAGCAGCTCAAACACTTTCTCAAACTATTGATGAAGTCAATAATTTGAAGGAACAGATGAACAATCTATCTTTTAATGCTCATACCAAAGGTATCAAAAATGGTGCTAACTCGATTTTAGACTTGGTTCAAGTTGACAAATCAAGTAAATTGAAGGAAATTCAACGTAATATTCCTGAATTGGTTTTATCCGAAACTGATCCCAGGATATTTATGTGCTCTAAATCCTTAGGAAATGTTACATTAGCACCCACTCCTGAGATGAACATCAACAACGTTCAGGAAGTGAAGGAAAAGTTGCTTTTGGTCCAGCAACAACTAATTGCTAAAAGAATTTTATTCGATGAGTGGGGTTTGTTTCTATCAACATGCTGTCGCAATGCAGCTATGAGATACGTGACAGACTCAAGAGGGAGACCTCAACCTTGGAATGACAGTATTTTTGAATTCTTCCAAACTACAAACTTCATGCACAAAAATTTAGCATTATTGCATGATATTAATGCTACCTATCCTGTGATTGGAACGTCTGTCACTAAATTCTTTAACGAATTAATTGAGAAGGCAGAACAAGTTCATGATCTGGCCACGCTACCTACTGTATATTACAAATATGTTACTATAATATCAGTGGAATTCCCTGGTTTATTTATTCCAGACCACCATGAACTTACCACTCTTTCAGAATTACAATTATTTTTGAATGCCGTGATTCGTCCAGAAGCTGTTTTCAGGCACAACCACCAGTCGACTAAAATCGTAGAACCAGAAGTACCAGTTTATGCAATCCAAAGGGATAAGTCTCCAATATCTTCTTTGTATTTCTGCTCAAATTGTCACTGCTCAAAGTGCAAACATCCAAAATACAATATGAAAAGAGGATATTGTACTAACTGCAGATGCAATCGTTGCAAGTCCAGACCAAATCGGAACATTCATAATAAAGGAAACCCAAATGATCGTTTCAAGATTAACGAAATGCTAATTGATCAATCACAACATTCTGATTCTAATTTGATTGAGGATGATGATCAGGAAAATGAATTTTCTGATTCCAATCCATTTCCACCTGAGGAATACATTGACTATTATGAGGATAATGAAGCTAAGGGAGAAATGACTGATCCTTCAGTTATTCCATTGAACAAAATTAAAGCGAGGCCTACTCAGCAATAATCAAACCATAGTCCTTGACTCTGGTGCAGACGATAATTTCACTTTCACAAGTTTATGGGAAAATACAGATTCATTATATCTCAAAGATATTACTGTACATAAACTAGCTACTTACAATTGTGCTAAAATCACAGTATCACCTGCTTTTGGTACCAATGACTCCATTAATACGAAAATTCAACTAAACTTACTATTCAAACACAACTACTCATTAACAGCATGGTTCTACCTTATCCCTCATGAAAAATCAGATATTATAATTGGTAAACCACTACTGCGTCAACTAAACTATCAGTTGTCTCCACAATCAGAAACAATCGCTATCAAAGATCATACTCTTGATCTGACATCCTTCTCTGCTGTTCGATCTACAAATTCTTTACTAAAAATAGATCGGCTACCATTACTTCAACAACTTAAAGATAACTATCCTGAAGCTTTTTCATCTAATTTTTCACTAGAGCTTAAACATGACTATACAGCACATGTTACTCTAAAAGGCTTTCCTTACGTTTCACCAAAAGCGTATTTCACTAGCGGTGTATTACGAGGTGCTATTCATGATTATGTCCAACAATCAGTAGAAAATGGTTTAATTGTCCCTATTCAATCCAATGAATTAGTGGCTCTTAGTCCTATTTTTCCCTTACAACAAAATTCTACAAAAGTACGCATAATCACGGATCTACGAAAAGTGAATCGGTATCTACAATACACGCCAAGGCCTATACCAACAACCCAGTCTATTTTATCTGAACTATCTTCAAAGAGTATTTTCTCTGCTATTGACATACGAAAAGCCTACCAACAATTACCTTTAACTGGTGATGCTTTAGGTATAATTACAGAATTCGGTAGTTTTAGATTTACCCGACTTCCATATGGTCTAGCATCGGCTCCATACTGGTGGGGGGAATTTATCCAATCTATTTTAAATCAAATCCAAGTTAAACAATCTACAGTTATTCGCTATTATTACGATGATATCATAATCGCCTCTGAAAGTTATGAAGACCACATTTCAGTTTTATTCGAGATTTTTAATAAACTAGTTTCAAATGGTTTGTCTATTAGTGAAGAAAAATTACAACTAGCAGTTTCTAAAGTCCTTTTTCTTGGTTATGAGATAACCAAAGACAGAATTGCCTTAGATCCATCAAAAATTGAAACTATTAACAAATGGCAAATTCCTACTAGTAAAGAAGGTATTATGAAATTTATTGGTTTTATAAATTATTTACGCAATTTTATTCCAAATGTCTCTGATCTACTTCGTCCATTCTATTCCATTTTGGATGCCAAAATATATCCAAAACTTCCTACACCAGCAATGATAACACAGATTACGAATAAGAACTTTCTGAAAATCAAAGCATGGGTTACTCGATCGTTAACGTTGAAACTATTTGATCCACAAGCTGCTACATTCCTTTATACTGATGCCAGCTTAACTGGTGCTGCCTCAGTTTTATTTCAATCTGAAATCAATAATGGTAAAAGCCATCTTTATCCGATTTCATTCTTCTCCATCAAATTTAATTCCACCCAACAAAATTATTCCACAGTTGAACGTGAACTCTTTGCTGTACTACACACATTAGAACACGCTAGACTGCTGTTATCACCCAAAATTACAATTTTTACTGATAATAAAGGTATCATTAGTATTGGTAATTCCGCTCGTCAAACACATCCAAGGTTTGCAAAATTTTTAGATCTGCTAAATGTCTACAGGCTAACATGGAAATATGTACCTGGAGCAAAGAACTTTCTGGCAGACTATCTGAGTCGTTTTGGACTTGACGATCAACCAATTCTAGATACTAACACCTGGGATAATTTAGCTATTGAAATAAAACTAAAACAGGTTATACTGCATGCAAATCAAGTTTCATCAAATAATCAATCTTCTCCTACTAATTCAAATTCTCAATCTCGTGACACTACACCAAATAATTCTCCTTACTCTCCAGCAATTGAAACGAATAATTCTAATGAACATGATTTTATAATCACTAATGTTACTCAATTGTCTTGGCCACAAATCTTACAAATCAAGGAAATTATTAGTAACCTATTCAAAATGATGTCTTACATGTGATTCAACAAAAAAGATTATATGCTGTTATTACTGATCATGATTATTTACAGCGAGCTCAACAATTACATGAGCGTTTTCACTGTACTCATCGTGCTCTAGCAGTCATGCTAGCAGCTGAAGAATTATGGAATCCGAATAAAGACTTAATTCATATGGATATAATCAGAAACTGCCAACATTGCGAAGTTTACCAAAAGTTTAGAGATCTACCTGCCGAACTGCCAAGTTTAACTACTATCCCAGTATTTAGTCGTTGGCATCTCGATTTTGCAGGACCTTTACCATCTGACAATAACAACTCCTATTTTCTTATAGCTGTCGATTACACCTCCAATTTCGTAATGGTATTACCATCGGAATACCAAGATTCTGACGTCGTTAGTCAGCTTCTATCACAGGTATACTCCATGTTTGGAAGACCAAAGATGATAGTAACAGATAATGGTGCTCCTTTAACCAACGCATACATTCATAACATTGCTCAACGATCAGGTATTCGTTATGTTCATAGTTCAGCTTACCACCCTCGTGGTAATTCAAAAGCAGAACGAAGTGTGCAATTAGTAAAAGCTATTTTGAAACATTTAGCACCTAATATGGAAAAATGGTCAACCAACATTTTCTGGGCAGCCCATATAGTGAACAATTTGAAAATGATGTATGGTTATGCCCCTTGTGAAATAGCATTTGGACAGGAACCACAACGTATTAAAGAAAATTTTGCAGCTATAATGAGACAGGTAATAATTGATGGAAAATATACTGAGGATGTAATAAGATTTGAACAAATACATTTGAGGTTACATAATCAGGATAAACAGAAGAAAGCTCAAGAAGAAAATCTTTGCAATAAGAATAAAATCAGAGAAGCTTTGAAAAGGACAAGACTCGAAACAGAAAATTCTGTAAGTTTCAGTAAAGGTGAATTTGTTTACAGATGGCGTCCCAAGAAGAATAAGTTCGAACCAACATGGGATGGACCCTATATCATACATGATATAGTTGGCGAACATTCTTATAAATTACGTTCACTAGAAGGAAAGGTTAATACTCCAACTTATGATGCCTCGAAGCTGAAACCAGCTTATAGCTATTACGGTTCACCGATAAGAAGTGCAGCTGAATACACTAAGGTATACTCAGATAAGGAAAGAAGATATTATATCCAAACCCTTGATGATCTCAAACATAACATTTGATTAGCAGGCCAAAACAAGTTTCTTCAGGCCGCCGATATTTGTATTGTTTTGAGGTTAATATCAAGTTAAACTATCAACAGAATGAAGCCCAAGTCCAATTATGAAGGAATACTATCAATTATATGATTATTATCAATGTTTTACATTGTTTTGTGTCATACCCTTTTAAGGAGAATTAAGGGTATTTGAGGAAAGGACACAATAAGAAAAACAACTATATAAAGCGATGACTTATTATAACTTATTGATTACATACATTACATAAGAAGACGGATCATATTTTTATTACTTAATTATACTACAAAGATAATCTTAACCATCAGACTATTGGAAGTAAGCTTTACGGACCTTATTTCACATTATTATAATTAATTATTAAAACTATATCTTTAACCAGAGCTCAAACAATACAATTCTACATTTATGGTTAATGATAACCTATGTTATAACGAGAAGTCAAAAACCTTGTATACTGTCCCTGGAGGAACACCATTTCTTTGAAAGATATTAGCTTTTTTTATGAGAACCGCACAGCGAACCTGAAGGCCAGCAAAAATGGAATATATATTGACTTCATGCTCATAAAACTCGTTTCTTGTCGCCCTACAAAGCAAGGATTTCCGAATATATATTCATGGATATTAGGAAATCCAAATATCAACATATTTTTCAATAATCTCCATGAAAATCAAACAATTATTAATCATTATTTCTCTTGCACCAAAAAAGAGTGAACCTAGACAAATCTTCTTTATCAATTCTGTCTATATTCACTTAAAAGCGCGATTTTGTAAGTTATATTTTCCCTTCATGACTACTATATATATAAGATACTAATGAAGTCAGCAAATGACTTGGGCTAATAAAATAGTGAACAATAGCAAGTATTGCGAAACCTTTACCCATTCTCTTATATAACAATTAGTATACCCCATATCCGCGCATTTCGACATGACTGCCCACCTCCCTGGCAAAAGCATAAATCTTATTAATGATAGGATGTCTAGTAGAACTACTCAACTTTCTTACATGCTAAACTTCACAGCGACTGCCCAACGTTGCTGATATAGGCTTCCAAAACTTATCAGATGATATGTTAGATCTAATGTTGTGAGCCGAACAATCCAATTAATTTTTAGGAGCTGTTTAACGTAAATGTATTGTTTCAAAACTTGTCTTTTCTTTGAATTCATAACAGTTTGTCCAATTTGTCTAATATGAAATTCGTTGTTTCATGATTGTAATGCTTTTATAAGTGGTAACTGACTCACGGCAAAATGAGAACTCCTACGGTGGAAGTCATGAAGGATAAGACAAATAATTACTAATAACTAAAAAGTTGGTACAATCTATAAAAATTTATCAGAGGGTTCTTCACGTATGGGCTATAGAGAGTGTGTATATAATCAGAAAAAAATTAAACGGCTTTAACTTCATCGTGCTGAGATTCTTCTTCTGGTGGACAAACAAAAGCACCAGCTAAAGCCAAAGCAGGTTCATCGACGTTGTGATGAGCATAAGACAAGACACCCATACCACCAGCATCAAGTAAGAAACATGGATTTATGTCAAGGTATCTAAATGACTTCAATGGGATGTATGGAACAGTGTCATCATTGTAGGAGTGAGGGTTAGTCAATTCCAGTTCAGTTTCACAGGCCTTTTCTTGACCGATGATACCAGTCCATAACCCAGCAAAATAACGTAAAGAGTGGCCGTGAGCAAAGACCATAATATCAGATGGTACATTCTCAGCCATTGATTTTCTGTGTAAGTTTTGAATTCTGGCGATAACTCTGGATAATCTTAAGCCAATTTCTTGAGTTGTTTCACCATTTTCACAACCATCTCTCCAGATATTCCATGGTTTTTCTTTGTCTAAACCTCTAGATTTTCTTAATTCGATAATTTGCTTTGTCAATAGACCTTCGTAATCACCATATTCCCATTCTCTAAGATCCTCATCGATGACAATTTTGATCTTAGATCTTTGTTCATCAGTTAAAGTTTTTAAGACCAAATCAACAGTTTGTCTTGCTCTAATTCTTGGGGAACAGAAAATATAAGTGATATGCGATGGATCAATAAAGGCGTTATCTCTAAAGACAGATTCACCGGTTCTAATCATTTGGCCGACACCATATGGAGTTAATGGTAAATCGGTAAGGCCAGTGTATTGACCGGACTTGGACCATTCGGTTTGACCATGTCTAACAATGATACATCTACCTGTATATTTAGCACCCATATTCGTTTTTATTGTTGGCTCAATATGTGCTAATAAGTTGTTGTTAGTAACCATTGAAAAATTTTCCCGCGGACTGTTTAAGTATGGTCCATTTCAAGAGTTCTTAAATTAGTTGTCGTGGGTACTGAGAATTGACTTTCAATCTTTCCCATCAAGCTTTTTCTGAAATCAACTTGAGTGATTTTCTTGTCAATTGGTGGTTTACATGTTCTGATCGCATTTTTTTATATAAAAATATGATGATATGACGCTGTCAATCACAAACAGAATACAAGACTACAAAATCATTTCAATTGGAAAGAATATTAATACCAGAGATCGTATTGTCAAGATACCATTTTAACAGTGGCTATCTTGGAATAATTTCTCACCACTGTTTTGTCTCAACTTCTTCTGATTCTTCATGGTCATCGCGAGTTTTGAAAAAAATCATTATTGAAATTTTTCAAAATCAGCAATGTGACACTTTAATCCCGCAATACTGTTGTTTGAAGTAGCTGTTATGGAGGAAAGATAATATGAAATGGTCAGATGTTTAGATGAATATAGACTAAACAGTAGGCAGAAAGTCCTGACAATTGACTTAACTCAGCATCGAATATTTATTATTAGTAAAGTAAAACAAAAGTAGAAAAAATAAACAAATATGACATATTCTTGAATAACAATCAAAGAAACAACCATTAAATGTCAGTATTTTTCAACAAACCAACAACTCTGTCACTTATCTATCAAAATAGTCAACTGTGACACTTTTTGTTGTTGATGACAGTGTACATCCCATACACCGCACATATTACAATGGACTGCGCGGCTATAACCCTTTAAACGTGTATAACTTTTCTCCAATTCTGGATTCACATTCTTATATAAACAGGTAAATTCAGTGGCAAGAATAAACTAAACCTTTAATAAACTTATTTAATCAAACGATTGTACTACAAAGAAATATCAACCAAGAATACATCTAAAAATAAAGAAAACAACAAATTGAATATGAGCAATATTTGGAAAGCATTTGACGTCTATAACAGCAAGAAACATTCCAAGGATGAAAGAATATTAGGTGGGAACCACTCCAATGTTGGTACAGGAAATACTACCGTCATATATGGTCATGAATACCGTGCTAACAAGAAAACCAAAAAAGATGAAAACTCTGACTCAGCTACCGCTGCTGGAGCCGCTAAATCAAAGGTCATACCATCGACGGTTGATGTCTCTCATTTAACCCAGAAGGAGTTTCAAGATATATATGATTCGTTAAGGAAGGGGGAACCCAATAACAGAGTCAACTTTTAAACTGGTACAACCCCATTGATCCGTTCAGATTACTACCCCAGACTTTATTCAAATTCAAATTACAATTCCTCCACTATACGTCTATCTATATCTTCATGTCCTTCTGTTTGACTCACAAATACTGTATCTTTTACACATATTTTTTACCCTTTTTTTCTAATTGTTATAATTCCGCTGTTACAATGCCGAAAAAAAACCTGAACCGGCAAATACCGTGAGTCATGAAAATTTTATGATCTGATACTTTTAATTATTTACATACATATATAGCCTCTGTTGGCAACATTAACAACAACTCTGTTCCCGTTCAACTTATTAAGAACCTGTCACGCTATGATAAGATCTTCTTTAATAAGAACTCCAACGGCGAGATATTCCTCGCAACGTATAGCTCCATATGTACTACGGTTATACTCGACTGCAAACTCCGTCTCTGCCAAGACTGTTCAATCAACTTCTTCGCAAATTAAAGAGAGAGCTACACCATCTCCAGCTTTCAATGTCGCTGTATCTTCATCTACTAATCAGAAACTAAATCAAAATTCAAGGCGAACGGCTACTACACGTTTGGATTCTTCCTTAGTGGGACTCACTGGGGGTCAAATATTTAATGAAATGATGCAAAGACATAATGTCGATACTGTGTTTGGTTATCCAGGTGGTGCAATTTTACCTGTTTATGATGCAATCTATAAATCAACAAAATTCAATTTTGTTCTTCCAAAACATGAACAAGGTGCAGGTCATATGGCTGAAGGTTATGCTCGTGCTAGTGGGAAACCTGGTGTCGTATTAGTCACTTCAGGTCCAGGTGCAACAAACGTAATTACTCCAATGGCTGATGCTCTACTAGATGGGGTTCCATTAGTTGTATTTACTGGTCAAGTACCAACTACAGCTATCGGTACAGACGCTTTTCAAGAAGCTGATGTTATAGGTATAAGTAGAAGTTGTACTAAATGGAACGTCATGGTTAAGGACGTAGCTGAATTACCAAGAAGAATTAATGAAGCATTCAAAATCGCTACAAGTGGTAGACCAGGTCCTGTATTAGTTGATCTACCAAAAGATGTCACTGCCGCTGTATTAAAGGAAGCTATCCCTATAGAAAGTGTATTACCTTTTAGAACTAAAGCAATCGGTCAATTACAAGATCAATTTGTTCAAGCAAGCATCAATAAAGCAGCTGACTTGATTAATATTGCGAAGAAACCTGTTATTTACGTTGGTGCAGGTATCCTTAATAATGAAGATGGTCCAAAAATCTTAAGAGAATTAAGTGAAAGAGCACAGATTCCTGTCACAACTACTTTACAAGCATTAGGTGCATTCGATCAAGAAGATCCAAAGAGTTTAGATATGTTAGGTATGCATGGTAATGGTGCTGCAAATATGGCTATTCAAAATGCTGATTTGATCATCGCTATTGGTGCTAGATTCGATGATCGTGTCACAGGTAACATCAATAAGTTTGCCCCAGAAGCAAGAAAGGCTGCAGCTGAAAATCGTGGTGGTATCATTCATTTTGAAATTACTCCAAAGAATATAAATAAAGTCGTCGAAGCACAAATTGCTATTGAAGGTGATGCTACTCAAAATTTGCAATCTATGTTACCTCAAGTGTTTCCAGTCAAACAACGTACTGAATGGTTTGAGTATATAAATAAATGGAAAAAGGATTTCCCTTACACTTACATGAAGGAAACACCAGGTTCAAAGATCAAACCTCAAACCGTTATTGCAAAACTTTCAGAGATTGCAAACAATACAGGTAAGGAGGTTATTGTCACCACCGGTGTTGGTCAACATCAGATGTGGGCTGCTCAACATTGGACTTGGAAATATCCACGTACTTTCATCACTTCAGGTGGGTTGGGTACAATGGGTTATGGTGTACCATCTGCTATTGGTGCCCAAATTGCTAAACCGGATGCTTTAGTCATTGATATTGATGGTGATGCTTCATTTAATATGACCTTAACTGAATTGAGTTCTGCAGTTCAGGCTGGTACACCAATTAAGATTTTGCTTTTGAATAACGAGGAACAGGGTATGGTCACACAATGGCAATCTCTATTCTATGAAAATAGATATTCTCACACGCATCAACTCAATCCGGATTTTATGGGTATAGCAAAGGCAATGGGTTTGAAGGGTATCAAAGTCACTGAACAAGCAGAGCTGGCTAGTGCATTAGAGAAGTTTGTCAACTCTGAGGGTCCTATCCTACTAGAAGTAGCTGTTGAAAAAAAGGTTCCTGTTTTACCAATGGTCCCAGCTGGTAAGGGCCTGGATGAATTTATCAATTTCGACCCGGAAGAAGAGAGGAAAATGAATGAATTAAGACATCAACGTACAAATGGGGAGTTTTAGATATAACAATAAAATGAGTAGACTATAAACTGACTATTTATAGGATTGACTGTAGAAAAGCAATGTGTGAATGTATAGATATACTTCTCAATGTGATAGATAATGAATTAAGAATAGAGAATCATCTGTAACAAAGTAATAAGTAATGTCTCATATTATAGGTCTACATTTCTCAATGGAGCACAGTTGGCGCCAAAACTTATATCAAGAATAAATGTAAACAATGTAAACAATGTACTTGAGAATATATACAACAAGCAGCTATAAAAAGCTAGTCGATGGTAATTTAAACTAGTTTCTTCACAAGTCTAGATCTATAAATTTTTTTGAAGATAGAAGTAAAGTGTAGATAACAGAATAATGGCAACACACAAAGCCCATACAGATTTATCAAGGTACCAGTAGTCAAAACCATACTCATCAAACCATGGTTTCTGCTCAGTGGCCTTTTGAACAAGATTGATCTTCCAAGTTGCGTAAGGTGGATATCTCATTGAAATCAAAAAGTCCATCCAGAATGGCTGTTTAAATACAGTACGTTCATGAGTAAATGCATCAAAGCCATACAAACCACCATAATTACCATAACCGGAATTACCAATACCCCCAAATGGTGCCTCTTGGATACCGGCATGGATTACCGTATCATTGATAACACAGTCACCGGACCTCAAACGAGTCAAGATATAATTAATCTCTCTTTGGGAACTTGAAAAGAGGTATTGAACTAGCGGTGTATCATGGCGTTTGATGATTTCGTCAAGTTCGTCGCCCAAGTTGCTATATTTCTTGATAGCTAGCAATGGACCAAAATTTTCATCCTGCATTACAGAATCATTCCATTCACAATCAAATATTAAGGATGGTGGGATCATTAAAGTTTCGGATGTATCAATATCTTCTTCATGAATAACCTTTGTCTTCAGTGGGAAGTTTTGAATTTGCTTTGAGTTCTTAATTAACTCGTCACAACTCTTTGGAAAGCACACTGTACCGTTTGTATCATTCAGCATATGGATCAGTCTCTTGTAAGAAGACCTGTGAACGATATGGGTGTAAGAGATTTCATCGTTGAAGGCAAATGTCGGATATAACTCATTCAAGACACTTTTAGCTTCTTTCAACACGCTCTCATATATGGATTCGTGTACCAATAGGTAATCAGGGCTGACGCAAATCTGGCCAGCATTACTGAAGGCACCAAACATAAGTCTCTTGAGTGCCTTACGTAAATCAACTTTATTACGTTTGAAATTGAAATATTTGGTTAAAAATGCCGGAGAATTCCCTCCCAATTCAAGTACACAGGGTACCAAGTTTTTGGCAGCAGCTTGTGCAACTATTGATCCGACCCTTGAGGAGCCTGTATAGAAAATCATATCCAAGGTCGAAGAATTTATCAGCCTAGTAGTTTCGTCGACACCACCTTGAACAACTTGAACTAAACCATTAGAAAAATCAGCATCCTTAATAACCTTTTCCATCATCATAGCCGTATTTGGAGTTAATTCACTGGGTTTCAAAATGACCGTATTACCACCTGCGATTGCATTAGCAACTGGAGTCAAGGCCAACAATACAGGAAAATTACATGGCGAAATTACAAGTACACTGCCGCGAGCAATCTTCTCAACTTGCACCTTACCAAATATAAATGGGGGTGAGTGGTCACTCATTTTCTTTGGTTTCATCCATTTAGATAAGCATCTCATCATATGAAGGATATCATTGAACAACGGGATCAATTCCAGTGATAGTGATTCTTGTTTTGAGCGATGGAAGTCCTCATACATTGCCTTGATTACATCACTTTCATTCCGTTTTAGTGCATTGTATAATTTCTTCAAGTTCGTGATCCTAAAGTTCCAGTCCTCTTTGTTAGGTTCACGTTTAGTAGATAATTTTTTTTGCTTTTCAAGGAAGCAATCCTTAGATGTATTGAGAATGTGATCAATCTCATCAATTGGGGTGTTTACCAATCCACCAGACATTTTCTAGGCCAAACAAGAACACTGGCTTTAGAATCGTTCTGAACTTTTATTTAATATTCTCTTGATAGTTTTCTTATTATCAGATCTCGGTATACATCAAAAAAGAGCTCCGGATGGAAACTCATTGAGATGTGTCCATACATTTCATCACGAAATGTAAGTAGACAAGCTTAAAACAATTTTCATCGTAATAATCATGACTCCAAAGATATACAAATATAAAGTAACTGCTAGTGATTATATACAGCAGTTTTTCAAAGAAAATGTTTCATGAATAAATCTTCAGCATTGTATTAGACCTGTCACATTGTGATTAGTGCTAGTAAATCCAATTAGATTTCTTTGATTACCAGAAAATGACATGTTCCTACTTGTTACGGATATCAAGTTCCTATGAAATTTGAGTATTGCCTGAATTTAAATTGTTCAAGGATACTGGAAGGCTATTATTATTATTATTATTAACATTATTATTATCATTATTTCCCGCTGTCAGTTGAATAAATTCTGACCGACTACCTAATACACTGGTTAGTTCATTTGTGTTTTGTGATTGATGAAATCTACCTTGTTCTGAACTTTCGCTATTTCCGTGGGGTCCATTATTACTTTCCTCTTCCTCTTCTGAGTTTTGATTACCTTGAATCAGACTCTTTCGCCCCATTTCTTGTTCTCGTGCTTTAAGTAAAATCAATCTTCTCGGTAGACCTCTATTCTTCAATTCTAATGAATAATCATCGATAGTATCCATCTTCTTTGAAAAATATTCGTAAAGTTGCGATAGAGATAACCTACAATGATGACCCTTATAGCAATTATTACCTAATCTGATATTTTCAACTACTTTAATAGCACGATTTCTCTTCAGATCAGGTGGTAAATTAAATCTTTCAGGATGTTCCCGAATTTCATTTATCTTATTAATAAAACATCTTCTCTTTGCAAATAAAGTTCTATCACCTGGATCCCTTCTCCATGTTGAACCAAATCTTCTTTCAAGGTACGTTAAGGAAGGTTTACCTGGGAATCCCTCATAATATTCCTTGGCCACATCCGTTATACTTTGAATAGATCTATTCATTTTATAATTAATAGCTTGATTCAACTTTACTGCATTCTCAGTTTCCCTTCTTTGATCAAGCTGGGCTTGCGTAAGTGAGTCTGCTGGGTGTTCATTTCTTCTATCATCATTTGCTGAAAGAAGATCAGAAAACTCCTCAAAAAGTGGACTATTGATAGTAGGAATACTTTGTTGACTAGCACCATTTTCAACTTTAACCCTGACAGTATTATTTCGATTAACCAAATTGTCATTTAAACCGCTTGATGAAGATATCATCGGAGTTCTTGATCTGATACCCGTACTAAAACGACCACTGCTACTTGTTTTATTGTCACTATTACCTTGATGACCTAATAATTCCGATTCAGCAATATTCTGTACATTTTCATTAGTTAAATTCTCATCTGAATGATCTAAAAATCTTATTCTTTCACCTGTCATAATACCTACTATCTCTTTGAATAATCCCTTCAATTCAGCAATATCCTTAATACAATTATTCAATTCCTTAAATCCACCTTCGAATTTTTGAGTCTGATTCAAATAAAATTCTTCTTGTTCTTTTTCTAAAGTCTCAATCTTTATTTTTAAATTATCATTTTGTTCTTGAATTCTAGTCAGTTGATCGACGATAAAAGTTTGGAATAATCTATTATTCTTCTCTGGATCATCTCCATTAACTTTATTCTCACTGTTTGTACTACTATTTCCTTCCAAAACGTCTGTTTGATGATTTGGTCCTTGTCTACTGTTTTCTCCAGGGTATCTAATTGCAATTCCATCGATTGTAGTCGGCAACGAATTCTCAACTATGCGATCCCTATTCATTGCCTGAAGATATGAAATCTTTGCCTATAATATCTCAAAGTCCTCTCTTTCGTTTCCTGAATACCTTTCTAGATGTGTGTGTGTTGGAAATTCTTGATATTTAGCTTGTATCGCCCTTCAATAAATATACCTTCAATCTTTATGAAAATGTTGATATCAAGATAATAAAGCATGCACGTGATGCTTGAAGCTGAATTGCGATGAGTTTGTCTATTAAATGATAACTATTTATGAATGTCAATAGGAACTACATAGTCAGTATTATACCATGATAAGCTGAGAACCTTTTTTGCTCTTGTTAAAAGTCAGGCATGTCAGTACTATATGGGGTTTGGTTGATCCCAACTAACGGTGGCTTCAGAGTTTTATTCTTAGATTGCTGGTAATACCTTGTAACATCTATAACACTACTGTGTCTCTCTCATTTTTGATTTTCTCATCCTTTTCTTTCTCAACTGTCTCCTGTACTGACTCATCAATTTCCATTGGATCGAAAGATGGTTCCTGTTTCAATTCAGTCAAATTACTATTTGTTGTCACTTCATTATTTACACTCGATGATTGGATTGGAGATATTGATTCCCTTAATAATTTAATCTGTTCCTTTAATTTCTCATCATCTTGACCTAACGCCTTCTTGTTAACATTTATTGGCAATAGTCTAGTACCAATATTATCATCTAATAACTTGATTTCATTTCGTAACTTTACAGTAGCATCTTCAAGGTCATTATTGAAACCCTTTACATGTTTTTCAAATTGTGATCGTAAAGTTTGATTACCTTTCTTCATTTCAGTAAATGCAAAAACAACATGTGATGCTTCCTGTAAAAGAGAACATAATTTCAAGTCAATATCCTCAAGAGACTGTAATCTTTCCTTCACATACTCTGGTTGCATCTTATATACGTTTAAATTATTCCGTTCCTATCTGTTTCATTTCAAAACTTCTCATTGAACAATCTTAAACGTTTTTTTTGTTTGGCTTATTTAGCAAAAAACCTATTTAGAATATATATTAAAACTTAAAGAACATAACGAACAAACGACATACCAACAAACTTACGACCTTTTACCTTTTACCCTTCTTCTTAGGTTTATCTGAGGACCTTAACATATCAGCAACACCTCTTTTCTTACTAGACTTATTTCCGGTTTTGATACCATCATATTCTTCATCCTTAACCTCTTCGTCGTCGTCTTCTTCTTCTTCCACTTCCACTTCCTCTTCTTCTTCCTCTTCCTCATCACCTTCTTCCTCTCCTACTTCTTCTTCTTCTTCTTCCTCCTCCTTCATATGACCTCCTTTCTTCTTACCTGATGCTTTGATATCTTTTTCCTTTGACACCTCTTTCTCATCCTTAATTGCAAGTTTTTCGGCTTCCTTAAGGTTCAACTTGACAAGCCCATCTTCCATCTTTATAGGAGGATCTTCCTTCTTCATAAGATCAATATCCTTTTTCAAAATTGGGAAAGCTAAATATTCACCATTGTTGGACACTTTTCCAAGATCACTACTGACTTGAAAGGCTCTATATGTTTCACTATCGAACCATGGTTTAAGCTTAGTGTCCAATTCCTTTTCATCCCATTCAGTCTTTTTAGGATCCATCCATTCCTCCCAAGCAGCAGATCCTGGTTCAACGATACATGGCATTCTGTCATGTAACCATTTCATCTCCTTAGGAGCGGGACCAGTTATGATAGTAAAACTATAAAAGTCTCCCTTTTCATGGTAATCATATAATCCAGCAGCAAACCCAATTCTATGATCTCTTCTTATAACATAATAAGGTTTCTTGTCCTTACCAACCTTTGCCCACTCATAGTAACCACTCATTGGAACGACACATCTCTTATATTGGCAACAACTTCCCCACATCCTACTCTTAAGAATATTTTCCATCTTTGCATTGAACGTGCTATAACCTTTGAATTTACTGATATCTTTAGTATAATGTGGGACCAGCCCCCATTTCATATATCTGATCTGATCAACACCATCCTGATCTACATAATAAACAGCAGATAGATTAGTTGGAGCTATGTTAAAGGACTTTTGATAAGTGAATGGCTCATCATCATTAACTTCTTCCTCTTCTTCTTGCTCAATCTCTTCCTTTACCACATCCTCCTCCTCATCTGTACCTTGTCTTTTACTTGTATCTTCATCAGTCCTCCCCTTATGAATATTATCAGAATTTACATGTGTATTAATGTTCCATTTTTTAAATGCCAAAGGCAATTCTTCATTATCAAATGGTAAAGCAAATCTTCCACACATAATTATAACAGAAACTAATATTTAAGTAGATAAAATCTCACTTCTTGACATATATTTTCAGAATGAAATATCTCATTTTCAATGTCTCAATTGCTTGATTTATATATGAAATTTCCCTATTCCCCTAAGGATGTTACATCAATTTTTCTTTAAATATTGAAAAAACAACATAACATCAGCCAATGAAAAATTTATTTATGTACTACAAATCAACAGAAGACAAATACAAGTCTGTGAAAACTAGTGCAACATGAATAGCACATCAAGGCTTGCATCATCACTTCGGAATAAGTTTTTAGCTTTAAGCCGGAATAAAAGATGGGCTATTATGGTTGGTGGGTCAGCAGTTACTACCTTCACAGCTGGTTATTATTTCAATAAATATATCAATGCATCAAATCCGTCAGGTTCTTCTATGAGTTATTCACACATTGTAAATCATAACAACGTCAACTCACATTATCCCAGTTCTGCTGTGGAGTCATTAAAGAAGGCTATTTGGAGTGAAAGTAACCAGAATAGGTATAAATACAAAGATGCATTGAAATATTATATTGAGACACTTAATAAATTGAAAGAATCGAATTTTGACTCATTGAATGATGAATATACTAGAGTAGAATTGAAAATTACTGAAATGTACGAGAAACTAAATATGTTTGAAGATGCTAAGAATGTTTATTTAGAATTATTGTACAGATACTTTGATGCATTGAACATACCAGGTAAAGTTTCGATTGCCAAAAGACCAGAAATGATTAGAAAGGATTTGAGAGTCTTGATTAAATCATTAGAGATGAATACAGATATGGAATTAGGTAAACGAAATCTTTTAGCGCATTTATTATTAGCACAGGAAGAGATCTTAGCTAGATCTCCTGAACTAAAGAAGTTTTTAGATGAAAAGAAAGAGAAAGCAAGAAAATTAGTGAAAGGGAAACCTCTTGATGTATCAGACTTTCAAATATTTGTCAATAATGAGAATATTAAGTTTGATGATGAGGGATATATGGTTTTGGATCTACAGAAAGACAGCAGTGCCTGGGAACCATTCAAAGAAGAGTTTTTCACCGCTAGAGACTTATATGCTGCTTATTGTCTTTCGTCAAAGGATATTCCATCTGCAGTGAGTTGTAAAATGACTACTGTTGAATGGATGGTAATGGCTGATATGCCACCTGGTCAAATATTATTAGCTCAAGCAAATTTAGGTTCTTTGCTGTATCTACAAGCTGAAAAATTTGAAGCAGATATCAATTTGATCGATGAGAAATGTAAAATGGAACCCTCTTTCTTGAAAGATGAAAAAGTAATAAAATCATTGAGATTTCTACATAAGAATAGAGAAACCTGTTTACAAATGGCCAACAAATGCTATAACGCTATTATTGATTTTTCCAAACAGAATAACAAATTGAGATATCATATCAAGGATCAACTAGATAATTCTATTGCACAGGCTATTGCACTATCAACATATGGGAAAGGTATTTTGAGTTTACATCAAGGGATGCTTTCCAATGCTGATCGATTATTATCAGACTCAATTACTATGGCCAGAGATGCTGATTTTACTGAATTACTTAAAGAAGCACAAGGTGAATTATCCAAGGCTAGAGAATTATCAGCAGAGTTGGCAGCAAAAAAGGAAGAATCAAATGTAATAGAGAAAAACTAATGAAAACATTACCATCACCTCTTCAATCCTGCAAACTTATATAACCAAAAGTGTATATTAGTAATAAAACAAACGTAAACAATAAAATATCATTCTTTATAATTTTAAAATCGTGTTTATTGTTTTTATATACTACAAATGGAATGAATACTTGATATTGAGTAGGTAATAAATGAAAAAATTCATTAAATTATGACCGGAAATATAGAGATAAAGAAAAATATACAAAAGTGTCGATATTTTATTTTATTTCTTAGTTAACGGTCATGACTTGCCAGACTCTGATGACGTTATCGGTGTAACCAGCGAATAAGGTTTGACCGTCAGCAGACCAAGCTAAGGAAACAGCATGTGGATCAGCAGCCTTGTTGTAACCAGCAAATTCTGGCTTTAAGTCATCAATCAAAGCTTGTGGGTCTAAAGAGAAGATCTTAATACCAGAAGCAGTGGCAGCGGCTAACCAATATCTATTTGGAGAGAAGGCTAAAGCAAAGATTTCATCTTGAGCAGATAAAGTGTACATTGGAGTCTTAGCAGCTAAGTTCCATAACATGATTTCACCATCCTTACCAGCGGAAGCAATTAAAGTACCATCTGGAGAAGCAGTAATGGTGTTAACGTTACCGTTGTGACCAACAAAGTCAGCTTCAATTTGGAATTGGTTTAAGTTCCAAGCCTATTTCAATAAATTAATAATTAGAATTATTAATGTAAGTTGTTAGTAAAAATGTTTGAAAAAAAATGAGTTTTGGGTAGTCAAATAACAATTCCCAACTGAAATATATAATAACCCAAATGCTATGAATTTTAAATTACTGTATTATCAGAGATCTTGGTGATAATTGTTATGTCTCATTGAGGATAGATAGTCCCCTCCGAAGTAGCAAATATAGTGTTCATCATTACAGTAATTTTTAATCATCTTTCTATTTGGAAATATTTCTAATTAGAACTCATTATCATAAAACGTTAAAAAAAAAAAGTTAACATACCTTAACCATTTTGTCGTTACCGGCAGAGATGACAGTGACAGTGTCATCGTCAGCCTTCTCATTAGGAGCAACTCTGACTTGAGAAACCCAGTCATTGTGACCTAATAAAGTGGCTAGACATTGACCCTTGATAGTCCAGACCTTGATAGACTTATCACGAGAACCGGAAATAATCATAGAGGCCTTTCTGTCAATGGCAACGGACATAACATCACCCTTGTGACCGACGAATCTTTGGAAAGTTTCACCAGTAGCGACTTCCCATAATCTTAAAGTCTTATCCCAAGAGGCAGATAAAGCGTAAGCACCATCTGGGGTTAAAGCAACATCTTGAACAATGTGAGAGTGACCCTTGAAAGATCTGACTGGGACACCAAACTTACCATCATCACCGGTAATCTTCCAAGAGATAAGAGTCTTATCTCTGGAAGCAGAAACCAATAAGTTTGGTTGACCAGCGGAGGTGGCAAGGGAAGTAACCCAACCATTGTGACCTTCTAAGGTACCTCTTAAAACTAAAACTTCGTTAGATGCCATTTTTATCTTTGCTTATGTTAGTTGTGAGAATCTAGTAGAGAAAGAAAAATTTAGACAAGAGAATAATAAGATTAAGAAAGGAAGAAAGAAAATTAAACAACGAGTTAATATACAAAAGAATATATCCAAGACTAATGAAAAACGTTTGCTAACTTCTACTCATCTAGTTTTTTGCGTTGGTCATTGAAACTTTTCACCATCCGTTCTGACCACTTCGCTGAGACACCGCTTAGCTTCCGCGAAAAGGTCAGAATGCCTTAGCTGGTTGACTGCGACAACTGTACATACAACGCAAGCTGAAACAAATAATTTTTAAACACCCAGTGCTTTTTGAAAAAGTTGAAGCAGGGAGTGAATACTAGTAATGTACTAGGCAGGTAGAAGAATTACTATCAAGTATTTGATAGTGTAGAAGACTTAATATACATTTATAACTCACTAACTGACAATAAAGGTGAATTCTGAGATAAGGACAGCATGACTAATACATGGTAGCTAGTCTGTTGCCTTTAATCAATGCAATGAAAAAATCACTAACATGACATCCGTCAAATATCAGTACAGAGCACCTTGAGATATCGTGTTAGTTGTTACGTAAAACCCTCCATTTGGGAGAAAATTATGAATTGCTTGAATCCCTGCAAAAAACACAGACTTGACTTGCACCCGGACGAAGCACGTTCATGGCATTAAACTGCATGTAGCTAATGTAAATTTCACAACTAAGTAAGAGATGTTGTTAGCCAGTTCGTTGCTATTTCAACAACTCTATCAATGCTTTCATATTGTAACGCTAAAATTATTACCTGTCTATGCAGTTAATTCATTCTGAGTTGCTGGGTTTCATTGGGAGATGTGGGGAACAGACGACTTAATCGTAGGGATTATGGCAGGCTCTTATTTTTTTGAATCCTTTCCCAAATATACTTGGTCTTGAAATAGTCACTGTAATCGCCCTCGAGTGGCAATAAGTCTAATTTATGCGGGCCATCAATGAACACTTGGTTAGTACCAATATCAATGTTAACACCTAGAAGTCTAAATAATCTCAATTTTAGAATATTGGCTCTATAGACTTGATCGTTCAAGAGTTCTTGTGTTTCTTGATCCACATCATCTTGGTCAGGGGCACTCGCTATTAGGACGGAGCTACTTACATCACCGTCATAGTTATAAATATCAACCAATTTAGAGATACGTTCCTCGTTTTTATCCTTAATTAGGATGTTTGCATTTTCTAAACTATCCAATTCTGCCACATATTCTACAAGTTGATTCTTATTTTCAAAATCTTTTACCTCATCTTCAATTTCTTTTAACTCTTTTGACAATAATTCAGTTTTCAATTTATAAGAAGAGACCTTTTTGGAAAGATCTGAGACAGAAGTATGGTTCTGTTGTAAAAGTTTGCTACGTTGCTCTTTAATTATTTTCGACTTCTCATCGATATCATTCAAAGATATCTTGGCTTGTTCAATATTAAATTTCTCTCTCAAAACTCTCAACAAACTTGTTAGTTCCTTTAACCCATAATCGTCACTCATTATCCTGTCTATGACACTTATTTATCGTTTTGTCTTTATGTCTTCAAATGTATATGATCGCTTTATATATTTACTTTCTTTGTTTACATATTGATTAAAACACCGGTTAAAGAAAATTTCAATTCTGAGCTTTAAGAGTTGTGATATATAGATATTCAATTGCTATAGACAACCAATAAGTAAAAGATAAACTATTTACTTAGAAGATAGGTCCCTATAATTGCTGTAAGTGCCATCACACCATACCCAGTTAAATTGACACCTTTATTACTTAATCCTCCTCCCAAATCCCAACCTAAATGCCTTAAGCCGTTAAAACTATGGTATACGAATAGATAACTCCCTAATACTTTTAGAGAAATGTCGACTGACTTGGGAATTTTGCGATGATACCATTCGTTTATATCGTCAAAGGTTAGATCCTCTCTGAAAAGGATAGAAGCACCCAAAGCAATTGTAAGCAGGAAGAATCCTGATCCCAAAACTATACCTGAAATCCTATGCAATGAAGAAAGATACCAGGTTAATTGAGGTTCGTAAATAGTTAAATGAGGAGATATTGGTCTTTGCTTCCTTTGCTTAATCAATTCTGGAGATTCTGATACAGATTGTCCTGAATTTAGTTTATAGTCTATATAAGCCTTTTGAGTTGATGATGTGATCGAAGTTCTAAAAGATCTTTGAAAACATAATGTAACTGGTTTGATGCCAGATGTGAATTGAAGTTTAGGTTTTAGTACGGTTAGAAGTGGAAAATGTGAACAAAACATCTTGTTTGTCTTTGATCCCATCATCAGATACCGACACACACACCGATCAAGTCTGAAGCAATATATACTACTACTATGTGCTGGACTTGCTTTTTGACATAAAATGTATCCCTAACAGCAATACATTTCATAACTCGACAAGGCACTTTATTAAAGGGGTCTCCTGCTGTTTGAAGAACTGTTCCTATTCAAAATTTTGACGACCCTCAAGATATCACATAATAGTATTTTTTTTATATTTAGGTAAGCTTAAATCGTTGTTTAATAACTATGCTAGCAGCTTAAAACAAAAAAAAGTATATTGATCGCCTAACGTTGATGACAATATACCGAGTTTAGTAGCTGAACTGGTATTGAACTATTGAACAAATTTGTTTTACTTTGCGTATATATAAAACGAGAGCCTTTCATGAGCAGAGTCGAGTAAGAAACGAACCTTCCTGAAACTACAGAACACCTTCCTTAAGTCTTAGCCATGATAGACAAGTCGATTCTTGCTTACATGAAATATTTGTTTTGAAAAAGTAGCCATTGAACATTCTAATCGTAATTAATTAACAAAACTGACTGAGTAATGCATAGAGTCATTTCAACTTTTATCCCAGACTGAATAGAGAGTAAACTATATAGACAGAATAACTAGAGGAAAAACTAGTAGATTCGACTGAAAAAACCTACTCAACTTGTTGTAACAACCTGAGAAACCTTAGTTTATTTTACAGTATTAGCATATTGTATAGTAAATTTCATATCCCACAAATGTTACAACAAATTTGGTCATCACTTACTCATGTGGAATTATCACGCCAAGTCATAATTTGGTTTTTGGAAAGAATATAGCCTATAATAAGGTCAATATATGAAACCTAGAGTCAAGGATTGTTACATTGAATAAACATATTGTGCTAATCATTCTTATCTTAAAATACGAATACTCTAAGTATTGATCAACACTGATCCATTTTCTTCAATTAGATAGCATGTTCTTATTTAAGTCTGAGCGACAGACCGTTTGACTAGATCACTGATTGTCTTTAGTCCTGTTCACTGACCCTCTGACTATCTAAAATACATAGAAATAAAAATTATAGAACTTAATGATAATTGAGATAAATCAACAACTATCATGGAGTTATCTTCTTTTTTTAACAACACTTTCTCAAATTGGGTTCTATCGTATAATCTATTTTTGACGTGAAATCTATTGCACAACACTTTCTTGACTATGTCAGGGATTTCTTACGATTATATCTATCTCCCAGGATTAGTATGTGCAAGCAGCAATCTTGAATATTGTTCCAAATGAGTAGTTTTGATAAAAATTGAATTGTTTGGGGATGATAACATAGTGGTTAAATTTCAAAGTAATTGTAGAGGTAAGTCTTTTTTAATTAATAGTTAAAAACGATTCCGGTTTCCTAAAAATTACATAAGATAAAATATAAACTCAATTTTTACCAGTTCTAATCATCTAGATTATAGGTCTACTTATATCACAGCTTCATTCGTTTGATATGTTTGAAAACGTCATAAAAGGTATCACATAAGATTAATTTGTGTTATTTTTAGATTCTTCAATATATCCAATTTTGACACACCTTTCGGGTTTATGTAAACCACATATAACAAACTTGATTTCTTAGAATAAACTGTAATACAATAGTACCTTCTGATTTCATTTACAGTTTCAGCAAATATAATAAGTCATCATAATAGGAATGAGCATTACATCAGCAATCCTTCAAGTAAGAATATCCAAAATTCAATAACTCAAAATGAAGACCGATTACAGCATTTAATGTAATAAAAAAGAGCTATAAAAAAGAAAACTGTTGAGAAACTATTGAAGAGCTGGGTTTCTTCTCAGACTCTTCTAACCTTTTGTAAGATTTAATATTAAATTGGGACATCTTTTATAATGATAATTGATCGGTTATTTTATACAATATAAAATATACACTAAGTAAATTTATTTACTTATCATCTCATTTTTCTGCGTCTTAAATATCTCGAGATCAACTTTATTTTTCATGAAAATTTTTTATCAATACTTTTCTGTCACTAGTTCCTATTTCGGAAAAGCATCTCATAATGGATGTAATAAAGTCTGTCTTTACAATATGAAATATGATCCTCATATTTCTGACAAAAACAATAGTCCAAGAACGTTGATAGGTTCGAATATTGTTTGAGTTAAGTTATAAAGTACTTATTTCAGATATTGAAGGATATAACATAAATTGAATGGTCTGACCTAAATAACCAAGAACACGTATTTTTTTAAAAATGTAAGATATGTGACTAGCGTCAGTAATTATTATTTTGTCACATGTTTATCATGTGTTTGTCACATGCTTAATGTCAGCATTTATTTGATTAATTTGATTTTATGTTTTGTCTCAGAGAAGACTTTTGATTTAATGTTTAGTCTGAAATAAGGCTTGTAATTCATGTGTGGTCCCACAGAGGACTTTTGATATTATATTGTGATCGTTATGATCCTTAAGTTTTGAACAGGCACGTCTACGTTTTCTGTCAACTTAGTTTTAACAGTTGTGCAAAGCTGTGTGGAAGCTCGAGCGATTTCTACTATTTTCTCCTAGTAAAGCCATGCAGGTATTAGAGTGTCATGTTAGCATCAGACCAGTAGGTCATGGAGAATGATGAATGATTTTTATTAAGATTAGCTTTGACTAGTCGATTTTGAATTAATTCGAGAGGATAGACTCTCTATAATGATAGAAGAACTTATGACAATGTCTAAGCCTTCTACTAAATTAACGCAGTACTCAATTAGAGTCAATCACCACTTATAGTGAAAGCTATTAAGTTTTAAGAGTGAATTAGCGTACAACAAAGTAAGTGAATTCTAAAAATATATTATACTAACATTCCAAGAGGAGATAAATTGATAAGTAACATAAAGGATTGAACTATGGAAATAACTAGCTATGAGGAGATGAATCGAGGAGCAATAATAAGAGAATCAATAAGAGGAGAAAGTATGATGTTAAATTGAGGAGTTGTGTGAAAGAATTAGAAATAGTATGAAGAACTGAGGAGTTATTGGGAGTCTAAGAGGAGAATCCATAATAAAGAAATGAAAAGGAAAAGATATAAAAAGGTCTCAAGAATTGATTGATTTGAAGTAATTGAAATTGAGAATTATATATTATATTTTTATTATAGAACACCAAGCAATTATTTATTATACAATCTAATAAATATTATTATAAGTTTTATCCTCATAAATAGGACTTTACAATTTACTATTATTACTATTAAAAATCCGAGACCAATATCTTACAAAAAAAATATGTAATATGGTTGTTTGGCCGAGCGGTCTAAGGCGCCTGATTCAAGAAGTAAGATTCTTAACCATTGAAAAATGGGAATACTCAGGTATCGCAAGATGCAAGAGTTCGAATCTCTTAGCAACCACAATTTTTTGTTAAATTTTGTTCTTGAAATCATCAAGAATTTCCAACCTGTCAACGACGATCTCCACGATTAGAGGAACCTTTAGTGTAAGAGATAATATATTGGACTAAACTAATCTTTAACGGAACAAATAAGCTTCAAAATGAGTAAGGATATCGAATATACATTTGAATCAATACCATATCTGAATCAAACGTCAAATTATCTGATTCCAGGGGATTCAATAGTAGCACATATAGTAAATACACCATATCAATTTGTACACTCCCTTATTGATGCATTTGCAGCTCAATATGAAGAATATCATATCACAGAAAGATTATCATCAACGTCGAAAGGTGCACGTATTTCGATAAATTTCTTCACTAGTAATTATGCCATTGCATGCATAGTCACTGCAATAGTATTAAATCGTATAATATTGACATCAACTGTACATCCAAGAAATAATAGATCTAAACTAAAGCGATGGATGGTTATTGCATTTCATTTAACAGCAATCATTCCTCTCTTTAGCTCAATATTGTGGGTACACTTTGCATCGGAAGCAACATATTCCATGAATTTTATGTTACAGGTGTTGTTTTTAGTCTTTATTTGGTCATGTATTGTAGAAACTTATGTTACTGTCGGCAGTGGCCAGATTCCATTGGATGGGATAGATTACTCTATATTCGAGTTTGCATTTCAATTTTATGCATTAAGGGATGCAGACCCAAGTGAACTAAGAGACTTAGAATTTGTTTCTGATTGTATCATGGCCATTTCTAGTCGTTTATTGATTCATTTTGTAGAGATATTTCGTATCAGAACAAGAAGACTGATTGGAAGTGCGATTATTAATACCATATATTTAAGTTACTTGGCAGTTAGGACATACCAAAATGGAACTGACAAGATACTTTTTCCCAATAAGGCTAGAGTCTTTCCCAAACTATTTTTCATCGTCATTATAATGCTTTCATTTATTCCATATTGGCTAGCATGTATTATCAGGATGGACCCTTTTAGGCATCAAGATGGAAGTCTGCAAGAGTTGAAATTTTATTCATTCATGAATAATTGGATAAATCATCTAAATGTTACGGGCGAAGAAGATCTTTTGATGGTACTTTCGAAATTTGCTTTATTGTTATGTTCTGGGTCTGAATCAAATGACAAGGGTTTCCATAAAGAGTTTTCTACTGTTTATGTGCCAACAGATATTAACGAAGTATTTACAATCAGTAAATATTTGAATGAGTTGAAAGACGAAACAATACATTTAGATTTGCAAACTAATCAAAAAGGAAAAAGAGGATTTTTGGAATTCGTTTATAACTTATGGAACAAATGCTTAGAGCTGATTGGATTGAAAGAATCCACTACAAATGATGTTACAGTAACCCAACTCGAGGAATTATTTTCTGGGATTTCTGATAATGAAGTATCTGACGACTCCTCAAAAAATGAACTTGATCAAATGGGTTCTGAACTTACATATACTGAATTTTTGAAGTGCGAAACAGATTTGATGGATACAGACTCATCATCTGACGAAGAATATTTTCCTAATTTCATCGATGATACTGATCTTATTATGGACCCAGAAGAAGCTGATGATGATCAATTGGAAAATGATAAATGTGAAATGGGATTATTAGATTCATTTGCATCTACTAAGGAAATCAGTTGGTTCATGTCAATGAAATCGATCTTCAATTCACATATTACTCATTCAGAGAGGATAACTCGTTCAAAATATACTGAGTTCCAAGAGACTAAATTTCAAGATAGGAATGATGATGATGACGATATGGAATTAGTTTGTGTGGTTTGCAAAACTAATCAGAGGAATATTATTCTTTGGCCATGCAAATGTTTTGCGCTTTGTAATGATTGCAAAGTTTCATTATCATTAAGAGATTATGATACTTGTATCTGTTGTAGACGTCCAGTTGACGGGTACTCGAAAGTTCAACGAAAGACAACCTGTTAATAATTTGAAAGTATACACTTTTTCATAAACATATGCATTAAACAAGTGAAAAAATTATAGATAAAGTTCTTAATAACTTATTGTATTTCTATTAATATGATATATATACATTCACATAAAAACAGACAAATCGTAACATAAACTTTGTCCTGTTAAAATGACAACTAAAATTCTTCGACTTTTTGGGAGACATCTCCAAAAAAACAGCCTAATGATGGAACAAACGGATTGGGTTTTCAACATAAACCATATCATTTGCATCGGCAGCGGCAAACACAGTCTTATCCATAACAGAACCAGAAGGTGCAGCAATATATTTGACACCAGATCTAGCTGCCCTATAGACGTTATCAGGGAATGGAAAGAAAGCGTCAGAGGATAAAGAGACACTAGTTAACTTAGAGGCCCATTCCTTTTTCTCTTCTGGTGTCAACTGTTCAGGAATAACAGCAAATTTAGATTCATATTCTGATTTCTCTGGTTCATCAGTTGGAATTTGACCAGTCACATATAAGTCAATAGCGTTTGATTTTTCTGGTTTCTTGACACCCTTTGCCCATTGAAAACCAAGAACCTTTGGATGAAATCTGAACCACCAATTATCAGCTTTATCACCAGCTAATCTAGTACAATGAATCCTAGATTGTTGACCTGCACCTAAACCGATAACCATACCATTCTTGGCGTAACAAACTGAATTTGATTGAGTATATTTTAATGCAATTGTAGCAACAGTTAAATCAATTGAGGCTTGTTCAGTTAAATCGGTATTCTTGGATACAAAATCTTTGAATGTAGATTGGTTAATGATTGCATCGTTTCTCTTTTGTTGTAATGAGACACCATAAACTTGTCTTGTTTCAATTGGATTTGGAATATAATTTGGATCGACTTGTAATACAGTATAATTACCTTTCTTCTTTTGTTTTAAAATTTCTAATGCTGCTGGTTCATAACCTGGGGCAATAATACCATCTGATACTTCTTTTGAGATAATTTCTGCTGTTTGTACATCAACAATATTTGATAGGGCAATCCAATCACCAAATGATGACATTCTATCAGCACCACGAGCTCTGGCATAAGCACAAGCTAAAGGTGATAAATTATCAATACCCTTGACGAAATATACTTGTTTTTCAGTATCAGTCAATGGTAAACCAACAGCAACACCAGCTGGAGACACATGTTTGAATGATGCAGCGGCTGGCAAACCTAATGAAGCAGATAATTCTTTCACTAGAGGCCATGAATTCAATGCGTCTAATAAATTAATATAACCTGGTGAACCTGACAAAACTTTAAATGGTAATGCATCAGTCTCTGTTATAAATGCTTGAGCTGGTTTTTGATGTGGATTAGCACCGTAACGTAATGAGATCATTTCTTTACCTTGAGAATATTGTTTTCTAAAGAAATCAGAAATAGTAGCATCATAATTGGCTGTATGTTCAAACGCCTTTAACGCCAGAGTGTTTCTTGTTTCAATTGAGACATCATTTGTTGTTGACAATTCCTTTAAGAAATTTGCATAATCAGCTGGATCTGAAAGTATAGTGACTCTATCATGATTTTTAGCAGCTGCTCTTAATAATGTGACACCACCAATATCAATTTCTTCAACAGCTTCTGGGACAGTGATACCAATCTTGGCAATAGTTTCTTTGAATGGATATAAATTACAAATGACGAAGTCAATCATATTTATATCTTGTTCCCTTAAATCATTCAAATCAGATTCGATGTCTCTTGCAAGGATACCACCATGAATAGCTGGATGTAATGTTTTAACTCTACCACCTAACATTTCTGGTGCATGAGTGATTGATGAAACATCTTGTACTTCATAACCAGCTTCACGAATCATATTTGCTGTACCACCAGAAGCTAGAATACGAACATTATTTTCAATGAGACCTCTTGTTAGATCTAACAGACCTGTCTTATCATATACTGAGATAATAGCAGTTTTACTGGACATTTAATATTGGACGTGACGAGATTGTAGGGTTAATCAAACAATAAGAAAGATAAAGAGATTGTTACGACAAAATAGGACTGACATGTGTTTATATAAAATGAGATGATTGAAGGAAGTCAAATTCTATAGAATAATAAAAATATTGAATTGAGGATGTAATTGACTCTTTGTTAAGAAGTCAACATGATAGTGTATTAGACAGAATCAAAATCGTTGTTGACGAGTCGAAACTATCAATCAATACCAATATTTAACATTCTATGGTTATATATATATTTATATCATAGATGTAATACAAGTAATGGATGTAAGAAGGATTTGGACAGAACGTTAATATTATAAATAGAAAACATACAGATTTAGTCTATAATAAGTTCAAATCACATCTATATATAGATTGTATGTATACATGTTTAACAGAAAATCAAGTAAATAAACACTTGTTTTGAGGCGCAACTGAAATTGTTTATGTATTGATATATCAGTTTTATCCAGATATATAGCACTAGTGTCTCATCCGAGGATAATAAGTGGGGGGGACACTGCAAGGGAGACAATGACTATAATTGTATTACCAGAGTGGGATATCTTGTTATTGTAAACCACGTGTAAACTGTAAATTGTATACAAGGACTACGAGATACATATTTAGATACACAATCTGACCAAATCTGGCCAGTTATTGGATGATTCTAGCCCGAAAGCATATACAATTACAACTATAAGTAATCGCCAAGCCTCAAACGGAAATATCTTAATCTTAACATTCCCGGTATGTTAACATAATTCTCGAATAACAACTACTAAACAATATCAGAATTTGTTGTTTTTTTCTATTAATTCAAAAATTCGCGCTTCCATAAATGGCAAACAGTTTCACGCGCAACCAGCCAGCTTTTTAATTTTCTCGATATCTTCATTCTACAATACACTCATATATAAATAGTTGGCATTTGATTACTATATCAATCATTAAGTTTAGATTTTGTCTCTTCTTCTTCCTCTTCTTTCTTATAAGCACACTCTAAACACATACACTCAAATATTTACAATGGCTTCCTCTTCTTCTGTTTCTGCTTCTTCTTCTTCTTCTCACAAGGAATCTTCTTCTTCCTCTGTACACACTAATTCAGCTTTAGTTTCAAACGCTGCTGTTAAGGCTTCTTCAGTTTCTGTTTCTTCAACAGTTTCTGCTTCCGCTTCTTCTTCAAAGAATTCTACAAAGAAATCTAAGAATGCTGCTCCAGGTATGGTTGCTAACCCAATTTCCTGGAAATATGGTGTTGCTATGGGTGCTGTCGTTGCTGGTTCCTTCATCTTAGGTTCTGGTTTATAATTATAAACAAACTGTACTTTCAAATTATTAAGCATCATGTATACTTCATAATATTAATAAAATCAACAATGTATCTCTAACTTTTCCCACTAATTATATAATCACATCTATTCTATCTATTTTTATATCTGCTTACATAGACAAAGTTTTTTTTTTTTTCAAGATCCTATGTATTTTGTATATAACAAACAGAAACTCTTGCAAGACAAAGAAATACAACACAAGAAATGTCAAACTTTGCAACTGCTTTATGGCAAAATGTATTTGAACCAGGTGTATCGCCACAATTAGTTATTGCAACTCATGTATCATTTATTTCATTACTTATCACATTAGCTTGGTTAATTTATATCACACAAGGTAATATTCATTTCATTGCACTTTTCTTTATTGCATTCATTCTTTGGATGATTATTTTTTGGTTCATTGCTGAACTTAGTGCTGTCAAATTGTTGTCAAATAAAGAGTTGAACGATGAGAATACTTCAACAACCGATGCCTCTATCCCTGACTCATCAGTTACCACAGCAACTAGGAAAAAATCTTCTACAACAAAATCAAGAAAGGCATAATATACTACATTTTTATATACATATATAAATACTCAATTGATATATAATTTATACAAACACTCTCACTATCACTCTCTTTTCTCTCTGTCTCATCTCTTCACCAGCAAAATTTTATCACCGGAAAATGAAACAAATGCCATGAAAAATATTTATATTATTATGAACCCTAACTAAACCAAACAATTATTCAAACTACAATAACTAAACAAGACGTCAGGTCAAAAGCTATAATAATGGATAATTTTAATCAAAATAGAGTCTCAACAATGGCTCAAATGAGAAATAACTTCTTAAATAATGATATTGGTGATATTGACATTTCAAAAGAAATTCCTATAAATAAACCTCCCCTACAACAACAACAGCAACAACAGCTACCTATGCCTCAGATGCATAATCAACAACTGTACCAGCAACAGCAATATCAACAACAACAACAGCAGCAGCAGCAGCAATTGCAGTACCAACCCCAGGTACAATATCAAGAACAGCAATACCCACAGCATCAACAACATTACCAAAGATCACAACGTCCAACTTCAAAAAAACAAGAAAAGAGAGCCTATTCACTTAATCAAAAATCATTCTCAAACTTTTTTAGAGCAAAGAGTCATCAAAGTCCCTTCAGTAAATCCAAGAAATCATCGTCTGACAACGATCAAGATGATGATTATGAAGGTGATGTTCTTATAGATGACCCAACCTCAAATACAATGTCATTTAATGACATCACTACAATTACTTACAAAGCTGGTGATAAATTCAATACTTCATCTGATACTACACCTATTATACCAACTTTAATGACAAATAATGCCTCCAAAAATATGAAGAACACTGAGTACAGGAAATTCATGACAAACCAAAAGAAGACTGCTTACAACGCAATGGCAAAACAACAACAGAACCCAAGAGCAATGTCTCTTCAAACTAATATGAATCCGTTTCAACAGCAACAACAGCAGCAACAAAGAACACCGATACCGTACAATAACGCTGTTAATAGACCGAACCCATTAAATAATGAACCTCCTCCATTCGGGTTTGCTCAAAAGGGTATGACGCCATTACCAAACCAACAACCATTCAAGGGACCACAACAAAATATGCCACCTCCAGGTGTTCCGAGGACAATGTCCCTTGCTAGTGGTGCCAGAAACCAAATGAATATGCAAAGGTTACCACAACTGAACGCCAGTGGTCAACAATTTCAACAACAATCACAACCACAGTTCCCATCACAACAACAACAACAATTCACACAGCAGGCACTACCTGTCAACGACTACAGGACAATGTCCTTGCAGCCTGGTGTGAGTCGTCAACAATTTCAACAAATGCATTTACAAGATCAACCGATAGTTGAACATGTATCATATAATATGCCTCAACAAGTACCACCAGCACCATTACAACAGCAACCTGCTTATCATACCATGCCTTTACAGACTACCTCGGATCCTAATTCGCAACAGGTCATACAACCTCAACAGCAATCTCACCCACAACAAGTGCCGCAATCACAACAGACACCAGCTCCTCAACTGAAACAACCGACAATGAACAATACAATGAATTCAAACACATCATTGCCCTCTTCTTATGGTTCAGAGACTCAACCACTACCATCCTCATTCGGCTCGGAGACAAAACAGACATCTGTTAGCTCATCCGAGAGCCCGGATCCAGCATCTAATATGTTCCCAGAGGTTACTAAACGCCATCTTGGACCGGAATTACCTGGTTCTCAAATACAAAAGCCTCCTCCTCAACAAAAAACAGTCTCACAAGGTGAAGAACAGAAACCAAAAGCTAAATTAAACGTCCTCCAACTTTCAGCACCTCAGATGAATGAAATAATGGAAAGAGAAAGACAAATACTTGAAAGGGAAAAGAATTTAGCTCGTAAGGAACAGGAAATTTTACAAAGAGAATCAAACATTGATCAAGAGATTCGTCAACAAGAGTTAGAAGAATTGAATTTAAGGCCAACAAGTCTACTGGCCTCGGATTTGAAATCTTTATCCCTAGTTGATCCTAATAGGGACTCTACAATGTATGAATCGACCTTCAGTGACTCACCAGTGAAACGTCCCTCTCGTTCTGAAATGGTACCACAGGGTGAAGGTCTTTACAAATTGGAGAATGGTACCGATGCTGACGCTTATCAGACTGCTCAGGAATTTCAAATTTCTGATTCTCAAATCAAGGATGAAAATATTTTAAATAAAGTGCCAACGATAACTGCATCTCATCCTTCTCCCAAATCATCAAAGGATGCTGATGAAGGTAATGAAACACTGACTGATATCAGGAAGGAAAAGAAGTTATCAACTGTGGAAATGGAGGTCGCCGATAGTTTCGTTGACGACACTTTCAATTACAAGAAAGTTGGTCAGCCACATACAGTCGACAAAGCAGAGAAGGAAGGGTCAGACACTGATGAGTTCGTTTTTGACAATACGGTAAAGAAAAGTTACACGGATATATTAGATCGTGAGATTAAAGAAATAAATATATCTGGAGAACAATTGAGTATTTTGAATGAAAATAAAGAAGTCATGAGAGATATGCTTACTGTATCCACTGAATTGGCAGAATCTATCAAACGCGAAACACTGTTAGCAGAAGTACTGCGTAATGTAGAGTCCGGCACATATAGGGATACCGCAATATCAAATACCTCAGCTTTATCATTGCATGATTTTGAGGACGAATTGAGAAAGAAATCTTCAAAGATTGTTGAATTAATACAAGCTTTAAACAATGAAAGATTGAAAAGATTCATTGCAGAGGAACAGGTTCTATTGCAAGAAGCCAATGCGAAACCAACTTCTATTGAACTTTTAGCTAAAATCACTGAATTGAAGTCTCTGCTGAAAGATCGTGATGAGGAATTGAAAAGTTTAAGAAAGGAGAATAACTAAAAGTTATGTACATTTCACAACTGTTAATATCTAATGTAATGATAATAATTAATGTTAATGATTTATTGTTTTTCTATCATGCAGAACGAAGAAAATTCGTGGTCTGAAAGAAAAATAATTTCAAATGAACTTCTAACTGAGTGAGTATTTAAGATAGTTTATATATATATATATATATATCTTCTCTGGTTACCTAAAAGTACTCAATTGCTGACTATTATATCTTTTGGATATTCCTCAAAAATAATGTTCAACAGAAAGAGACAGAGAAACTACGATGATGACGATGAGTCTTTCCGTGACTACAGACCTCGTATGCCTAAAAGGCAGAGAATTCCACCTGTTGTTCAGTTATGTAAAGAAATGATGCCTGATATTTGTACCATTGGTGAATCTCCAAAAGCCTTTGCTGACGATATCAAATTTATGAGTGAAGCTATTGCAAATGAATATGGTCATGAAGATTATTTCAGCAGTGCACTACTAGATACGTTTCGTGCTGTTATCTTAGAGCAACCACAGAAACAACCTGCTATTGCCCTTTTAACTATTACTGTTAATGCAAATAACAGCGCTGCTGGTAAGAGTATCGTAAATTTCTTTTTTGATCAGTTGCAAAAAGCTTGTAACGATAGTTACGATGAAGTAGTTGAAGTTCCTTCATTTGAAACGGGTCCATGGAACAGAGCTAAGTTGATTCTAAGATTTTTATCTTTATTATCACCTATGCTAGTAACAAATGACCTTATAGGTTTGTATCAAAAATTCTTTGATTTAGCTGTAGCTTTGAACAATTCTTCTACAGAGAAAAGAGTTGCATTGGCTGAGGCAGTCTACACCAACACATTATTGAATGTTCCATTCTTATTTTACTTCAAGAAGAATGACCCATATTTGAAGGAAAGAATTGAGTCATTAATTGTTAAGTTGGAAGGTGAATATAAGATCAAACTTCACAGTATCAGCTTATTAAAAGAATATAATACCAAGGCTCCTTATCAGCCCGTTGAATTAGTAGAAGTTGCACTACCAAATCTGAAGAAGGCTTTAGCCAATGACATGGAGCAACTAAATCAATTGTTTTGCGATTGGGAGGATCTTCTACCTCAAAAAACCAGTGATCATGGTTTTAACAGTGATTTACAAACTCCTACTGTTGCTCAATTAATAACAGGGGACAATTCATTCGTTGAACTAAACAAGGGTAATGGATCTGTCGATGGTATGTGGAGAGTTCCAAGATATACTTTCCATGTGTATTTGCCACACTCTGCAGGTGATTTTGATACAGTCATTCCAATTACTTCATATGCTGGTTACTTATTCAACGATATTATTATTGATCTAGTTGAGGGTATGGAATTCAATAGAAAGGAAGTTGCCAAACAAGTTCTTTCATTAAATTTATTTTTCAAATCTGGAATATTTGCAAAAGCTGGAGAATCGATCGCTCAATTAGCTGCTACTTTTGAAGAAGATCCTTTGGTCTCGACCTATAAAATTGAAGATTTAGCTATCGAAACTATTTTAGGTTTAATCTTCAAATTACCAGATGTTTCTCAACCATTTGCCTATTTCTACACTCTTCTAGTTGATATTTGTCAAAATAATCCAAAGGCTATCGCACCGGTGTTTGGTAGAGCTTTCAGATTTTTTTACAATAATATTGATAATTTAGACTTTGAATTAAGATTAAGATTCCTGGACTGGTTCTCCATTCAAATGAGTAACTTCAACTTTTCATGGAAATGGAATGAATGGGAAGAGGACTCTATCAAGTACTCCAATTCATTTTACAATCCAAAAATTGTTTTCATAAGAAATTTAGTTCGCAAAGAACTTAGATTAACTTCAAATGCCAGTGAAGTGAAAGATAGTCTTCCATCAGAATTTCAAAAATACTTGGATACATCTTATATTCCAGCTAAACAGTTACACGAATACTACCAATCCTTATTCAGGGAGTACACCGTCAACAAGGAGGACACGATGAGGGATGACCTATACTTTAAACAAGAAAATGTTCCAATGGAAAGTTTAGTTCGTGACTTACTAGACTATATTCATAAACAAAATCAAGCTAGAGAAGTTAGTGAGTTAGAAGAAATCATTGAAAAGCTTAGACAACAATTTGCACCACAAGTTACTGACTTTGACCGTTTTATAATCACTCTAATTGTTCAATCTGTTGTTCATTCCGGTAGTAGATCTTTATCACATGCTAACAAATACATAAATGACTTGAAAGAAGAGTTGAAAACTATATTTGATAGAATTGAAATGAATGCTGAGACTAAAGAATACATCATTATTGAAGCTGTTTTAACTTACTGGAATAAAAATTCACAAAATGGTTTTTTAATCGTCGATGCTTTGAAGTTTGCCGGTCTCATAACTACAAAAAGCATTTATAACTTCTGTTTGGATGAAAGGGTTCCCAATGAAAACTATGGTCTGACTGATGTTACTGCCATCGACACAATTTTCAGAACTCTGTCTCAAAGACTGATTACCAATTCAAACGATACTTCTGATTTCGAATATGTCCTTGAAAAGCTGAGTGTCATTTTGAACAAGACCATTGAAGAATTGCAAATTAACCCCACTGAAGAAATCGTTCTTCCTGAAATCTTACCGGAAACCTCGATTGACCCAATCAATGAGATGCCGAGATTGGACTTGTTGTGGAAATATTTCACTACACTCAATCTAATGAAAAACCTTTTAAGGAAGTATTCTGCACAATACACTTTATTAACAGATAAATTTACTAGTGGCATGGAAGGTGCGATCTCTAACGAAGCTACTAGAAAACAACTGTTGGAATGGATTAGGGAGGTTGAGCAACTGTGATTGAATCATTATTGGGGGAGCATGCCAGGAAAGCTAATGAAAATCACCAAGTGATGTAGTCACTGTTTTTGTTACATCAGACTATATAGATGTTTGTATATATATGTAATGATTAGTATTACAAAAAGACCTTCTTTTAACGGAAATTATGATCGAGAATATTCCATTAAGTTATGACATTAAGTTGTGACTCTGGATGCACACCTTTAACCAGAAGATAAATGTGCACGAACTTATTAGTCTATTTGTTTTTTAAAAATGCAAATGAGTTTTATTGATTGAATATAAATTACCTATGAATGACACTGTTATAACTGTCGGTTTGGGAAATAGCAGACGGCCGCCTTAAAAAATCACCAATGTTTGATGATGCAGTTGCGAAATTTTTTAATTTATCGTTGGCTTTAACTAGTTTTGTTACTGTACCAGTACTATTTTCTCTTCTAAGATAGTTATTGTTAGGAAAATAACCTTTATCCTCCAATGCGACATCTGAGGAATTCCTTTTTTTATATCCGACACTAACATCTGAAGCCTTTTGTACCATACTGGGGTCTGATTTAATTTCATTAAACCACATTGTTGGATGTTTATCTGGGTTATTGTCATCATTGGGATATTCAGAATTTGAAATACTGTTATGGACGGCATGAGTCGAAATGATGCTGATATCTGAAAAATAGATGCAAAGTTTAACAAATTCACTAAATTGTTCTCTTGTGACTTCTTCTCCAGAAAAGTTAGTTATTTCATATATTTCTACAAACCGATGAGCATTTCTTACCGTATTTGGATCGCTATTATCTTTGATGTATTGAGCATATATTATATCTTGAAAAGTATCTTCTGTATTCGTTTGTAGCATAGGTATAGCCATAAAGGCACCTTTATATTTTAATCTATTTGTTATTGTCTTGATGCAAGTTTTATAATTCAAATATTCTGGGAATAATTTCTCTGTTTTGGAATTGTCACATCTTGAAGGTGGTTCTAAACCAGCATGAATTATGGGTTCCTTTGGCCTTCTAAACAATGCTGACAATTCTTTAGATCTATCCATATTTTGTAAGATTAGTTTTCTGCTTGGTTCATGTGGCAAATCTGCTGGTGTGATTGGTAAGTACCTTCTCGGGATATCCAACAGACAACTTTTATGATATAAGGCTCTCCCTACCAAAATAGTGATACATACAACCACAAATAAAACAGTAGCACCTACCACAATAAATGTATTGAATGCATTATTTTCTGATTCTGCTGCTTGGGCGATTGAATCAATTGGCAATACAGCAGCAAATCCAATTAAAAACAGTAAAAAGATAACAAATGAACCTCTATAAAGCCAATACCTAAGCCGTTCTTGTACTTTCATAAATATAATTGTCTAGATTCGAATTTTGTGCAAATTTTGTATTACCTGTATTTGAGCTTTTCTTTGTAGATGAACAAATTGCATTTAAAGTTGTAGCCTTCAAAATTTCAGACTTTAAAGACTTGTCAATATTGTTACAGATTTACCTCCTTTACGGGATATTTCTAAATAAACTTTGTATCTAACTTTGTTGTCTTCCTTTTCTGGTTTGATCCTTTCCTTCTTGTTGCAACCATCGTAGAATTTCTAGACATGAGCTTCGGTAAAGAATCAAAAATTCGTTAGTATAATTTTTTGATAGTAAGAACATCTTACAGTAGCGATCATAACCTAACTACTATGTGTGTGTGTATATATATATGTAGATTTAATTCAGCGTCTTTATTATTTAATCATCTAAAAGTAAGTATTCATCCTTGATCATAAATGTAAGTTCCGGAGTATTCGATCTTCTGCTCTCTTTGCTGTGCTCAATCAGCCAACTTCTTAAGACAGAGAGATAAACTTTATTATTATCTCCCAAGCATCGAAGATGTTTTAAAGTCATTATAATGTCGCTGACTCTTATCCCTGTAGCGATGGAGAGATCGTTTAAAGACACACTAGCGTTGTTTGATAGTTGTCCTACAATTAATTCCCATGCAATTAGTTGAGACCAAAACTTGAGATACCCAATAAGTCCAAATGGTGATAGAGGGAATTCGGGACCAGATATTAAACTATCTAACCTAGACAATTTGTACGAAAATTCTATCAGCATTGAACCTAATCTTCGTCTTTGGTATGGTGGAAATATTAAGATACAGGCTAAATTATTTTGATTATATGATACTAAATCTTTTGAAAAGAATCCTAGTGGTTTTCGTTTCCCTGTTTCATATAACATGTAAAATTCATAATTATCAACTTTGAAATACATGGATTTATTATCCAAGTAAAGTTTTGTAAAAAGACAAAGACACTGGCAAAATAATTGATGTTTGGCACCCTTGATTCGACGAATAGTGTAGTCAGGAGCTAAATATTTTATTCTTCCAGGAGATTTGAGTTTGAATGGGCAAACTTTTGTATGTTTAATAAAATCAAATTCATTATCCGTGTATTTGAAGCAATATTCACAAACATTTAAGGTATCAAGCCATATAGAATCGTTCTGTTCAAACTCATCACTTTCATCATCAAAGTTTTTCGACTTTTGTTCAATAAAACCAAGTTTCTTTGTCAATGTATTGAAGTAAACGTTACTACCATACCAAGTCGGGAATCTCTTATCGATACCAAATTGAATATTTTTGATGTTAGGCTCCTCTAATATACCATATAGAGTCTCTCGATCCTTTTCCTTCCCAGCATTTTTATATTTATTCTTTGGTTTGGTTCTTTTCCTAGGACTTCCATCAATACTAGCACCAACATCTCTAATCTTTTTAGATCTCACCCTCTTCTTCATTTATATTCTCAAATTATCTATCTACAACTGCAGCTTCTTAAACAATCAAACTTAAAGCAAATCGCACTCGATACTTGACAGAGTTCTCAATCTTCAAATGGTTCTTGTTGGTTCTGTTGGTCTACTTGATGATATAGAAGTCATTAATAACGAGGTATGTTATTTGGTGAAATTTTTTTTGTGTAGTTAGTTAGTTAGTGAAGTAAACATTGAAGTAACTGAATAATCCATATTGAAGGTATCATAGAGCAATTAAAAACTGATATTTCAGTTGTTCTTGCACGGTTGTTTTTATTGTTAGTTCCCATAGTGTATATTGCAAAAAAAACCGTTGCAAAAAAGTGTGTCTATTGAAGAAAGTTCAGCTCCAATACAGAATAGAACGAAAACTATGGAGCATAGATTCAATGCTTTCAATGATACTCCTCGTGGCAATCATTGGATGGGTGCAACTTCCTCACATAACTTATTTGATTTAGATAACACAAGTAGTACTACTACGCGACGTTTCACGTCAAGTAATACTCGAAGCCATGAAGTTAGGGGGGATCAGAAGATAAGTGTGAAGGAAATGAAACAAGATCAAAATAAGAAATTCGATCAAAATAATGTTGAATCATTGCCATTGTTATCTACAGAAATATTAGACGTTTCCAAACAACGAACTTTGACTTTATCTGTATTTTTGATAATTCAAGCCTATAAAATATATGATCTCGTTCTTTTGAAGTCCAATTTGCCTGTTCCAGGGATTCTAATCAATAACTCTCCATTTAATTTTGTTACAAAATACCTAATCATTGATTCTCTGTTCTTCTACTTTTTACCGGTATTCAAAATTCCAAGGATAACCTTCTCTCCTTTCGTAACTTACTCATTAATGACATTGATGGCTATAATGACATTTTTCTTATCTATGAAGCATGATTTTTTATTGATATCCCTCTTAGCCTCCAGCTGCAAAAAGTTTTTTTCAAAAGAATTGACTGTAACTGGTCATAAGATCAATAATCACAACAGAATTCTGGATACATCTTCACATTTTAAAGGTGCCCTAACTATTAAGATTCTACCTGAAAATACTGCAATGTTGAATCCACTGCATGACTCCTACTGTTTACCTATAGACCCTAATAATATTATCAATGGCGAAAATATTAACATAGACGTTCCTATCAGAATCAATTCTACAGAAGAGATCAAATTTATTCAATTAGAGTACAGAGATTTGTATACCAATGCCATCGAATTGAAGAATTTAACTCAAAGAGATTTTCAAAAGATTGATAATCCAACAGATTTATTGAAAAATGATAGAAGTTTACTAAATTCGGATGTGGTGACTGAGGATGGTAAATCAGACAAGAAGAAATCTTCTATTCGATATCTAAGTTTACCATTGAAAGAAATTGGTTTTTATCAGATCAAAAAAATTGTTGATTCAAAGAACTTGGATCTAAAGATTTATCAATCACACTTGCTTGTTCCTCATTGTCCAATTGCTAATCTCATCGGTTCTGGTAATTCTAACAGATGTCTAGGTGACTCTGATCAAGTTTCTATTGAAATTCAGGGTGTCCCACCATTGAAATTGAGTTATACTAAAAGGATAGATGATAAGGTTTATTCATTTTTAGATACTAATTTACAACCTGAATTCTTCAAATCACCCTTAAGACAATCTAACATGCTCAATTCTAAAATCATTTTCTCCACTGAAGACTTAAACGATCTGAAGTGGGCTCGTAACCAACCAGTTACAATCAACTTGGATTCTTTGACTAATTTTGATGGTCAGTACACTTATGAAATTGATAAGTTAGTTGATAGTTTAGGTAACGTAATGGATTTTACAGTTTTGTCTGATGAATTGAAGAAAAAGTATGATTTATTAAGCACCTTCGATGTACATAGCATACCTAGAGCTTCGATGGATGAAAAATTCGATGCAAATTCACCAACTAAAAGAGCTATTGTTATCAATTTTGAGAAATTCAAAAATTGGGAACAGGATCTCCCCCTTTCTGTGAATGTATCCTTTATCGACTCGAACAACATAAATGAAGATGCAACCAACATAATTACTCTCGAAATAAATTCAAACACTTTATCACATAGCTTTCATGCTGAAATTCCTGGTACTTATATTTTGGAATCCATAAACTCAAAATTCTGTTCGGGTATCATAATTGGAAAATCTACTGTCACCATCTCAAAGCCCATCCCACCTCACATGAATGTTGTTTCGACTCCAATCTTGGATCAATGTGTTGGTCAGGTTGGTCTATCTTTTGATTTGAGCTTCACAGGTATTCCACCGTTCTACTATAATGTTAAAGTTTACAAATTGAATCAACACAACGAACATAAGTTATTCGAAGTTAAAAAATTATCATCCAAGGGTTCAAGGAGCCAGTTTAGTTACAGTCCGCCTTCTGAAGGTCATTATGAGATGGTTTTTGATCAAATCTCAAATGATCTCTTCAGAGATCCTATTTCACTGAATCCGGTAGACAAATACACTTTTAAAACATCCATGAGAGTCAAACCAAGCGCAAATATTAGATTGCATGACTATACGGACTCTCTCAAACTATGTTTGAATCAACTGGCTAAGGTGCCCGTCAACTTCAAGGGTCAAGCTCCATTCTCTCTAACTTATGATATATTGGAAACCAACCAAAACATTAGAACATCTTATAAAATTGAGGATATTATGGAAAATCATTATGAAATTCAAACTCCCAAATTTTCATCAGGTGGCGATTATATTCTAGCTTTGGTATCGGTTACTGACTCTTCTAACTGTCTCGTTTCTTTGAGTGAACCAGATGTTAAAATCAAAGTGAGAAGAGATATTCCATCAGCTTCGTTCAATACTTTAGGCAAGGACAATAAAGAAAATGAAATTAGAATCATCGAGGGTGCAATGGTTGAACTTCCATTAAGGTTATCCGGTGAAGGTCCTTTCATAGTGAAGTACGAACACGAAGATCTATATGGTAATGTCATTGAATTAAATGAGAAAAAGTTTAGTTCAAACTATAAACCAAGTCTAAGAGTCAACAGAGAAGGTATTTATAAATTAATTGAGATGAGAGATTCTAGCTGCAATGGTAAGATAGTTGATAGTGACAAGCTATTCAAAATATTATTTTTAAAGAAACCAACTTTCGAAATCAAATATGACAAAAAATCTATTAAGAAAATAACAGAATCAATTTATATGCAAGAAGCTGTATGTCAGGATACCCAAACTACTATTGATTTGGTTCTAACTGGTTCGCCGCCTTTTATTCTGAATTACGATATAGTCTCTCCATTTGGTGAAGTAACAGTTGAAAGTATTCAAGTTACAACTAAATATGTTTCCTTAAAACTTCCGAACAGTGAATCTGGTGAGTACATTGTGGCAATAAAGAGCATCTATGATTCTAATTATGAAGAAAATGATCATGATTTGGAATCAACTGAAAATAAGAAAGAAATCATTTTTAAGCAAATGGTTAATCCGCTTCCGGAGGTTGAATTCTTGGATAGAGGAAAAACATTAAGAACTTGTTCTGCCAACATTGATCAAATTTCCTTACTGGATCCTATCCGTTTAAAATTTACCAGTGGAATTGCTCCTTTCTCTATTCTTTTCAATATATATCATGAGAGCACAAGCAGAACTGAACAATTAGCTCTCGATGGGATCACTGCCGAAAATTTCAAATATGAAAAGCTGTATGAAGGATTGAAGTTAGGTAATCATGTTGTTACAATTGGTAAGGTTGTTGATGCTAATGGTTGTGTTAATGATTTAACCAAAATTGAAAATAGTAAGATCAATAATTTCATTAATAACAAAATCAAAAAGATCTCCAATGATGACACAAACGATGATGCCATGTTTGGCAATAACAACCATGTGGTTATTTCAATTACTGACGTTCCAAAAATTGATTTATTGAACCAAAACTCTGATTACTGTGTTGGTGACTACGTAGCTTACCAATTGAATGGAATAGCACCATTTACTATCAAGTATAAATTCAATGATAGAATTCTGAAATCGCAGGAATCGTCATCACAATTTGTCAGACTGGCATCAGAGGAAGGTAGGATTACAGTCAACTCTATTGAAGATTCCACTTCTCAATGTATTGTAAACTTCACTAAACCAGGTATGGAACAACAATTTGATAGATTAGCTCTGACCATTCATCCAATTCCATCTGTTACTGTATCTCAAGGAAATTATGTGATTGAAGACATCCATGAAGGTGATCAAGCTGAGGTTATTTTTTCCTTCGAGGGTACTCCACCTTTTTCATTAACCTATGTCAGAACTGAAGAATCAGAAAACAATTCCAATGACAGAAGGAGGCAACAAGTAGTTGAAACTCATAAGGTTACTGATATATACAGTTATGAATATAGAGTTTTGACTACTTTACAAGGTACTTACGAAGCCATTGAAATTTCGGATGCTTATTGTTTTGCAAAGAATGATGCATTCTTCAACAACTAATCCTGCAATTAAATTTACTCATTATGCATACCCATAGACCTAAGAAATGTAATTGTAGAGCGTACATCTTTACATAAAATATTACCTATTTGTATATTATATACCCAAAAGAAAGCAAACCAAGAATATAGAATTAGATGCGATGAATGTCAGTTTGCTTCCAGGGATGGATTTATCAGAGAAGAGATAAGTCTTTATCACGGAAAATTAGATATGCTTCCAACTCGAAGCGTCCCTTACTGAATAATGAGAGTTGTATTGAGGTAGAGAGAGAAATAACTGTCCCTGCTTGTTTCGCACATATTGACTATCCAGATTATAGTAAAGGGAGATTTATGTAAAAGAAATGACATTTCCAAGGCGACTATTATCAAGTTATTGGACGAAGAGTACGTTACTTTCAAAGCCTAAAATTATTACATTTGATGCGTATAATACATTATATTGTACAACGCTACCTGTAATGGTTCAATACTGTGAAGTTGGTTTGAACTATGGGTTCAGTGTAAATCCCGATGACCTCACAAGAAAGTTCCCATCTGTGTATAAATCTTTAAAAGAAAGACACCCTAACTATGGTAAAGTCACTAAGATAACATCAAACGACTGGTGGACACTTCTTATCAAAGAGGTTTTCCTTCCACATATCATTCCAGATGAAATGATCGATGAAATTTTGAAAAGGTTTGAGGGCCCAAAATCCTATGCAGTGTATCCTGATTTGCTTGACTTCATTAAGTTCATGAAAGACGAGCATCCAGTTGTCACATTGGGAATAATCAGTAACACGGATCCTACAGTATATACTCTACTAAAAAACTTGGGCATATTGAAATATTTTGAAGGATTCATATACCTGTCCTATGATTTAGATCTAGCAAAGCCAGATGTCAAGATCTTTGAATACGTAGTTGAGGATATAGTATCCAGAAATCCTGATCTATTACAAGGTGAGAGCTTGGAGGAAATAAGAAAGCATTGTTGGCACATTGGAGACGAACTTAAAAATGACATGTTGGCAGCTAAAGATGCAGGATGGAATGGAGTGTTAATCGACAGAACAAATAGAAATGGATATTTCAATGAAGATGAGAGTAAACCGTTTGGAAGAAATGAACATGAATTATCCATAGATAAAATCGATCATATTGCAGAGGAAATATCAATGTTAAGTTTAAAACATAATTCGGTTATTCAAGCTAGCGAATCAACATTTATTATCTCCAATATGAACAGTTTCAAGGCAATGTTTTATGAAAATCCGGAGCATGTTTGAAGTGCTTGAGCTTCTTCATTTGAATTAGTTAAATATTATACAGTGAAAAACGTCAATCGTTTGTATATATTGGGGAAATGATGTTAAATTTATGATATATATGATATCCTCACTATCTTTTAGTTGAACTATTGTTTATGAAACTATCATGTTATGCGGTTTTATCCTGTTCTGAAGGGTTTTTCCTATACTGAAATTGTTTTCCAAACATTCAAACCATCGGTACCAGTACTGACTAAACAACCAGGAATTTGTGGGTGCCATTTTACGTCCTTAACATCTTTTTGCCAGTGAACAAATAGTAATTGTGGTGGAATTTCAGCTAATTCCTTGGTGACAGCAGCTTGTTGCTTAATTTCTTCGTCATCAGCTTCTACGGATAAATCCCATAGGGTAACAGTATTATCCTCAGAAGCAACGGCAATAATCGATTCATCTAATGGGTTAAAACTGATTGAAGTAATAGCACCTTTATGGAAATCGTATTGAGCAACAGGTTGAACATTGTTGATATTATCTGGTGAGAATTGTCTCAAATCCCATACACCCCAAGAACCATTATCATCACCACTAGCCAATAAGTAACCCATTTTTGAACTCCAACTCATAACGTTAACATCGGTATTAGAAGCCTTGACAGAAAGAGCTGGTTTGTGTTTCTTAGATCTGATATCCCAGATTCTAATGTAACCGTCACAGCCACACGAAGCAAAGACAGTATTTTCAGTTTGGGACCATTGAATATCTTCAACAGATTTATTATTTCCTACAGAAAATGGCTGTCTATCAGTGACCCATTTAGATGGGTGCCTTTGAGTGTGATAGATTTGACCAGAACAATCACCTGTTAGTAATGCACCGCATTGGTTTAATGGTGCCCAATCTAAAGCGTAACCTTCTACATTACCATGGCTTCTAATTGTATGAATTGGCCTCTTGGCAGTCTTTGGAATCTGGTAGCCTGGTGTTGAGAAAGCTTTCGATTGTGGACCTAAATCAAAAATGTAAACTTCACCATTTTCACTCATTGTAGCTGTTAAAACTTCCTTATTAGATTGAGCAAAAGGGGAAACCTTCAGTCTGTTGGTAGTGTCCTTTAATGGGATGTTTTCATTTTCCATAATTGGATCTGTATCATTATCTTCGTTTTCTTCGTTTTCTTCTTCTTCTTCTTCATCATCATCCTTTATCAAAGTTTTACTTAGTTGAGTCAAAGAAAGAACCATTAGTTCGTTATCCTTTTTTTTAGAAGCTTGAGTTGCTGTGGTCATTAGAAGGGACTGTGGGTAACTTCTACGTTCAGATCCTAAAGTGTCTGGGATTATATCGAGAGTTAAACATGGCCATGGCATATTAACATTATGTAGCATATCATAAACGGATGGATCGGCTTCCAGAACTTCATCAGGCCCTAGTGGACGAGATCTGTGAGGTAGATATAATTCTTGACCTGTCTTACTTGCTTGTTCATCTTTTTCCAATAATTTGGCTGCCTCTTCCTCTGTAACTTCTCTTATATCGCCCTCGATTTCATCATCTTCATCTTCTTGATCGTCTAACTCGATAATTTCTTCGTCACTTTCAAAATCATCCATAAATTGATCATCATCAATTTCCATATCTGGTTCACCATTAGTCTTTGCGACTGGTGCATTTTGATTGTTTGTTTTGGCAGAAACATTTCTTTCTTCGGAATCTCTTTCAATGGATCTTTTAGACATCTCTGATGCAGTTTTAATCGTTACTTTAGGACTATATAATTATATATATCAATACAACCATACATTAAACATATCAACCTCATCGCTTTATCATTTGAAAAATTTTCTGAAAAATTTCAATGAAACATATTAGACAAATTATATCACGTGATTCAAGACCTTGACGATGAGTAGTGATCTAGCGATAGGCTAATATGGGTATCATTCTGTAATGTGACTTCTAAAACATGGTCTCTTCATAGACAGACTCATCTTTGACATGTTTTTGTTTTTTGGCTTGTTTTCGATCTTTTTCCTGTTTGAGTAGCAAGTCCTTATTGGTTGTCAAATATTTAATAAAGTATTCAGGATCCTTAGATTTCTTGCCATCATGTAAAATTTCCTCTACGTTATCAAATACTTCTACACGAGTCTTTGCTAATCTATTCAGCACTTTGTTATCTCTTGCAAAACATTCTTTTCTTTTGCAGTTCTTTGTAGACTTGAAGGAGACTTCACCAGGTTTCATGAATTTATTCTTTCTCAAATTAGTCCAAGGAGTGATCAATATCGTACATTGATTCAACTTATTACCTTGTATAGATGCTGATTTACAAAGTTGTAGACAGTCATTGATAACTTCATCTGGAACGTCATCGAGAGATTTCTGATTGTGCGATAATTGTAAGTATATGTGACCACTAGAGTACTTGTCAGTATGGAACCAAATATAGTTTAGATCACTATAACCGTATTTAATCAGATAATCATTTTCGAACTTATCCTTGCCGGTTACGATGAGATATGGGCTTTGATACTCTGACGGTTTTGATTCGTAGAAATACATTGATGATTTGTATACATATGAGCACTACTAAATAATACAACCAAATGTTAAATCTAAATTTCTCGAAATAACACCGATGTAAAACCTTTTTTCTACATTCATTTTGAATTGTCAAGATGCACAGCGACGCTGACTTTAGATCCAAGGTTCAAACTACGAGTATCTTTCAAGACTCTTTTTAAAACTCTCTAACTTACCATATAGTCTCAAAGCTGTTCTTTTCTTATGGATACATTCTTAGTGTGATATGCAATACAATTTAAGTGTGTCGCAAGTTACTGATTTGCAATTATATTGTAGAACAAAATATAAATTTCTCAGTTTAAGATTTTTATCTCATCATTTGTTAAAAGCTTATTATTATGATTTTCAAGGCGGCTCTTTACAGAAAGTAATCATTGTTTAATAAGAAAGGAGGGAAAGATCAGTAAGAAGAAGATTAAGAACAAGTTGTTGTAAGATGAATCCCTATGTGTTTTCCGTACCGGTAATGATGTATTCCAGTTATACAGGCACTATCTTTGCACCGTTAGGGTTTGAAACTAAGTTTGAACCATTGAAATTGAACTTATGGAGACATTACCCAACAAATTGTGAAATTTGTTTCCAAATCGAGGTGTTGCCAAGTGGAACAGTATCACTTAAGATGATTTGTAATGAAATTGTGGTTCTAGATCATATTAAAGTTCAATTTGGTAACTCACACTTGACTGTTCAATTTTCTATTAAGTCACCTTCGATGTCATGCAAATATCTAGTCACTGAAAATGGAATTAACTTATTGAGAAAATTTCAAATTACATTCAAAGATTCTTGTGATTTTGATAAGATCTATGACCTTCTTTGTAAACTTAATTTTACTTTTAAATCTGCAAGAATAAGTAGTATTAATCCTGCAGTACCATTGAATATTCCGGTGTTACAAGGTCAAAGATTGGATGATACGAGCCAGGCGGTAGGAGTATCTCCTTTAGCAAAAGATACGTCGGTAGAATTGAAAGACTCAATGATGGAGCAAGTTGAAATATTGGATCGAAATCTTGGAGTATCGTTATCCAATAATACTGAGAATGTTAATTGTAATAAGTTGGACATGTCTCAACAACAGATATTTGAAACATCTAATGATTTGAGATCAGATATGAAGAATGTCAATAGATATGAGTCAATCGAGGCGACGAAGAATGTTTTGTGCACTAAACCAATAGATGAAGAAGTTGTTTTACCTCTACTAGATAATGTAGAGAACAACGAGTTACCATTAAACGATATATCCGAAACAGCAAAAGTGGGTAGCATTTCTAATGTTATCCCAGAGAATAATAGTACTGCAAGTAAATCAGACAAACCATCGAAGAGGAATATTAAGATATCTAAGAGAACGCTTCGAGAAAAATTAAAAGATAGAAATTTTATGAAATGGGTATGTTAACTAACATTAGTCTTTTGATACCAATAACTTTTACTAACCTTCTGCTTTATTTTGACATTTTTTTGGGTTTTTTATAGGTGAACAAGATTGAAGATGTTCTTATTAAGATGAATAAATGAGTAAGCATCGATGCGATAAAATTCTATGCTCGTTTAGTGAACTCGCGCAAACGATAATTGCTATATAAATTTACATAATGAAGAAATATATTGGAAGAGTAAAAAGATAGATAGATAGATAGAGAGGTAACCAAAGTGATGGAAAAGTATTTGAAGATAGAGAGTCACTTGATTGGTAAATTAAAGTCAACACCATATGTGCATCAATTCATTCATGATGATGCTTTGAGTGGTCGAATTACATTATATTTAATAATTATTGGAACATTTGCTTTGATACAAGAACTTTGGGTAAGTATTGAGATGACATTATTACAAAAGGAGACATATGATGAATTGAATATTGGTAGAATTGATGAAGGTATCAAATTACATCGAATGTTAATAAATGATGAATTTCATAGTAAAGAATATATTGATGAAAAAAGCGGTATTGTTATTGAAGAATTTGAAGATCGTGATAAATTTTTTTCAAAACCTGTATTTGTATCACATTTATTTATTGATGGTATTGTCATTGTTAATGGTGTTGAGATATTAAAGAAGCCATTAAAATATTATATTGAATTTTCACCAGAAGAATATGAGAATGAAAAGAGACAAGAATTTGGTTGTTCATTGAAAATACTTCGATTAAAATTATATCATTTATTTAAGGATTCTAAATTATACGATGAGATAATGAAAACCAATAAACTTGATTTTACAATTTCCAAGAGTGTTCATATATATAATACAATGAATGAAGAATTACCAAATTCTGTTGATGATGTACAATTATGTTTCTTAAAATTAGAGACTGGTTCACGAATTAAATGTAAATATATATTATAAGTAATATTTATCTATCTATTCATTATTTTCAAGTCTTGGTACACCAATATTATTGATATGTAATTCATTTTCACACCATACCCATAATTTCATTATTTGAATTAATTTTGATTCATAATTAGATCCAGAAAAGTTTAATTCATTTGAAGTTAATGAAACGTCATCGGACTTAATCTTATTACTACTATTGGCAATATTACTATTATTATTATTATGTAACTCTGGAAAAGTTTGTTTTAGTATATCAGTTGTTTGTGACCAATAAGTATTTGATTGTGTTTTTGATGATATATTCTCGAAGGATTCAATGTTTTGTTTTTGTTGAATCTCCGATTGTTGATCATTATTAAGTTGACTTTTCGGAGTTATTGTATCACCAGTTGGTGATGTCAAATTTGTTTCAATAATTTGTTTATCCGATAAAGACGTAATATTATGATGATGAATTGACGTAATTAAATCTGGAAACTTTGTTTGTGCAGAAACATTTGGATGAATAAATTCCAATAATTTTTTATTAACAAGTTCTGCAATCTTATCTCTTAATTGTAATGAATATAATTTACGTAATCTTTTTGGTAAATTTGTTGTAATTGATATATCTTTTGGTAATAATAATAACGTCATTATTAGTTCTAAATCATGCATATGATTTTCATTTGTTGATGCACGTAATGCTAATTTTTCTTGTGCATAATTAATTAATTTTAATATAAAATCATCATCATCATCATCATGAGATTCTTTAATTTGTTTTGTTCGATGATTTCTAATCATTTCAATTAAATTAAGTAACAGTAATTTAAAATGTAAATCAACATTATGACGATTATTTTGATTATCTTTATTATTAATTGTTGTTGTATTTTCAAAAACATTTGTACCAAATTGAATAGTGATGTAATTCATTGCATCTTGAACTTTACCGGATTTTATAAAATGACGTATCCTTGATCTTTCATTAATACGGTATAATTTATTAAAATCAATTAAATCTTTATTATTTTTAATTATACCAAGTTCTTTTAACATTCTATTACTTGATTCTTCAAATGCCATTAATACAAAATAATTTAATAATAAATTTGGTAATGATGGTTCATTATTATTATTTTGTAATTGGTTTGTTTCAAAATCAGTATTATTATTTGTTAGATCTAATCCAATATTCGTTACAAGTTTATCAGAAAGTACTTTTTGTTTCCATTCTTCTTTTGTAAATGATTTCTTATAATGTTTATATTTATGATTCTCAATTACAGTATCACTTGTCATATTGTCGTTGTTCTTGTTCTATTCTCTATTCTATTCTACAATAAAAAACATAATATTTATTGGAGTACAATTATAATTTAAAAAAAAAAAACAAGGAATGAAAAAAACGTGATCTAAAACAGAAAAAGGATTTGTTGAAAAATCAATATCGGAGATGCGTTTGTACATCTATATCTGTAAAAGATGATATAATGAATATGCATGCGCAGTATGTATGAGTGTGTTGTATGTGTGTGTGTGTGTCTAACCGAAGAAAATCAAGCAGTCCGATTTACAAAACTAAGAATCTCCAAGCACCGGTCTGTGTCGTCATCGTGACAGATAACACGGATATTTTCTGTTCTTGCCGTCGGTTCTCTGACTTCTTTTCCAGGGCAGAGATTGTGGGGCGGTAGATAGAGAACAAACTTAGTGATGTAACTTAATTATATGTCACTTCTACTACGTACAAACGTATTCCTGCATCTTTTTGCTCCTCTTTGTCAAAGATCAAAAGATAAATTTTTCACTGACTAATTAAATGACAGATTCCGGCCTCATCTTTTTTCGTTGAAACAATAGAAAAACTAACGTCATTTTTTTCATATTCTGTGCTTCGTCCCCTTAATAACATTCGATAGATCCTGCGTCACCTCGATTGTTTATTGTTAAAAACTATAAAATTTTAAATTTAATACGTTATTTGACTTTTGTTGGTTATTTTGCATCAATGATACGTAACCATTACAATGTAAAAACAACTCCTCTTTGTATCTCTACGTTAATATCTAATCTAATCATAAACTTATCTACAATACAAATCTCTACATATATCACGTGTTTCGCATACAAAAATACGTACAATCAAAAGAAATTTACTGTAAATTTGTGTACATTCATTCATTCATTCATTCATTCATATATATAAATAAATAAAAGTAATAGTATTTTATATCTCTTTAGATTTTATTGTAGATTTCTTGGCTATTATATCTTTTTCTCTTTACCCCTCCCTTCTTTATTCTTTGTCATCAACCCCTCAACACTTGATCAATACAATATATATATATTTAAATATATATATATTGATTCTCGCTTATCCATTATAGTATATTCTATTATCATTAATAAACTTCCCCATATCTTTTCTTTAGTTTTGGATCAACTTTCGGAAATACTATTAGAAAAGTTAGATTCAATCATTTCCGGTTCTTCTTCAATTAATGTTTACTTCAACTGTCACACCGCCATTACAAAATAATAATAATAAATTTTCAATAAGTTCAAGAAATAATGAAGCATATATTTTAAATTCAGTTACAAATATGCCTTGTTCAAATACAAATACTTTACCACAAAATATTTCACAATATACACCAATATCTCCACCAGAGGTAAATAAATTTAGAAAGGATTCAAGATTACCATCTATACATAATCTTTTAAGAGGTGGTGGTAATGGTGATAATCAATCTGATACAACAACAAAAAATAATTTAATAAATGTTAATGAGCCACATAATTATATTTATACTTCACCACAACAACAACGCGCGATCGCGTCAATGCCAGCATCATTTCTTAATGTCGTTCAAAGAGAAAGAGATAATAATAACTATGTCAATCAAGATGTCACTATTGTCGCTTTAAAAGATCAATATAATAAAATAGTGACACAATTAAATCAAACTTCTTCATCTGATAATGAAACAATTACAAAATTAAGATTTAATTTAACTAGAATTCAAAATGATTTAGATAAATTATCTTTACAACAACAGCAGAACCTAATCAATCATCAAACTTTATTGCAAGGTACAACTCCACCAAATAAACAAAATATCATTTATGCTCAAAATAATAATTCTCCATTATCAAATATAGGAACACCACCTAATTATTACATTACACCACCAAGTATTTTCTCTCCTTCACAAACATCAATCCCTCATTCTATGGTATATTATCAACAACCATCAAATAATGCAATACAATCAAATAATACATTTCCAAACGTTACTATTACTGAACCAAATCCTAATTCAATTGCCACATACCAACCAAGACCAAATTATTATTATGCAACACAACAACCTACCAATATGATAGATAATCAAACTGTATCAATTGTATCTGGCTCAGATGGTAAAATAGATCAACATCAACATCAACATTTGATTCAAACACAAATACCGACGGCACCAAATCAACAAGCAGTATTTTCAAGAACAGGTAAAAGAAATCATAATCATAGTAGAGGGAGAAAATTTAAATCACTTAGAGAAAGGATGCAATCTGATCGAAATTCCAAAAATTTGAGATGTTGTCATTGTGGTGAAATAGAGACACCTGAATGGAGAAGAGGTCCTTATGGTAATAGAACACTTTGTAATGCATGTGGTTTATATTATCGTAAGTTGATTAAAAGGTTTGATGTCAAGAATGCAAATTTAGTAATGAGATTTAATAAATTAATTAATCCAATGGATAGAAGAGTTCCATTGAAAGTTAATGTACCAGAGGAAGTTATAAGACAATTGGATAGTGATAATAATCTAGATAATGAATACTATTCATTAAAGGACCCAATCTGATCTTATTACCTCAATAACAACTAATTGTTTAATAAGTTGACATTTTTCATAAATAATACAATAGATTACTGCATATGAGATTGCTATATAATAAAAACTCTCCTAACTTTTTTACCTGTTTTGCACCTTTCTATTCTTTTTTTTTTTCTGTGAGATCGTAAACAATATAGATACTGATCATCTCAAACGTGTTAACCAAATTAGGTAAAAACTAAAAATATATATTAATAGAATTTCTATGTATGTCTTTTTTCAAAGTTTTCATCATTAATTATTTTCCAAATCTTAATCCATTCTAACATATCATTTAATCTAACTGAATTTTCATTGTTTACTGTCGGTATAATTTTATTCCATTTAAAGTTACCACATGTACAAAACTCAACTAGTTCACTAAAACTTGAATGTTCACTATATGGTACTTTTAAGATTTGAAATTTTTTCTTGGCATTTATCTGTGATTGAAACCAATTTTCATCAAGTTTAATTACATTTGATGATGACGATGACAATTCTTTACATTTTTTAAACTTTTCTTGATATGATAACCATAAATTATTAGATTTCCACATATTATTACCAAATGTCCAGCCAGTAGGAACGATTCCTATGACATCAACATCTGTCCAAGAACAATGAACAATATCTTTAAGATATTTTAAGATACTATCATCATCTCTAAGTACTTTTAATGGAACCATATGAATTAAGAGATCATTACATGCTTGGTTATATGTACCATTTTTATTACTTTTGATATCTTGCATGTATTGTGATCTTAAATCATTATTATAAACATAGAGATCTTTACAACTAAGTGCCTTCATTATACCATATGCTAATTTTTCTTTACCAATTGAATATGAACCAATTAATACTAAACGTTTCCGTGGAATTATAATTAATCCAGTAATTGATCTATTAAAATAACCTTCAACAAATTCACTACAACGTTGAATAACGTCATTTTGTGATGGAAATTGATTCGCATGTGAAAGATAAGTTGTATCCAAATATAATGTATCGAATTGCGCAGAGAATAATGATGATGTATTGACATCACCAGCACGGAAATCTCCTGTATGAAATACAGAATGAATTCCACAGACAAATTCGTATATCTGTGCACCAGGACAATGACCTGCGTCATGCGCTTTTACAGTAATACCATTTGGTAGCGGAATCAATTCTCCGTTCGGTATTACTGTTACACGATCCCGTGGTAAATTAAACCTTGAAAATAGAAGTCTTGCAGTAATTTCTGAACAATAAATATGACCTTGATTCCATCCTTTAGTGATACCAAAATAATGATCACTATGAAAATGTGAAAGGAAATATATTTCCGTTAATGATGAAGAAGCATAATTGAATCCGTCTACAATGATATATTCTATTCCAACACGGACAAGTTTTATTGACGGAAGTGGTGCTTTAATGCGCGGTGGTTTCCTCTTTGGACTATTAGCCGCCTGAATAGCATCTTTAGCTTTTATTTTAGTAACCCCACATCTTTCACAATGTGCTTCTCTTTCATAAAGTTCTAAATGCGATATATCTCTATTGCATAATGGACATTCAATCTTTGACTTGGCTTTTTTGATAATAATGGATGAGTTTATTTCTTCTTCTTCTTCTTCTCGTTCCTTGATTATTATCACATCTTCGCTTTGGTTCATTATTATATTATGACCTTGTCGTTGTCGTAATGGTAATTCTGCAACTGTAGGTATATCATATTCAAAGAGTCGTCTTTGTCGTTTTTTTATTAATGTTGTCTTTCCACAACGTCTAATATCTCTATCTCTTATCTCTACTATTGACTTCTTACTCATTCCTTCCTGTGGTTTCTGGCCTTCTTTTTCAGGACTTATTCGAACTGATATTATGTTTTATAATTTAGCTTATTGCTTATCGATGTAGTCTTTCAATTTTTCATGGACCGAGAATTCTTTTATATATGATGAAAACTTAATGATTAATTAAGCGAAAAAAATTAACATCACATACTATTTCGCTATAACAACACAATAATATATAATGGGTCTGCTAACAATCATAAAGAAACAAAAAAAAAGGATAGGCAAGTACATACATTAATATTAGGTCTAGATAATTCAGGTAAATCAACTATTGTAAATAATATCTTACCAGAGCAACAACGTGATGATCGGATAACTCCAACAATGGGTTTTCAAATACGTACTTTTTCTTATAAAGATACTTATATGATTGATTTATGGGATGTTGGTGGACAATCAACATTAAGACCCTTTTGGGATAATTATTTTGAAAAGACTGATGTTTTGGTTTGGTGTATTGATATTAGCGCACCAATACGGTTTAACGAATCTTTTAGTGAATTGAGACAATTCATTACTAAAGGTGAAGAAACTTTTGGTATAGATTGTAGAGTTATAATTGCATTAAATAAAATGGATCTATTGTCATCAAATCAATCAAATGATGACACAATTAAAAAAGTTAAACAAGAAATTTGTCATGGATTAGGCATTGAAACAGATGATGAAACATTAAATAGATGTAAAGTTGATTTTATTGAATGTAGTGGTATTACAGGATTAGGTATTGATAAATTAAAGGAAAAAATGGTAATGGATGTCATCCTTTGAGAATATTATATAACTCTTTTGAAATAATCTTCTCTGATTCAATCAACTTTGAACCACATTTCCATATTTTTTCAAATATATATATATTAGCATTTTTATTTATTTATTTAATAGGTTTTCTGTGCAAATTCCTTATTTATAAAATTTTAAATAAATAAAATATAAAAAAAATCTGAAAATAGCACCCCAACTCATACTATAACCAACCAACTATTTAGGATGATGTTTGTCAAATCCAAAAATGATTAATATCACTTTTAAAATCTTAAATACTAAAATATATATACATCGCTACTATTTGCTACTACTTCAAACTCCCTAGGACTTTCAAAATCATCATGCTTACATAAAAACAACCTTCTTATAATTAATATTACAACTGTATTAGTGAAAACCTGACATGTGTAAATTACCGCGCTGGAAGTAAGGGACCAAAAACTTTAATTACTTGTTTCTGCCTTTTCAGATCATCAGTTGTACGGAAAATGTTGAAAATCGACTTAGATCCGCAGATGATCCATTTCACAAATTTTACTCCGAACCATTAACGGAGAAAGAAACAGTTGGAAACATATCAGAAACAAAGCTGCTCTAAAATATACAACCATCAGTTTATTTCAATGCTACAACTTGCCACTTTTAAAATCATGGATTAGTGTTGTCGATGGTCAATCACATAGTCACAGAACCAACTCATTCACCAAGTTGGGGATACTGTTGATAATGATTTTCAAATAACGATAGGAATAATAAATCAAGTTATCACAAATATCTTGGAATTTTCCGAAGTTTATACAGTGATAAACCGGAGTTGGTCATGTCAAACAAGATAGTGACGCTTCAAGATAGATTACCAACTGTGCTCAAAGTGAGGATTGTAAAAGGTAGAGATTACTAATGTTTGTTTGTAATCTTCTTTAAGAAATAAATTAGAATCGGTATATTCATTCATGTGAGTAAAAAAAATATTTATCAACCTCTAAAATCAAGTAATCTAATCGGTTGTAGATTACACGTATCCTAATGGAATATTAACTGGGATTTAGGAGCATTTATCGTATCCCAATTCTACACATTGTCAGCTGCATTGTAGATAACATATTTCGGAAAATCCGCTTCGAGTTTCCTATTTCGCCATATGAATGCATAGCGGATTGAGATAAAATATGCGATTTTATGCCTACTTTACTGATAAGTTTGATAGAAAGTTGCCTGAGGTGCAAAGGACTTGTCCTACTTTTATCTCCTCTACATAATGAATAAATCATACCCATTTGATTTTGTACTTATCTATTGCTGGTGATAATAATCTGTACAGATAATGGTAAAAATAAGATAAGATAGAGAGAGAATCAAATTTAGTTCAACAATGGGTATATAAACTAACTGAACTTCTTCTAATCATCTTATAGTTTGTTTTCCTTTGCTCATTTTTTATTTCACATGTGTTTCCAGAACAAATTATAGTATATTCAAACACAAATGACTCAATCTCTACCAGTTCAATCTCACGTTTTCCAAGGCTACGTAGCAAAAGCCAAGAATCATGTTAAAGAAGGTTCAAACATCAAAATGATCGTCGAAACACCAGAAGTTACTTACGAAGGTGTTATTGATGGTTGTACAGGTGCTGCTGTAGGTGCTTTGGGTTGGGGTGATAAGGACGTCCCAACCTTCTTTCAAAATGCTTTATCTAAACACACTTATAGCTTCCCTTGCATTATTAACAATGAAGAAAGTGAAAAGTTAGCTCAATTCTACATTGATAACTCGCCAGAAGGTGCTTTCGTCTCTGCTCTTTGGACTTGTTCTGGTTCCGAATCAAATGAAAATGCTATGAAGATTATTAGACAATATCAAAAGGAACGTGGTAAACCAAAGAAAATTAAAATTATCTCGAGAGATACCTCTTACCATGGTTTTACTCTTGGTGCTATGTCCATGTCTTCCAACTTCATTGCTGATCAATTTAAAGAATTAGCAATTGATCAAGAAAATATTTTTCTCAGAATGCCAAGATGTTTCCCTTACAAGGACATGAAACCAGGTGAAACTGAGGACGAATATAGTCAAAGATTAATAGACACTTTAGAAAAAATTATTTTGGACAATGACCCAGAAACAGTCTCTTGCGTTGCCGTTGAAACTTTACCTGGTAGTTCTATTGGTACTGCTCCACCTCCAAAATACTATTTGAAGGGGTTGAGAGATCTCTGTAACAAATACGATATTGTTTTCTTCTTAGATGAAGTAATGTGTGGTACCGGTAGATGTAATCCAAATGGTGGATTAAACTGTTGGGAAAACTGGTTAGCTCCAGAGGATGCTCCAGATATTCAAACCGTTGGTAAGACCTTAGGTTCTGGTTATGTTACTATTGCAGGTGTTTTAGTTGGTCCAAAGATAATGAATGCGTACATTGAGGGCTCTGGTTTAATTCTTGGTGCTCAAACTTACCATTCTCATGGTTTGAACTGTTCAGTCTCTCGCCAGATCCAAGAAAAGATCAAACGTGAAGGTTTAACTGCTAATATCTTCAAGAATGGTAACTTACTAGGTAAGAAACTAGGCGAGGCATTATTGGATGATTATGCCATCGTTGGTGACGTTAGAGGTATTGGTGGCTTCTGGAGTATCGAGTTCGTTCAAGATAAAGCTGCAAAGAAGAACTTCCCACCAGAGTTAACAATTGCAACTAGGTTCGCAAATATTGCTTTAAAGAATGGATTAAATATTATGGGTTTAACTAATCATCACGATAGTGGGAATGGTGATGAAACATGGGATGTTGCTGTTTTTGCTCCAGCTTTTACCATCACTGAATCAGATGTTGAGGAGATTGTCAAGAGAACTGTCACAAGTGTCGCTGAACTATCTAAGGAGCTGATTGCTGAGGGTATTTGCTAAACATTTAATGACGCAGTCCTTTTGCAAATTTCTGAACAAAAGATCTGGTATTTTTTGTTTTTATGATATTAATTCTCAGATATATATATATATACATATTGCTTCATCTTGAACAGAAACCTTCAGCTGTTAATAATATTCAATGGTGCTCTCATAGAATTTGCCAGATTGTATCTACTGTATTTTACGTTATGTGAGAATTTGAGACATCAAAAAAACTGAGACACCGAATCAAGACGGCAAAGCAGGAAAAAATAAGAAAACTTAAAGGGGGTTGAGATATCATGACTACTAAATTAATACATCAATTGAAGAAATAGATATAATATACAATAAAAGGTTTGGCTAGAGTGTTTCTTATCTAAGCTTTTAAAACTCTAAACAAATCTGATTTAAGCATTGAGATCTGAACAAAATAAGTGACTTTTATTCTCAATAGGGTGACAGATCTTTTTTAGAAGAACAGCTTTCAATAATTGCAGTATATACAACATAGCATTGGAACATTATAATACATTTCACACAACATGGGAAACGTGCCAGCAAAAATTGACCAGGATGGAAACATAATTGATAATTATGGTAGTAATGGTTCATCAAATCCAGGGACTTCTTCAACAGAACTAAATAAGGCAAGAAAAAACCGTGCAACTTCTTTCGTTGGAGGCTTTTTGAATTCAGGCAGTAGATCTAGAGCAAATTCAAGCGCAGATCCATCTAATAATGGTTTTTGTAAAAAGAGAAGTACAAAAGAGAAAGAATATGAGAAGGAAATACATGCACAAAATTTGGTAGTTAAGTATGACGAAAATGTTGATGGAGGTTTCTTAGCTCCCTATGGTTCTTATAATTTTGAAAAGTTAGACTATAACACGGACCTTGTCAAACGTTTGATTATTGAAAGAAAACTTGCGCCATTTTATACACCATTACAAGATTTTGATGATTCATGGTCTAGAGAGGAGATTTTAAAGATTGTTGATGGATTATCACTTCACGCAGCATTTGATGAAAATCCAGAAGAATTTGAAGACATCCCGATAGGTGATCTAAGAAAGGCGAAATTTGACTATTTGATTGACAGTTCATTATCAAAGAAAGAGGCCCACCGCATGCATTCCAAAATATTTAGGGCGAGACTTCATAAAAAGAGAATTATTTGGCAAGAAAATGCTAACGAACTTTTCCTAGAAACTAAATTAGAGGTTAAGAAAGGTACGATAAGAAATCCTTATTTACCTAGTGATGACTTGAAATATGATCTTTATAAAAATGGTATGGAATGTCCAATTTGTTTCCTTCATTTGCCAAATCCTTTGAATTATTCAAAATGCTGTCAACAGCCAATATGCACAGAGTGCTTTGTACAGATCAAAAGAGCTGATCCGCAATTTCCGCATGAAGAAATAGATCCCACACAACCTGTCACTAATGATAATGAAAAGGATCCAAATTTATTAGTTTCTGAGCCAGCAAAATGCCCATATTGTGCCACCTCTGATTTTGCAATTACTTATCAATGCCCAATTGATCGCAGGACTGGTATAAATGGAAATCCACCGTGTGATTATAGATCATCAACCTCAAAGGAAGCACTAGTATGCGAAAATAAGGATAAGGAATCAAATTCTATGGATAAGAACCAAGATGCTATTTACGTCACATCTGATAACATTCGCCCTGACTGGAAAATAAAACTGAAAAAGGAAAGATTGAGATTAGAAAGGAGATCTGCTAATGCTACTGCCATACATGTCAGCAATCAATTAATCGGACCTAGTCATACGAATTCCTCTGTAGATATAAATACCCAATCCACCTCGGCATCTGGAACTCCAACTATAAGAACCATTTCGACTGATACAAATGGAAGGGACAGATCAAGACAAAGAAAAGGTCCAAGTCTTCAGGAACTCGAGAATCAAATGATTCAAGAAGCGATTAGACTAAGTTTGCAAGATGAAAAACCAAAGAAGATGAAAAACTAAGAATTATCCGGCGTCATTGAATTCGAGATAGGCATATACATGGGTGGAACATGATGATACAATTTTTCAAGTAGAAGCTTTTCCAATGACTTTAACAACTATAAAACATATTATTTATTCAATGCGTGTGAAAATTATGTTACCCTGCGTATAAATTAAATATTTTCGTTCAAAATGAGCACGCAAGTTTTTGAAATAATTTTTCAATTTTTTCACTTTTGGTATCGCTGCTAGTGAATAATTTTATTACTTGGAATTACACTTTTATACCAGACTAAAGTTAACTTGAAATAGATCCCTAAGGAATAGTCTGCTTTGTCCATTAACATTAGCTTAAACCGATTATCTCTAGAAGAAAAGAATATAGAAATGTCCACTGAATCCGCTTTATCTTACGCTGCTTTAATTTTAGCTGACGCTGATGTCGAAATCTCCTCTGAAAAGTTATTAGCTTTAACCGAAGCTGCTAATGTTCCAGTTGAAGGTATCTGGGCTGACATTTTTACCAAGGCTTTAGAAGGTCAAAACTTAAAGGACTTATTAGTCAACTTCTCTGCTGGTGCTTCTGCCCCAACCACTGTTGGTGGTGCCTCTGCTGGTGCCGCTGCCGGTGAAGAAGCTGAAGAAGCTGAAGAAGAAGCTAAGGAAGAATCCGATGATGACATGGGTTTCGGTTTATTCGATTAGAGATATTCCAAAAAGTAATATCCTCTTTTCCTATATTATTCTTTAATTTCACATTTAATTTATATACGTAAATAAGTAACAATGTTAATATTTCGATATATGGTTTAAAATATCTCACTCTTTTATATTTTCATTATCCATGTTCCAAGGAATACCGTAAGCTTCAATACCATATTGGCATGCATATGTCACTAGCATGGGAGCATGCTAGTTGAATAAAATCAGGAACCACTATCGCCTAGCAACTGATACTCTACTTTGACATCATCCAGAAGTGACCGGATACATCCAATTGACATACAAGCTTGAAATAGCATTACCATAAGTCTATCGGAGTCTAGATAACCTGAGAAAATAGTTTTTGTTTGATGATATATTATTTTTGTTAGAAATGAATGGTTTAACCAATATACAATGTATATACAGTTGATATATACTTGAATTTAAAATGAAGAAGAAAAGATTAAGTCTTTGATATTCTTATATTAGGTTAGATGTTAGATATAAAGTTGGTAAAGAAAATGTTATCTCATGAATGTATTAAATTGGAGTAGATTATTTCTTCTTTTCAGCTTCAGCTTCAGCCTTATCCTTGGCTCTCTTTTCTCTGGCACCTAAGTATCTCTTTTCAGATCTGGCATCTCTTAAAGTTCTGTAAGCAGTCTTTTCTGGAACTTCAACAGCTCTAGTTTCAACATCAGTGGCTAATTGAACAATTGGGAAAGATGCAGAGGTAGATAAAACTTGTTCAGTTTCTGGGACCTTACCGTTTCTTGGGAAAACAATGATCTTGGCTTGGTAATCCTTTAATCTTTGAACATTCAATTCGTAAATTTCTTGGTTTCTGTTTTGACGTCTGTGATCAACAGCAATACCAATAGTTCTAGCGTAAGCAGCAGTTAAACCAGCAGCCTTAACTTCGGCTAAGGTAAAACCTCTACCAGCTCTAACCTTTCTGTTGTATTTGATAGTTGGAGCTCTAACGACAGGTCTCAATAAATCTAATGGTCTTGGAGCAATCTTAGCAGCCTTGGAAGCTCTAGCAGATCTTCTAGAAACCTTCTTACCGGCTTGGTCAAAGTGGACCTTGACCCTTTCTTGCCAGTGCTTTCTGAAATGATTCTTCAAAAGTGGTAAATTCTTGGAGATAGCTAAATACAATTAATTATGTTAGTAAAGATGTTGCTAATTAATGGATTTACTAATCTACTACTGATGATTTGATCATGTTTTTGCTATTAATATCATTAATTCTTTCAATAAGTACAATGTTTTCATTTACTCTTATTGTTTGTATAGTATAATCTCATCGTACTACATCATAATATTTGAAGTATTGTCATATTTAACTTTTCCTTGACAACTTGATTTATGTCGTCTAACATTTCCTTTCATCAGTCCTAAATCAATTATCACGCTTGTAAACATACCCATTGTTGCTTGATTCCTGCTTTACTTGGAAAACTAGTTGTCAAAGAAGTTTCTTCTACAAACAATATGAAAACACTTTTAATTAAAGATATTTTACTCAACTATGGTACTACACTATACTACTCTACTACGGTTTACTAGGACAATCCATCCTCACGCATAATACGATGTTCCATCCATATTGCAAAAGTTTCAGCATGAGTGCCATAATCAATAAGATTTTTGAGTCTTCCAGTCTGAATTTTTCAGTGAACATTGAAACAAAGCGAACTTTTTTGGTTTAAGCTTATATGTTAAAAGATGTACGGATGCAAATGGTTATGTATGGGTGAATTAACAGTCAAATAACGTTGCGTGACTGCAAAGACACCCAATTAGCTTTACCTACATCCATACATTAGTGAAATTGTTTTTCTAAATCAAAAAATGAGCAAGTTGTGCATATTTCTAGACTGGTGTGGAAAGCCTGTGGTTTCTGCCTATGAGTGTCACCTAAACAGGAACTGCCGGCAGGGAACTGTCCAATTTTCTTGTAAGTTCCATTCTACCTCAGCGCAAGTTCATAGTCTCTTTCATACCAATACTTTGTCTAGGAAACTTTCAACCCCATCACATGAATTGGATATACCTGAAATAATAAGGCTATATCTTCATTTATTATTTGAGATACAGCTTCAGATAAGACAAATAATATATATAATAGCACATAATGTCTGCCGTCCCAAGTGTCCAAGTATGTTAAAATGAAGCTAGTGTGAAAGATGAGATTGAATATTGAATAAAAACAATGAAAAAATGCTGAAAGTTTCTAACAAGCCATTGAAACTAAACAAAATGATCACTAATCCAAGAACAAAGTATCCAGTACGATACTACTGTTTCGGAGTAAGACTTTTTTTAGGTTTCAGGTTGGAAGATAGACATAACTTTAGTTGAAAATATGGAAGTGAACATAAAGAGAAAGACTGCATAACTTTATAGGAAACAATCCATTTACCAAACACTCTTAAGATATAAGGAATATTTTACTAACATTGAATATGATATTAATCTCAATATCTATACCATTATTTTAGACTTTTGGTAAAAAGAAGTCAGCTACTGCTGTCGCCCATGTTAAAGCCGGTAAGGGTTTAATTAAAGTCAATGGTGCTCCAATCACCTTAGTTCAACCAGAAATTTTAAGATTCAAGGTTTATGAACCATTAGTCTTGGTAGGTTTGGACAAGTTTGCCAACATTGACATTAGAGTTAGAGTTACCGGTGGTGGTCATGTTTCTCAAGTCTACGCTATTAGACAAGCTATTGCTAAGGGTTTAGTCGCTTACCACCAAAAGTACGTTGACGAACAATCCAAGAATGAATTAAAGAGAGCTTTCACCTCTTACGACAGAACCTTGTTGATTGCTGATTCTAGAAGACCAGAACCAAAGAAATTCGGTGGTAAAGGTGCTCGTTCCAGATACCAAAAATCCTACCGTTAATATGGGAAAGGAAATATCATCTTATTTCAATTCTTTTATTATACTGCTGAAACTCTCCTACAGACAATTCATTGTAATTGTCTCTCATAAATTTTTACTTTAATTACATAAGCTTAAACATATTATTACGTACAAGTAGAATAAAATAAAACATCAAAAAATACAACAATCTTCAAATTCGACTTGTTCTGGAATTTAGATATTTCGATCGATTTCGCTACAGGTTTACCAGAAACTTTCGCAGGTAACAATTTGATCATGGTCGTAGTTGATAGGTTCTCGAAACGTTCCCACTTTATTGCCGCCAAATACCCACTTACAACGTATGTCACCTGCAAATGTTTCTGGTCATCCTGTAGCGAAATCGATCGAAATATCTAACCATCTCCCCACCGGTACTGGCAAGGGGTGTAAGAGCCCTTGATTCCTGGGTCTGTAAGCCTTCGTTACCTGACATTGAACACATGAACGGATATATTCATTGACTGTATGTTGTAATTTTGGCCAGTAAAATAGTGGGGCAATCTTCGCAAACGTGGATGTAGAACCAAAGTGACCACCGTATAACTGATTATCATGGTACAATCCTAAAATTTCATAAGTTTTGTTAATTGGAACCACTATTCTATCTTCATATTTCAAAACCTTATCTTCTTATTTAAAGTGATTTCGGTAAAGCCTAGACAAGCGGAATTTCTTGGAATATTCCTCATATGCAGTCTTGTCAGCTGTAGAGATATCAACCTCTTCTGGAGTAACCTCTTCCATAAAAACCAATCTGGCAGCACAAAGTGGATCTTTCTTGTAATCATCAAACCAACTTCGTGGATCAATTGTAAAATCTTCCATAATAGCTTAAAGTTAACATTATTAGCTTCAATACCTTTGTCATCTTGTTTTAGCATATTTAATGAATTAAGAACCTTGTTAGGGTCCAAGTCCATCATAAAGTGAGCACGGAAGTCAGCACTAAAATTTTCATAAGATAGGTTGGTATCATCCGGACGACCAAACCAATGTAGGAACCAGTGGGCAGCAGGACCTGTTAAATTACGACCAAAAAATGCAATCTTCTCCCCGTCATTGTAAAGTTGGTTTCACAGCGTTCGGTCTGCTAAAAGTGGCTAAAGTCATGCAACCCGCGTCAGTGTGACAAAGAATTAGAGTGGAGCTAAATTGTTCTTAGTCTAATTTACATATATATATATATATAAAACTGAAACAGTATGAAACATATGAGATATTTCGCATGTATGTCTACAATTGGATTAGGAATTTAACTGGAGAATGCTATCAAGGTATACATTTCAAAAGAAGTTATCATGAATATAGTAGAGTGTGAATTACCGAATTGAGATTTTTCCTGTATTAGTCTTGTTTCTTATACTGACGAATCTCTACCAATGAAGTAAACCTTTGCCCAATCTAGAGCAACAAGCATTCTATTTCTTAAAGTCATACACATTGATAGATAAGCGGATCTCCAAATTAATAAAGTACCACTACCAGATGATAGACGTTTATAACCGTCTACTGTGAAGTCGGCAATAGCCTTTTCTTTACCAACGTAAGCTAAGGTACCCTTATGATGATATTTGAATGGTTTGATACTATTTTCAGTTCTTTCAATCTTACCAGCGTTCTTATTATTTTCATTGGTGAATTTCAATTGATCAATTCTATGTAATTTTTTGAATACTTCGGCCAAGTATTCACCTTCTTGATGTGCCACTTGAGCGGTTGGGAATAAACCTGGATAAAACGTACAATCACCAATAGCGTAAATGGAATCTTCAGCACCTAACAATTGTAATTTATCATTAATCAATAAACCACGTCTTGAATTTTGTTTTTCTTCACCAATTGTTTTCATTAAATCCTTAGAAACATCTCTTGGAGCATTACCAGTAGCCCAAACTAAGACACCATATGGAATATCTTCCACTTGATCATTGTCTACATGTTTAGCTGTAATTATAGTAGGGGTAACATTTTTGACAGCAGTCTTTAATTTCAAATCTATATTTTGGTCCTTAAATAAACTTTGAGCATACTCAATTAAAGATTTATCGAACATACCAAGAATATGTGGAGATGCTTCAACTAAAGTAATTTTGATTTCTTTACTGATATTAGGCATCCATTTAGATAAATCTTCATCAATATAATCTCTTAATTCAGCTGCAAATTCAACACCAGTTGGACCACCACCAACGACAACAAATGATAATAATCTTGCACGTTGTGGATCATCTGGTTTCAAAAGTGCTGCCTTTTCAATAGCTGTCATAACTTTGAATCTAATCTCTTGAGCGTCAGAAATTTCTTTTAAGAAAGTTGAATTTTCATGAACACCTGGGATATTGAATGTGGTTGGTTGGGCACCTACACCAACAACTAAATAATCGTAAGAAACATCTAATTCGTAAGGGTTATTAGCAGAAACAGATTTAATATGAACAGATTTCTTAGTTGGGTCAATCTTTTGAGCATCTGCTTCATAATATGTGACGACACCATCACATCTTCTACCAATGGATCTAACTGGTTCAACAATAGATTTTAATTCAATGGTACCTACTGTTGTAGAAGGTAATAATGGCGTGAAAAGGAAATAAGTTCTTGGAGAGACAACAATGACATTATAAATTGAGGTATCTAAGTTTTTCAAAAGAGATACTGAACCCCAACCTGAACCTAAAATAACGATTGTCTTTCTCTTTTGACCATTTGGGAAAGTTGGAGCTTGTGGTGTTTGTAATGGAGGATTATTTTCTCTATATAAAGCATACGAGAAATATGAGATCCCTGCAAAAGTAGTTAAAAGAGCAAGTTTGAAAGTACCTTTAATAGCTCTTTTATATAAAGGTTGTTTAACAACTAATGGTTTAGCTGTTTGAAGACATGTGACACTAGTTGAAAAAAATTTAGTCTTTGCTAATAGACGTAAATTGGTATTTTGTTTTAATAATGATCTTTTCGCTAACAGATTAATCATTACTATATATATTTAATTTTTGTTTGTATGTTTGATGTTGGAAAAAAGAATAAAAGTGGTTAATTCAGGCAAAGGCAAATAAATTAAAACAAAACTAATTTTATTTATATTATAAAGAATTAGAAGGAAGTTTCCAAAAATTGACAGTCTCGAGGGATAAAAAAAGAAAGAAGGTACCTTCCAGTAACGGATATAGGAACAAAAGTAGTTAGCCCGCCATTTATTTTGTTAGTCAGATGTTATTTAAGTAAGAGAAAATACTGATTAACAACTCTCGAGGATAATGCGTATATCGGTAAAGGGTAGATCTCATTGAATTAATCCGAAGATGTAAATTAAAAATTATGTAAGTTTCTTGCCCCGCAGAGAGCGCCAAATGGATTTCATTTTATTGGTCGAGAAAGACTCAGCGGCAGTTAAGAACCATCCCAGTGGGGAAAATACCGCATATTTGATAATTTTAGACTGCTTGCACGTGATGACCTTGTGGAGATAAGATGATACTCGATTTGGTAAAATGATAAAATTTTCAATAGCCCGTGTCAAGTGATGTATCGTTGAACGATCTGTGATGGAATCTCCCTGACAACGCGGTCGAGGCAATGCTCGACGTTTAAGAAAGATAAAAGCACTATATATTACATAAGTCTGAATTACACTTATCCGATCACGGGAAAGTTACGGTTAGAGTATAATGGCTCGAGGTAATCAGAGAGATTTAGCTAGAGCTAAAAATTTGAAAAAACAACAAGAGTTAGCAAAGAGTCAAAAGAAAGGTGGTGATCCAAAGAAGAGAATGGAAACTGATGCTGATATATTAAGACAAAAACAAGCAGCTGCTGATGCAAGAAAGGAAGCAGAAAGATTAGAAAAATTAAAGAATTCAAAGAGGTAATCTTCTTATTTTACATAGATTAGTATATATGTATGTATGTAATATATTAAATATACAGTTTTTTTTTTTAGTTGTCTTGCATATGTTCTTTTGCTTCAGCAACTTTTTCTACATCATATTTAAAATCGAAATAAGATTTTTCGAAATGATGTAAACGAACAAACCCATCTTCACCACCAGATGTATAAGAAGTACCTTGAGGACTAACTGCAACACAATTTAATGGACCAAAATGTCCCTTAACTCTACCAATTTCTTCTTCGAATATTTTATGATAAAATCTTGCCTCAAATTTACCCTCACTTGCACTTGTTGTTGTAACATCTCTTGCAGCTTGACCACCACCTAGTATAACAAATTCTTTTAATGGTGTAATACAAGCACAATTTAATGGACAATCAGCTTCATAATTTTTTAATACTTTTAAAGTTTCACAATCTACTATATGAGCTTTAGAATCTCTTGAAGATGTAATAAAATATGTTCTATCTGGCGAAAATTGAATATCACTAATAGTTTGTTCATGTAATTGAATTGAATCCACTAATTTAAAATTATTATTTTCAAAATCAATAAAAGTTTTACTAATTTTACCATCTTTATGACCTGCCATAATATATTTTCCATTAATTGACCAACCAGCAACTGCAGCTGCATCTAAACCTTCTGGTGTTTCAATTGACATAATTGGTTCTTCAATAAATTCATCATTACCATCTTTATTTTCATTTCTAATAATCTTATAAACATTAATAGAACCTGGATGTTTCATAACATTATCTAATATAGCTAAAATATAATTACCACATGGAGAGAATTCAACATTTTTAACTGGAACTGGTGATTTCCAAGTAAAAATACAATTACCATTAGATATATCCCAAATTTTAATACTATAATCAGCAGAACCAGTGACACAATATTTAGTAAATGGATCAACATCAATAGACCAAATAGTACCAGCATGACCATCTAAAGTACCTAATCTTTCACCATTAGCTGAATACCAAACACTAGCAGAATTATCTTTTGAACATGTAAAAATCAAATCACCATCTTTATTATATTTAACTTGAGTAAGAGGACGTTCATGACCTAATAATGCGATTGGTCTCATATCTTCTTTCTATAAAATATATGGTGTCTTAGTTTCTATTGAAGAACTCTTATAATTCACTATTGAAAATTTTTTTTTTCACTATCTTCTCTTTTTCAATACTTCATCAAAAGGCGAAGAAAAAACGAAAACCAACAAAATATAAATTCCGGGTAAATAAAAAACCGATGGAGAAACGATCGATGATTATGAAATAAATAAAAACGTGTTTTCCATTTCTTTGTTATTTGAGGGTCTAATTAGAAGATATGACAGTTTCTTCTCTGATATGTTTATGTTGTATGTGTGTGTATTTATATGTGTTGAATATAAAAATTGTTAATTTGCCACCGAAATATTTTGTCATATTTAACAGTTTTAGCGGCTATTTTGTATCTCTTTCTTGTTATTCGCCACAGTAAAAAAACATTCTTCAAGGGAGAGTAAAAGGGATAATTTATATATAAGTATATATAAAGAGAGAGAGAGAGTGAGATTGGGATCTTGACACTAAAGTTTTTCGAAATAAAACAGAGAGGACTCAATGAGTGTTTTGACTAATCATAGGGTTAATGAAAGACGTTCTAAATCGTTCACTACTTTTAAAAAAGGTTCTACTCAAGATATATCTAATGTTCAATTCTTTCAAGTAGTACCAAAGATTACTGAATCTAAGGATAATAATAATGGAACAGAAATACTTACTCCACAAATACAACCTGATAATAATAATAAGACTCCATTAAAGGAAAAATCAAATTCTTTAGAACCAATAAATGAATCAGAAGAAAAAATTTATACACTATTAGATAAAGCTGGTACTTCTACAATAAATGAAAATGATTTACAAGAATTATTACTTACTTATACATATACAAATGTATCACAAAAGGAACTTTTGTCATCTGGTTCATCAACTAACAGAACAAATAGTAGTAGAACAAAATTATTACCAATAAATTCAAAATTAAAACAATTATGGTTTAAATTTATTCTAGATATGGCATATCGTTTGGAGAAAATTGAAACTAAAGTTTACGAAAAATTTTGGCTATCAATCCTTTATTTAAATTTTTGGTTCCCAAAACTTGCAGGATTTGTAAGGTATGTTAATAAAAACAGAGAAATTTGGAATATTGAAATGATTCTAATTTACTAACTAGAAAAAAAAAACCCAACCTTGATTACTATTTTATTTTTGAATTCTCGATTCGTTTACTTAACCAATATTGTCAAAAAAATCTCATTATTTAAAACTTGTGACACAAAAAACAGGGATCAAAAAACATAAAATATTACAATATTGGTTCTGTCATTCGGATTAGGAGATGAAAATAAAACTGTTGTCAGCTTTTAATCTTATGTTCTTAGTGAAACTGTCGGAAGTGAAAACCAATTTATAAACTTTAACAACAATCAAGAAGGAAGGCCATCAACACCAAATTTTCACAATAAATTACAATTCGCAAATAAAATTAAACATTTAAAAATATTACTTAAAGCAAATTATTTGAGATTTACAATTCGTTATAAAAGAAACCCATTTAGTACCATATTATACACTGTATTGATTCTTTCAACAATAGTACCAGTTAATTTATTTTTAATCACAATGTTCACTATGGGAACAGTATATTTCTTTGTTTACCTATCGTTTTTTGTATCAATAGGAATTTTATCATCAATAATAATTTTACCTTTATTGACAATGTCCTTTATGTTTGGAATTGGTGTAGTTATATTTGGATTTTTCAGTAATATTACATTCAAAGCAGGACAATTGGTATATTTCAAGACTGATAAAAAGATGAAAAAACTTTTAACAAAAATGTCACTCACTTCAACTAAAAAAACACAAAATAGCAGTGATAGTACATCATCTATTATTGCTAATACAAATAATATAGATTCAACAATCACTAAGGATAAACCTATAAAGAAATTATCTGCTTCAGTCATCCAAAATTCTCTCTTTTAAGAATCCAAAAACTTCTCGCATTCAGGGTAACAAACTATCAAAGCAGAAGAAAATTAGTGTTAACGTGTCAATTTTATACAGTAAAGTTCGTGAATGCAAATATATATATGCATATACATCGCTTAACTTATTTCATATTCTTCGATCTTATATATTAAAATTTGAAAAGAACACATTAAAAAACATACATCTTCGACAATTATGCAATTGTTAAGACCTTTCACTGTATTTTGTGTATTGTTAACGTATGCTTTTGCCTTCATCATTAAGGATGCTACAATTAACTATTTAGATTCTGCTGCTGAAAAGCATGAAACTACTATTGGTTCTATAACCGAAAATACTGAAAAATTGGTTGAACCAATTGTAGTGAATGATATTGATAGCACAATTCATTTCAAATTCAATCTAGATCTTTCTAAGTCAGGTCTAAAAGAAGTTCCAAAACAATTATCTCTATTATTGGGTATTGCTGATAAAGATTTAGAAATTGCTCTTAAGCCTCTAATTAAAAAACAAGGAGAAAATAATGAAAGATTTGTTGATTTTGTCATCGAGTTGAATAAATTACCAAAATCACTGTTACATTATGCAATTACTGAAAAGCAAAAATTAACTGGTTCTTTAATTATCGCTAACGATGTTGCAAGTTTAAATAAGGATGAAGTTAACATCTTTAGACAAATCTTTGATTTAGTAATCAAGATAGATGAGCAACGTCAAGTATTTGACGATCAATTCAAAGCACCAAAAAGATTTGAAGCACTAAATGAAATTTTCCCGCAATTCCCAACAGAACACAAAATGGTTTCCTCTTTTATCTCTCAAGTGTTTATTGGTTTAGTTTTGGCCGTTACTGGTGCTTTATTCATGTACTGGTTCAAGTTAGGAGCTGTTTCTTTTGTTAACTTACCAAATTTCAGTAACATAGTACAATTACTTTGTTTCATTGGCTTTATCGGTTCCGTCATAGTTATTGAATACCTATTTGCCCAATACTACTTAGGTAATAGCATTTTTGAAACTGTTAACGCTACAATTGCTGTTGGTGCCTTTGGCTTACTAGTTGGTACCAAGTTTCTAAGAGGCATGTCTCAAAAAATCTAAATATGGTTACATATGTACAGTCACTAACTTATCTTCTATATATATATACAATGCAAAGTAAATACAAAAACTTATAAAGTAAAACATTCCAATAGTTTATACTGTAGTCAATGAATTATTAATCCATCTAAATCCAAATACCTTTTTATTTTGCCAAAATGGTTTATTAAAATCATTACCAGCAACAACTTTACCAACAATTAATCCCATTGGCACTGCACTATAACTTCTTGAATCTAATGAAAAGGATAAATTATCACCGGTAACCCAAACATGACCCTTCGGTACTTGAATATAAGATCCATTAAAATCTTTTTCATAGCTTGGGTCCACAATAATATAATCACCAGGCATGCCTGTAATTCGTTTACAAACTCTCGCCCTTGAATCATTTGGTTTCTTTAATACTATACAATCGCCCATCTTCAAGCTTTTGATATTACGTTTACCCTTGAGAACATGAACATAATCATTTGTTGGTGCAATAGTAGGAATCATAGATGCTCCTCGAGTTTCTGTAAACTCATATATATGCTTGTGAATAAGGTGTAATAAACAAAAGCATTTCAGTGTTGTAGCTGCTGCTCTCCCTACTGCTTTTACTGCCATTTTCACTTGACATTTATCTAATCAGTATAAATGATATTTTTCTTTAGGAATTTCTTAATCTACAATTTTGGATATCAACCTCAAGATCGAGATTTACAAGAAGGACTATTATGTAGTTTCGTCTAGTGACCTAGAGCTTTGCTATTGAACTCGAATGAGCGACGATTGGACTGTTTCATTATTCTTTTCTGCTTCCAAAAGTTTTCAAAATGTCAGCTTGAATATAGCTGGCTTTCTGTCAATCGAAAGATGATCTCAATTTATATGAAACCTCGCAAGATGAAAATGCTCTTCTCTGTATGCAAAATAAGAGATTCACATACAATTATGGCTGGAACTTACACCCCTTGTCATGTAATGCACACTAATCAAATCATGTCAATATTGATGACAGAAAAGCAAACTAATATGAATGACTTATTTGAACTGGACAAAACAAGTTCAAGGATAAGAACGACCTCATCAAAGGCTGCCCTTATGTCTTTATGTAGGCTTGGTTTAAGTGTTTCTTTAGCTTCAAAAGAGAGTCTTCTTGGTGAGAGCGACTTATTCAGACGTGGATTAAAAATAGAAGACGAACTTTCAATTTAATGGCTAAGACGAGCCCATTTTGAATGTTAAAGACTGCCTATCGTATAATTGAGTTTTCAAAATACTCATGTAGTGTTTAGCTGAATGAGTCAAATGATATTATGATACTTTTGAATTGGCTTTTAGCCCCATTGAAGTCGTCAGTATGCTTACTTGATACAATCGAATAGTGTGCAAATAAATCAAGTATTTGGTTGTGGCTATTTGAAGTCCCTAACTAGTGTTTTCATCAAGATCGGCAAGAATTCCTCAGTTGTTGCTAATATCATCACTATATTAAAACTACAACTCCATTTCTTACACAAGAAATACCTCCAAAGGAGACTTTAGAAAATTTCTAGAAGACTTGAAATTTGATAAAACAAAAGTTGTGTCGTTTCTTAAGATTTACCAACATTTGAAATGAAGAGACAGTATCTGGCTTACTATATAGAAAACAAAGAAAGCTCTGCAAGATGAAACCATTGACACTCTATATCCAATTAATGGTCATGTGGTTGAATCTAGAAATCTGGATCTAACCTTTCTTTCTATTATTAATATCTTATAGAAGCTTCCCTTTAAAGGGAAGCTGACGAGCCAAAAAATTGATATAAAAGGGATACATTAAATGTTTCAGTAAACTAAATAATGAAAGACCAACCCAGAGATATAATAGTGAAATAGTGAAATAGCTAAAAATGCCTAATAAAGAGATTGTTACCCAAAGATCCGCTACATACATCAATTACTCCACCCCAATTAAGGTAACTTCTAAAGAACTTGACTTGAATAACTGCTACAGAGCTAATGAAATTGTAATCAAGATCAAATCAGCTGGCTTAAACCCAATTGATCTGGTTTTATATCACATGTGCTACAAGTACATTACTGGGTTTAGAGAAAAAACTATGGGGTTTGATTTTGCTGGTACAATTGTCAGGGCAGGGAAAAAAGTAGATAGCAAGTGGAAAGTAGGTGAAAAGGTTAATGGTCTTTATTTCCATATTTACTCTATGCAGGGTGTACTTTCTGATTATGTTGTTTTGAACCCCTACTGGTGTCCATCTTTGGAAATCATGCCAAGGATCCCCCAAGAACTAATCAACAAATACGATGGTAAATATGATGAATTTGACTTCAGTGCAGCCTGGCCTATGGTATTTGGTGCTGCTTATGAAGGTTTACATTTGTCTAAACAAGTTTGGAGTAAAGATTCAAAAATATTAGTTATTGGTGCTTCAACTTGTGTGGGAAATGCAGTGATTCAAATTGCTAAGAATCATTTCAATATTGGTATTGTTGTTGGCATTTGCAGTGATAAATCATTTAAATACTGCAATGAAATGGGATTTGACCATTTGATTCCTTATGATGAGGGTAGTGTCCCAGAAAAGGTTGTGAAACTCATCAAGGAGGATTTAAATGGTGAAAAATTTGATTTAGTCTTTGACATTGTAGGGAACCACGATTTAGTTTCTGTTATTAACGATATTTTAAAACCTAGAAGTACTAATTCATGGTATCTTACAGCTTCTGGTGATGAAAAGATGAACTACAAGAATCCTTCTATGATGGATTTTCTCTCCATCACATCAACTTTAAAGTCTTACAATCCATGGAGATCTTTTAATTGGCGTAAGTTTAGTTTAACACCACAACATTATTATATGGAACTTGGAACGAAAATGATCGCTAGTGGTGCTTATAAACCACCAATGGATTCTATTTACTCGCTAGATGATGTTCAACAAGCTTTGGATAAACTAGTTACTAATAAAGCAAAGGGTAAGATTATAATCAGAATTAATAAATAGGTTTTTACTTTAAGTAAGGTTTTTAATAAAATATTTGCTAAATATCCATATGCTAAGAGAGGATTGTCTTCATATCTCTACTGTGAATTGACTTAAGGTATTCGGCCGAAGTGTTTTGATTTCCTGAAATCTTAAGGGTAAGACGAAACAAGAGAATCCATCGATTTAAATATATATATAGATACTTGCAACTCATTACTTAGAAGTTTTGTGAAAAACAACTGGGACCGATACATCTTCTGTGAAAATGGTGACACAGAAATCAATAACATATATTAACAATACCACCCCTTTAAAGATTACTACAAAAGAAGTGGATTTATCAAGTTGTTTTGCACCAAATGAAATTGTCGTCAATGTTAAAACAGTAGGTTTAAATTTGGCAGATTCTGGCATATATCATGCTTCAAATAAGTATATTAGTGGATATGGTAAAAAGACTCCTGGTTTTGACTTTGCTGGGACAATTGTTCAAGCTGGTTCCCAGGTTGAAAGTAAGTGGAAAGTTGGAACTGATATTAATGGATTTTTTGTTCATCTCCTTTCCGAGAATGGACCCTTATCAGACTATCTAGTATTAAACCCAAAGAAAAATCCATCAGTTGCTGTAATACCAGAAATTCCAGCATCAACATTCAATATCGTAGGAGAAAAATATGACAAGTTCGACATAAGTTCTTCATGGCCAGTTGCATTTGGCACTGCGTATAGTACTTTGACTGGGTTTAATCAGAATTGGAGTCATAAGTCAAATGTATTGGTAATTGGTGCTTCTACAACTATTGGGAACGCTTTCCTTCAGATAGCGAAGAATCATTACAGAATTGGCAACGTTGTTGGTATTTGTAATGAAAGATCAATAGAGTTTAACAAAAAGGCGGGGTTTGATCATCTAATCTCATATAATGATGGCAACGTTCCAGAGAAAGTGAAACAATATATTAAGAAAGTTTTGAAAGGTGAAAAATTTGACCTTATCATGGATGCTGTTGGTAGCAATGAATTTTTCCCAATTATGAAAGAGGTGTTGAAACCGAGAACGTCAAATTCATGGTATATTACTATTGTTGGTGAAACAAAACCAGATTACACCAATGCTTCCATGTTCTTTAATTTTTCATTAAAACATAGACTAATGGCATGCAACCCGTGGAGGCCATATAATTGGTGGTTTCTCTCCTTACATTCCAAATCTGAATATATGGAGCTTGGTTCCGAAATGATCAACAAAGCGACATATATTCCAATCGTTGACTCAAAATATAGTTTTGACAAGTTTCAGCAAGCATTTGATGAATTAGAAAAGTTCAAGGCCAAGGGAAGGATTTTGATCAGGGTTAATCAGTAAAAACTGGACAGCGGAAGTAAGCTGGGTATACGATTGTGTAATTAACAAGATTATTATAATACCACTTCTTGATTATCCAAGGAAGCTCTTAGTGCTATTCTTACAGATGTTATCACGTTGATATATATACACATACTGTTCGGCCGAAAGGTCTGTGATTATCACGATATATATATATATATTACACAATGCTCGGCCGAATAGTTTCCTAAGGCCGTGATATTTCTCGGCCGAACAAACAAGAATATAGTTAGAAATTTTACTTAAATGAACACTCCTTAACCAAACTACTTAAACCTTTCTAAAGCGATAACATTGACAAGATTAACTCACAACTCGGACCAAAATGTCACAAGATAAAATTGTCACCCAACGTTCAGTCACATTTGTAAACTATAGTACTCCATTTGAACTGACTAGCAAAGAACTAGATCTAGATAATTGTTTTAAGGATGATGAAATAGTAATCAAGATCCATTCCGCAGCAATTAATCCTATCGATTTGATAACTTACAATCTTTGTCTTAAGTATGTCAGTGGTTCTGGTTTGAAGACAACTGGTCGTGACTTTGCTGGTGTCATCATCAAAGTTGGTAAAGATGTGAATCCAAAATGGAAGATTGGCAGTAAAGTTAACGGCCAATTTCAGCATATCCATGGGGAACGCGGTTCCCTGAGTAACTATTTGATCATGAGCCCCAAGGCTAATACTTCAATAGATTTAATGCCCGAGCTCCCACAGACTTTATTGGATAGTCATGATGGAATTTTCAATGAATTTGATTTTAGTGCAGCATGGCCATTAGTTTTTGGTACTGGTTATAATGCTTTACATGCATATAACCAAAAATGGAACAAAAATTCCAAGGTTTTAGTTATTGGTGCATCAACTACTGTTGGCAATTGTTTAGTTCAAATTGCCAAAAAAGAATTGGATATCGGTACTGTAGTTGGTATCTGCAACAGCAACTCCTTTGATTACAATAAGAAAGCTGGTTTTGACCATTTGATCTCTTACAACGAAGGAGATTTAGTTGAAAAAGTTATAAAATATGTCAATGAAGATTTAAATGGAGAAAAGTTTGATTTAATTTATGACAGTGTTGGTAATAGTCAGTTTTTCCCAATAATGCACAAAATCTTAAAGCCAAGAACTGAAAACTCTTGGTTTGTTACAAATTCAGGAGATCAAAAAATGAGTTATTCACATACTAGATTTTCAAATGTTCTACCACTAATGTCTGTTTTGAAATCTAAAAATCCTTGGAGATCATTTAATTACGAATTTACAGCTCTTCCTACTCAATATGTCTGGATGAAACTAGGTTCCAAGATGATCAAAGATGGTGACTTCATACCACCAATGGACTCTCTTTTCAGATTAGAGGATTTTAAGAAAGCATTCAACAAATTATCCGAAAATAAAGCAAAGGGTAAGATAGTTATTAGAGTTGAAGACTGAACAATATTTAAAAGATGAACAGTATTCAATGTCATCTCTATTATATAAAATATATAGATCTATACCTTCTTAACCCGGACACAAATGTTAAAATTTTTTTTCTAAAATCAGCAAAATTAAAGAATTCAACATTGTTATCTATGTGTAACATTCAAACTCGATTGCTTTTATGACGATACCTTCTGATATAATCAGCCATAGAGGGTTTGTAATATATTGTCAGAACGGATAAAAAATATCTCAATTATAATTAGAAGCTATCAAAGTGATTAGCTAGTTATTACCGATTTTATTTTTTGATATAACAAAAAATATACGTTAATCGATCCCTCCAAAAAAAATACTGAACTCAAATGCAACAACCTCAATCTAGCGGCAACAATTTATTTGCAAATATATCTGTCTTAACTCCACAACAAAATGGCCCACAACAACAGCAACAGCAGCAGCCTCAACAAAATCAAACACAGATGTTTATGAATCAACAAACATCACAAGTACAACAACAATCCACTTCTGGCTTTCAGCAAAATTCAAATTTTGCTGCTTCCACACAACCATACACAAATTTTCAAACTGGTATCAACTCATCTAATCAATCTTTGGATCAGAAGGATCCATCATGGTTCAACAATCCAAAAAAGAGAGCAATTCCGCAAAATATAGTAAAAAGATCCATCAGACAAACTGCTGGTACAGATTCGTCACAATCAAATTCTTCTAGTTCAGCTTTAGTGAATAGATCTGGTTTCAATACAATGACTTTTGGTTCAAAGAAAAACAATACAATGTTCAACACTTCTTCCAATACTAAGTCTGCCAATGCAGGGAATGTCTTAAGTGATTTTAGTGAAGCTCCACCCCAGGTATCTATTCATGATTGGCAACGTGAGGATGAAAGCGGGTCACTGTCAAATTTTGACTCTACCATCATCCCTTCACATTCCAATCAACAAAATGCTATACAGGACATTCAATCCTTGCCAGCTTCCATTCATGGTTCATCAAACAGTTTGAACATGTTTGACCGTGGGTCTTTGTTTGGCAATCAAAATACTTCACACACTTCAAATGCTTACAATACGCAATCTTCAACATGCACAAATAATATTGAGTCCAATTCCAAGATCACTTTGCCTTCAAAACAGTCTAGTTTGAATATACAAAATCAAACTAAAGATACTACTTCAAGAATTGAACCCAATAATATGCCACAAGAATCTGCTGTCATAGTCTTTGGTTATCCTGAATCAATTTCAAACTTAGTTTTAACTCATTTTTCACATTTTGGCAATATATTAGAAGATTTTGAAGTCCTAAGGAGTAAATCTGGGATTGATATTTCAACTTTCAGAAATAAAACTAACGGTTCCATAGATCATAAAGAAAGTATGAAATTTCCTATCTTCACAGGGAATGGGTGGGTAAAGTTAACCTACACTTCTCAAGCATCAGCATTACGTGCATTGCAAGAAAATGGTACAATTTTTAGTGGTTCAATAATTGGTTGTATTCCATACACTAAAAATGCAGTCGAACAATTAGCATCTTGTAAAATAGAAAAGAATGATAACATTGGTGAAACTAATATCAGTCTAAACGGATCAACTCCATTGCCTTCTATTTTGACTACTCCATCAGCTGTGGGACAAGTTAAATCGTTCGATAATGAGTGTTTAGTCGATAAAAAAAGATCACCAGAATCTTCAAATAAGACAAACAATACTGAAGTCCATCAAAATATTCTGTTTGCTAATAACAGATTGAACATTAAAGATGGTAAAGCATTGTTTATTCACAATACAAATACAAATAATCATACTTTCTTACAAAATTTAGAAACTAAACTACGTGAACAGGAAGGTACTGTAGATGACAAAAGTCAAAATACCAAGCGTGGAATCTTACATACTGTTAATAACTGGCTATTCGGTTGGAACAATTTATAAAAGTAAAAATTATTGCTGAATTTTTACAAGTGTATATACTTGTATAGATGTACTATTTGAATCTAATATTATAAGTCATGAATTTGCTCTCCAGAGGAATAAATTTTATTCATTATGAGCAACTGATTTTCCATTTTGAGCCGATCAATAGCTCAAAATATGATAACTCCACGAGATCAGCAGCTTCAATCAATAAAACAGGATTGAGGCAATCTGCACTGATTTTTAGGTTAGGAATTATAGAAGTACATTTTTCAAACTGTTCATTATAGTATATATTTCTATGCGACTCCCCATCGTACACGTTGCATCTCACCGAACCGTTTATCTCCTTTAACGGCTTGATTCTAACAAAGAGTTCATTATTTTTACCACCGTTAATCAGAGCTATTTTTATCCTTGACATCTTTTCTGAAAGTTGTATGCTTTTCTTCATTTGATGAGGCAATCCACCATACTCAGTGAATATTTGGTTCAATATAATTGAATCTTTCAAATCGATTGGGCCTTTTTGGATAAGAAGTTTATAATTATCAATACTAACATCTTTGTTATACCTAGAGCAGATAACTTGATATTTAGTATTTGTGAGAAGTGGAGTATTCAATTTATTATATTTTCCTTTATGGTATCGATCATCATAAAGTATAGGTTTCGATAACGAATAATCTGACAAGTTAAAAACTTGTAAATTCAATAAATCAGTTTGATTACTTGACACTAGTTGCATTGAAACTTTCCTTTCTTCAGTTTTGACCGTTTTGAATTCTAATTCAAAGGTAGGATTTGAAAAGTAGTTTATTTCAGAAAGTAAACTATCATAAATTCTTTTGTTCCATGAAAATGTATGCTCCTGAACAATATTGTTTTTCTTATTTCTTTTCAATGTGATTGACGATGATATGGAATAACAATGAATTGTGAAAGTATTTGCAACTGTTGAATGAGCGAATAAAAGTTTGGAGTCATTTGGAGGAATTTCTAGTTTAGTCAGTTGAGTACCCACATTTACAGCAGACTGTGTAGGTGCGAAGAATGTAGTAAATACATTTTCCTTTGGATATTCCTTCAAATATGCAATATTCAAATTTCCCAAATCATTAGATTCTTGTATATGTGATTCAAGTAATACCCAGACAGTTTCTGATACGGATGAATCATTGGATATTTTGAAACTTGGTTTCTCAAAGATGCTATCGAATTTATTATATTCAGCTGGGTTATAGTGGAATGTTAAAAGGTCTTTATTCTTGAATAATTCATCAGGATTCCAGTTTATATAGATTTGTATGAAATTATTCCGAAGTTCATTCATGTCAATTGGTATTCTTGTCTTATAATCCAAGGGATCCTGCACTATAAATGTTTCATTATTTTTATCTATAGTAATCACAGAATAATCATGATTTGGTAGTAGTTTTGGGTGAGAACTACCTCTGATATTTGTAGTATTTCCAGTTCCTAAGGCCATCAAGACCAGACCGCTATCAAAGTAACGATATAACGTTTCAAACTTGTATTGGTTCACACTTACCACCTCTGGTAAGAAGCCAGTCAATAAAAAGGTACTACTTGCAACATTTGAGCCAGTTATTGAATAGGATGATGATAGGACTTGTAGTATTCCAATTTCGACTACTTTATCAAGAATATTCCCACTTCTTATGGCGAGTTGCTTTCGATCACTATCAATCGGAATAGTAGAGGTGTCCACTGTGACCAATCTTTCATTAGATCCATTGAAACAAAGGTTCAAATGATATAGATTCGGCAAAACCCTTTTAACCGTTGGTAAAGGAATATTTGAATGTCTGAGATTGATCAATGAAGCAACCAACGAACAATCAGAAATGTCAATACATTGTTCTATGTAAGTAGCTTTATCTGGATTACCCTCAGACTCCAACATCAGATCCTGACCGCATCTATCTAAAGGCAAATAAGTTGGATATTTCGATCTTAGCAGTCCATTTAACGGTTTAAATGAATCTTTATTCCAAGCTATGGGTGCTGCAAGTGAAACAGATATTGGAGGATAGAATAAATCATTTACTCTTGACGTATTCCACAAAATTTTTTGCTTTGTATCCACATTTTTCATCAAATCACCTAAATGCAATAGACATTCTATTAAAGCACGATCTTTATTTCCACTTGCCTTCTTGATCAAGTTCCTCAAATACAGTTTTGAGTCTTCTTCTTGCCCCAAATAAAGTGCTTTCCATACATTATTAACCTCTTCCCAATCAATCATAATATGATATTATCCCTAAAGCTATTACTCTCATACAGTCTTGACGCTTTTTGAAATCTGGGGTTATTTGGCAGAAATCTCTACTTCTTCTAACGTTAAAAGATTTCAGTTATAGGCAAAATCATCGAGAAATTGTTAATCGCGAACGCTAAAAAGACAGCAAAAATAGGTAGAAGCTTCAATAATATATAAGCAGTTTAAGAAATTCTGTACAGCTTTTCCTGCTGTCTTCTAAATACTACCAAGAGCACTGATGATAGAACACAGGGATAGAACACTTGTCATTTCGTTTATTGGCAGTCTTATTGTCTCTTTTGGTGCTGGGACGCCCTATATATATTCGTACTATGCACCACAATTACTTTCCAGATGCAATATACCTATTTCCAAGAGTGGTAATATTGCTTTAGCATTGAATATTGGTAGCTCATTGCTTGGTCTCGTTGCTGGTATAATCATAGATATAAACCATCGTTTGTCATGTGTTATTGGTTCACTTTGCACATTTATAGGGTATCTGGTCTTGAGTGTCACTTACCAGAAGGCAATATCAAGTACGCTTTTAATCTCTTTTTGCTTGGTGTTGATAGGTTTTGGTGCAATTTCAGGTTTCTTTGCTACTGTAAAGATTTGTACTACAAACTTTCCAAATCACAGAGGAACTGCCAGCGCTTGTCCTATTTCAATGTATGCATTAGCTGGTATGATATTTTCTTCATTCTGTTCGAAAGTATTTGAAAAGGATATGTTGTCAACGTTCCGATTCTTATGCTTCGTTTGTCCAACCTTGATTGCCGTAGGTATGTTTACATTATATATTGTTTCTTACGATGACATGGTAAACCAAAAACCAAGATCACAGGCATTGACTTTTAACAACACTGATTGTGATAATAATACTACTATGAATTCCATTGATCTATCAACCAGCGAAAGTAATAGTATCGAAGAAAATGCTACTCTTGGGTTAGCTATAAATATTACATCAAATCCATCTTGGAATATCAAACATGCAAGATCTAGGAGCGTAATAACTTCATCGAGGGCAGATATACCTCATTTGTCACAATCACAAAATAAGCAAACTAGTGTCACCACACCTAATTCCCCAATGCAAAACACTGTTCATATGGAAGGTAGAACAATACTTGGACATATTTCTAGTGGTTATGAAAGTCACAGAAACTTTCAAATATTTGAGCGAACATCAATTGAACTAAGTGGATTAGACGCTATTATCAGAGAAGAAGAAATGGAAGGTGCTGAGAGAAAATCTGTCACTTTGTCTTTGGTCAAAGAAAATAGGATTTTACAAACAATAATTAGACCCAGATTTTTAATATTGTACACAATCTTAGCAATACTTCAAGGCGTTGGTACAATGTTCATCTATTCAGTAGGATTTGTCGTTCAAGCCCAAGTAAAATCACCACCATCTTCAAAATTAAACTTAAATGCAGAGAAAATACAAGCTATTCAGATCTCGATCTTTTCTCTATTTTCTTTTTTAGGAAGATTGACATCTGGATATATATCAGACTATCTTGTTAAAAGATTGAAATCACAGAGATTATGGAATATCATGGTCTCATCTATATTGATGGTGATTAGTTCCCTGAAGCTTTTAGAAGATAATTCAGATTTACAAATCGATTCGATGAGTGGTAATCACCTTCCACCAAATATTGTCAACATTTCATTTTGTTCTGTACTCTTTGGCTATTCTTTTGGTACAATATTCGGAACCTTTCCATCAATTATAGCAGACACATTTGGTACAATTGGTTTTAGTACTCTATGAGGGTTTTGTACTACCGGTGGTCTTTTTACTGTGAAATTCTTTACCAGCGTATTGGCTAATGATCTATCAAATCACATAACTGACGACTCCTCTCTGTGTAAAGTTGGGGTTAAGTGCTACTCATATACATTTCATATAGCATGTGTCGCATCTTCAGTTGTCGGTATTATAGTGCTCGGTTTGATAGTTTATGATTACTGGCAAACAAAACATGCATACTCAGACTTGACTAATATTGTTGAGCTTGATTTAACTAATATCGATGGAGACATTTAAGCACTTTATATATATCATTATAGACTTATTTCATATTCAAATGCATTAAAAATGAACAATACTTACTCAAGAAAGATATCTTCCGGTATCTTAAAAGTTACTTTCAATCTTTCAGCAAATACTTTGTCTGAATCACTAAAATCATCGCTTCTACCAGCTGCATCACCACAATAGTATTTCCAATTTAAATCTAAACCTGGATTTTGTCTCTTGAAATCATTTATAAATTCTTCAGCCATACCAATTTCTGGCTTTCTCATTTTTATAAACATTTTCTTCAGTTCAGTATTCTCTTGTGGACTTTTATTGGAAGACAGCAGTTTAGAATTACTCTTGACATAATTTTTGGTTATCTTCTTGGTATTGTTCTTAGGAAATATAGATGCTGGTTTTTTTGTTGATGAGTATAACCAAAGTCTTTCCAATAGGTGTTTCCCATTATTCAGACCACTTATTGCTTCCAGTACAAGTTTTATTCTCGTGGTAAATATGACACAACTCTTTGAAGTCGTTGGCACTGTTAGAACACTCCCTTGATTTGTGAAAATAACTACCTGGGCATTAGGATCATCTTCAACTATTTGAATTAATTTGTTTATTGTATCACTACCCTTTGTGAATGCCATAAATTTCCAATCATCTGCTGAACGTCCCCATTTTGCACCATGTGTTTTGGGTTTAATGATGGTATGATCCAGATCAAAAGCATACACATTCTGAGTATCAACTAATTTCAGTTCAACGTTTCTATTTGGAATGAACTTGACAACGTAAGGTAGAACAGTCAAAGAATGGGACATAATTCTCGAGTTTTCTCTCTTGATCTTTTTTCTATTTCTTCTCTTCGATGATTAGTGAAAAGTTCAACAAAAGTTTCTTGGCTATTATCTTTCTAAAATTTACTAATTACAAAGGCAGAGTATAAACATACATATAGGTAAAACACTAACTATACAAGAATACCTATTTTATATACAAGGTTTCAAAGATACCCCAATATTTAAATAAACTTAACTTTATCAACAGTTTGGTAATATTGACAAACTTCCGAGTCTGCTTCCTTCTTTGGAACAAGTAAAGTTGAGACTACAGATACCTCACTCTCGAATTTGATAGCATCTTTGATCGTTTTTGGGAAATTAATAATGACAATCTTATCGCCTGACCTTACGTTAGCTCTAAGGTAATTGGAAAGCAGTGCTACCAATAAACCAGATGGTAAATTATCTAAGTACTTTTCACCATAGTTGGAAAATATGTTCTCCAGTAAAACTTGGTATTTATCTCCCTCAGTATTTCTAGCTTGATCAGCTACATCAGCTGGATTGATAAATTTCACATCATCATCTTTTATAATTTTCTTTGCAGTAACGATATCTGGAACATAAATGCACTGTATATTAACCTCACCAGGTTGAAAAATCACAGTCTTTCTTCTTAAACCATTTAAAACTTTTTCATATTCTTCCTTGGAGTAAGAATTCTTTGGATTCTTTTGATCTAGCATATCGACTGCCTTTACGAAAATGGCTGTACCTACGATACCAATTAAAAAGATCTTTTTGAAACTAGGAATATCTTCCTTAATTGTTTCGCCAGTGGAATCCGTATTAGTAGCATATCTTCGTATAGTTACCTTCTTTATGGACTGATTGAAGGGCAGCGAAAATCCTGCTTTATTAGTCTTTAAGACGTTAGTTGCAATCAGTTTTCTCGAGAAATTGGACTTAGCTAATAGACCAGTGAATTTTAACATATCCTTATTTGCTATATGCCTTAACCTTCTACCTCTTTACCAAGTAAAACTACTTCTTTTACACTTGTTTTGGTTAGTTGTTGAAAACATATTGAAACTATCAACTCCGTTACCATCCGAACGAACTTGTTACAATTTTTTGTTCAATTGTATCTTATTTGCAATCACAAACACATAGAAAACAGAGACCAAAGGAAGAATATCTATAGCCACAGAGAGTCTACCAAATATGTCTTTAGTCACATTAGCACATACCTGTGCTCATTTACAGAACTGTTCTCGTGTGAGACTTACGTTGACCTCTATCCCGTATACCAAATTACAATTACAATTTGCATACAATCTTTACAAGCAAGGGTTCCTTTCATCATTACAGAAGGGCTCTACCAAGGGTCCAGATCAGGAGTATGTAGAGGTGACGCCTGATAATATTGCCACTAGAAGACTCTGGTTGGGGTTGAAATATAGAGAAAACAAACCGATCCTAACTAAATGTCAACTAATTTCAAAGCCTAGTGTTAAAATTAGTCTGTCCAATGAAGATTTGAAAAAGATTTGTTCTGGTACTGTGGTTAGAAATATAAAACCATTACAACCAGGTGAGTTAATTTTAGTTAGAAGCAAGGATGAAGTTATGGACATTAATGAAGCCGTTTTGAAGAAACTTGATGCTGAAGTGCTCTGTAGAGTTAAATAGATGTATATAAAAGATATGAGAAACATGTAAATACAGTCACTATGTTAATTATTCAATTAATCTCTTGGTGCTAGCTGGAAGAATTTTTCTGAAAGAATGTGTGAATTGAACAATCTTTATTGACCATTGCCAGGATTAGAACAAAAAATTAAAAACATTGCAAACATGTTCAGAACATCAAATGTGATGCAATTGGACTGATACCTACAAAGTATCAACGTTCAAACCAACAGCAAAAAAAAAATGCTCTTGGGGAGGTTCGAACTCTCGACCTTCAGATTATGAGACTGACGCTCTTCCTACTGAGCTACAAAAGCAAAATTTTACTCTCGTTTCCGTGATACTATCGTCCAATATCACCCAATACTCTCTAAATTTATACAATTTAAACCATTATTCAATAGCTCACTATAAGTTTTGAGGTCTTATATTTTATATATTCCGGTTTCGAAAGAATGTTTGACTTCAGTTCATGTCCGGCCTTGTATATTCAAAATATCTACATTTAAACCTTGACTCTAAAAATGTTCAAACCTCCGAACATATTATGATTCTTGAATCCATTTTCATAGTTTGTCCTATTACATTGTCTGGAAGATATTTGATTCATCTTGAACAAGTTAAATGATACCCATTACACCACCACCTTCAGTAATATATGTCATAACTTCATTGACGCACCATTGTGTACACTGTGTAGACAAAGTTATATAATGACGGGAAGTGATAATGCTCATTATTCTTTTATCAGTATACACAGTTACAAATGACATAATTCTCTAAACTTGGTATATTTATGCTTTACAGTAGCCAGAAATAAAAGTGTCATACAAAGATCAAAAACATTGTATGTTTGCTTTATTCGCTATTAAACTCACTTGGAAGAAAAACCTTGTATACAAACTCTATAAATATTGGTGATTGATTACTATCTGCAAACTTAGGGATTAGTTTTGATGTAGGACGTATTTACTATTTCACTCTCTTCCCAAAGTTCTTTTGATCCTCAAGTAGGACTTCACAAGCAGATTCTATGATTTTTAACTAACTCTACTATCCTGATCCATGGGATTCAATTGTTGCATTCATGACATCCGCATCATTTTGTGCTTTCTGTAACCATCTTTGAACTAACTTGTTATGTTCATTATTTAATACTCGGAACTTTTCCTCTAATATATTATTTTCTATATTCGTCGAGATCAGCTCATCATTTAGTCTTTCATTATTCTTGTTCATGATATTTAGAACCTCTTTCAGTCTCTGAATCTCCTTCTCCCTCATTCTTAATTCTTTCTTCAGGTTATTTATCAAATTTTCAATATTTATATCATTTGCAGTTGATAACTTTGAATCCTGTCCCTGATGTGTCTCTGCCAAGTTCTCAAATAACTCGCTAAAGTTGGATTCTATTGTATCTCTTCTAATCAACCGATCTACTAATAACTGATCCATAATCTCCCCAAGGGCATCTGTATAGTCTTCTTGTTTAGAATTGGTATATATAAATAATCACTGCTTTTTTGTACGGTCGCTTAGTTAAAATGTCAATCAGCCTAGTTTCCCTTTTTCAAACCAAGTATTTGTTGTAAACTATATGAACTTCACAACTTATATAATAAAGCCAAATTCAAGCTTATAATTGCCTGGTAGAGTGGTCTAAGAGATGTCTACATCAAATGATAACTTTACTCAGACAAGATCGTGGCGAAATTGGTGGAGTTCAGGTAATATACAAGCTACTGAAAATGTAGCTGACCATACAGTGGCTACAAATGAACCAGATCTCACTTTTGTAGGAACAGAACAAGTAATGGAGACAAATACAGTTGGGACGAATGGTGGATGGTATTCTACATTTATAACAGCTGTGTCTGCTGTTTCAAATTTTAGAAGGAGAAACCCCATATTGAATTTAGACGATGACACTAGGTACTCTCAATTGGATACTGACCAAATCGAGTTTTTAGAGGATGAAGCCAAAGATATAATTGTGAGACATTCCAATTCTTGGATTTGGTTTGAAGATTTAACTTCTCTTGAAAATGATTTACAATATTGGACTGACAGACCAGGTGTTGCAAGTGTATATGACACAGGGTCTGGAAGATGCCCATTACCACTCTCTAAATACCCAATGGATACACATCCAGGATATCATGTTAGTATGAAAAACTCATTATTGTTACCATCTCAATCCCCATTAGAGATATATCATACAGAACCTACAAGAACGAAAATTGCTTCTGCATTCAAAGAATATTATAATTTCCCTAATGAAAAACATTTATATTTGAAAGATGAAAGAGAATTATTGTTGAAAGATAAAAAAGTTCTTATAATATCTGTAGTTGGATGGCTACCTGAAAAATATGAGAAACAAACGTTGGAAGAACAACGCACAGCACAATATTTATCAAAAAAGTTGGCTCAATCATTGAAACATGAATCACCTACAGAAATTCTATCCATATCCTTTGAATGTCCTTTAGATAGCAAGGATTTGAAAACTGTTTATGAAGAATGTACAATGCTTCTACAACATTGGAACCATATATTTCATGACATTGATGCAATTTTCTTCATCGGTGTTTATCATAGTGTACCATTGATAATAATGCTTGCCAAATACATCTTGAGCCGTCATGAGTTACTAGGATTTAGTAAATCTACGCATGTTGGAATGCTCGCTATAGATTCATGTATCCAAGGTTACAGATTTTGGGACCATAGTGTAGATAACAATAACAAAGCCAACATAGATGATACGAATGCTACTGAAGATTATAATAAAATGCAGCTAGCTAAAGAAAAACAATTATTTCAAGGGTTGAGTAAGACTGAACAGGATGTATTATCGAAATTAAAACTTTATAGAGACCTAGATTCTGATGAATCCAAAACGTTACAACATAATTTAGATTGGTTATTGTATAATTGGGATTCATTTCGTCTTTCATTGATTGGCAAGTTGTACGATAATTTCTTAACGATCAGTCAAAAATTAGCTATTGATTACCAGCATCCAAAGATAATGAGGAATCTTTGGGTTGATGGTAACTATATTGAGATTGACTCTAAGAATCCACAACAATTAAATCTTCCAGATTATACTATGAAAACACCTAGATTTGAATTTGATTTGAATATACCAGAAAATAGACAATTTGAGATTGTGCTGATGGATAACATTTTACTAACACAAAATTTAGGTAAGGAGGAGTTTGTATCAATTTTAAAGCTTCTGAGTCCATTTTTCATATCAAGAGCATATAATGAAAATACAATTACTGCCACATTTAGAAAACAGAAACAAAATGATGCCAAGCTGTGGCTACAGAAAATGGAAACCAAATGGGATTCTATACAAATTAATGAATCGTTTTATAACGAATTACCAACTGCAATATCTTCAGTCCATAATTTTCTGGAATACACACATTATCTTGCCATGAAAAACCCAGAAATGATTCAGTTTTATAGTGATATCTATGATGACGAGTCTATTTACAAAAACTTTGTTGACAATACTATGATGACAAGAAAACCATTGACAAACAAACATTTAACTTTGCTTCGTGGCAATCTAAATCCAACCAGCATATTGAACACAGTTAACCAGTACGATGTAGTATGGAAATTTCACGAATGTCTTGCTAATCTACTCAAATTAAAGAATTTACCAAATCAAGAATTCCCAAAGTCTTTAGATTTTAGCATATCTTTAGATCTTCCAATATGGAAAACCACATATTATGATGCATCAAGATTCAAGCGTGACAACCGGGAATCTAAGATCAGACTGTCACAAATGTGGGGAACATACAAAATGTGGAATCCCCCAACAAGAGGTCTTACCCATTTGAAGAACGTCCTGAGTGTACTGGATTCATATAGTAACGCAGACGATTTGATAAAAGATCTCACAGCCAAATAATCCCTGCACCGACTCTCTTCATGAAACCTAAATAGATATATACACTACGACAACCCAACCCACAGTATTACGATACCATATAGAATAATATATAAAATTGATATATACATGTTCAAGCATAACGATACTTTAACTCACTTTATAAGTCACGTTTTGAAGTACTCGGTTATTTTTTAAGAATTGCGAAATTCAACAAATGCTTCAAATTGGACATTTGACAGCACAAAGTGTCACAGATTTCCATCCCTAAGGGCATCTAAAGCACCAGTTGAGCTATCAAAGAGTACTGAACTCAAGACACGTTACTATATCTGATTGTGAACTAACTTCTTTTTTTGCATTTCTCACTTAGTTCTCATTCTATAATAACAATAAGTATATTCACCACACATCCCAATGTCAACTGCATCATATTCGAAAGAGCAAGAAACAATTGCTCTGCAAATACTGTCAAAGCCAAAGAGCCAATATTACCAAATTTTAAATGTAGAAAAGTCTGCAACTGATTCAGAGATCAAAAAATCATACAGAAAATTAGCTGTCAAACTTCACCCAGATAAGAATCCTCATCCCAAGGCCAGTGAAGCCTTTAAAGTCATCAATAGAGCATTCGAAGTCTTGGGCAGTGAGGAGAAGAGAGAAATATATGATAGTACAGGTAGAGATCCTGATGATAGATCAGTACCCAACTCAGCTGCATCGGGGTTCAATAGAGGAGGACATCCAGGTTTCTCGTCAGATTTTGAAAATGTCTTCTTCAGAGGTGCTCGCCAACCAAGTGGAGCTCCAGAGGATATATTTGACTTCTTATTCAATATGAGTGGGAATGGCCCGAGTCCTTTTGGTGGAGCCTCCCCATTTATGCAACAAGGTACCACTTTTTCATTTGGACCAGGTGGCTTTAGAACTTATACGAACGTACCAAGGCCAAGACAACAACAGCGTAATAGACAAGCTCAACGTCGACATGAAGAAGAACAGAAATGGAATGATATTGCAAGAATACTGGTACCATTACTTATTTTCTTCTTGTTAGGTATCTTTGAGAAACTTTTTTAGTCGACAGGTCATCTCAACGTATCGATATTCTTCAATAAACAGTAGTTTTCTACTATTTTAATGTTTGATAGACCGTTTAACTCACATAATATAATGCAATGCTTGAAAGATATATATTGGATATATAGATATATTTATAAACTTTCATGGAAATAAATCAAGAATCTTTTCTTTTTCAGCATTCAAGGTCCTTCATTCTTTGCCGAATAATCTCATCAATATCTTCTTCTTCCATGTCGTTATTCAACTTGAAATGGAACTTTTTTGCAAACTTTAACGTTAAATTCTCATGATCATCACCTTCTTTAATTTCATTCAAATGGTCATGCATGTAACCTGATAACTGTTTCTTAATAAGCTTTCCACTAGGTAAAACTTCATATTGTTCGGGATCATATTTCGATGACGTTGCTGAATTTACCATACTCATCAATTTACCTGGATTAGTCATGGAATTCTCGTCGTCTGTATTGCTTACTGTATTTAGAGTTTCTATCCCTTTGTCTGAAGCACTGCTTCCTGCCATGCTCAGTGATCCATCCTCTCTGACTTTTTGGTTTAACTTTGGTACTGGTATAAACTTTGAAATTTTCTCACTATACCTTTTGACATCGCTTGGATCGTGATCCCAAGTCCATCCTTGTTTCATCTCATTGAATGCACCTAATTCCAATTTCTTTCTGATCTCATTTTTCTTCTCTAGTTTAGCAAATATATCAACATCACTTGGGTGGATCATCCGCTTACAAGTTTGATAAATGAGATCAGCCAATATTGGTATCAATGCCAATATCAAACATGCACACCAAAATGTGATATCCTTACCAAAATGATGTAAAAACCCATGGGCAACATCATAGATTCCATCTGCTTTATTTATAACAGGTAATGCGCAGCACCAAATCAGCCAACCTCCGCATGAAACAAGAACAGATGCAAAAGCAATCCATGTTTTGTTGTGCATTTCTAAAAATTGCGATTTCATGTTAATCAATAGGACCATAGCTGTGAAATTTACAACACCGAGAGGATACACGGTATTGTCAGATAGTGCTGTCTCACCCCACATGACTATGTTTAAGAATGTAATCAGTAGTGCGTTCAATGAACCAATAATCATCCATTCAACAAATATTACAAAGTTGAATCCTTGAGATAGCCGACCGAATGAATAAAGCTCGGGTACTGTGAGGAGTGTTATGGGCTTTAGATCCTTTTCAAACATTCCTATGCATAAAACTGGTAGTGAAGTGAATAATGTGTTAAACATGGATAATGACCATGGCTCATACAAGGACGTACCAGAGAACAACGTATATCTCTGAAAAATCAGCTGAGTTAAATAGAAAGTAAGCTCTTTGTAAAATGTACAAAGAATAAATTTTGCTGTACGAATATAGTTGTAGCGTCCATGAACAAATAACAATTTTGAAAGGAACCTAAACTGACCAATAGAATAATCTGATGATCTGGACGCCTGTAGTCCTTCTTTGCCAGCAATACCGATACCTACGTCTGCACTTTGAATCATTGCAATGTCATTAGCACCATCACCTATAGCAGCTGTCACAAGTGATTTATCTGTATTTCTTATGTTTGTTACCATAAGAGATTTTTGTGAAGGTGAAGCACGACAACAGATGAGTGAATCGACTTTTGTGCATAACTCAATAAAAACCGACATCAGTGTTAAATTTGCTTCAAACATAGTTAATGTTGCACCGTCAATAACAATCACACAATGCGCCATATTACCAGCATCAGCTTCCTGCGAAATTGTATTCATTTTTGAGGTTATATTTTCATCTTTAGTAGCTAAGATGACAACTGTGGAATAATCGTATATCAGTTTGCATGAGTATCCAATGTTAATTGCAGTCTCTCTTTTATCACCAGTTAACATCCACATTTTAATTCCGGCCCTTCTTATTTTGTCTATGGCCTCTGGAACTCCTTCCTGCAATTTATCCTCAATTGCGGTTGCACCTAGTAGACATAAGTCATTCTCAATCTCAGCACCAATTTCAGCCATCGCCTGTTTACGACCTACTAATGACGTTTTAGCCCTATGATAACGCACACTCCATTTTTGATATGTATCTTCTTCAATCCATTTATACCCATACAGTAATGTTCTTAAACCTTCAGTGGAAAATTCATCTATAGATTGAATCGTTCTTTCTAGAACATATTCTTCGTTTGAAATCAGTTCATCACTTCCGATATATTGCAGCAATTCCTTCTGGAACTTACTCGTTTCACTCTTACAACCATTTTCAGATGCCTCTCGCATCAAAAGTTCTGTCTGACGCTGAACACCTTTATGTGTAGATATTTTAGGACCGTAAGTGTTAACCTGTTGTCTATGTAATGACTTTCTACTGTTGGCAACAACATCAGCAATTTGTGAGTTTGGTTTTTCAACAGTCGTCAAGAAATCATCAATGGAGTTGATTTGCATTTCTGGATCAATTGATTTGTCGCGCACTCTATTAGCACCAAGACTCTTTCTCATTGCCTGCAATGATAAGCTCTCCCTTGGGTTGATGGAATTTGAACGCAACGAGTTACGATGAACCCCATCTTCGTAAACCAGCCTTTGTAGGGACTTCCTATGTTGTACGACTAAATTTGCCTCCTGCTCTTTACGATCACCTGCAGCAATACTTATAGAGTTCAATTTTTGTAGAGCAACATCACTATTATGCAGGCGCTCCATAATCACATTATCTGCACCTTTACAAATCAAGAGTACTCTATGCGCTTCACCTGGCATTTTGACCAACACAGACATCCTTTTTCTTTGAGAATTGAATTCAATAATGTTCAATATTTCATAATCTTCAAATACAGCTGCTTCCTCAAATCCATTTGGGAAAGTCTTAATAGTTAGCGTTCCTGAGTTTCTACTAGTAGCAATGTACCCTAAATCTCTTGCTGCAGTTACTAATGCCAATTCATCTGGAGATGACGATTGGTACTCGATAATATCTTCCTGATCAATCTCATTTCCATTCTCAAATTTTGCTTTATGAGGTAAGCATGTATGGCATAGTGCAAGAGCAAGAATGAAAAATTTAGTTTTCCTTGCAAATAATGTATTGGGGTGAGTCTGAACAAATTGTAGTAGTTCAAATGAACTTTTTAAGTGATCTAGTCTTTCATCGATACTGGTGTTGGAGTCTGTATATACTACTTCAGGAACGTCTGTGATCATCGGCCTTTCTCTTACATACAGAGAGCTTAAACTTGGTCGGCCGGTGATTTTTGCTGAAGAATTGCCTTTGTATTCAATCGAAGGTCTTGCAGTAGGATAAAAATCATGTCTTGAATGATCCGTAGACAGTCTATTCATTCCAAATTCATTCAACGATTTCGCATAAGATTCAACATCAATGTCAGAACTATCTATTGATATCTGTTTTTCCACACCATCATTGGAATCAGCAAATACATCCTGATTGACATTATGAATCCAGGATGAGCCACATATAGAAAATTTTTTGAATATCATGATATTATCAGTTAAGGTCCCCGTTTTATCACTGAATAAATATGAAACTTGTCCTAATTCCTCTAAGATGGCGGCAGTTCTGGATACACAGGGCGTATCAGTACCAGAGTAATACATGTCTATATCCCATTCCATCATTTTACTCTGTAAAACCTTTATAAGTTCCATCGTAACGTACAATGATAGAGGAATCATAGTATTATACATGATGATGAATGACATAATCGTAGGTGCAACGCCTGCATCTTCTTGGAATAAATACCAAGCTCGATTATCACCGGTTGAGTGTTTGCTTTGAAGTACATGTGCCATATAAGAAAACAGGGATATCGCCAAAACCACCAAAACCATGAAAGCGATAATCATATTGATTTTGTTTTGTATTTTGGGTGACTTTGTTCTAACATTCTTTATTGCATTCATTCTAATTTTAGTCTCTTCACCTGTAAAAATGACCATACCGATTACCGTATGTGTGTTTCTTATAATGCTACCACGATAAATGACATTATCTGATCCAACTGGATACTTCTTTATTGTATTATTATCGTTATCCAGTAATTCAAGATTACCTTCAAAATTATACAAGTCCAAATTTGGATCTTCAATCGTAACCTGTGCATTAATATTTGCAAGACCAGAAGCCGAACATGTCAACTTACTCAATTCTGTTTGTGGCTGTCTGCTTTTTAAATTTGTCTCACCATCCAGAGCCATCGTTTCAATATAACATTCATTATTTTCGCCATCGGTTGCAAGGATTAGGATATCTGCTGGTACCCAATCATCTTGTTTCAACAAAATAAAGTCACCAACTCGCAAATTAGTCCATTGTTCCTTTGTATTGAGACAAACGCCGTGTTTGTTATGCAGGAGATCAAAATTTGTGAAATGTGTATCTATTCCGCTGCATGGACTGGACTGTTCTATTAGTGTTTCTGTTTTGTCAAAGCTAGTTTCTTCTTTCACATCACAAAAATTAGAAGCATTCTTATAATTGGAGTTTTTTGTTATGAGGTTGCATAACTTTCTGTTTTCCTCTTTGTCTAAACTATGTCTACAAATATCTGCCCAGGCTTCTCTAGCCATCGAAATACCTATAAACACAAGTAATGGAACAATGGTCGTATATGTACCGGTTGTGGACCAGCCTGGGATCATTTGTAGAATAGCAATCAATAAAAAGTATACATTTGCCAGCTTGGAAAACTGAGCATATATTTGTTTAGGAAAGAATGAATATACTGTGTACCTAGATGATGTAATTGAATTACTACAGTATGGACGACCTGTTCTTTCGTCAATTAAGAAATCGCCATATTTGGGCAGAGTATATTTTGTATATTCCGCTGTAGCATGATCTAATGAAATAGGTATATGTCTTCCGTTTTCCGTATGCAATATTCGTTGTCTACCTAGTAAGATATCCAGGAAGTTTGTTAATAAACTAATATTATTTGTATTATGATCAACCTCCAAGTTTTCATCATTGTCAATTTCGTAATTTTCTTCAGCGATATCTTGCAATTCATCCTTGGGTAAAATATCCATTTCAATATTCTGCGAGGATTGTCCAGTTCCTGTAAACTTTTCATAAAGGTGTTTATTAAACATTTGAGTTCTAAGAGAGCCTGCTCTTTTCCTTTTCATTTCATTTTGTGACATAGCACTAGTTGTAGAATTGTGTTCTACAATCAAATTGGGTTTCAACTGATGGTGTTTGTGTGCCAGAAGGTCTGAATTGATTTCAATATTTAGCGAATGCTAGCAAAAAAACGTTGTTTGCTTTTAAAGATTGTCTGAAAAGACCCAATTTTTATTCTGAACAATCTGTAAGGTTCGACCTTTTGGTTTATATCATGCCTCAATTTAATGGAATATCACAAGTGTTTTTATTCATAGAGGTCTCCCGCTTTTAGATTTTTTTCATGTTCATGATATTTGCTTTTAAAAATAAGATGTCTCATATTGAGAAGCGATCTTGAAAGACAGTCAGACAGTCAAAGATGTTTATAAATTTGTTACTTTAAAGTTTCTTGCTATGAGAATATTTATATATATATGTTTTGTTTTGTTTTTCGTTTATTCTATCGTTCCATCATCTCTTGGATTTTATACAATACTGGAATACTCTCTTCAGAGTTCGAAAACTTAACGTTGTGACTATGCTCGCGGTCTCTTAAAGTTTTCTTCTCTGATTTAACATAACGATATTCTTGATCTAAATTGTTATTTTGTCGTTTCAAAAGTTCAAATGATTTCTGAGTTCTTAAATCCCCTTTGCTTCGTTTGTTTTCTATTGAAAATTTCATGATCTTAGCATCTAGTTGTTCCTGTAACAATTTATCAGACCTTTGCTTAAGTGAAAGTTGTTTATCTGATAATTGCTGCATGCTTTCATAATGTTGAGACTTTGGTCTCAAAGGTGAGTTACCATCCGATCTCTTAATGTTGGATTGTAGGGATGTACTTTCATCATATTCGTAATCTGCATCAGAAAAGTTACTTTCGACAGTAGTGAAATCAACTGACCGATTTATATGCAATGTCTTATCATAGATCACAGATTGGTCGTGAGTTCCCTTGAGTACATCTAGAGAAAACCCATGTGTGATCTTAGAACAACGTGAGTTTCTGACGGATTTTTTGGTATGGGACTCAGAGGGACTGAGGATATTAGAAGTATTCAAGGAAACCAGGATATCTTGTAAATGTTGAGATAATTCAGATTTTGTCTCCATGTTCCGTTTCGTAAGGCTGGAACTATTCAGTATTTGAATTTGGTGATCGAGTATCATAAGTGCGCTATATACCGGTTCGTTTTGGCTAATCTTATCTTGTGTGAAAGAAGAAATTGTCTCAACAGAGTCTAAATCATTCCTTGATCCATGTAACATACTTCTATTATCATTTAGTAGAGACAAGAGACCCTTTGAGAAGTCATGTAGCCGATTTAAATTATCTGTGACTAAATTTAATTTGTGAAATTCATTATTGATAGGGACAGCTTCATTTTTTAAGTTAACCTGAAATATTTTCTCGAGAGAGGTTGTCATGTATAAAGATGAACTTGAATGATTATTTCTATCAATATAATCATTATCAATTGATAAGAGACAGCAAAGAAAAAATTTCTGCAATAAATGTACTCTTTTGAATTTATAACTTAGATCGTCATTGCGTTCACTGACATATAACTGTAAATCCATAATACTTATTGAGTATAAGCAATGAAATGTGGCAAGTCTCTTCAAATTACAGTATGGGGAAATATCTCTGATTATTTTTATTAGCTTATAATACAAGGCGTCTGTTGTAGCAACTAATAAACCCCTTACTGTGTTTTCATCTCTCACATTGGTCTTAAGGCTACAAAAATAAGGTCGATTCTTCTCAGTTCCATCCGAATTCTCAATTTTCAGTTCCTTATATCTTATCTTAAACTGATATGCTAATGAATCTAATCTTTCTAATGTCGAAAGCATCCTCTTCAAAGACTTCAAAGCTTTATATTGTAAATATTGTGTATGAAATTTTGCTTGTTGAAATGCTAAATATATGGCTATTAGTAACACTGATACAACTCTCTTTGATTTTCTTTGCAATATTGGGTTTAAATTATTCAATCTTTTTAATATTTTAAGAGCTGTGAATATGATACTATTGTAGTTTAACGTTCGTTTGATTATAAATTGTTCATTTGAAACTTTTCTCAATTGGCCATATTTTGTTGACATTACTTCATTCAATTTATCTGTAAATAAACCTGGCGATGCCCCTTGTTCTGATTTATGAAAGTTCATTATTGAACGGTTTGACCTTATTTGCTTCATCCTACCATTCAAATCATGTAAAAAGCTCGAAGTAATGATATTATATTTGAATTCTTCATAGAACTCATCATCTAAACGAAACCTAGAGTAATCAAACACTCTTGCTGTTATATCTTTCCAAAAGATTGGAATTTTTTCATTATTCATATCTTGATAGTCTTTTGAATCAAATGTTGTGACATTTATAATTGTTGGCGAAGAATCGTTGAATTGGGTAAGATTTGATAATTCAGACATCTTCCTCAAGTTACTAAATCCGTCATTATACTGCTGAACCAGTGATGAAGATGTTACAAAATGTTCATCGGATATTATTGACTCCCCTATGTCATTGGACAATGGACTTCCTGGCATGAAATGTTTGGTAAACAATTGCAGTCCAGGATATCCTGTCAATGTTTCCTTCATCTGAGTATCCTGATTTTGTCGCGGATTAAACAGCCTGGAGCTACCTGAGACAGAGAGATATGTCTTGTATTAATTTGTTGTTGATCAGTTTGTGATCTGATCTGCGATGAATTTTGTTTACATAAAGCGAACAGAGTCTCAAAATGGAATTTTTCATATTGAAGAATTGCTTACATAAAAAGACATGAACAGAAGGACTAGTTGGGTTTCAGAGGTGTCAATTGATTGATGCACATAATATACAATAGTATAATCTGGGCACTTTGCTCTGCAACCATAACTGAAGTTAAGCTGCATCAAACCAATAAGTATAGTGTTAGTATGAATATCGTTAAATATATTGTTAACATCGTTTTTGAAAGTTCGGCTGTTTCATAGTGGGAAACTTTTAAATGTAAAACTTATTTACCATATACATTAGTAATAGTTAATCTACAAATTCGTCTTCATCAAATTCATCATCTTCATCTTCATCAAATTCATCTTCTGCATCTTCAACTTCAGAATCATGAGAAATATTCTTTTCTGCAATAGAATGTGCATCACCCAACACACTGACTTTAGATACAGCTGATATTGGCATATTGGGCCTAGAAATTGATAGTTGGTTCAAATGATCGTCAATATCTGCATTATCTGAAGCAATGGTGTCAATAGATTGTAATCTTGGAGATGATAATGGTGATCCTAGTTCAAGATACATTTTTTTACCCAGTTCTTCCTTAGATTTAGATGGTGTTGATTCCATGGCATTTTTTATGTACCCACTTGCTCCGTCACTGAAATTGAAGCTACTATCAGCATCATCGTTTTTGCTTTGAAGCTGAAGTAATTGGTCTTTACTTGTTTTGAATTTTTCCTTTTTCTTGGAAACATCTGTCTCCTGTTCTATTGAGCTAACATCAGATAAATTATCGATGTTCAGTATTGGATCTCTCCAAAAATTAACATCAGTAAATTTCTCTTCTTGATTAGCTCTGAAAAAACTCTTTGTATCAACATTCGTTTCACTAAATTCATTACTAGATGATTTTTCTAGATTGTCAAGTGTCGTATTTAAAGGGGAACCTGGTGCCATCGAATGAATACTTCTCATTTCATCATCGGCTAGACTAACTGGTGGGAAAAAGTGATCTACCAGTTCATTGATATGGATATAAGAACTCTTGTAACCAGCTAGTTCCAATAGTTCCATATGAACTTCACCTTCTGTATTTATGGTAAAAATACGAGAACTTGGAATACCTACAGTCCTGTAAGATAATGCATCAGTGATTCTGTTACCAAATCCTGCAAAAAATGGCGTTGGCATTTCATCTATCTCTGTTTCGCTTTCAAAATTGTAATTTATATTTTTAACTTTAATCTTATCCTCGTGAACAATATTTTCATTATTATCGTTTTGAGTACTTTCATTTCTCTTTTCTGACATATTTTGGCCTGATGTAGTATCATTATCAAAATAAAGTGATCTGATATCATTCAGACATGCAATCTTAAATATTTCGGGTTTCTTGAGAATCATCTCTCTTCTTATGGCAGCCATTGTTCTATCTGGAGATAGAATTACAGGTCCCTGAGGCAGTTTTGTACCATGCTGCACAATAGATCTGAGATAACTTCTTGTAGAATCAGCTTGCCCAGCACTTCTCGCTGTAAGATACATGATATTGTAACCATTTCTGGCAATTTCACTAAACAGTTTAGCAACACCAAGATGTGTCCAATCTTTACCAATCATAGCTAACACGTGTCCAAGAGCATCTGACTTTGTTATGGTTCCATCAATATCACTGATGACAATAGGAACGTCCCATCTCCAAACGTATAAACTTGCCATTACAGTAGCCTTTCCATGGTCGATTGAAAACTGTAATGTATTCTCACCATATATTAGATTCAATGACTTTAATTGGTCACTAGTCAGTCTAATCGTTTTGATATAATTTTTTTTGGTATGGGAATGTGTAGATTGATTATCCATATTTTCATTTTCATTTTGGTTTTCTGGATGTGTGTCTGTCTTTGCAGATAGATTTGATGATTGATTTAAAAGGGATGATGAGGTAAGTGATGAATCCAATGACTCGTCTAGTATATCACCCTCTTCTTTTTCATGCATTAGTAAATTTGGTTCACTGGCGTTGATAGTTGGTGATAAAGGTGGCGATAGCATTGTAGTGTTGTTGTGTTCATAGGGATTTACAATTCTAATTCCACCTGAAATATCTTCTTTAACAAATTGAGAAATATCAGCCTCGCCACCTAATTCTTCTCTTAATAATTGCTTCAGTTGCATATCGGTATCATGCATGGTATTTTTGTTAGGCATGTAACCTTCGATATCCAATAATAGGTCCCCATTGTTGTCAGATTTGCTAGGGATATGAATTTCAGTGAGTCTCTCGTTCAATTTGTCCTGAAATTTTTTAGTTTTATCCTCGTTGGTCAAATCTAAATAGTCAGGCTCATCTAATTGTTTCTTACCATCCAAAATTGGGCTATTCGTGGCACTGACAACAGGCGAGGCTAGCAATTCATCAGGTATTCCCTTTAAATCCGAGGTGGTCTCAAAGACAAAATAGGCTTCACCACTATCAGCTAACTTCATCGGAAGTTCACTAGTCTTCCCGTTAATAATAACTTCGACTTTCTTTTGGGAGGGTTTCAGAATTTGAAACTTACCAAATCTGACATGAAACGGCGAACAAGAAAGCTCACCGTTGGGCTGTTCCACAACAATAACATCAATAGCACCTGAAAGAGTTGCAGGATTTATTTGCGACCATGTTTTGGACAAAGATCCGACGGCTCGTCCAACGTATTGCATTATTGGTTCTCTTTGGTCTGGTTAATATTAAGTTTACTTTCCCTAGTTAAATTATTTTTGAATATTGAAATTTAATATTTCGCGATGCTTAGAATACTTGAATTGACTTGATATCTATTGAAGATGTTATAGTTATAGTTAGAGTTAGTCGTGGTCATAGCATGTAGTTGTGATTGTGGTTAATGAGACAGAAGAAATGATTAATAGTTTTATTTGTATGAGGTTGATCATTCGTTCTTTGTTGCGGTGATTTCCTTCTTACCACGTTTTTCTGCAACTAATGGGGTGTATAGTGGATAGTCTCCATATTTATTGGATCATATTTTTAGTAGTGTAGAATATACAATAGTGCAATGTTTTCAATGGCGTGGACAGAATCACAGAATGTATTATAGTATTACATGCACTAATGTGTCTATTTACAATGATATATAGTGTATAATGATGTGGATGGATACGAATATGTATATCTGAGCAAAAGGCATCGGAATTGGAGGAGTGGTATTAGGACGGGTATTAAAGGAATGAGACATTATCCAATTGTTTTAGTGTGATTTGATATAACAATAACATGATACTACTTTGGATGCTTGTCCATACAAATCTTGGTCCCACACCACTGAACAAGCCAACTACGCCTTCCGATTGATATATGAGTCTCAAACTGTATGTAATTGAGTTTGTCAGTGTTATCGGTTTTTTGGCAATAGAATAATGATCTGAGGAGTGCTGTGTTTGCAATCTTGTCTTTACTACGTCTAAAGGAGTTGTAATAATTCCAGCTAAACCACCAGCAGCAGCGCCAGTTAAAATCTCATTAGGAAGAGATAAAGTATGATCAGTAATTCGTTTCTTCTCTAATTTGAATGCCCATTTTCTAAATCTCTCATAAAAGGCAAACTGTAAAGCACTAAATGGTAAATCTCTTGCTAAAGTTGCCTTGTATCCAAAGAATAATGTTCTCCAACCTTCTTGTTTAATTATCGTTCCAATGGCATCTCTCAGATGTCTATAATTGTAACCTGATTCGAAATGCACGTTATTATATTTCCCTTGCAATTGCAATCGTGTCTTCAGTACTTCACTGGGCACATAGGCAACACTACTAGCCAAATCTCCAAGGAATCCTGCAATGAGATGTGTAAGAGTCTCATTATAGCCTAAATCCCCAATGAGACCTCTCTTTACAAATTCGTATGTACCGAAGAATATCCCAGCAGACGGGAACGAACCCAACATAGCAGCACCATAACCACCATAGAGGCCCTTACGCAATCCTTCCTCGAGATATATAGATCGGTATGCCGCAAGCATGTGACGGTATTTAGCTATTGATGGTGCACCTTGTTGTCGTGTCTTCACCGTGTCCAGGGAATGCATTGCTGTATCTCCTATCATGCCACCAAGCCCACCAGCTAAAATGCAATGTAATAAAGGCGACTGATTCAAGTCATCTGAGGAATTGGGCTCACGCGGAACAGGCACAGGTTGTGATTGCAATTGTGAATAAGGTTCCTTGTGCGGTGTATGTATTATTGGTATCGAGGAAGATAGACTGTTCATGTGTTGATGTGTATGTACAAGTATGAGACAAAAGTTTTACTGCTATATTGCAGTAAACAAAATAAAGTGACAAAGTATATATCTAGTAGCTCAATGGGCCTACTTCGATGCTACTGGATGGTCGATACGATGCTGTTTCTAAACTATATTAATCAGTTTGAAATTGTTTTTTCGATTCAAAAAATGATTGGATGTCCAGTAAGGTGATTTTGATCAGCAGTGCAAACGTAAATCGATGATGCTGTTAAGTCTGTTGGTATAATAGTATTCCTTGGGTTAGCGACTGTGTATGTGCTATTTGTAGTGTATCTTTCTTCTTGTTGTAGAAGTGAAATTTGTTTGTTAATTCCAGATATTGAAACGGTTATGAATCAATTTCGAAAAATTACATTCACCACATTGAACAGAGGCAAGAGACCAAGAAAAGATGTCAGCCACCATAAAGCCATTAGATATTGCTGTTGTGAACAAAATCGCAGCTGGAGAGATCATTATATCTCCTGTGAACGCATTGAAGGAGTTGCTGGAGAACTCGATTGATGCTCAGGCCACTGCAATCGATGTTTTGGTACGTGATGGGGGTATCAAGCTGCTGCAGATTACGGATAATGGTAGTGGTATCAACAAGGATGATTTGGGTATCCTGTGTGAAAGATTTACAACATCCAAAATTACCAAGTTTGAGGATTTAGAGAGTATAAACACTTACGGTTTTCGTGGAGAAGCCCTAGCTTCTATTTCGCATATTGCTAGACTCAGTGTAACTACTAGAACTAAAGATGATAAATGTGCATGGAAGGTTTGTTATAATGCTGGGGAAATGGTTGGTGTACCCCAACCAATTGCAGGAAGAGTTGGCACCACTCTTGTAGTGGAGGATTTATTTTACAATATAAAATCAAGATTGAGAAGTTTGCGAAGTCCTAACGAGGAATATAACAAGATTTTAGACGTAATTGGTAGATACGCAGTTCACTCTAAGGGAATAGGCTTTTCTTGTAAAAAGTTTGGTGAATCACAATTTGCATTAACTGTCAGAGAACAATTTGATATTAAGGATAGAATACGAACAGTATTTGACAATAATGTAGCGTCGAATCTCTTAAATTTTGAAATTGACCCTATTGAGGAATTGTCTATTGTTAAAGTTGAAGTACAGGCTAGCAACCTTGATTACCTCTCAAAAAAGACAATTGCACCAGTGTTCTTTATCAACAATAGACTTGTATCCTGTGATCCTCTGAGACGATCCTTGAATCAAGTATATTCGAATTTTCTGTCCAAAGGTAATAAATTCTTCATATATATTAGCATATTGATTGACCCTGAAAATGTGGATGTCAATGTTCACCCAACGAAAAGAGAAGTGAGATTTCTAAATCAGGATGAAATCATTGAACAAATTTCAATGAAGCTGCATGATGAATTGTCAAAGATAGATTCTTCAAGAACATTTAAGGCATCGACATTACTTACAGGTTCTCAGCATATTTCAACACAGCCAACCAAGCGTCAACATGATAGAGAGTCAATAAGGACACCAAGTACTAACAAGGTCAAAAAATATGAAAATAAATTAATTAGAACAGATTCATCTCAATCGAAAATCACACCATTTTTGAAATCTAGTCGGTCACCTATGACTGCTATCAACACATTCTCTTATAGTAATAATGGAAATTCACAAATAAGCACAGACTCGACAAAAATTGCTATAGACGAAGACGATGAACCAAAAGATGAACTACCTCCCATTACAGATTCGAAAGTGGACATTTTCACCGATAAACATGATGAAGCCACCGTCAAAAAGCCTGTTATGAGTAAGGACAAAGGATCTAAGGATAATCAGATTCTTAGAGAATCAAGTACGATTATTGAACAGACATCACAAGAAGCCAGCCAGAAGCCTGTTTACACAATAACAAACAAGAAACGCATTACTGTCAACTTAACAAGTATCAAAAACTTGCGTGAAGAAGTAGACAAATCTGCTCACAAAGAATTAACGACTATTTTTTCTGAGTTGAACTACGTTGGTTTGGTTGACGAGCAAAGGAGATTACTAACTATCCAGTATGATTTGAAGTTGTTTTTAGTTGATTATGCCGCTGTTTGTTATGAACTATTTTATCAAATTGGTTTGACTGACTTTGCTAATTTTGGGAAGATTAACCTAGATGCCGGTACATCTGATGAATTAACCCTGGTCAATATATTGTCTTCTGTTGAAGATGTTGACCCACGGCCTGTTATTGAAAGGTTATGGGAAACGAGAGAGATGCTGCTTGAGTACTTTTCGATTGAATTGATTGCCGACACAAACGACCAGGATGTTGATCTTAACCGAGTTCGTCTATCGTCTATACCATTGTTACTAAAGGGATACAATCCACCACTTTCGAAACTTTCATTCTTTATTTACAGATTAGGTACAAAGGTAAATTGGGACGACGAGCAAATGTGTTTGGATGGCATTTTGAAGCAAATAGCATTATTATATATACCTGAGATAATAAAAAGAGTGGATACAAATGATCCTAATGTTTCAGAAGATGTTAAAATTGAATATGTTAATAAATGTGAAGAGATGTCTTCCTGTTTGGAGAACACCGTATTTCCATGTGTTAAACGAAGATTACTCGCAACGCGGAAGTTATTAAAAGATGTTGTAGAGATTGCTAATCTGCCAGGTCTCTATAAAATTTTTGAAAGATGTTAGAAAAGATTTCTGTGTGAGCAGAAATTATATGGTTATGTGTGAACTCACGGAGGAATGATGCTCTCAAGTATTGTAAGCGGTATTTGATAACTTCATGGAAGGTGATGCACTTGTTTATATATGATGGTATGTAAAATATTCAAATCTACTCGAGAAGTTCTTTGATACTATGCTCCGATTCGAATTGATCAACAATAAATTTGAATTCTTCACTTTCCAAATCTTTAGCCATAAATTCTTCCTCTTCCTGAAGATTGTATCCGTTCTCGTTATTGTCACTATCGTTGTTGCCTGTCAAAAGCTCACTTCCTTTGAACATCAATGGAACCCTATTATTAAACTTAGTGATGAATCTGATATCATCTTGAAGAATTCTAAAGACTGGATGACTTGAAGTCGTAGTGGAGCCTACAACTTTTACCTTTTCCCACAGAATGCCCATACTATTCAATCTAGAAACGATATACTGTAATTTGTTAACTTTATCACCAAGCATAATTGGTAAGTTTAAAACAAGCTCATTGAAATCATTATTCAGCTGTTGGGCCGTTGCAGTCGGGTCAAATATATTGTAAAAGGCGTAGAATGGTATTATCCTAGACAGTCCATTTAATATCCAGGGGTGCTTATTGAAGAGAATATTCCCATTGGTATTATTCTTTATTAACAACTTCACGATTGTTTCTGCATAATGCACTGTTAGCTCAAATGAATCTGAAGTATTGAAGTATATTAGGTACATTTTGTAAAGTTTCCATGAGACAACGTTTAATAAGAAGGATGAAAGAAATCTTTCAAATTGAGAGTTTATGGACCTCTCATCCTCTATAGCTGAATATATTTTTTGTCGGAAAATACCTAACTCTCTCTTTATAGCATCTAAGGTTTTTATTTGTGGTTTGAATGACTTTATTAAATAATCATCCAGGTCTCTCTCTAGGGACAGTATTTTCCAAGATAAGGATTCAAAATTATCCTCAAGTTTGTAAATATTGAAATTTGGCATATCTTGATAGAAGGCTGCATGTTGTAATAATGATGGAATCTCAGTATGAAAGGATATCCTTTTTGTGGGACTTCTTTGTTGGTAATCACATATGCAAAGACGATACCAAAGTTTACTAAAGATGGTCTTTGATATATTCAACAATGGATCATCCTCAGCATATTGTTTATAAAAATCGATGTTGAAAAATTTGGCAACATAGATACATTGTAGTAATATTGAATCTGCAAATGTGGGATACGTCATAGAAAAAGTTGTTGTAATTAGGATTAAGTAAGATTGAATGAGTCTAATATCTGGGTATTTCATGTAGTTGGCTCTATCTAGTTGATTTATCGAAGTTTTTGTAAAACCTTGAAATAAAGTTAATTGTAAAGTTTCTGTCCATCCTTGATCCTCATCGATACCTAATAAATTTGCAATAGGTGAGATTGGGAATATTTCACTTAATTTTTCCAAGGGCATATAATATATACTCATAGTAAATATACTCCATATTAGGGAATTCCAATAATAATCATCTGGTGTAAATTGTTTGATATTATTTTCTTTATCCATTCTTCTCCAATAATTTTCTAATTCAGGAAACAATTTATTGATATCTCCTAAAGTACCAAAAAATAATGAACCCAAATTCTCCATAGCAAAATTTAATAAATTAAAGGATTGTTCCATAGAAACGTACCTTAACCAAAATTCACATTCTTCTAAGGTATCTTCTAAATTTACTTTAACCTTCAAAGTCATAATTTCTCTTGTCTTGAATAAACCAATATCCATAATCCAATATTCGTAGCTCTGCCATAATTTCAAAAGACTTGGTAAATGATCAGTGTCTAGATCTTTTGACAATGCCGATGATTGTGAAGTAACAAATTGTATACATTCAGATTGTTGACCACGTTTGATACAATTACTGCAGGGAATAAGTCTATCACATTTAACTTTACGACGTGTACAAACTGGGCATGCCTTTTTCGAGCGATTGTATGCGTTACTTGATAGCATTGGTTATGTTGTGTTTGATACAATGTTTTGCCAATATGTAAATTTTGAATTGTTTGTATCTTGCGCGTAAATGTCAGAGACGCGAATCTGATTTTGAATAATGAAATAGTGAAAGGTATACCATATGAGTGCTTTCTTGAGATGTAGCCGTAATGGTTGCGAAAAACCAGCTTTTATGAACATTGACTTGATTATTTCCTATCAACACCAATCTTAAATCATGATAACTTTGAACAACCAACCCTTCTCGTAACAAACCAGCAGTTACGGAATTATACCATACAGAGTCATCTTAATCTGAACATTATATAAGTGTCGCTAGTCTATCCTATTCAATCTCTTGCATTTGGCTTAAACAAAGCAGTGCTGAAAATATTGGAGGTATAACATATTCCTTGCTTGAATGGGTGGTAGTCTGATAAACTCGTGTGGTTATGTAAGAGTATCTTGTAACATTCAGCTAATACCAAGTCTTGACTGAGAAGAAAGAATAATAAGGAATAAGGAATTGAAACTGTCAGGATGAAAATTTGTCTCTTATTTATACTTTTCAAAATTGCCGCCGAGCTGAGAGCCAATAGAAGGATATAGAAGCAAAAATATTTCTATACAGAGCAAAAGAGTTAGTATCTTGTATTTATTGTTAGTATCAAAAGGATCTTTACTGTCTTTGTATTTGTTCAATGAGAACTTGTACTCTCGACCAAACAAACATCGTTGTTTGAAAACAAGAGACATTTTTTTCAATTTACAAGACGATAGATATATAAACGATCTCCTATTCATTGACTAGTCTCTCTTATTGGAATAACAAAGAAACAAATCGACTCATAATGGTAGAATGGTGTGTGATAATTAAGGATAAACCAAACTCTGACAGATCTCAACTCAGACCTCAACATCTAGCTGGAATTCCTCCTTTAGTCACTGCTGGAAAGTTGGTTTGTGCTGGGGCTATTTATAATGAGCCCACTACCCCTGGTGGTGAGAAGACATTTGCTGGGTCACATCTTCAAATTGTAGCTGATACAAAGGAGGAAGCTTTGGAAATTGTCAAGGGGGATGTGTTTGCAAAGGAAGGTATTTGGGATTTGAACAGTTTGATTATCTATCGGTTTGGTTGTGCCGTTAGGAAAGAAAAGGTTTAAATAATAGTGTCTACATATAACGTCTATATAAGTTCAAGATTATGTCTTTCTGTCTTTTTGTTTGATTCTTTGTTATCTTGTGAATCTGCTTCTGCTTATGTAAGAAAAATATTAAAAAATATACTACTTCTCGACCAGCTTTAACGTAATAACAAGTATTTAGTATAAAATGTCCAATACAGATCTTATTGAACACTCCAACAAGGTTGACAGTTTTGTTCTTGAAGATATTTTGTATGTTTATGGTGGTTTAGATTCAAATGTTCCAGTTTCCAATGTCCAGATTTCACAGTTAGATACTGACATCCTCAAATTAACATACAAAGTTCTAACTGCAGCTAAGCAACAGAGCTGTACAATATTGTTCCCTACATCATCATCACCATCTTCTCCTTCCTCATTATCTGAGAAGATGAACATTATGATTACTGAAGCAAGTAAGAAACGTGGATTATCACTTGTACGTATGGAGGAATACCCACTACCAGTAAACATAATCGATCCATTAATTCTTGTGATTGCATTCAGTCCAGTTGTTTGTTATATTTTCCCTTCCACTCTAAGATTTCTTCCAATAGTGGGTAAATATTTACATGAAAACTCGAATGTATTGCCAAGATATTTACTTGGATTGATTAGTGTCCATATCATGGAGTCTGTATTTTTACTCAGACCAAAATTAAATTATCACCGTGTATCAAACTATAATCGTTGGAAGTTTTACCTCGGTGGTTTAATTGAAGGATTCTTGCTGGTTCAGAGATATTCCAGATTAGGTAAAGCAAAGGAAGATGTCCATTTGAAAGATATGAACTGATATGATTAGTTTGGATAAAGGTGTAGTTTGGTATGATGAATGAATGAATGAATGTATGTATGTAGTTTATGTATTATCTAAATCAAGTATGATTAGTAGATGTGATGTCGTTATTCGTAATATCCTCTGAGTCTTGTTCAATCATTTGTTGTAATTCATTAGTCATCTCTTCTGACTCTTCATCGGTTTCTAACTCTTCTTCTTCGTATGAATGATTCATTCTAGTATTACTACTTTCCATAGAATCTTTATGATTCATTCTACTACTACCAACTATAGTACGACAATTTAAAGGTGTTATATTTGATGTGGACAATTCACAATTTTCATTATCAGAATAATTTGGTGGTTCCAAAGGTAATGGACCCAAACTAATTTCTTCATTCATTAAATTCGACATTGGTGATGTGCTAAATTCAAACCCTGGAGGTGGTGGTAATAATTTACCATTTTGATCTCTCAATCCTGATTCATTATCATCAGATTCATCCTCACTGTCTAATAAAGTATCTTGTCCATAATCATCATAAGATGGTGGTGGTAATTTCATACCATGAATCTTACCATATCCCCACTTCTTAACATTGGCCTCGATATAAACGAATCCATAAGTACCAAAATTTGCATGGATCTTACAAGGTATATTAGCACCAATGATCGGGTATAAATACTTGAATTTCCAACCTCTGATATGATCACCTACAGATTTTTCATTCAATTTTTTACCATTACGAGTAAAAAATACAGTACCACTACGGATACGATAACCAACACCAACAATATCTCCTTTTTGACATCGAGGGAATAAGTTTTTCAAATGAGGATCTAAATCGAAAGATGTATTGAATCTACGACCACCATTTGAATCATAAGCTATTGAATGATGGTGTCTACCAGGTAACCTAAAATATGGATATGGTGATGTTGAAAGACCAAATGAAATAATTTCTTCGTTTTGAGATTTAGATAATGTAGATGTTGTTTCGTTTGTTGAATTTAATGAGATAGACGATGCAGATGATAAAGATGATGCAATAGAAGATGAAGCAGTAGATTCTTGATCGCCATCAGATTGTTGTTGTGATTGTGTTGGACTTGAAGAAGGTACAGATTCATTAATATCTTCATTTAATGTATTGAGTTCAAAAATCTTAAACTCACAATAGTAAACTCTATTACTGCAAGGGATTGGTAAATTAGTTGTAACAGATGCGTCGTAATTATAATTTAAAAAAGTAACTTCTGTTTTATTTTCCACTAAGATAGTATCATTAGGTAAATTAGGATCTGGTTGAAATTCCCATGCATTTGCACCTTCTTCTTCTATAAATTGTTTCGTTTGTTCTGTCATTATTGGGTCTATAACCTCATCATTTTCTGATAAAGCATTTGAAATTAAAATTGGAGGATTTTCTCTAATATATTCCTCACCTTGTTTATAATAAAATTGTTCCTCAGGTGATAACTTTATTAATTTATCCTTTACCTCATTTTCATCATCTAAAATATTTGGCCATCTAGCGTTCATATTTTCTATTAATCTTCGATTGCGTCTCGTTTCATAATCTTCAACAGTAGAAAGAGCGAGTCTTGAATTTTGATTCTGATTTCTCAAAGAAGCAGCAGTGAGTATCTTTGTGATCATATATTTGACTAAGAAGTAGACTAAACAGATCATGAGATACATCAACAACATCGATCCCAGTGAAAATAGCATAGCAGACATATCAAAGTCATCGTCATAATTATCATCAAAATCAGGATAAGTTGCTGCATCAACTTGAACATTATCTGCTATACGAAGTATATTTCTGGGAATCAAACTAGCCTGGGCATGCTTGGCACCTAATAGTGCACTTAATAGTAATCCAGAAAGTTTCTGTCCATTCAGTATCCTTCGAACTGCCATCCGTGTATGTGTCTCTGTATTATAAGATTTTTGTCAAAGAATAGTAGTGTGTAGCAGTGAATTTAGAGACCTACTGATGCTCTATTCCTTGTCTAAACTGGTTTGTAATTCAAACCGCCACTTTTAAATCCTTGCTTCTTTATATCAGAACTTCCTTCTTTACAAAAAAATATAATGCCATTACCCGCACAAAGTTATTATTCACGAATTGTCTGCATAAAAAACTTCCGTATTAGGAAACTGTTTCCTAATCAAGAGATATTTTGTATCTTCCCCGCGTTTATTTTACTTTAGTATGTAAATAAGTGAATAATTTTTGACTGTGTCTTTTAACTTGTGATTGCTTTGATTGTATGGTTAGGAAAGATCGAAACGGGCACCTGCGTTGATCGAGTAAGTCAGTTTTCTTCGTAATAAAGCTTTGTCTTTGTAATCTGGTAATTTAAGAAGATTAACACATGTAGATGCAGTGGGTAATCTTGTCAAATCATCATCTCCAGCATTTCTGATTCCAAATTTGGGTTCCAGTGAACTAAATCCTTGTAATGGAGCCTGGGGAACAGATGTGACAAATTTGAGAAATTTGAAACGATCTTCTGGTTGATACTCCTCGATGATTTCCCAAAAATATTTGATTGTGAGGTCAGTCTCTTTATAACCACCATATTCTGTATTGTTCTTGAGATCATTAATGTTCATATCCTTCTTACCTCCTGATATTAACATTTGTAACTCTATGGAATTGAACATTTCTAACCAAACTGGTGCAATCATGTTACTGATACCTCTATGGAAATAAAAAATAGCTTCAAATAAACTTCTATCTAGTTTATATTCTGCAATTTTCAAAACATATTGTAAAACATTTTGTTTCGTAACTTGGATCTTGGAACCATTAGGGATCAATTCAATTACTTTTGATGAATCCAATGCACTATTGATCTCAAAATGAAGATCTAATGATTTAATATCAATTGTGGACATTGTCAATAATTTAGTTAGATTTTGATATAGGATTGGGTCAAGACTGTTTAAATCATCAAAACTAGATTTGAATTTATTCGAATAATTTAATAATTTCTTCAAGAAAAAATTGGCAAATGTGACATCAATCAATACATGATCATATAAACATTTGCCAACAATCTTGCCCATAAACTCTAACTTATGCAAATTTACCTTGTTTATCGTTGGTCTGGGATATAATTCATACATATCAGTCGTTTGAAAGAGTCCATATTTGCTATCTTTAAATCCTTCTTCAGAAACACTAGTAAGAAACTCCTTAGTAACACCGCCACCGTCAATACCTTCTTCAGGCCCAAATTCATTCACAAATGTCACAGAAAGTTTAGACTTAAATTTATCGCCAATACCATCGTATGCTTTCATTGCATCAGTCAGAATATCTTCTCTAGAGATTACGGTGCTTTGCCTTTGCATTCCCCAAGGCATAAACAAATTCAGAGGTGCGTCTGCGCCATTTCCAATACCTAACCTTTGCTTATCTAATGCAATTAATGTATAAAAAAGATCAACTCGTTGTTCAAAAGGTATGAAAAATGGAACCTTTATTAGAATTTCCAGCTTTTTCATCTGTCTTGATCCATTAGAGTTTGACCATTCTTCCTTTTTATCATTCAAAATTTCTACTTTCAGATTTGTATCCATTTGTGATGATATATGTCGTTCTGAATATACAGAATCAAAATCGTCAATTAATTTATAAATATTACTCTTGAGAAAGATAGGGTCATTAATTATCCAAAAATTTGGATCCTTGCCACAGAAATTAATTCTTGAATCACGTAGATATATTTTTGTTAATAAATCTATAGTATTGTCCAATAAATTGATGGGATATCCTTTTTGAGAATCATTCCATATTGACTGAAAGACAAATTCCTTCAGTAAAATTGTAAATTGGACTAATCGGTCAGTTGGAATAGTCGAGTTCACATCAAACAATTCTGTGTCTGTTGCCAACGTGAAGAATAAATTCATTAGCTCAATTGAGATCTGAAATATTTCGATAAATTGAGCATTGTTTTGATCATTAGCGCCAAGTTCCAATATTTTGTTGAATATATTATGACAAAATGTTCTATTTGTCAATAAAACCACCAACAGATTGTTTTTCTGACCAACGTATTTTCCGTCAGCAATGGTTATGAATGACGCTATAATAGATACAGGTATTGTATTTGTATTTACCAGCTTAAGTAAATGATCAATAAACTGTTGCTTGAAGATTTTTATAATATAAGGATAAAAAAATGGTATATTTGGTAATTTTGAGGTTAAATCTCTAACATTGATGCATTCTATTAAGGAATCTATGACAAGTGTTTGTTCATGTGAATAGTTGTAGATGTAACAAAGGTATAAAAATGGCATTTGTGAAGTGTCCTTCAGCTTAATGATGTCAGTAGTGTTAGGCAATAAGGATTTCTGGGCTAAATATTTTAGGAGTTTCAGTAAAACAGTGTCAGTTGAATACGATGTTAATTTCAAACAGTATAAAGGCAGTATCGATGAGGGTGAACGCTTAAGTATGTCATAAATTTTGACACATATTGTATCACTCAATGTTGAGGAATTTGAAAGAAATGGGCATAATCCATTTTGAACAAATGTTGTAATATTTAAATATTTCAAATTCAATGCATCTAAAAGTCCGTTTAATGCCAAATCATCCCTCAACTTTTGAATGGTTTTGATTACTTGAGAATTCACCAAATCATTGGGATATGTAGAAAGATATTCTTTATTTTGAACCAGCAATATTCGAAATTCCTCTTCGTTAAGAAACTCATAAACTTTGGAACCGTAAGCTGGAAACAAATGTTTCCTTCGATCACCTAATTGACTAAAATTTTGGAAACTAAACAATTTTCGACATTCTAGATATGTTCTAATCTTTCGCTGTAATAATTTCACTGCATCAAATTTCTGTCTTTCCTCTGACCTTTTAATCCTATCTCTTTCAGCTTTAAGGATAATATCTCTCTTAGATACATTAGATCTTGTTCCCAGATTAATGTTCCTTCGGGATGTACGACCACCAAAATTAATCATTTATATGTTTTACAATCTCTGGTAATGTGATAAGCAACTTCAATATTACACACAAATGAAACAAATCCAACTATCTTTTATATTATTATTTGTTTGTAACACTGCTTACTAAATAAATCGTCTTGTCCTTCTTTAAATATTTTGCCACTTTTATACCGAGATGCTCGGTGCATTGAAAATATCTCTTAGTGTATCTATATAATTACAAGAATTAAATACTTAAACTTAGGAGATTATTGAAAAAAAAGTAGTTTTATTTTACATTTATATGGTGGATCTGTGTAAGATCAATGACTTGGTTGAGCTTTGGTCTAGGTCGATTTCTTCTTTTTTGGTAGCTTCAGCAACCAATTCTTCGAATACTTGCGCTTCTTCACTTTCAGCCTTCGTTCTATATGTATTTTGAAATACTTTACCGATGATCTTTAATGCTTCAGCTCTCTTAATTCTTGTTTCGATTGGGACATTCTCATCATCCAATACTTTATCACATACGGCCTTTAAAGTTGACATGATTTCAAATTTAGAGCCATGCCATGCTGCTGATAGAACTTTACCCATTAACAATTGTTCTTGTTCTGCCAATTGTTCTGCAGATGGTTTGGGTTGTTCATTACCATTTTTGTCCAGTAGTGGAGCATCTGTCTCATTAGCTTCCTTCATTTTTTCTAGTTCCTTCATTGTGTTTTGTGCGTCAATAGCTGCTGATACAGTTCGAAGGGTGTCCATAACAAAACCTCCCTTAGATTTCATAGAATGGAATATACCACCATAACCAAAGAAATTTTGTGAACCCAGAAATATTCTTGCCTTAGCACAGTATATATCCCCAATTGTGTGTAAAATGTTCAATCCAAAGGATTCCATTTTCAAGAGATTAGCTTCTTCCTCGAATTTCTTTCTAAATGATTGTTTACAAGCATCATCATAGACACTTTCTGTCAATATAGATAATCTCTCGATTAAAGTTTTACTCAACTTTGTGACCATTTTCTCCTTTTCTTTCTGTTGTTCTTCTTCAAATAACTCAACTTTGGTTTTCTTTTTGGGTTTAGATTCATCTTGTGACTTGTCTATCGTGTCAGATGTTTTCCCATTATTGACAGTAATATGGGTACGACCTTTATAGTTGCCACTGCTGGTAGTAATATGAACGTCTTCAGTCTTTTTCATGTTATTTTCTACCACGTCCTTTTTCTTTTTGGCCTCTACTTTTATTTCTTCTTCTTCTTGTCTTTTCTTCTCACGTTCATCTTCAGCACTTAGTTCCTCTGTTTTTTGTAAGTTCTTTAGTAATTGCAGTTCACCAATATAAGAAGCAAAAGCGTCCCCACCAAAGATGACAGAGAATTGTTCTGCAGCATCCTCAAAACCACCTTGAGGAACAGCCTCTTTCTTACCAAATTTATCATACTTAGCTCTTAATCCATCATCGCTAAGAACTTGATAGGCTTCAGATATAGCTTGGAATCTCTCTGTGGCATTAGGATCATTAGGATTCTTATCTGGATGTTCTTGGATCGACTTCTTTCTATAAGCCCTCTTAATCTCTAGAGAAGTAGCAGTTTCGCTAACTCCCAATAGCTCATAATATGCGGTATCGACGACCATAATCTATTCTTCTTAATCAGCTCTGTAAGTGATTGTAATTGTACCTAGTTACTGTCAATGATGTGTCCAATTTCTAATGATGTTTTCTTCGATTTTTTGGTACGGAGCGATTTGAGATTTTCTTGATATTTATATATTATATATGAGATCTATGATGATCCAAAAGTCCAATCAAGTCCATTGAGTACAAGAGTTGTTGAAGATGTGGTCTTCGATCATGCAAGACCCACCATTTGCAGTTTTGTTGGGATGGAGAATATTAAATGCCTTGTTTTTACGAACTTTCTTTCAAGCAGATGAGTTTTGGCAAGCTTTAGAACCTGCTCACTATAAAGCATTTGGGTATGGTCAATTGACATGGGAATGGGACGTAGGCCTTAGAAGTTATTCGTTCCCTTTTATTTTTGAATTGGGGTATAGGCTGGTGAAATATACGGTACCAATTCTTAAACTAATTGATGTAGATCCGAAATTCATTCAGAATTTTGAATATCAATGTGTATTATACATGCCTAAAATTATTATGGCATTTTTTGCAGCTACAGGGGATTATTATACTATAAAATTGGCTCAAAAGATATGGTTAATGACTTTCGAAAGAAATGCTGATTCAGAGAAAAAAGAATTGGTGGATTTGAAAAATGTCACTACAGTTGCTACCATTTTAACTTTAAGCAATTTTTTCAACTGGTTTTGTCTAACCAGGACTTTTATTAATTCTTTTGAGATGATATTGACAACCATGGCTCTATTTTTTTGGGATTGGTCTGGAGGTCAGCATGTACAAGAAATAAATTTTACTAAATCATTGGTTTTAGCAATGTTTGCTTGCCTTCTTAGACCCAGTAATGGGTCTATCTGGATTATGCTGGGAATGTTCTTGATTATCAGTTTACTAAAGATGAAATTGTATCACCGCGTACTTTATCTATTGACAAAAATTACTATTCTCTTTATCATTGTATCTTCGATAAGTATCCTCATTGATTATTACTTTTATGGAGAATTTGTGTTCCCAGTATTCAGATTTATCAAATTCAATTTCACAACACCTTTATCAAAATTTTACGGTGTCAATCCATGGCATTTTTATTTGACCCAAGCAATTCCTATTATGATGACTTATAGTTTGATTCCATTCTTATATGGGATTTTTACTAAACTTGGAAGAATGGGCAATATGCAAGTACAGTTATTCTCACCAATATTTCAACTCAAAGCTGTTGTCATATTTAATATTATCATCTATTCCGCATTAGCACATAAGGAATTCAGATTCATATATCCATTGCAACCATTTTTCATGACAATCACTACTCTCAGTATCCTCAAACTGAACAAGAATTTGAGCAATTTTGAATTTCTCAAACTCATTAAACCAATATGGTCTATCGTGCCAGTCCTTTTCTTGATAGTTGGGATGGTTTTAGGTTATTATCAAGAATCAGGTTCTATTCTTGTAATGGAATATCTTCACAGTGAACCCAAGATTGAAAGTCTTGGATTCTTAATGCCATGTCATTCAACTCCATGGCAATCATATTTACATAGAAATGATATCAAAGATTTATGGTCAGTTTCTTGTGAACCACCACTTCATTTGCTCAATGATCCTGAAGCAGAATTAAAGCTTCCAAATTACAAGGATGAAAGTGATTATTTTTATGAAGATATTTCAAAATTCATAGAGGAACATATGGCAAGGCAATTTGATAAAATGAGCATGTCAAACAATAAATGGGATCATAGTTGGCCAGAATATTTAGTTATATTCGAGCACTTAGATAAAAAATTCATGAAAGATCACCTAGCTAACTCTCCATATATAGAACACAAGCGATTCTTCAACTCTTGGAACCATTGGGACAGTAGACGTGCTGGAGATATCATCGTTTATCGTAGGCATTGAGATGGAAATTTCATAATATCAAAAGTTCAAACATGATTTTCGCTTTCAAAGTGGATCTCCGAAAATATAAAAGTTGTTTAACAAGTTTATATATCAAACAAGATACATGAGGACGGCTTGTCCATTGTGTAGAATGAATGCTTTCTTAGTTACTTCGAGAGTTGTGAGTTCATCTGTTTATAGGAGGTTTGAAACCTTGCGAATAGCGTATCTCCCATTACAACGTGGTATTCAGAAAAGATATTTGTCTGATGAAAATAAAGTATCCGCAAATGATGCTGGAATGAAAGAACTCCCGTCCTCTTTGATTCAGAGGGCCAAAGACTGTTCAACAAAACTGCTTGAACTCGATCAGTTACTATTTAAGGGCGAAATTTTTGATCATGATCAACAAAAAGAATTTGCCAAACTTTCAGCTGTTTCAGAGACGTTAAAGCACTATCAGAATACCTTAGAAGAAGTAAAAGAATTGGAAAAGATAATAAAAGTTGATCATAATTTAAAGGATGATGCAGAGAAAGAATTAAAACAGCTTATACCCCGGTTCAACAATTTTTCAACACACTTGCTACAAAGATTGCTGCCATCGCATCCATTCGCCGACAAACCATGTTTGTTGGAACTTCGTCCAGGTGTTGGTGGTGCTGAGGCAATGATCTTCACGCAGGATCTATTCAATATGTATATCAACTATGCTCATAAGAATCACTGGAAATATCATGTGATATCTGAACAATCTAATGAAAGTGGTTCAGGACTTCTGGGCGCAATATTGAGCATTGATGAATCAGGGTCATATGATAGATTGCGGTTAGAGGCCGGTGTTCATCGTGTTCAAAGGATTCCTGCCACTGAAACGAAGGGTAGAACACACACTTCAACTGCAGCTGTTGTTGTAATGCCTCAAATGGGTGATGATTCAGAAAGGACTCTGGATGCCTATGAAAGGACATTCAAACCAGGTGAAATAAGAATAGACTTGAAAAGAGCAAGTGGTAAAGGTGGTCAGCATGTCAATACAACAGATTCTGCTGTTAGATTGACACATATTCCTAGTGGTATTGTAGTTTCAATGCAGGACGAAAGATCTCAACATAAGAATAAAGCTAAGGCATTCACTGTTTTGAGAGCCAGACTAGCCGAAAAAGAACAACAGGATAAAGATGACAGAGAGAGGAAGGCAAGAAATGAACAAGTTACAACGACGGATAGGTCCGACAAGATACGTACATACAATTATCCGCAGAATCGTATAACAGATCATAGATGTGGATTCACAATGCATGATATTCCAGGAATAATGGCAGGCGAGAAATTAGACGAAGTTATCGATGCATTGACTGTTTGGGAGACAGACGAAAAGGCTAAGAAGCTGTTAATAAATAAATAGGGCTATCTATAGTGTATAAAGCATCATATCGATGAGCACTTGTAAATAAATGCAACAGTACATCAAACTAACATTGGAAAATCATAATATTCGCGATATTGAAAAAGTATTCAGGTTAGATGAAGCTATTGTAACTCTGCTTTATCAGCCTTTAAAGAGGACTCCTAGTTCACATGAGATGAGCAACGGTGGCCAGTTGAATAGTTCTAATATAAATAGTATTTTATTTCATAATAGATCTAGTGTGAGAGTAGGTGAAATCAAAAGATATGTAATCAATTACGATTTATACGATGTTGACGAATTCCCTTTAGATATATCATTGGAATCTTTATGGGTACGTATTAGAAATATAGAATCCTTTTCTTACAGAGCAGGCTATCTTATGGGACCCTTCATATTATATTGTGACGTGAGGACTGAAAAATATCACCATTCACAAAAGATATATGCATCTGTGGATCAACCACAATTCGAATCAAATTTGCAAGCCAAACAATCAATGATAGCAGAATTATCTTTGCATAGAATACAGAAAAGATATACATGGATTGTTGATGTCGTGAGTCAAGTATTATTTTCCAAAAATGTAAAAGTTGGTTTTGAAGTGACCATAGGAAGATCCAGAAATATTTTGAGCTCGAAAACTGGTATTGACTTGGTTCCTGATTCTAAGACCTACTCGAAAAGGTTGCAAGTAACTCAACTTAATACTTTAGATTTATGGAAATTACCTACACAAATCAAACTTCGAGACAAGGAAAAGCATTTAGTCATTCTGACTCATGGGTTGCATTCGAATGTATCAGCAGATATGATATATATTCAAGAACAGATTTATAAGTCTCAGGTCAATTACCCTAACGAACAAATTATTGTAGAAGGATACACCGGCAATGTATGTGAAACTGAGAAAGGCGTGAAATATTTAGGAACTCGTTTGGCTGAATATATTGTCAAACAACTCTATTGTACATCAATTACAAAAATTTCCTTTATTGGCCATTCTTTGGGTGGGCTAATTCAAACATTTGCTATTGCATATCTTTATATTAAGTACCCATGGTTTTTTAAACAGGTTCAACCAGTGAATTTCATTACATTGAGTTCACCACTATTAGGCATCGTCACAGATAACCCAGCCTACATTAAAGTTTTGCTTTCATTTGGGGTAATTGGAAAGACAGGCCAAGATTTAGGTCTAGGAAATAATTCGAGCAATGAAAAGCCATTGTTGTATATGCTACCTGGTGAACCAGTCAGGACAATCTTATCTAGGTTTAAAAGGAGAACAGTATATGCAAACGCAATTAATGACGGTGTCGTTCCATTATATACTGCATCTCTTTTATTTTTAGATTATGATGATATTTTGAAAAGGTTGCAGGATATGAAACTAATTCACGATAAGAGTGAAGTTCTTCCTGGTGATTCTGACTTTTTCAACAAGAGCTTTATATCACCCTTATCGAAAATAATGAGTATATGGGCACCACAAAGGCAAGGCGATGATGACACTAATGTACTTCCAAAAATATCCATGCTGGAAACAGCTACATCTATTTTATTACCGCCAGTTCCTGATAAAACGTATATTATGAATCCTTCATCAAGGGAAAGCGTAATTATACATGACAAAACTTACTCAGAAGAAAATATTCCAACAGAAACTGAAGTTGATGATGAAGAATCAATTTTGAACAGTACCAATATACTTTTAGAAGCATTTGCGGTTGGTGATGCTGAGAGGAAAAAATACCAGAAACTGGAAGAAAAAATTGCAAGAAGATGGCATAAAGGATTGAGTTGGCGTAAGGTTGTTGTTGCTCTGAAGCCAGATGCGCATAATAATATAATTGTCAGACGACGGTTTACTAATGCCTATGGATGGCCAGTAATTGACCATTTGATATCTGTTCATTTCAATGGTGATGACAATGATTGTAATGAATTATCAGTTGCGCAAACGCGGCAAGACTGTGATGTTGCTGCAACTGTTGATAAATCTTGGATCATGAAGCCCGAAAACTCTAGTCTTTTTGATGAAGGTCCAACTGGTATGCTTTCAACTGTAAGTGATATGTTTGAAGCTTTTACAAGGGGTGCACTTATAAATTTAAATAATGAAGTCACTTCAACCACGCTAGATGCAGAAGATGAAGTCCATAGGTTTGAAGAAACAAATAGTGACTTATTTCAGCAATAATGTAAAGTGCTATAAGATTTCCCTTTCATTCCTTCTGAACTATTTTACTACTGAAAATCTGCTATAGAAAAGCTCAGGTGATTACTAAAAGTTAGCTCCTGTTGAACTTCCTTTATTCTTCCTATATAATGTTACCATATGATATCCTATATAATGCATCTTGAATTTCTGAATTATCGAGCCACTTTAAGGACAGGTATTTCTTCAATTCACTAAACTCACCATTTTTTATATACACAGAGTTCGTAAACTCATCAATCCTATTGTCAAATCTCAGACTTAAAACTTTCAATATCTCTAAAAAAATTGATTCCTGGCAATTTTTGATGTGATCTGGTAAATTCAATGCGTCTTTAATAGAATAAAAATCTATATTAAATTGGACCAATCCTTGTTGATTAAACTTATTTAGCTTCAAAATGGATTCAAGAAAGTAGTTCACGACTTTGTTCAGAACTTCGTTTTTCACATTTAAAATAATTTCGTAAGGAACATTCATTGGTTCAAATTTGAGGATAATTCTCCTCAGCAAGTTGATACAGTTTAAAACCTCTGAAGTTGGTTCTGTTATGTTTTCGTTCCCAGAATCAGTAAGCACCCAGTTGTTTACTTTGAAATAATTTGTCAGGGAATGCTTAACCAAATTTTGAATTCTTTTTATGAGAGAATTTTGAATATCGTTTTGCATATCATTTTGGTAATCCTCTAAAACATCTTGAAATATTGATATGTAATCTTTTGATTCCAATTCATTTACTATATCAGTTAAGTGAATGAATGTAAAAGTATTTGAAAGTTCAAATATTTTTTCGTATACGATATGCAAGTTTTGTAGTTTTATCATAGTTTGGTTTAACTCATCTTCTTTAGTATGGTTATCTGATAGGGAATCTGTTGTCATAACAAAATCTTGATAATCAGTTGATAGTTGCAAAAATATTTGAGAACAGGTTTTCAGCTCAACTTTATGCAAAAGTTCATAATCTAACTCATAGAATGGCTTTAAGTAATCAAATAATTTGGTAAAAAGCTTGCAAAAATTAGGAGCACATGTCATTAAATCTTGTGGAGTTGAAGCAATTGTTTGTAGCTGTTTTCTTGCGACTGATACCTCATATTCTAGCCATTTATCCCATGCATCTGAAGAAACTAGAGATACGAGACCTTTACCACGATAATGAAACAAATTAATGAGATTTTTGTCCGTAGAGACAATTTGTGATATTAAAGAAACTAATTGTTTGTAATCATTTTGTAATAATGTAGTACTAACACAATCTCTAATTGGTTCCAAAATATGATCAATAAACTGTTCGTGGATCAACTCTTTAGATAATCCGACAGAGTCGTCTTTGAAGATATTGATACATTTATACAGGTTTTCTTTAAGATAGTCATTTAGGAACTTGAAATATATATCAATAGCAGCTGATGTATCATGAAAATGGTAGGTAAATCTAATATTGAAATTATTGGCAATAGACTGAAAATTCCACATTTTTTTATTTTCCTCTATGAAATAGAGTTTTGTCAATTTGAATAGTAAAGAGGAAGGATTCCTTAATTTTTCAATTGCATTTGAGTCAGAAAGGATGAAACTTTCATTATCCCATTTTAAATTCAATAAAGTTTGATTAAATTCATCAGATATGATTTGAGCATATTTTGTCACTAAATCTCTATCAAACTGATTCAATGTCGAAATAAGTATGGGATTGTTTTGTAAAACTTTACTTTTGGACACACTTGATAATTTTCCATGGAGAACAGTAATTTCATAAAGAGATAATTCTTTTTTCTCAACTTTGCAGAGCGTATCTAATTCCTGTTGAAGCACTTCCAACTCATTAATCTTTGTTTCCAAAAGTTCCTTCTCCTCAATGTTAACCATTATATCATTCAAGATCTGTAAATTTCCATATTTGAGTTTTAACCTTGTAATGTCTTCTGAACTCTTGACTTGAGTTTCTATTTCGTCAGCTATTGTCTGTAATAATGAAGTCATTTCAGCTTCTGTTGCTATATTCTGTTGAGCAACCCTCAATTGATCGGTCAATTTTGATCTTTTAAGATCAATTTCCTCTATCTGAGCATCAATATCCAATAGATCCTTAACGTCATTCAACATATCTGGATGCCTTTCAAAACAATAGTTTAATATTTGACACACTATACGTACTGACTTTGAATCAACTTTTTGATGATCTGTTTTTTATGCGAGTCGCTTTTTTCGACTTTTTCATGCCCTCAATAACAAACTGACCCTATCAATATAATTTGTGACACTACAATAAATTACCTGGCAACGCAAGTAAATAGTTGCTTAAATCTTTAATAATTACTCTATTTATTGTTATTGAACAATTTGAAATATTCTGAGAAATTTGTTTCAGAAATGATTTGGATTCTAAGATGTGAATTTTTCATTTTATTGCATTTTTTATATACAATAAAGGCCTCAAAATATAGTAATAATGATTATATAGATATAAGAGATGATATACAAAGCAATAAGATTCATTCAAATTTTACTTCAAATAAACTTAGTTTCTTATTAAAAGCAGTCAAATTCAGTAAACGTACTGATCAGTCACCTCAATGTATTCTTTTTGAACAACAGCACTGCCCGAGCACGACTGAGATGATATTCACAATAACTATTGAGGATGATATTGATAAGGAAAGGAATTTTGATCGATTTGGTGGAACAAGTGATTCTCGTGGGAAACAATCTGTTGATTTTTCCATAATGGGTTATGAGTCTGGATTCTTATATAGAGGGAAAAGAAGACTACAAAAGGGAATCTCTAATGTCCAGATTAAATCATATGGAGAGGATATTTTCACAGTTTGCTTTGTGAACTATGTCTTTGATAGTTCTTGGAACTCTAATGATGTTGATAAGTTTGTTACTATTGAATTAAATAAAAAAACTGATATTGAAAATGAATACCTGGATTATGTTATACGTGAATTGAAATCAGAGACAACTGTACAATTAAGAAAATGTGCCGCAGAACTAATTTCTATTGTAGACTCTCGTGGAACAAGAGAATTATTGAATATTGAAAGAGTACTTCGTGATTTGAATGAAAATACTTTCGATTACTTATTATATAGTTCAATCATGTTTACAACATCAATACTCAGTTATCATATCATCATAATTTGGTATATTAAAGCTACTTTGGATGCTAAGAGACGAGGGTTTTCAGTTAGGGTTTAGTTGAAAAATATAAAATTTTGAAAATTTGATTCATCAGAAAGCAATCAATTCTTACAATTTCATTGATGGAATGAGGTAAAGAAGTGTACTGAAAATGACATTATCTGTTGCTGAAAAGTCTTATCTTTATGATTCGTTGGCTACTACACCATATATTAGACCAGATGGTAGACAACCACATCAATTCAGGCCCATTGAAATTTATACAGATTTTTTACCAAATTCTAATGGTTCATCTAGAATAATAGCCAGTGATGGTAGTGAATGTATAGTGAGTGTAAAGGCAAAAGTTGTTGATCACACAATAGAGAACGAATTAATTAATATTGAAATTGATATTGCTGGAGAAAGAGATGATTCCAAAATAGTTGAAAGTATTACATCTTTATTTAACAAAGTTTTGCATAATATTGATCAATCAAAATTACGATTAACTAAAAAATATAGTTTTAGAATTTTCATTGATGTTTTAGTCTTATCTTCATATTCATACCCTGTTTCATTAATCTCATTTGGTATGTATTCTGCATTACATTCTACTTATCTACCGAAACTAATATCAAATTTTGATGATTTAGAAGTTGAAGAGTTACCAATGTTTCATGATTATGATTTAATAAAATTAGAAGTTAACCCACCACTTGTGTTCGTATTAGCCATCGTTGGTAATAATATATTTGTTGATCCAGCATCAAATGAAAGTGAAGTTGCTAATAATGGTATAGTCATTAGTTGGTCTAATGGTAAAGTAATTGCTCCAATTAGAACCGTAGCATTGAACGATACGTATGTCAAAGGATTCAAACCAGCTCTGATTCAAGAAGGTGTTGCATTAATTGAAAAATATGCCCAAGATATTGTTGAAGCATTGGAGAATCTGTAATTGAATAAGAGAATATATAATAATACCTGTAATGTATTTCACATATGGAAGATATTCTTATTAACTTGAGTGACTGTTGTTTTTAATGTGTGGGTGGAGCAACTTCAACAAAAACTTTTTTTTTTTTTGAAATTTTTGAAATTTTGATTTTTTTTAACTTTTTTGGGCCGCGCGACGCAAAAATTTGAATTTCGGAAATCATCGCAACTTTCAAAATTATTCAGTTGACAATTCAATGCCATATTGACTGTATAGTGAGTGTAGTTTGGCCCTATGTTTCTAGTAATTAATATATACACTAACATTTGTGAATAGTATAAATAAAATTTTGAAAGGTCTTTTGTTTATTTTTGCAAAACTCAAGCCCTAGAACACCAGAGATTACAATGAAGTACATTCAAACTGAACAATCCATTACCATTCCAGAAAAGGTCACTGTTGCTGTTAAGGCTAGAGTTGTTAAAGTCACCGGTCCAAGAGGTACTTTAACTAAAAACTTGAAGCACATTGACGTCACCTTCACCAAGGTTGATTCCAAGTTAATCAAGGTTACTGTTCATAATGGTGACAGAAAGCATGTTGCTGCTTTAAGAACTGTTAAATCCTTAGTTGACAATATGATCAATGGTGTTACCAAGGGTTACAAGTACAAGATGAGATACGTCTATGCGCATTTCCCAATTAATGTTAACGTTATTGAACAAGATGGTAAGAAATTCATTGAAATTAGAAACTATTTAGGTGACAAGAAGGTTAGATTAGTCCCAGTTAGAGAAGGTGTTACTATTGAATTTTCTACCAATGTTAAGGATGAAATTGTTTTATCTGGTACTTCTGTTGAAGAAGTTTCTCAAAATGCTGCTGATATTCAACAAGTTTGTAAAGCTAGAAACAAGGATATCAGAAAGTTCTTGGATGGTATTTACGTTTCCGAAAAGGGTTTCATTGAAGAAGAATTCTAAGTAAATTAATATAATATCAATAAAAGTATCTTTATATGTATACTATATAGTTTAATCTTCATCATTTACTAAATGAGTTAGAAGTATATAAGTATTTGTGTCGTTTGAATTGTTGTGATGGTGTCTGGGCTGAGATGTCAGTCTATAGCAACAAGAAAATGAATGGTACGACTATTTGGTTGTTTGTAGATGGCATTACATACATATGAATAAGAAATGATCGGGGGGATTATTATTAATGAACGACAGAACTAGAGAATTCTCTTGATTTTTGAATCAATAGAGCGTCAGCTAAAACCAATGCTGTCATTGCTTCCACTATTGGAATAGCTCTTGGCGTTACAGCAGGATCATGCCTACCCTTTGCGGCAAGTATACCTTCTTTACCATCATAAGTAGATGTATGTTGTTCTTGAGAAATAGTAGCTACTGATTTAAATGGGACTGAGAAATAGATATTTTCACCATTTGAGATACCACCTTGAACACCACCAGAATTATTTGTCTTTGTTCTTAATCTACCAGTGTCTTCATCGAAATAAAACATATCATTATGTTTAGATCCTGGTACAGAGACACCAGTAAAACCAGAACCAATTTCAAACCCTTTTGAAGCAGGAATTGAAAGCATAGCATGAGCCAATAGAGCTTCTAATTTATCAAAACAAGGTTCACCTAAACCAATAGGTAAATTTCTAACAACACAAGTCACAACACCACCTATAGAATCCTTATTACCTCTATAATATTCGATCTCTTTAATCATATCACCTGCAACCGAAGCGTCTGGACATCTTATAAATCCAATTTCATCAACTTTTTCTCTTGTAATAGTATTAAGAATATGTTGAAATTTCGGATTAAAAGGATCTCTATCCATTTTAATTTTACCAATTTGTGTTACAAATGCAACGATTTCAACATTAGACACTTGTTTTAAAAATTTTTCAGCGATACCACCAGCAGCTACTCTACCAATAGTTTCTCTTGCAGAGGCTCTACCACCACCAGACGAAGCTTTGATACCATATTTTTTGGAATAAGTAAAATCTGCATGAGATGGTCTTGGATATTTATCCATTTCTGAATAATCACCAGGTCTTTGATCCTCATTTTTAACTAACATACCAATTGGTGTACCTAAAGTCTTACCAAATTCAACACCTGATTGAATTTCAACTTTATCTTTTTCATCTCTTGGTGTAGAAAGTTTAGATTGACCAGGTCTTCTACGAGTTAATTGAGGTTGTAAATCAGCTTCACTAAGTGACATACCAGGAGGTACACCATCGACTATACAACCAACAGATTTACAATGGGATTCACCATAAGTAGTCACTCTAAAATAAGTACCAAAAGTAGACATACACAATAATAATATACTTCTCTTAACAGAGTTTTTAAGATATTTGATAAAAATTGATAAAGCTTTCTTATATAATACAATATTTTACTATTATTTAGTTAGTAGAAAAAAATGAAAAATTATCAGTTTTATGAATCATACATACATAGTCGGGAAACAATTGCGCGATACAGAAAGAGATGCTCAGAACAAAGAGAGCGAAATGAAGAGAAGTTGTTGTTTACTAAAAAATGATTATATTCATTGAAGTTGTTGTTGATACTTGATGTCTTGCTCTTGTATAACGCTTTATCTCTGTGTATACATTTTTGTAGCGTAAAAATATTTTTTATATGTGATATACACAGAATAACTTTTGGCAGACAAACTTTTGATTTATATGAATTAAACAAGAAGCGCAACCTTGAAACAAAACAACGACGAGTGGGAAGAAGAGGAAAAAAACGATCTCTTGCAGAAATTGAGGGTTTTAAAAAAAACCGTGTCTTGATTAAAAAGTTGTTTGCCACAATTACACTTGTACTCTTGTTAAATAACTAGTATAATTTTATAGAACAAAGTAGACATAACAAATGTCACTCTCTACTTTATTGAATGAGGAAGACAAGGATATAATCAGTATTCCAAAGAAAGATGCAAAGAAACTTTTTTTAGAATCTTTGAATAATAGATTTGATGCTTTACAAAAGAGAGATCTTGTTGAACTGAATTATCAAGATTGGAAGTTTCTTAATTTTCAAGAGTTTGAACTTATAAGTGAATGGAATTATCAAAGTAAATGGGATTGGAATATAAATAGTGGTAGTTACAATAAATCTACTTTCCAAAAATTGTACCAATTAATGCATGAGAATTCACAGGAATGGAAAGAATATTTGGCATATAAAGAAGATAGATTAAAGATGATCAATGAAAAATTATCTTCATCTGAAGAGAATGGTGGTCAATCAAAGGTTCGTAAGAGAAGAAAGATTGGTGATGGTGGTGATATTACAAAGATAAAAAATGAAAAGAATTTAACGAAAATTGGAATTTCAGATGATATGATCAATGGTGACGTTGATTTGGTTCATAGTGATGAAAAAGATCTTGGGCATATTGATCGTGTTAATCGTGAAGATGACGATGATGATGACCATGATGATCATGATGATGATGATGATGATGATGGTAATGAAGATGCGGGTGACGACGATGAAATGGAAGAAGAGGATTTTGATGAAGAAGAACCTCTTGAAATTGTAGATTATGATGAAAATGACAAAGATTTCTCACCTGATGGTTTGAAAAAGAAAATAAGTCATCCAAAGGGTAGTTTAACCAAAGATAATACTGTCACATTAGAAAGTGAGAAATCAAAAATTATTCGTGAATTGATTAAAATGTGTAACAAGAATAAAATTCCAAGGGTTAAAAAGAGAAAATTTACAAATGCATTGGTAATGGATTATTCTCCTGGTAGAGAATCATTAGAATTTAAAATTACTTTAAAACAATATCATGTTAAAAAATTGAAAAGGATTATTAGTGAAGCTAATCGTAAAAGAGAAAGAGAAATTGAAATGGCACATTCGGCATCCAAAAGATTATTACAAAGTAATTCAAATTCATCTTCAACTTCATCTTCTCCTTCAAAGAAAAGAAGTAGATATGGTGATGATTCAACAACATCTACTTTAGTTGATGGAGATGAAAATAATTTGAAAAAAAAATTACCATCTCATGGTTTACCAACTTATGGTATGAAAATGTCAGCTAAGGAAGCAAGAGCTATACAACGTCATTATGATAATACTTATATTACAATTTGGAAAGATTTGGCTCGAAAGGATTCTAATAAGATGGTTAGATTATTACAACAGATTCATTCTATAAGGGCAACAAATTTTAGAAAGACTTCATCATTATGTGCAAGAGAAGCAAAAAAATGGCAAGCAAGAAATTTCAAACAAATTAAAGATTTTCAAACAAGAGCAAGAAGAGGTATTAGAGAAATGTCCAATTTTTGGAAAAAAAATGAACGTGAAGAACGTGAAGTTAAAAAGAAGGAAGAAAAAATTGCTTTAGAATTAGCTAAAAAGGAAGAAGAAGAAAGAGAATCTAAAAGACAAGCTAAAAAATTGAATTTCTTATTGACTCAAACTGAATTATATTCTCATTTCATTGGTAGAAAAATCAAAACAGATGAATTAGAAGGTAACGATCGTCGCACCAATGGTCAAAATGATGTAAATGCCATCGATTTAGAGAATACCATTGGTGACAAAAAGAATAATTTTCATGATATCGATTTCGATAATGAAAATGATGAACAATTGAGAGCAAAAGCCGCTGAGAATGCTTCTAATGCATTGGCTGAAACTAGAGCAAAGGCAAAGGAATTTGATAACCAAGCATCAGCGGGTCAGCAGGATGAAGATGAAGAATTAAATTTTCAAAACCCAACCTCTCTTGGTGAGATTACAATTGAACAACCAAATTTATTAGCTTGTACATTAAAGGAATATCAATTAAAGGGTCTGAATTGGTTAGCTAATTTATATGATCAAGGTATCAATGGTATTCTTGCTGATGAAATGGGTTTGGGTAAAACTGTTCAATCTATATCTGTTTTAGCTCATTTAGCAGAACGCTATAATATATGGGGTCCATTTTTAGTCGTTACGCCTGCTTCCACTTTGCATAATTGGGTCAACGAAATTTCAAAGTTTGTGCCAAGTTTCAAAATTCTACCTTATTGGGGTAGTGGTAATGATCGTAAAATTCTAAGAAAATTTTGGGACAGGAAAAATCTAAGATACGGTAAAGATGGACCATTTCATGTAATGGTTACATCTTATCAAATGGTTGTCTCAGATGTTACATATTTTCAAAAAATGAAATGGCAATATATGATTTTGGATGAAGCTCAAGCCATTAAGTCATCACAATCATCCCGTTGGAAAAATTTATTGAGTTTCCATTCTCGTAATAGACTATTGTTAACTGGTACTCCTATTCAAAATAATATGCAAGAATTATGGGCTCTTTTACATTTCATCATGCCTTCTTTATTTGATTCGCATGATGAGTTTAGTGAGTGGTTTTCTAAAGATATTGAATCACATGCAGAAGCAAAAACACAACTAAATCAACAGCAACTGAGACGTCTACATATGATTTTGAAACCATTCATGCTGAGACGTATTAAAAAAAATGTCCAATCTGAACTTGGTGATAAGATTGAAATTGACGTCCTTTGTGATTTGACTCAAAGGCAGACAAAGTTATATAATGTGCTAAAATCGCAGATTTCTGGGAACTATGATGCTATTGAAAATGCAGCTGGTAATGATGATCTCTCTGGTGATCAGAACTTGATCAATACTGTAATGCAATTTAGAAAAGTCTGCAATCACCCAGATTTATTCGAAAGAGCAGATGTTGAATCTCCCTTCTCTTTCGCCACATTTGGTAAACCAGGTTTTATGGTTAAGGGTTCAAGTAGTAATGGAGGTAACACTGTCTCTAATAGTGTGAATAATAGCAGTGTCAACATTGCCAGTTTCAACAACATGGACAATGTATCATTACCTAGTGGTAATGTTAATACTAACAATTATAGTAAATGGGAGGATTTAATGTATTCCAGCTCTAATCCAATTTCCTATACCTTGCCGAGACTAATTTATAACGAGCTAATTTTACCAAATTATGAAAGCAATGTTGGGACCCTAAATAAACTGTTGAAACATACTTTTGATATTCTATCTCCAGTGAACAACCGCAAATTATGCCAAGAACTGGCAAGAATCACTGGCCTACCATTACACACATTTTCGAGATTATCGCAAAAGGATTTGTTAAAAAAATCTATTGAACTAAAGCAAGGCACTGTCTTGAGTGGTAATGATACATTCAGAAATAGTTTATTAGTTGATGGAATGTCCTTATACTTAGAGAAACTTTCGAAACAAACCACGAGAGGTGTTCTATCGTCATTAATGAATATCAGGGAAGATGTATATCAAAATCAATATTTCAACGCATTACAAAGAGGTTATCATCCAAAAGCGTCTGCTACACCAATTCACATCCAAGTCATCGGTTCAAGTAATTTTAGCAATAGGATCAAAGAGGAACTATTTGATCCAGTAGTATCGCAAGCATTATCAGATATTCCACCAACCACTCAATACAATATGCATGTCCATAAGAAGATACCGCTAGACTATTTCCCTCAAACCAACAAGTTCCCTGAACCATTTAATAAGAACTTTTCATCAAATATATCTATGCCGTCAATGGATAGATTTATTACAGAGTCAGCAAAATTGAAAAAACTGGATGAAATGTTGGTAACTCTAAAGGCAGAAGGCCATAGAGTTTTAATATATTTCCAGATGACCAAAATGATGGATCTAATGGAAGAATACCTAACCTATAGACAGTACAACCACATTAGATTAGACGGTTCTTCTAAGTTGGATGATCGTCGTGATTTGGTCCATGATTGGCAAACCAAACCAGAAATATTTATTTTTCTCTTAAGTACCCGTGCTGGTGGTTTAGGTATCAACTTAACTGCAGCAGATACAGTTATATTTTATGATTCAGATTGGAACCCTACAATTGATTCTCAAGCTATGGACAGAGCTCATAGATTGGGCCAAACAAGGCAAGTGACTGTATACAGACTATTAGTGAAAGATACAATTGAAGAAAGAATGAGAGATAGAGCCAAGCAAAAGGAACAAGTTCAACAGGTTGTTATGGAAGGAAGAACTCAAGAAAGTAATGTAAAGACAATTGAAGCTACTAAGAAAGTGGAGAGTGTAAATAAATAAGAGGTTATTTATTTGTAACCGTATATACTATTAAAACTTAGGTTGTTTGTGTTGTACTATGTTAAATATTTATTAACGATTAAAAAATGCAAGTTTTCAACATATGCAGGTACTTATCATGGTATTTACAGAACTTGTCATACTCCTCTCTCGAAATATCGTGTTCTTTGAATGCAGTATCTTGCAACTTTTTCAGATCGTGTAAGGTTAGGCCAAATGAATCTCGTTTGAGCGCAGCTATTTCGTTGAATTTAGCAGAGACATTTTTAGCCTTGACCTGAATTTCTTCCTCTGGAAGGTTCAAACTAGTTTCGTTTTCTCCGAAAAGCATGTCTAAGTCATCATCTGGAATAGGCATTTGTTGTTTAAGGTCATTTTCGTCATCTTGTTTTATCTGAAAGTTGTTGTCTCCGTTCTCCTCCTTTACAAACGAGACCAAGTCGACCTTTGATTCTTCAGTAGAGGGGTTGGTGTCATTTTCATTTTCGAATAATTGGATCATTCTGGCAGCATCTATCTGAGAACCGCAATCAAACAGAACGAGGAAATAGAAGAAATAATCAAAGACATGTTCTGATTCTATGGATGCCATTTTGTTCCTGGCCACAGGGACGCCGTACGTTGTAAGCTTATAATCCAATGTTTGCAATACATCTGTTAAAAATTTATAAGGTGTGGCTAATTCAACCACTTCATGCAGATAATCCAGGTTATAATAGGTGCTACTATGTAAATTCCAGAATGAATTTATTTGGTTGGTCATAATCTTGTTTATAGGTTCTTCATTTACAATTAGAAACTTATCATAGCCCAAAGGCTTTTGTGGAGAATATATATTTTCTGGGTTGATAATTCTTTGATCAACATTATAATTGGTAGAAATATTTAATACGGAGATAATTTTCTCAATCAAAGATTTCAATACTGGTTGTTCTTGATCATCTGAGGTATAAACACCATAGTTGGGTTGAGTTTGGCTACTGAACTTTCTCAAGACCTTCAAAAGCCTAACTGCATTTATTTTTAACACTGCGATGTGGAAAGTTTGAGAGTCCTCATTTAGTGTGTTGGGAGTAAATATGGCGGATAATATCTTGAAAACATTTTCAACAGTCTCTGTATTATTCTCTTCGTTCTTTAAGTATATTAAATAATATTCTAACCAGTAGACTATATTAATTAGCCCAGAGAGCACGAAAGGCTGTAAGAAATATTCTACACCGCCGATTATGTTATTGATATCTGAAATAGCTTTCATCTCTAAAGCATACATTACCTGTTTGAAAATGAAGGGTATTATGGTAGCTAGTTGTTTAGCATCGGTGCCTTTCATTAGTGAGTCAGATATTGAACCATTCACGAATAAATCATATAACCAATTTTTTATAAGTTGATGAGACTTGTCCTTTACATCCGGATCCTTAGAGAGTTTTGGGTCAATGGAATATTCGTCAGAAATCTCCGATAGTGAAGATATAAATTGTATTGAAAAGGAATCTTTAAGGGAAAGGCAATCCGAGCATATTGCCACGTTGGTTAAGGACACGTTATACACTTGCTTCATTTGAACCAAAAGAAGTAAAGCCCAACTGAATGATAATGAAATACAATTGACTTCGTCTGAATCATCGGAGTCCTCCTTCTTAGTTTCAATTGAATCTGACCATAAAATATCTACAAATTTCATAAGCACAATTGTAAACTTATTTGGACCGCAGATAGTAAGGATGCTTGTGAATGAATGTGAAAAATTGAACGATAACAAGGCACAAATTTTCATGATGATGTTATATTTTGAGTTATTTATAGCATCTTCTAGGACAGTCAGAAGTGTTTCAGCAATTTCTTTTTGTTTCCTAAGAGACACTGCTTCAAAACTAGTTAGAATCTGGTACAGTCCATTGTAAGATTCGCTTGATGGGCGGTTGATAGACTGCAGCTCTAACGACTCTAAAGAGTTAGTAACAAATAACATTATATCATTGATAACTTCGCTAGTACCCTGTGAAGTTGTTATAATTAGGTCATCAGTAGTTAACAAAGAAGAAGGATCAATCATTTGATCTTCCCTTAAGAAGTCATTGATCAAACTTGGCGGTTGCAAACCATACATTACTAGGGACTTGATGAAGTCGTGTCTTATATCCAGGCTTGCTGCAGTATAATCATCAAATAAATCTTCATTCCTGTTTCGTGAATCATCTTTTTCCGAATAATAGGCTTTTATAGCCTTGACTACTTTAGTGTCAATTTTTTCCAAAGCACTAGTAACAACTTGAGGATTTCTAGATGAATGTTCAAGTATCAAATATGGTAAGTGTTTTGAGATAAAAATGATCCATTGTCTTTCCAGTAAGTTTTGATTAGAATTAGTTTGATGATATTGTTTATTACTAACGAATTGAGCAAAACATGTAAAAGATGTCTCAACCAAGTCAGTCAAAATTGCATCAGATGGTTGGTGCGTAGATATATGCTCTTGAAACATTGAAGACGAAATGGAAGCATACCTTGATAAAAAATCCGAATTGATTGGCTCCCAGTTGATGATTTTGTTGTTCAACCAAATATTCTTATAATAGCGTAATAATTTCATATCTTTGTACTTGGCTGTAGTTGTTGCTGTAGGTACTGGAGTTTTCGTCATCAGAGATAATGGGCTTCCAATAAACTGTGGGGATGTCAATGATGGTGAACTAATGTATTCCTGGGTTGAATCTTTGGGAATACTACTGTTCGACGTAAATTTAAAAATCAGAGTAGAATCAATAAGTTGAGAGACCCTTCTATGAAGTAATTTATTTATCTTGGATAGACGAGACAAAGGTGCTAAAGTGTTTTCTTGGCATCCTTCATTGGATATTACAATTGGAGTACTTGAGAATCTCAACATAGACTGCAAAAATTTGAACATGGTAACTATAAGTTCACTATTAGCCTGTTGAACATCCATACTAAAAAGATTAGGTATGATTGCATCTGGTAAATCTTTATTCAACTGATCAATAATAATCTGATCATTCAATCTTGAGAAATACGATGATGATTTGGAGAAAAAATGTACAAGCATATCAACATCATGTATAAATTTGAGCTTTGGCATAAATGCTTTAATAAGATCAGTATTATAGTTAACAAAAAGAATTTCAACTATATATTCGGTAATAATTGAAGATTCACTATTGTTCAATAATTTCATAAACTCTTCAGAAAGTGAATTGGATATTTGAATGGTATTTTTTGTATTATCTTGACTGTCATCGTTTTCAATAAGTGAAGAAAACTTTTCATTGTAGAATTCCTTGAATAAGTTTAGAAAATCAGTCACAGGTATCTGCTTCTCTACACATTTCACAAATAGAGTATAGACAGACTCATTTTGCATCTGTAAAGTCATTGTTGCAATGAACTTCGAAGCTTTTTCAGCTAGCTACCTTTCTCGTATCTGTTCTTTAGATAGTTAGTAACAACTTTTTTGTTTAAGATGATCGAATAGGTAGGCGAAACGTATGTAGTGATTGAAGCACAACTCAGTTTGAACTTACTGTTGACTTTAAGAGTTATTCAGATCAATTTGTTATCATTTGTCGTATCATTATTTGATTTAGTTAATTTAGTTATATACTTTAGAAATCTTCATCATCGTTTTTATCTGAGTCAGCATTTTCCATGGCAGTTTGCCATTCTGGAATGTTAACATTGGCAGTTGGAGAGTCCTGTCTCTCAGGTGAGTGTAAACCATTATTTAACTTAGTTTCCTCTCTCGCCTTTTTCCATGCAGGAATATTGTCTTCATCTTGTTTTTGTTGATTTGATCCTTTATTGTCAATATCAAAATTCATCTTTGCTAATAATTCAGATGCACTAGGTATTGCTTCAACACCAGGTATTTTACCTATTGGAGATTTAATCTTTTGAGACCTAGGTGTAACTTGTTTTTGTGGACTTGAGGAACTATCGATATTCTGTTCATTATTTGTTGAGTTGTCGAGACTTGTTGAGTTTTTGATTAGATATTTGAGTGAAACGATCTCATTATTAATTCTCTCTAAGTCACGAACACTATGGTTGTTACTAATAAATTTGTCAAGACAACCTTGCAAATTCGTTAATTCTAATTTCAACATTTTTAAATCATTCTCGATCTTTTCTCTCGTATTAGTCGTTTCAGCTAATGAAATCTGTAACTGCTGCATTGTATCATCCAAATCTTTCATCTTTTCTCTCTCTTGTTCTCTGAAATCAGATTGTTCCTGTTCGATTGCGTTCAATACTTTATCAACTTTCTCAAAATGAATCTTTATCTCATCTTTATCCTGTTCTAGCTTATTTTTAGCCTCTGGTAAAATGTTTGGAACAACATATCTTTTCGTAACTTCATATAAACCATAAAAGAGACCAGCTGTAGCAGTTGCCATTATGAAGTAATCTTTCCAATCACGTTGAGGCAGTGGAGGTGGAAGAGCCTCGTACATGTAATCACCATAAGAATTAGTTGCGTTCTTTTTTTCTTCAGCTGGTCCTAATGAAGAATTTTCTTTCTTGATAGCAACTGAATGATTGTTTTGAGAATCACTTAGTGCCAATTCAATTTCCTTCTGATTTAAACCCTTCTTCTGTAAAAACTCTATTTTCTTGCTAAGTGGAGCATTCTCTACAGAAGAATCAGAAAGGAATGCTACTGCTGATTGAAATAGTTCCTTCCTGTCCTCTGAAACACTGTCTTTAGTCATTTTTTGTGACGTTTTGTATGTTTAAGCTTCTTTGTTCTTCTAACAACAAGAAACCATCAACATGACTTTTTTTTCGATGCTTCCATTTTCATATTCGTATCCAGATCGATAATGAACGAAAAATAGAGTCATCAAGATGTTGTAGATAGATGTATTCAAATATTATATAAAGTTGATGAATGAAGGATATTTTGGAGTCACTGATCGAGAAGAATCATTGGGAGGTTGTCTTTCTTTTGGATTCGAATGATACCACTTTGAATGATGATTTTATGTTTGAGATGGTAATCAGATTGCTACCTTTGAATTTACAAGTGCAAATACTTGGAAAGAAGAGTATTAAAGATAGAAACAAGGCTTTGTGTAATAAGATTTTACAGTATTTTGGCTGTATGTTGGCTTCAGGTCAAACTTTTAGTGACTTAGACTTTTCTCTAGGAGAATTTGGGAAGCCTATATTGAGAAATGGGACAAAAGTATCGTTCAGTATGTCCAACGGTGATAAATATGTTGTAATGTATATAAAGAAGGATAAGACCCTTTCACGTGAACTTGGAGCTGATATAGCCTCGAAAGATGATTTGAAAGATGAAAATGATCTAGCTTTATATAAAGAAATCTTCTCGCCTACTGAATATCGATGTCTAACAAACTATCAAGTTGAAAAGGATAGATTGTTTGCTTACTATTGGTCTATAAAAGAATCCTACATTAAATTTACAGGTACTGGCTTAAATTATGATTTGAAGAAGATAGATGCAGGCTATTTGAATAATTTTCAAGATACGACATTCAATGAATTTATGATAGATGATAAGTTGATAAGATTCTTTTCCAAATGGCTCCCACCAACAAATGCAGAAATTGTCACATTATGTAAAAAAACTGTCAGTGGCAGCAGCAAAGAGATACCCGAGTTCATAACTGTTACACTATCAGAAATTTTATCTTCTATTGACCGTTTCAAGTAAGCATATAGTAAAAAAACAATCTATAATGTTACTTTTTATAGGCTATCTCATAGTTGTAACAGTTCATAATTTAAATCTATATGAAACAGAATTCGGTATGCATAATGCACCATGGAAATCTCCAAAAATAAGTTTCAATGCAGCAATGCCCAGACATGTATGGTAAAGGTCAGGATCATCCTCATCATTTTTACTAAAACCACCAGTTAAATGATTCTGAGTTCTTTCTAATAAGTAGCATTTTACGAGCTCTGTATCACAAAGTTGTCTCCACTCAGGAGTGATGAGTTGTAGAGAATTCAAGCACCAGAATGCATAACAGGTATCTGCAAACTTATTTTCCCTTCCTTGAAACCCACCATGGTCCATAATGTCATATGTCTCGTTAGCATTGTTTTGCCCTTTCATGCAACCTGTGCTTGAAACTTGTCTTTGAAGTAACCATTCTATAGTTTTCTCCTTCATAGAAATTGTCAGTAAATCCATCTTATTCAAAAGAAACATTGCAGATAATGCACAAGAGGTATAACCAGCATGAGCCTCACCATCCTGACCAAATCCGCCCAAATAACATTGTTGTCCAAGAATAAATTGCAATAGTTTCTCAAGATCAATATATTGGTTGAAGTCTTCATCAGTACGACATCCTAATATATACAAAATAGAAACAGCAATGTAGCAAAATCTCAAATCATGTGGATCTACTATTGATGGAAGTCCACTTGCGTAATCTAATACCGAAACAAATGAACCATTCTCACGTAGTTGGCATCTCGAAACAAATTTGCACATACTCTCAGTATCTACAACAGTTTCAAAGAATTCTCTATCATCCAATATCAGTAAGGATAATAATGCAAATAAAGTATTTGGAAGACTGATTGTGATGGCATTAGGAATTAATACACTGAAACTGCCAACGAACCCTGAAATCATCTCATCTTTATCCTTGGCCTGAACTTTTAGGTAGTGACTTCTTATCCAATCTTTACTTTTGCCGTATTTCTTTACAACATCCTCATTCAAAGCAGACAGTGATACAAGTGCATAGAAGACGATTGCCATCTTAGTAACATCATGGCCTTGATGACTTCCAGGCAACAACGCCAAATGTCTTTCCAAGAATTTGACATGCCTTTGTAAATTGGATTCCATAACAGTTATCTTGACAATCAAATAATGATTTATCTGTAAGCTAAGGAATGAATTGCTCCAAAGTATACCAGACTATTCGTGTGAACTATTTCAGTTGTGCAACCCGCTTAGATTTTTTTTCAGATGTGAATCAAAATTTACAATCTTTTGATTGTATAGTATATAAGGAAAAGAATATTTAGAATGATTTTTGATATATACCTTAGTTCAGACTAGTACAATATCACTAGAACTTGTTTGAGAGATGTTTTGATAAAGCTTTTTTTATTTTCATTTGATTTTGTTATTGAAGTAATATCGAACGCAATGAGACTAATTTGTTTTAGTTAAAATACCAATCTATATGAAGCAATCTCGAAAGGTCTCAATTTAATATAGAATTGATTGAATTTAGAATCATTTACCTTGAAATTAATATCTTCATAAGTTTCCAACTCCAAGTTATCAATCTTTGCAACTGCCTTCAATGGCAAGGATGTTCTAATAGTAGCTTGAGACTCACCACCGAGAGATTCGTAGACCCTAATTACTACACTCTTTATATCCTGTGGTTTTAGAGAATAGTTAGAATGTAATGAAGAATCCTCTTCGCCTCTTTTCATGTTGGATAAAATAATGTTATCATCACCTAGGATGGTGATAATGTCGTTGAAAGGAACGACAAGATCTGCTGGAATCGGGTATAAATGATTGTAGTTGAATTCATAACCTAATTTAACTATATCACTATTCAACCCACCCCTGTGTGGATAAATTGCATACTTCATTTCATGAGTACCCATATCTGCATGGGCATCCGGAGCCTTTGATGAACGTAATAAAGATAATCTCATTAAATTTCCATGCGTTGAAAACCCAAACTTAGAATTATTTATGATGGTGACACCTTTCGTATATTCAGAATAATCAGCAAACTTATGATGGCAAACTTCAAATTTAGCAACATCCCAAGAAGTATTATAATGAGTTGGTCTTCTTGTAATACCAAATTGAGTTTCGTAAGAGGCAAATTCGTTTCGAACATTGACAGGAAATTCAACTTTCAAGAATTTATTCTTTGCATTCCAATTGACAACAGTTGTAGTGATGTCTATGGTGCTTTTTCTGTTTAACTTAGGATCATGAGCCTTTAAGGAAATAATAGTTCTGATCTTACAATCAGGAGCTACCTTAACTATCACTTCAACTGAACATTGTTCTTTAGATTTATCAGTTATTTCAACATTTTCGATATCCGTCAAATATTTAAATTGATTGACAGAATACAATTCTGTATCCCAAGCTTGCCAGTTTAATGGTTTATCATCAAATAAAACAAATTGATTAGCACCTAAAGTATTTTTACCATTCTTTACATCCAAAAATTCTGTACCAGATGGAATTTCAATAATACTTGTAATATTACCCAATCTCTTGTCAATGGTAACTTTCCATTGGCCATTTGAAAGCAGGAAGAATTTTTCGTTACTTTCAATAGTTGCATTAAACTTTGTGTCTTCTATGTTAATAATGTCAGAATTGTCTTTAACCCAACATAAAGTACTTATATTCACCATGGTGTCAGATTTCTCATTTTTCTTTTGTATGAACAATAACATATCATTTATCATATGGTCACATTTTTTTATTACATCGTGTAACATTGGAACAGCTTCGTATTTGTAAACCATCTCAATACAAGTACCAGGTAAAACGTCATGAAATTGGCATAATAAAATATTTTCCCATAATTCATTAATTGTATTAATTGGGTAGATATATTCATCTGGGTAAAGAATGGAAGCCTTTGTAGCCAACCATTCTAAATCATGAATTTTGATCTCAGCTAATCTCATTGATCTTTTAATTTCAGCTTGAGTAGTGTAAGTACCTCTATGGAACTCAAAATATAATTCACCATTCCATGTTGGTAATGTACGACCATTATCAGTCTTTAATAAAATATCTTGATAGAATTCATCAACGGTAGCACCGACATGAAGTTTAGGAATGACATTACCATTCTTATTATTTAAAGATCTAATACGTCTCATCTTTTCTAGCATTTCACGTGTTGGACCACCACCACCATCACCTTTACCATACAACATTAAACCAGATGGATAAAATTCATTTGTTTTATTCTGTTTTGCTGTTCTCAAAACATCACCAAAATGGGCATCAGCAGTATATGTGTTACCGGGTGGCATATGAGTTAATAATTGTGAACCGTCAATACCTGCCCAATTGAAAGTAGAATGTGGGAAATTGTTAATGTTGTTCCATGACAATTTTTGAGTTAAAAATTTATTTATACCTGATAGTTGACATAATTGAGGTACTTGAGAAGAATAACCAAATGTATCAGGTAGCCAAAAGATATCAGACTTCAAACCAAAATATTTCAAAAAAAATCTTTGACCCAAAAAAAATTGTCTTGCTAAGGCTTCACCACCAGGAATATTTGTATCATTCTCTACCCAGGACCCACCAATAGGGAAAAATTGAGATTGTTGAACCTTTGGAACTAGAACATTATGAAAGAAATCAGGGTTTTTTTCTAATAACCATTTGAATTGTTGTGCTTGTGAAGCAACGAATTGATATTCTGGATATTCATCCATCAATGTACATTGAGATGCCCATGATCTTATAATTTTTCTCTTTGTTTCAGCAAATGGCCATAGCCAAGCGGTATCGATGTGACAATTACCTATACTGAAAACATCAATAATTTGAGATTTATCACCTTGGAAATAGACAGCTCTATCATCAGTAAATTTATCAAAGAAAGTTTCTTTTAGATACTCACGACATTTTAAGACACTTGATCTATCCTCAGGATCAAACATATTCATAACATCATTTGCTAATTGTCTTGCTCTATTTTTCTGCCATGTATCATCAGGTAATTCTCTTGCAGCATCACCCAACATCCAAAAATCAAAATACAATCCTCTTGCATTCCAATCTGGTAAGACGATATCGGCTTTACTCAATTGGAAATATCTATTATCATCTGGTGGATTAATTGCTGATCCTGCGCCAACACCGAACATTCCATTATTAGCTGCTTCAATATAAAAGAAATAATTTTCTGTATCTTGTTTTGGTAATAAATATTCAGTTCTTTCACCACCAGAAAATGCAGTAATTGGTAAAAATGTCTTTGGGTCAATAACAATGCCTTCATTATCACAATTCCATTCAAATATCAATTGAATCTTTGTTGTGATCCATTCCTTTGGAATCTTCAAATTTATTCTAAACCAAGTAGTTGACCAACTTGGTCCAAATGGTTGATTTAAATAAGTTTCCTTAAATTCAATTTCACCTTTATTATCAGCCCTGATTATTGATTCCCATGTTGGTCTTTTATCTGGTGAGACAGGATTTAATTTTTGATCATAAGGAACTTGATAATAAGATACTTTGACATGATTTTGATCTAATGATATTCTTTCAAAATCATAAAATTTAGGTAAATTTAAATCAGCAAAATCGCCACCTCTTTCAATGAATTGTCTTAATCTCGATTCATAAATATTTTTCACAGGTTTAAATTGAGGATCATAATTGATCCTTTGATAAGATTCTGCTGCTTCAAAATGTTGCATTGTTTACTGCACTAAACTCGATCAAAAAGATGATTATGTGGTTGTTATTATTGTATGTATATATAAATATGAATATGAATTGGCCCCCATTTTCGGTCTGTGATGATGCGGACGATGATCTGCACGATACCGAAAATGGTAAAAACAAGTGTCACTAAATGGTCTATCTAAAGAATATTGAAACTACCCAGCTTGGTCGACGTCGTCGTGTTTATCACGATCATAATTATTTAACCATGGATCCTTTAATAGATCATCGATATTATATCTTTCATTTGGGTCAATAATCAATAATTTTGATATTAAATTTTTTGCACCGAAACTAATATTATTCCACCATGGTTTTAAAAAAGTATATTGCCCTTTGATAGTCTTGTTACCAATTTCATTTTCATCTTTACCGAAAAAAGGTGAAAATCCACAAAGTAAAGTATACAGTAAACAACCTAGTGCCCAAATATCAACTTTTTCATTATAATAAAATTTACCATTGGCATCAATTGGCGTTATTGGATTTAATAGTTCTGGTGCAACGTACCCGATTGTACCACATGGTTTTAATTTTTCAGTTTTTGTTGTTGGTATAATTGTTGATAAACCAAAATCAGCTAATTTAATTTTACCAATTGTTGCTGAACCAATTGAATTTGGTATTGATTCAAATAATAAATTTTCTGCTTTAATGTCTCTATGTATTATATGATTATGATGTAATTCTTTGATGGCATTAGCTACTTGAATAAAGATATGACGGGATAAATCTTCAGAGAATGAAGTATATTTAACAATTTGATCATAAATATCACCACCATTGATAAATTCTTGTACAATGATATAATAAGATTCAGTTTCTTGATAATCTAATAATTGAACGATATTATCCGAAAGGTTACAAGCGTATTCATAAATTGAAAGTTCATTGAAGAGTGTTTCCTTTGTTGTTCTATGAATACCCTCATTTGAATTTGTTTTCTTTGAATTTGGTTTAAACATTATTTTTATAGCGACTTGAGGATATTTTTCAATTAAAAACTTTTTGTCACCATTTGAATTTGGTATAGCCATAAATACTTTTGAGAAAGCACCATCACCAATTTGTTTAATAAGGGTATAATCTTTCAATTCAAATTGTTCTTCAAATTTATTATCTAAATAAAGAGGAGTTTTAGTATATTTACAATCTGAACCAATTGACGATTGACTTGAACTTGTGAAAAGATTCGTTTTATCAAAGATAGAAGAATTTTTATTATTTAAATTATTTTTTGTTGTTTGCATCGTATCTAAATTTTTGAAAAAATCACTATCGAATTCATTAATTGAATTATTTTGTATAGTTGAGATTATAAATTTTTTTTCTGTAGATAAAATTTCTTGTTGAAACATTTCGTATAATAACCTTTTCAGATGGACAAGATAATAAGTTATTTAAATTTTCTTCTCCTTGTTATATATTAGAATATTGTACTAACAAAATCCGATTAGTTATATATATCATTGTACTACTAATTATTATGACAGGAAACGTAGATCTCCTCAATAATAAAATAAAGGAACCACTACCGATCTGTTTATTGCCTACCATACTTAAAAACGTATTATACAGAGAAACCAGTACTAAAATAAAGATGTCGAATGATCCTCTCGAATTCGAACTTTAAAAGCTTCAAATTTTTCATAACAAAAAGAGGAGAAGAAACAAAATTTGTCAATCTTGCATAATTGACGAGAAATTAGGGGAAACGGCTGAAAAGAGACAAACTCCGACTGTTCGTATTCGATGATGATTTTTGTTTACTTATATAATATATACTGTGCTCGAAAGACCTCTTTACAATTGTAATAGACATGTCCTGCTATCCTTAATTCCGTGTGTATATCAAATGAGTTATGGCTCTATTCCTTCGAATTTCATGTATTTCATGTAATAGTTTTCATTCATACTCTTCTAGATCCCCTGTAATTCATTGATTTCTTTTATATTTTTACATTTGTGTTCCCGGCACTTCGCCTTGCAACATTTTGTCATACTTTTCATCATATTTTCATTGGTTAAAACACTGATGCTATGAAGAACATCATATCAAAGATGTGGTCAGTCATATGATTTTAGTTTTCTCTATCTTTACATAACTGTTCATTTATTAACTACATTCCAACAGTTTCTTTACTTATTTCCAAACAGTGAATTGACAACTCAGCACTTTATATCAGTATAGTATTTATTGCAAGTTTATTACCCGGCTTGGATTTTTGCAGCTTGCACGTGACCAAAAGTATGATTTGAAAAGATTTTCATTTGTTGCGCACCAAGTAAACCGAGTATAAATACCTGCGTTCAAAGAATACATGCTCCTATTAATACTAACTACATCTTATCTGCTACATATTTAAATAATCATTTTATAAAGCGGAGTTTCCAAGATTTGTAGTGTACTACATGTAGTACACTACAAATCTTGGAATACACCAGTTTTATGAATGTTTACTTTCTAAATTCAACTTTCAAACCGAAAGATTTCAAAATGCATAGGTTAGAAAACATTTTATCTGAAAGACCAGAAAATATTGTCAATGTCAAATAAAGTCTTGCACATGTTTTCAAACGATGCCAAACATTGAGTAGGTTTGATTTTTGCTTTGTTTTCGGTAAGACAAAAGTTTAGCTGCTTTTTAGCCTCTATGCAAAAATCTCTCAGCTGCTGTGTGACTAAGCAAAACAAATTGCCGTCAAAAACGGTGCCCGAAAATGTACGAACAGCATCAATGTCCATGTCATCCAAGTCTTTGGTTATTTGTGCCACTGGGTCCTGTTTCTGGAAGTAGGGATGTAAATCCTGACGGTTGGCAATATCATTGGCAACGGCGGGTTCCATGGCTTTTTCAATGGTCTTTGGTTTGGTAGAGGTAAGTACATTTCTGATTGCTGGGTTTAAGCCATAGTTGTATCTGGATAAGATAAGTTTGTCGTTGAAGACATCTTTGGGTAATAAGTTAGCTGTCTTACCAAATTTGGTATTATATCTGAATATAATACCAAATTTGGGCAATTGAGTAAAAATCTACTTCCAATTGTTCGATGGCCCCGTGACTACTAAAGTGTTCTCTTAATTTTTAAAAACGTGTTGAAAGTTAAGGTGCTGAAGCTATCTTAAGGTCATATACCAGTCTAAGGCCTCACCACGTAAGTTTTGCCCGATTACCCCTTTTGCCGCAATGTGGATGTCCAACAAGTGCATAAATGTTTTTAACGTGAAGATATCTTGACGGCATGCAAAGGTTCAAACGAACTTTCAAAACTCAGTGAATTGCGAACACATGAGTCAGTAAAACTGCTGTCACCTTCATCCTCTGGTCCACTCTCTGAACATCCACCAACGTCAAATGACATATTTAATACAGGAAGTAGTAATTTTACTATTAGTTCAGCAATTTTATTTATGACAAACTCCCTCCTAGAGCAATCAAGCCCCCTTCCAGGAAACTTCTCTGCCCACATTCGATGTTCAGTAAAACTAACTGTTAGAAATGATGACATCAGACATATATCAGAATTTTCGTATTTTTGTTCGTATTCCATCTTTTGCATGAACAGAGTCATACATTCTAAGTGAGACAAGTTTTCTTTGGTTTTTGATAAAAGCTTAACGCTAATTTCCTGCATTAAACTTTTGTACCGAATCAGGAAAGGAAGAGCATACTTCACAGAACACCTGTCACTGGAAACTGTTCTACAAAGTGTCGCAAATGGCTTTAACTGTGACAAAATATTAGAAGCAACTTCAAAATCTTCGCTTGTGAATTTCGTTTCAAAATCAGTCAATTCACTTAACCTAAGTACCACTTGCTTTAGCCAAATCAGCCTTTTAAGAGATTCAATTGCAGAAACCCAGCGGTAGGGCAGAAGGATTTCAGTTTAACTCCTTCTCCTCTGATAGTTTTTTTAAGAGATCTGCAAACGTCGTCATATAAATTCTTCTTTTGCATGCTCATCTTAACCTCAGCAGCCAACCTGTTGTTTTTCTTCAAAAGCTGATGACCTGTGATCAGTTTAACAAATTCCATTTCCAGCTCTTGGTCTTTCAAATATTTGATAAATGGGTCTTCGATCAATAAGCTAGTTTTAGAGCCATTAGGATCTATTTGACATTTGAGAGCTGCCTTCTCAAGCTCCTTGGATTCACGATAAGCCTTGTATTCAGCTATTTCCTCTCTGCTCACACAATCGTCATCATCTAACTCACTGTCACATGAGGTGCTATCATCAAATTGGTCTGTTTTCATACCCTCCTTTTCATTTGGGCTGAATAAACAAGAATTCATGAGATCTGTACTATGAAGAAGACAAGAGACATGTCCTAAGTATTGCCTTTTGAATATTTCATTAGTACTCAAATCTTTAGAAAGTCTAACCATATTAGCAGCATTGTCAGACACCAAAGCAAGTGTTAAATTCTCTAAACCAGGATACTCTTCGCACAGTTCTTTTACTTGACTCAACATAGTGGCAGCAGTATGAGATTCGCATCTAGGGATACTCAACAAGAAAGGACACAGTTTTTGTTCATTTTTATCATAGATCGTAATCATCATCCCCAAATAACTATTCATTTGGTAGTTAGACCAATGATTCAATATTATGCTTGGAAATAAAACAGAGTTTAACGTTTTAATTCTGTCCTCAATGTCAGATTTAAGGTCGCTTTGGACGTAAAGGACCGCTCCTTCAAGATACGGTTAGAGATCACAAACTCAGATTGCCAAAAGTGTTTAATATCTTCAACTTTTTCCGATATAGCTTCGAATAGGTGATTTTCTTACGGTTGCTCTTACGAAACGTTTGCTGACCAGGTGACGAATTAATGGCAAATCTAAATATGTCTTGTATTTCATCGTTATCAACCCATGATATAGGTAAATTTAGTTTTGAAGTAAAGGCTACAGCAATCTCAAGTCTAGTCGGGTTATATGGAGTAATAGTAGGATTTTGTTCAACAGCTTTTTTCCGGCGGTTAGTTTCTTTAAATTGGATGGGTTTGAGATATCCCCATTGAGATTTGGGGGACGATTCGAACATTCAGACTTTAAGTGTCTGTCAAGCGGTTTCAGGTAATAATTAGCACTAGCTTTATTATAAATTATAGTTTCATGGCACAAATTGCATCTGTACTATCCTTGGTAGACTGGTGAAAGTAAGTGTATACTGCCAAATCACTCCTAGTCTTGACTGGTTGAGACTTTACTTACTTAATGTTATTCTAGCTTGGATAAATCTATATAGTTAGAACTCTTATTCAATAGTTTTCCACAAGATTTCCTGTTTTATATATTATATCATTCCGGAGTTAAGCTGTTGTTTAACAGTACCCTATGTCCGACCTCCTATCTTCGACTCTAAGGGCATTTAGACCTATGACATTTCTTATAATATCTGATTCCATTCTTTCAAGTCGTCTTATTACAGCGATATTATATCTTTACGCGGCATTAAGACAGTACCAAAATGAAGCAAAGTTGAGGGCTTGCAAAATAGTTACAGGCAAGTGCAAATGTAAACGAATTTATGTAAAAAAAAACTGAACTGAATTTCCATATTTCTCACCTCTAGTCATGATCATAGTGTTTGCTATTCAATTACTAAGAAATGGGAAAAATAGAGGTCTTATGTTGACGGAAGTGATATTGTGATGCGAAAACTTCACAATCCACCCAATGAGTAAGTAATAACAGAATTAGTACGGTATATTTGAGGAACAAAGAGGTGCTAACATACGACAATGAAGTTATTGTACAACCAAGTGAGGTTTTTATGTCGAGAATAAATTTATTACCTTTATTAAATGTATCACTAAGGTTTCTAAGGTTTCTAAGGTTTTACTACAAGCTATTGTTTCACACTTCTTTCATTTCTATTGAAAATAACCGGCTTCTTTTCCTTTTACTCGACAAAACTATTTCATTATTTATGTTTGTTTCCATTTACTATTTTACTTTGATTTTATTTAAAATCTACAGCGACAATTAAATATATCTCAATTATTATAACTCTTATTCTATCAATAACACCAACTAACTATGTAGTAAATGGAACAGCAGCCAATTCTGACTTGGGTCATATGTAAAACTCGAATATCGTTCAAAGAAAATAAGTTGTCAATTTTTTAAGGTTTACACTGCGTCTGTTAGAGCTATATGACAACTAAATTGTGAAATATGGTATCGGATTTTGAAGTGTCAGTAAATAATAATTTGTGAAGTCTTATTTAATAATATAAAACTATGTATATTTTTCGATGTCCAATTTGAAGTCTAGTCATGACTAGCGATCTAACTAAAATTTATATAAAATCCGTAAATGGAAATAGACAGATTGTCTAACTTCCCACAGCTTATGCACAACAATTTAAATCAAAGTTGGCCGGAAGGTAGACGTGTCTGCCCAAAACTTAATAATCATAACAATCATAACATAAATTAAAAGTCCTCACTCGGACCACTCATGAATTATAAGCTTTATTTCAGACTAAGAATTAATCAATAAATGCTGTCATCAAGCATGTGATAAACACCTGATAAACACCTGATAAAATAATAATTATTGGCGTAAACTATTAAAAATTAGAAAATTGTAAAATATGGGTATGGGATTCTTGTAGAATAATAATAGTAAATCCTGAAGTCTTATTTAGTAGGATAAGACTTATAATATTTATTAGATTTGTATAATAACTAATTGCTAATTAAATGGTTATCAATCGTTATCAACGGTTGTCGAAGTTCGTTAAAGTTCGAAGGTTCGTAGACTTGAAGGCTTGAAGGTTGTAAAGGTTGGTTCTATAAAATCCAACTTCAAATAATATATAATTCTCAATTTCAAATACTTCAAATCAGTCAGTTCTTCAGACCCATTTATACATTTTCCTTTTCATTTCTTCATTATGGGTTTTTTCTAACTTCCTAGTTCTTAACCTTTCCTTAGTTCAGTAATGTATCATACTATTTCCAATTCCCTCATATCATTTCCATAGTTCGGTAATGTATCGTATCATTTCTAATCCTATCATATCATCTCCGTAGTTCGGTAATGTATTAATTCTTACATAACATTTCCTCTATTCCGTGATCCACTAAATCCTCGAAGTTGTTTATAATCCTTTATGACTCTTTTTCACATTCTTAATCTTTTCTGTTACTTATCAATTTGTAATCCGTTATGGTATGTTAGTATTGTACTTTCATATTCACTTACTTTAGTGTACGCTAATTCACTCTTATCAACTTAATAGTTTTCACTATAAGTGATGATTGACTCTAATTGAGTACTGCGTTAATTTAGTAGAAGGTCTTAATCATTATCATAATTACTTCTATCATCATAGAGAGTCTATCCTCTCGAGTTAATTCAAAATCAATTAGTCAAAGCTAATTATAACATAATAAAATCATTCATCAATCTCCATGACCTACTGGTCTGATGCTAACATTACACTCTAATTCCTGCATGGCTTTACTAGGAGAAAGTAGTAGAAAACGCTATAGCTTTCCACACAGCTTTGCACAACCGTTAAAATCAAAGTTGGCCGAAAACGTAGACGTGTCTGTTCAAAACTTAATGATCATAACAATCATAACATAAAATCAAAATCAAAATCAAAAGTCCTCACTCGGACCACAAATGAATTACAAGCCTTATTTCAGACTAAACATAAAATAAAATCAATAAGTCCTCACTCGGACCACACATGAATTACAAGCCTTATTTCAGACTAAACATTAAATCAAAAGTCCTCTCTGAGACAAAATATAAAATCAAATCAATCAAATAAGTGCTGTCATCAAACATGTGACAATCACATGATAAGCACGTGACAAAATACTAATTGATGATGTAAGTTACATATCTCACAAAAATTGTAAGATATGTGATTTACGTCAGTAACCATTATTTTGTCACGTGCTTGTCACATGCTTCTCACGTGTTTATTAACAACATTTATTTGATTAATTTAATATTATGTTTTGTCTCAAGAAGACTTTTGTTTTATGTTTAGTCTGAAATAAGGCTTTTGATTTTATGTTATGATTGTTATGATCTTTAAGTTTTGAACAGACACGTCTACGTTTTCGGCCAACTTTAGTTAACAGTTGTGCAAAGCTGTGTGGAATTCTCGAGCGTTATCTACTAGTTTCTCCTAGTAAAGCCATACAGGTATTAGAGTGTTATGTTAGCATCAGACCAGATGGTCATGGAGAATGATGAATGATTTTATTATGTTATTATTAGCTTTGACTAATTGATTTTGAATTAACTCGAGAGGATAGACTCTCTATGATGATAGAAGTAATTATGATAATGATTAAGACCTTCTACTAAATTAACGCAGTACTCAATTAGAGTCAATCATCACTTATAGTGAAAACTATTAAGTTGATAAGAGTGAATTAGCGTACACTAAAGTAAGTGAATATGAAAGTACAATACTAACATACCATAACGGATTACAAATTGATAAGTAACAGAAAAGAGTCAAAAAGGATTATAAACTACTTCGAGGATTTAATGAATTATGGAAATGATATGAGGGAATTAGAAATAATATGACACAACAATGAATTATGGAAATGATATGAGGGAATTAGAAATAGTATGACACATCATTGAACTATGGAAATGATATGAGGGAATTAGAAACAGTATGACACACCACTGAATTATGGAAAGGTTAAGAATTGGTAATGACAGGAAGTTAGAAGAAAACCGATATCGGAGAAGTGAAATCAAAAGGTATAAATAGGTCTCAAGAACTGGTTGATTTGAAGTATTTGAAATTGAGAATTATATATTATTATATTTCTATTTAGATTTAGAAAATCATCTAAAAAATATTATAAGTTTTATCCTACTAAATAAGACTTTACCATTTACTATTATTATTACCAATATCCGATACCAATATTTTACAAAAATTGTAAAAAAAGAGCGCAAGTGGTTTAGTGGTAAAATCCAACGTTGCCATCGTTGGGCCCCCGGTTCGATTCCGGGCTTGCGCATTATTTTTTTCACATTTCTTCACAGTGATAAGCTCCTGGCCATATACACGCTATTAATAAATAAGAATTGACAATAAGTATCCTATATTCGTTTTCTAGAATGAATAATATTCAGATACAAAATTTACTTGATTCCTTTCCGCGAATTTACAGGCATCATTGATTAATAATTCAGGCCCACAACAAACCATCCAACTTTTTTCATCTTTGTCCTTGATAAAATCAACCAAATCTTCTTCCCAATTGATTCTTCTTCCCTCCGTTACTGATTGTAATTCATAACTTTCCTCATTTTCCTCTGAATTTGATCTTTGAAAGGTATCACCGGTGATGAATACATCACAAAAGTCAACTTTATCTAGACACAAGTTACTTTTCAAGAAAGTCAAATCTTTCTTATTCCGAATCAACCATATCATTTTCAATGACTTGATATTACTTCCCCCATTCCTGAAATACGCATATAATGGTAACCCAAAAGAAATACCACTACCGCCACAAACCAACAGAATCTTTTGTTCATTGAAATCAACCAATTCACGTGGTAAGTTACGTGGGTAATATCCCTGAATAGTGTATGCCTTATCAGTCATCAATTTAAATCTTGTTTCTGTAATTATCAATCTTATTTCATCATCCTGTGGATCACTGGAGATTGTATATGGATGTGATGGTGTGATCCAATATAATGGATTAAATTTACTATAGGGACTAATTCTAATATGTGAGCCAGGTGTGAAATTTTGTGGTACGATTGATCTTGGTAGTTTTATAATTGCCATATTATTAGAACTTGATGAGGAAGAATCCTTTATTATTGTATTGATAGAAGTTGTCTTTGCGTTTAAAAGTCGATTGACAATATGGAGACCGAGTAATAGTATATTTATATACAAGTATGGGAATGTAACGCTTGGTCTTGAATGCAATGGTGTAAGTAGAATAAAATTTAAGTAGAATATATTGTGGCTAATGTAAAATAATTGATAATTTCTTCTTCTTATTGGTTTTAATGAAGTTAAAAGCACAACAAATATAAATGCAAATATTACAATACCGATAAGATTCCATGGATTCGAAACTTTATCCATAACTGAAACTTCGGTATTTGAACTCCATTTGACTAAAAATCCAATTCCATGTACCATAGGAATGATAGTAATTAAACGGGAAAGCCATTTATGAATTGGTATAAATTCATTATAGGTATAACATTGCTCGAAAGGGAAAAAAGGTGGTCTTAATGTTATAAATAAGTTCAATGTAACCAATACGTAGCATAATCTGCCTAGACGTTTGAGATAAAGCCCCGAATGACCAGATAATGAGTAATGATGATAGAAAGGTATGCAAATTGGGATGAAAAGAATCAGTAAATGTATAAAGGGATTTATTGTATACACCCAATTAACGATTCGATTATGTTTAGACCATTCAGAAGGTTGATTTGGTAACCGTCTCATTAAAAGCAGAAAGACTATATACAGGAGGGAAACTAATAAAACGAAGTAGCCATATCGAATATTAGCAAAGTGAGTATCCCCATGCCTTTTCACTAGTATAGGGACTTCAGCTCCTAGGCTGGAAACCATTTCTAACATGTTTGTTTTAGTGTGTATGTGTATGTCAAGGATGATCTCAGCAGCTTCAGTTTACTAATCGATCGCAAGTCTAATTATAAGATGAAGTAAATCCATCTATCTTTGTTAACTGAGGCTATTCAACTCCGACAAAAAAATTCATGTTGCTTCTTGCCGATCACAAATTGTCAAGAGAGTAATCTCGAGAAAATTAAACGAAAGAGTAGAATAGAATATTATCAAACAGCTGATCCAATCCTCGAATCATGAGCCAAATAACTCGCCGTTGTTGAGTGAATAATATCTTCAATTCTTGAACCTCGACAATCCTTCTTAGCATATTCTCTCAAAGTAACTTTACGTAGTTGCACATATGATAATGTGAGCATAATTAAAGAGAGTATCCTAATTTACACTAGTGTTAATCGGAAGAAGTGTCTTGATAAAGAATAAATTTCCATTCAAGATTTTTCAAAGCCACCTAAAAATACGTAAAACCTTTGAAAGAACATATATACTTGAGTTTCAACCTAAAAATAGGTTGCGATTCAAAAATTATGTTTTCTTTCGTTCATGCTTGGTTCAGATCTTGACCGATTTCTAAGGTTTCCAATTTAAGGACTATAAAAACAAGTTTTCTATAGTATTTTGTATTAAGAGATAGGAGAGTTTGGAATGAGAAATGGACCACATTTTACTGAATATTGGATTTGCTTTTCTAATATATCTTTTTATTTATTTTATATTCAATAAATAACTTTTTCTTAATGATGAAGTTAATACTTCAAAAATAAAAAAAAAAAATTAAAAGCCTCTGTGTTTTATGAAGATAACCACGTAAAGCAGATATCTTTATTGGCCTATTAATTATTATAACAATATTGGTATCTTGTATTGGGACTGCTATCCCAAGCATATATTTATATCAAATTGGATTGTGTACTAATAACATCGTGAGTTCATATATATATATCAAAAATCTCTTATCGTGATGTATTGCAAGGCTTCCAAAGTCAATGTTTTATTTCTGAAAGTGAGGTTGACAGAATTCAAGCATATAAAATAAAATGTGGAACCTGTGATTGTGGTAGCCTTGAATCTTCAAAAATGAATGGTATTTTCTTTCTTGTTCAATTCTTACATTTCAAATATAATATATAGAAGAGAAGTGACCGAAAATGTATAATTAGCTGGAATAAATTGGCCTTCATATATGTTTGCCAAACTCACAATTGAGGTTACATGTTAAAACCAAACTGACAACTGAAACGTTTATCTAGTAGTATTATTGATTCTCCAAACATGTGAATGTTTTGTTAGATTGTGTATTGATTGGGACCAAATTGTGAAACTAGTTTAGTGGTGGAAAAGTGATCATGTTTCTAGTTATAGAATTATGATATCTTTAGTAGATTTAACATCAATGCTTTGTATGGATTTTGACCAACATGAAAGGAAAAAAGCTTACCCATCGGTATAAGCGACGTAGAGAAAAAACTATAAAAGACTACAATACTTTGAGGATAGAGATTCATTTGATACATCTAAAAGCGAGTATACAGAATACGCATGATTAATTTTACTATAAAAATAAAACTTGACCATAGCTACTAAATATTGACTTTGCCGACTCTTTATCACCTTATTTAAAACTAACTACCAAATTCTCTGAATACATCCGGTCAAATGAATACCCTTTTGAATACTTTTAATTTTTTAATTTAACTCCTCTTCAGTAGGGTTTATTGCAATAAAATTCTATGAAAATAGCGCAAGTGGTTTAGTGGTAAAATCCAACGTTGCCATCGTTGGGCCCCCGGTTCGATTCCGGGCTTGCGCATTGTTTTTGATCTACTTATTTTTTTCCATTTTTCAGCGACTTAATAAGGAAAGTTCCTCGAAGCTCAGATACAGATCACATATGGTTTTATTGGATTGATATTACTACTCATGTCTATCGGTTATTAATACCGATTAGGTAGATACTAAGGAGTAGTTTGAGTCTGCTAGCAGGATTGGTAAGTGAAACATAATGTCACCACCAACTGAGGTTAGGTCAAATGATCAAGATCTCGACATTGATTTGGATCAAATGATCAACACAACTCAGTCATTTGCTGACGACATAGCAACCAAAAAGAGCAAAAATAAGAGAAAGAAGATGAAAAATAAGAAGAAGAACAAACAGACACAAACTGGGATTGAGAACGATGAATCCAAGGAAGATAAAACTAAATTAGACGCTTTATTGCTTGGTATCGAAAAATATTTAAAAGATGAAAACGAAGGTAAACCTGATGAACCCGTCACAATATATGTGAAGGAAGGGGAAGCAACAGAACATAGTAGATCTTCCAAGTTATTGGAAAACGGAATAAGTGAAGCTGAATCACAACAAGCAATTAAGACTATTGTTTCAGATTTCACGTTAAAAAATAAAACTTCCAGATCTTTGCAAAGAGATGCACTGAATGGTATAAGGCATACAAAGACGAATGATGAGAAAAATGAAAAGTTGTCTGAGCCTCAGGATATTCTTGAAACCAACAAGACACAAACTAAAGGAACCTTGAAAAAGAAAACACTTTCCAAATCAACTTCAACGAGACTCAATCTTAACAAGAGCATTATTCCTACGTCATTGAACGAATCTGAACCCACAAATTTTAGTAAAGAAAGACTTGATATTGTCACTTCTGTGAAGGTAGAAGAAAAGGAAGAGAAGAAGGGCTCTGTACAAGATGATTTGAAGAAGGATTCAGAAACTACTTTGAATAAAACTGAAAAGGACATTTTCGTCAAACAACCAACTGTATATGATAACGAGCCAATTGACACTGATGTTGCGCAGCCAGTAATGAAATTGGTGGGGGTCCAAATGGTTCCTGAGGCTTCAAGTGCATCAGTGGAATCTTCACCGTTAGCCTTATCTGATTCGCCGGATGAAAGTTCTTCTAAAAATGATAAAGGATTCACCTTAACAAATGAAAGCAAGACGGCAGATTCAGAGAAGGTAGCTGAGGACACTAAACATAAGCCCGAAGAGTTGACTAAAACCTCAGTGTCTGAAGATGAAGAAATGACTAGCTCCCAGGACAAGAGAACAATCCTGGATGCTCCCGGTAACCAAGTAAAACCCCAAACTAAGAACGTTAATGAGTCAAAAACTGAAGAAAAAGTAGTTTCGGTTGCTCCCAAGGAGTCACATTTGAACATCTCAACTGTTGATATTGAGACAAGCACCAAGACAACTAAAAAGGAACAAACTAATGAGACGACGAAAGCCCCTTTCTTGATTGAGGCTAAAATAGAGACCGTTGGAGATGAAGTTGTCACTGCAATACAAGATAAGGAGACAAACAACAAGGAATTCAAAAAAGAACATACATTAAAGATTACTGATTCGGCTTGTGATTCTAAACATACAAAGGACAGTAGTATATTCGAAACTCTTGAAACAGGGCAGGCTAAATCGAACATTGGTGAATCTGTGAAACCTAACCTGAAGACTGCAGAAAAAGAGACTACTGAAATCAGTACTACTCAATTGATCCCCGACTCAGAGATTGCTGAAGCCAGAACTACTGAAATACTATCAGAACCAGAGACAAGCGCAGTCAAGGCTACCAAAGTTAAGGCCAATAAAGTTGAAACTGTTGAATTGACCCCAAAATTAGAGACGACTGAAGTTGAGGCGACTGAAGTCAGTGCTACTGAATTAACATCAGAATCAGAACCTATTGAAATCAAGGCTTCTGAGTTGACCCCGAAAGTAGAGACCACTGAAGTCAGTTCTATTGAAATCAAAAATAGTAAATTCACACCAAAATCAGAGACAAGCACAGTCAAGGATTCTGAACTGGCCTCCAACTCAGACACTACTGAAGTTAAGACCACTGGAACGGAAATTGAACAATTGACCTCCGAATCAGAAGCTGTTACAGTTAAGGCTACTAAATTGGCTCCGAAATTAGAGACGACTGAAGTTGAGCCTGCTGAAGTCAATGCTACTGAAGTGGCCTCCAACTCAAAGACTACTGAAGTTGAGACGACTGAAGTCGAAAATACTGAATTGACACCAGAATCAAAGGAAGTCGTAGTCAAGGCCACGGATTTGACTCCAAATTTAGGGACTACTGAAGTTAACGCCACTGACGCCAAAATTGAACAATCGACCTCCGATTCAAGGACTACTATAGATACTACTGAAGTCAATGCCTTTGAATTGACCCCAAACTTGAAGATTACTGAAGTTAAGACTACTGAGATCAAAAATACTGAATTAACACCAGAGCCAGAAACAAGCACAGTCAAGGCTACTGAATTGACCCCAGGATTAAAGACTACTGAATTTGAGGGTACTGAAGCTGAAATTAAACAATTGGCAACCGACTCAGATGAAGTCAAGGCTAATAAAACCGATTCTACGGAAGAGGCTAAAGCGATTACTACAGAGGATGTTGATCCCAAATCCAATGAAGATACTAATGAGGCTGAACGTACAAAAGCTAGATTAAGTAAAGATAATAACCCTGAAGAAGTCACTAAAGAAGATACAGTAGAAATTACTAAGGAGGCCCCGGGAGAGATTACTACAGACACTAATGATAACACTCAAGCGGAGACTGTTGAAACAGTCAGAAGCACAAAGGTTGAATCCACTCAGGAATTAAACTTAAACTTAGACTTAAATTCTAACAACCAAACAGGTACAAGGAGTCTTGAAATCTCCGAAACAAACTCAGCCGAAATCACTGCACCACAGAATAACAACAATACAATTAACGACATACTAGCAGAGACAGATGCTTTCCTTGCTGAGTTAAATATCGTTGATGATACTACTAAATCTGATGGGATGGAATCCCAACTAAATACTAACACAATTACATTGAGTGAGATACGTCGCATAAATGAACAAGAACCCGTTTATATATATACATCATTAGCGGGTGGTGGATTTCATATGATTCCACGTACTAATCGATTAGCGACGATTCTTACAGCAAATAGAGTCAAATTTACATATAGAGATCTTGGAACAGATGATGAAGCTCGTACTGTATGGCGTACATTTGGTAAAGGACGTTCTTTACCGGGTCTAGTACGGGGCAAAGATGAAATTATTGGGAATTGGGAAGAAGTCGAGGAATTGAACGAAGATTACAAGGTTCGCACTGCATTGTATGACACGTTATAGCTTACGTACATTCTATTTACATTTAGACTACGATCAACTTTAATGATTTTCTCTAACAAAACAGATAGACACGTTGCAAGATTCACGCACGATAAGGTAATTTGTTTTGTTTTGTGGGGGAGGGGGGTGGTTGCAGGCCCCACCCAGCAAATAAAAACAAGCAATAGATAAACAAAACAATAACAAAACAACAGCAAAATTCTGCAACCATTCACAACGAAAGGGGAAAATAGCAGCGTTATCATTTACCGGCTGCACCCTCGAGTAACCTCCGGTTCTCAATAGTCTTTTATAAATACATTCATTGACAATCAGTTTCTTTACTTTCTATATAATATATCGTTTTCTTTATATCTACTAAATAGACAAACAGACAGCAACAAAAAACACATTTTACTAACGACAGGATTTAGTCATGACAAGAGACTTACAAAACCATCTCCTCTTTGAAACTGCAACAGAGGTTGCTAACAGAGTTGGTGGGATTTATTCCGTCCTAAAATCAAAAGCTCCCGTTACTGTCGCACAGTATAAGGAGAAATATCATTTAATGGGTCCATTGAATAAATCTGGTTACCAAAATGAAGTAGACCCAATTGATTGGGAATGTGATGAATTTTTCCCAGATGAATTGAAACCTATTCAGACTACTTTGAGATCCATGAGAGATAAAGGTGTATATTTCATTTATGGTAGATGGCTTATTGAAGGTTCACCAAAAGTTATCCTTTTTGATTTGGACTCTGTTAGAGGTAGATTAGGTGAATGGAAAGCTGATTTATGGTCATTAGTTGGAATTCCGTCTCCAGATCATGATTCAGAGACTAATGACGCCATTTTGTTGGGTTATTTGACAAGCTGGTTCCTTGGTGAATTAGCTGTACAAGATCATCAACATGCTATTGTTGCTCATTTTCATGAATGGTTAGCTGGGGTTGCTTTACCATTATGTAGAAAGAAAAAAATCGATGTTGTCACTATCTTTACAACTCATGCGACTTTACTAGGTAGATATTTGTGTGCTGCTGGTGATGTCGATTTTTATAATAATTTGGATAAATTTGATGTTGATCAAGAGGCAGGTAAACGTGGTATATATCATAGATATTGTATTGAACGTGCTGCAGCTCATACAGCAGATGTATTTACTACAGTATCTCAAATTACAGCATTAGAAGCTGAACATTTATTAAAACGTAAACCTGATGGTATTCTTCCAAATGGTATTAATGTTGTTAAATTTCAAGCTACTCATGAATTCCAAAATTTACATGCTATAAAGAAGGAAAAGATTAAAGAATTTATTAGAGGTCATTTTCATGGTAATTTAGATTTTGATTTAGATGAAACTTTATATTTCTTCATCGCTGGTAGATATGAATATAAAAATAAAGGTGCTGATATGTTTATTGAATCTTTAGCTCGTTTAAATTATAGATTGAAAATGTCAGGGTCCAAGAAGACTGTAGTCGCTTTTATTATCATGCCAGCAAGGACAAACTCTTATACTGTTGAAGAATTAAGATCTCAAGCTGCAGTAAGAGCATTGGAGAATACCGTTAATGAAGTTACCAAAAATATTGGTAAAAAAATCTTTAATCATGCTTTAAAATTCCCACATAATGGTGTTTCTTCAGAGATTCCAACAGATTTAAGTGAACTTTTATCTACTTCTGATAAGATTACTTTAAAACGTAGAGTCTTTGCTTTAAAGGCCGAAAATCATTTACCACCAGTAGTCACTCATAATATGGTTGATGATTCTAATGATCCAGTATTGAACCAAATTAGACATGTTCAACTATTCAATCAATCGTCTGATAGAGTTAAAGTCATCTTTCATCCAGAGTTTTTGAATGCGAACAATCCAATCTTAGGTTTAGATTACGAAGAATTTGTTAGAGGTACACATTTAGGTGTATTTCCATCATATTATGAACCTTGGGGCTATACACCGGCTGAATGCACAGTCATGGGTGTTCCATCAATAACTACGAATTTATCAGGGTTTGGTGCATATATGGAAGATTTAATTGAAACCAACCAAGCTAAGGATTATGGTATCTATATCGTTGATCGTCGTTTCAAGAATCCAGATGAATCTGTTGAACAATTAGTCGATTACATGGAAGAATTTTGTAAGAAGAATACAAGACAAAGAATTAATCAACGTAATAGAACTGAACGTCTATCGGATCTGTTAGATTGGAGGAGAATGGGTCTGGAATATGTTAAAGCAAGACAATTAGCCTTGAGAAGAGGATATCCAGCAGAATTTAAAAGATTAGTTGGTGAAGAATTAAATGACTCAAGCATGGATTCTTTATCTGGCTCAACTAAAATCAAAGTTGCTAGACCACTGTCCGTTCCAGGTTCTCCAAGAGAGTCAAGATCTAATAGTACTGTGTTTATGACACCAGGTGATTTAGGTACTTTACAAGACGCTAATAATGCCGATGATTACTTTAACTTGAGTTTGAATCCAGATGGTACCCCAGCAGAAGCAGGTAAAGATGATGATGAAGAAGAATAATTACCTAACAATATTCACGTACTCAATCAAAATTTATCATGTAACTAAAATGTAATATATAATATATCTAATGTTCAACACATCTTCACTCAGACTCAACTTACGGCTTCAAACTGTTTTTTCACTAGTATAGTTTAAGTCTCTTTTTGAGTCATGAGATAAAATCGCACGCATCTCTAATTCAAACAAACGGAAAAAATGATTCTCATATGAGACTGCCGAGAATAACAAAACTAGCATTAAATCAACTGATAAGGGGTTTTCTTTCAACTTAAAACAGACAAAGCAATAATCATGTCAGAAGAAAAACCTATAAGAGTAAAGAAACCAATATCAGGAGCGGAAAATAAAACAGATTATATCTTTGGTAAGACCCTCGGGGCTGGGACCTTTGGTGTTGTCAGACAAGCTAGAAAACTTTCCACGAATGAGGACGTTGCAGTGAAAATCCTTTTGAAGAAAGCCCTAAAAGGGAATGAAGTCCACTTACAAATGCTTTATGATGAGCTAGCTATTTTACAAGTTTTGGATAATCCTCATATTATCAAGTTTAAGGATTGGTTTGAGACTTCAGATAAATTCTTTATCGTCACACAGTTAGCTACTGGGGGTGAATTATTCGAAAGAATTCTGAAAAGAGGTAAGTTTACTGAAGTAGATGCAGTTAAAATTTTGGTACAGATTTTAGATGGTGTTCAATATATGCACTCCAAAAATATTGTGCATAGAGATTTGAAACCTGAAAATTTACTTTATATTGATAACAGTGATGATTCAAATTTAGTGATCGCAGATTTTGGTATCGCTAAGGAATTGAAATCGGGTGATGAGTTAATCTTCAAGGCTGCTGGCTCCTTGGGTTATGTTGCTCCAGAAGTTCTCACTGGGGATGGTCATGGTAAACCTTGTGATATTTGGTCCATAGGTGCAATTACATATACTTTATTATCAGGTTATTCACCTTGGAAAGCAGAAAGTGTTGAAGGCTTTCTTGAAGAATGTTGTGAATTTGATGAACCTGTTGAGTTTCACAGACCATATTGGGATTCTGTATCAGATGATGCAAAAAGATTCATTTTAAGAGCATTAGATTTAGATGCAGAGACAAGACCCACCGCTAAAGAATTATTACAAGATCCATGGATTGTCAGTAAAGAATTGAAGACTCATAATTTATTACCTGGTGTTAGAGCAGGATTCGATGCTCGTAAGAAATTCAAAGAAGCTGTAGAAATTGTTAAATTGAATAACAGAATTCAAAAATTAAGAGGAATGTATTGTTTGAATTTGAGTGATTCTGATTTAGAAGAAAATAGTGTGGATCCATCAATAGAAAACCTTGCTTCTACAATGAAAGAAATACAGATCTGTGATATGGCTAAGTCAACAGAATTAAGTGAAAGAGACAGAAAGATCAAATCTGCTTTGACTCAAGGAACGTTTGCACAAATTGTAAAAGCTGCGACTAAAAATAAGGAAAAAATCCTCAATTACAAAGAACCTATAGATGACGAGACAGGAGAAGAAAATACTCAGCAAGCTGCATAAACTAAAGGAGCCAAAAAAGTAATAGTAATCCTTAATAATGATTGAAATTTCTCCAGTATGGATATTTTTTCACGTCTAATGTATATTTTATCTTAATATTATATTGTATCTTTAATTTCACTGTTTAATTAGAAAGTTTATAAATGATAGTTACATTCCTTCCTATTACTCTATGCAGGAACATCAATCAAATAAAAAAATAACGGCACTATAAAAGTTAGAAAGAATTAGACTACAGCACAAGTTCAAATAAATGATAAATTGTACAATTATTTTTTCACTACACGATAACTATTCTTCCATGTCTTCATCACTATCGTCATACTCTATACTATAATTTATAGTTTCTCTTTGCAGTCTTCTTAATTGTCTTCTGCCAGGTTTCATGTCACCATACTCATTCTTTAGCTGTTCAAATGTGTAAAGGACATAATAAAAATCTGATAAATATTCTTTCAAGATGCGCAGTTTATTTCTGGATGAATTATACCTCGCATCCCTTGGAAGCGGATGTTTGTTAACTAATTCATCCTTTTCATTTTCATCTGTAGTAATATTAGCTGGTTCTTTACCTAATTCAACTCCAATGGCATCTTCCTCCTTTTTTTCTTCCTTCTTTTCAACAGGCTTTACAATTTTATACTCCAAAAAATCCAAGAATTTACGTAATGTTTCTGCATTATCACATACTTCATACCAGTATGATTTATTATGTGACAGTTTACCTTTAGTCATATCACGAAGTAACGATGGGGTGTCGTGATATAACACCTTGAATTGAGAACTCATAGCTTGCCCATAGTTCTCAAATAATGTATATGCATTGTACTCCTTGTCTTTGAATTTTTGAACTAATTTTTGTAAACTTCTCAAATCCGTATATGTATTACCTTCTAATGGATTACCATATGTATGCAGCCTTGGAATATAGAAATCACCCATATATGGCACTCTGCCTACAAAAAATTCATGTGATCTTAATGTATAGACTGGGTCTTCAAATGGATTAGCTATAGGATCATCTAGTAGCTCACCTTGAAATAATTCACGCCATTTATCATAGAGAGATATAACTAGAGCATCCTTTTCAGTTTTATTGGTGACTGTCTTTAACATCCTGTGAATTTCTTCCAATAGCGACATCTTCTTTGCAAGCGTTCCATTTTTATTCTCTCTTAACTGCTTCTTAAAATGCTTCTTCTTGGAACGAATTTCATACCTTTGGTCAATGATTTTACATAATTTTTTAAAATAATTGAAGGTAATTTCGGGACCATCTAGATAGTATCGAGGAACATGTTGTGTTTGTATACCAAATGGTGGCTCTGTCTTAAAGTGGGACAATGCATATATTTCATGATGCACTATAACTGATTGGGAAGAACACCAGTCGACGAGTGCTCTTAAAAAAATTATTCTGTCATTTGGTGCTAAAGCCAGTATACCATCATCGATCAACCCATTCAACAAAAGTGGATCATTCTCAGGAGACGTTGGTTTATTTTTTGGCCACGTATAAACATTTGGAGTTAAAATTTCTGGATTGTTGGGACAAACTGGTGGACCAATGTCATCAGATGCAAACGTCTTAATTGCAGAATTAAGATTTTCTTGTGTAAACCGAAAATTACTTCTCCATTCCCGAGGATAACCCCATTCAATTGCTGATTTCCTTAGCTTTTCAATCAAGGACTTGAATATTCTTTTGCCACCCAAGTCTGATAAAGTTGGGGCCTCAAATTTTTTTGGATCAATAAACAATAACTGGAGTAAAGTCAATAGGAGAAGGTTCATTTTATCTTGAGACATGATCACGTCCTTGACGAGAACGTAATCTTGATATAACACGAGACGATTCTTACTTTCAGAGAAAATACCATCAGCAGAACCAGTTGGATTACCAGGGTATAAATCTAAACCGATTTCAAAATCTTGAAACGATAGATTTAAAAGATCAGAATCAAAGAAGGAATAAAATTTATTGATAAAAGTCATAATCTTCATAACATCACCAGCGTATGGAACAACTTTCATATTCGGGTTCTTTAATCTGGAGATCACACTCTGATGCGCTTTAAAATCACTAGACAATAGAGGTACATTTGGAGACCAATTGGTTTTATCCAATGCTGGTTCCTGTAATCCCTGCGGAGCAGGGCTTGATGCTGTTGTCTTCTTTACAGGCTCTTTAACAGCGATATTCTTTTGGATAGTTTTGTTCAAAGGGGTTTTGGTGACTTTCTTACTCTTGCCTTTTTCAATAACCTTTGCCCTCTTCTTATACTTTCGTTTTACATATTCTTCTTCTATGTTTAGATCAGTTCTAGGCTTTGGAACACGTCTTGATCTTCTTAGACCTGAATCATTGTTCTCTAATAGTACTGGAGTTTCCGCCTTTGGATTAGTACCAATATTTTCATTTTGAGAATGGTTGTCAATGGATTGTATGACGTTAGCATTGTTGTCTCCATTTTTTACAGAAACCAAGGGTCCCTCATCTACAACAGAACTTGGTTCATCTCCAAACTTTCTCTGATCCCTATCTAAACTCATCAAAGGTTGATTGTGTTGTTTAGGTGTTGGCAAAGCTTGAATATCTTATATTTTCAGAACCAAAAAATTTGCTCTAGTTGCTTAACTTTTGACCTTTTACTGATCTTACTACAAATTTTTTTTCACGCGTCACGAAATCAAGAAGAAGAATGAATATTCAATTCAAACTCATTAACAAGTAAAACTTCACTAAGATGGTAATGACAGTAGGAAATGATCAGTTGTATTTGAAGAGATAGTTCAGGCTGTTTCAAGAAGATATAGCTGTTATTTTTGATATTATGTTTCAAAATATATGCATAAAAAAGAGTCTCCAGGGGGCGAGTCGAACGCCCGATCTCAAGATTTCGAATAAATTACAGTCTTGCGCCTTAAACCAACTTGGCTACCTAGAGTAACTTCATGAAATACGATGAATCATCGGATAGACCGTACGACGTTGGGCATCGTTGTTTTTTGGTTTGGGCCACAAACTATACCATTTGAGCTGTGTAACAGATAATGTAACAAGTGTGAGAAAAGATCCATGTCGGCAATTACTATTATGCTTCTTGCACATTCCGTAATCAAGGTAGATACGTAATAAAGATAATGCACATCTCCATTAATTAACAATAGTTTATTGGCATTTCGACCAAAAGCCAAATGTGACTTGGCAACTTTACAATCCGTTCTATGAGCAAATGAAAAACAAATTAAGTACAGTATATTTTGGGAGCTGGTACAACAAGACACCAACAATATTATACAACCAAGTGAGGAATGTCGAGGATTTCATGATACATAGCTTTGATTCATTGCTTTTGATAAATATTCCATTAAGATCTCTTAAGCTGTTACTGCAAGTTATTGTTCATACTTTTTCATTTCAACTGAAAATAGCCAGGTTTTTTTTTTCTTTCTTTTGCCTATATAAGATGGAGAAGTCAGACAAATCTACATTATTAATTCTTCTTTTTACCATGTAGTTGTTCACTCTATATTTTCTATAAAGTCCCCAAAAACATTTTGTCTTGTAAATCAACATAATTGGTGCTTTTCTCAACTGTCTATATCTTTATATTCATCCAGTATATCTCGTATACGGATAGACTAAAACATTATTATAGGACACCTCTATTGAAACAAAAATGGAAGGTTTTATACAAAAGTCATATCTATTTCTTCCTTCATCAATGCCATCAAAGTAGCTACCGATTATCAAATTTTCCAATTTTTGTTAATCAACCATTCTTTTGTCATTTTGATTTGCAAATTAATGATTTTTATAAAGGTCAGCTTTGACTGAGAATCTGCAGACTATGTAAAGAATTATACATAAGGAATATAAACCTATTTTTAAGAGTTGCTACCTTCCTTTAAGTAGCTAGAAGTATCCATTTTTTTTCACTTTTTCTCTACTACAACAAAATGCTTTATACTAATTACGACAGGAGTATACTAGCTTATATATTATTTTTCTGTTCAAGTCTCTAATATATATATGCTTTACTTAGTAATACAAAGAATCAAGATTTTTCTGCTCACTTTCAATACTGTCTGTGTTGTATTATTATAATTCACTCTCTGTCCAATAGCAGCAAATAATGGGACAGTATTACATTTTTATATCTCGCTGCGAGCAACTCAAAATCAGAAATATCAGAAGCACTATTACACAAGAAAAGGGAGTTTGAAAGAACATAGTTTGAAGTATAGGTAAGGGAGCTAATCAATTATAATTTAGAGTCTGTCAAGTTGAAAAGAAAAAATGGGTTCCCAAGCATCAACACCTTTTACAAAAAGCTCCATCACTCCTGATATAAAGTTCAATGTATCAGAAGATGTTCTTAGTCAACTTGAAGAATCTGGGAATACTGATTTCTCGAGAAAAGAGAATGCTGAAAGATATATAGAAGAAAAAATTTCTGAAAGATTGATCGAATTAGAAAAGGATACCTTAAAGAAATTTGAGGATAAATTAGACAAGTCCTTGTTGTTAGCAGATGTTGACGTTGATAAATTGTCCTCGAAGTCAGTAGATGAAAAACTCCATGGTTTAAATGTTAAGATAGAGATGTTTCAAAAGTTAGATTCTGATAAACAAAAGAGGTTTAGGGAAAACGATAAAGATGACATAAAAACTAAGTTGACAGAATGTCTACTGAAAAATAAAGGCAAACCATTAAAATGTTATGAATTAGTTCAACAATTCAAGGAGTTAGCCTCTGTTTAGTCATAACCACAGAATGCACCAAAGATTATATCCTTTTAATTTTTTTTATTCTAAAGCTTCAATCCCTGTATTTTACCAGTATATTTATATTCTATATATCTATGTAAAAAAATTGTTTATGATCAAGTTAAAAAAAACATGTGCAGAATCTTCTTATAAACCTAAGCCCTTGTATACCAAAATAAGTGCACTGTCACTCTCACCGCCACCTGCTAAACTTTCAATTTTTTCCTTTTCAACTATACTTACCTTATCATCATTAAACTTGTACCACATATTCTCATCTTTCTCGTCTCTTATAAAGGCTTGATAATGACCTGATTCTGAATTAGCACCTTGGTGAGTAATTATTCCAACTAAGTCATAAACGGAGGAAGGATTTTCACCAGGTTGGAGATCCTTTGGAAAGTTCTTCCTGAATTCGTCTTTCCAATATTCGATTTGACTTTCTTCAAGAGCCTTCTTTGTCTCAAACTCTTCCTTTGGAGTCATAATAACATCGCCATCAATTTCTGTCTCCGCATTATCAATACCATTTTGGTTATTTAATTTACGTTTTTTCAATTCTCTTTCTTTCTCATTCTTTTCCTTTTCAACTAGTCTTAACTTTTCACGAACCTCAATCTTTTCCTTTTGATATTCAGGTTCCAATAAATCGGCAACGTCTAATTGATATGGAAAGACAACTTTTCTCAAAATCTTTGATTTCTTGCCTGTTGATTTCTTCCAGAAAAATCTGACATATTGAACCATCAGGAATTTTGGTAGTTTGGTAATTGTCTTTTGAACAGAGTAAACTGAATTTCCCCCAGTTATATCTGATCTCTTTTCAATTTTTTCATTCAAAGATTCAATTAATCCACTTTTCAAAAAATTTGTAGAACCAGAAATATGACATTGTAATTTTAAGTCACTCTCATTTTCTTTTATAGTAACATCTTTTTCATTGGCTGTATCAGTAGTAGTGGTTCTGAATTGAATTCTGAAATCATTAGAAAACTTGTCACCGAATACCACATCTAAAGTGTGGAATAATTGAGTTAATAATTCTTCAGCATCCTGTTGTTTGTAGAAACCTGATTGCTGATCACGTTCACCAAATTGAGGATATGTTTTCCTCAGAATGTTCAACAATACGATTGGCATAACTGATTTAAAATTTTTCGTTTGTAAATTCTCAAATGCACGTTTCATTTCAAGAACCAATTTGAAATGAACATCATCTTGAGGGTTGGTTGGCATATTTTTAGTAGGGTCGAAACTTAAAACTAGCTCTCTTAATTGATCAATTCTGAATAGTGCCTGTACAGTTGCATTCATATAACATGTATTACCCATATTCTTGAAACCAATTGGTAAATCATTAAATTGCTGAATTTGTTGATCTGGTAACAAATCTTCTACAAAATGATTTTTCCCTTTAGGTTTCGACACTAAATCTGCATCAGGCGTACCGAGCAACATGACATTGGAACCTGGCTTGATAATTGTTGAAAGATTAGAAATAGAATCATCAGTTAAACCACCTTTGACCATATATTTTTGACGGATCATAGGAACTTTTGTTAAGTCTTGAACCTTTCCCTTCAATTCACAAACAGTTTCTGAATTAGATAAAGTAATTGGATAGACTTTACCAGCATGTTTGATATTGACTATGTAAAAATGGCGACATTTAATCCACAAGTTAGTAAAAAGAGAAAGCAAAATTTAATATTCTCTAAACATACATTCAAAATTATCTGTACTCATTTGATTATATTTCAAAATAGTATAACTAGTTTGACTTTAATACATTCATTTTATTCAAAGCTCAGGTGGCAAACTTCCAACAGCTTTTATTATTATATAGTTTTTCATATTGAATTGAAACACCTCGAAACGTTACCCGGTAACTATTTTCCTTTTGAATCATAAAATATATATTGTATTCCAAGATGTTTTATTCTTCTTTTGAAGTCTTTATTTGGTTCAAACACACCAATATCTGGCTTATCAGCATCTTTAGCACCATCAGACTAGTAAAAAGTTACCTTTTTAGTATTCAACTTCATTGAATTTGAAAGGTGCGGGTAATTATTAAGCTGAAATTTTTTCGATCTTCTATCAGTAAAGTGAAAAATATTTGATAAAAGCATCGCCTTTGAAGTAGTAAGCATATTGGAATTAACCAGAAGATATCAGATATCAGACTTTTCAGAGCTAATCTTGGTTCGTGATAAATATGTCCGTTGAAGTAACTACTCCTGTTAAAAAAAGATTGTCGGAGGGCTTAACTGTTACTCAAAAGGTCTTTATTAGATCTCGTAATGGTGGTGCTACAAAGATTGTTAGAGAACATTATTTAAGAAATGATATCCCATGTTTATCCAAGGCATGTCAAAAATGTTTGGATATTGCTGTTACAGATGCTAATAATGAACTACCAAAGTTTATTCTTTCGGAAAATCCCACAGAATTGAAAACGATTGGAAAACATTACGTTGTCTTGGATACTAATATTGTTCTATTAGCTATAGACTTACTAGAGAATTCAAACTGTTTTTTTGATGTTATTGTTCCCCAAATTGTTCTTGATGAAGTTCGAAACAAATCTTATCCAGTCTATACCAGATTAAGAACACTTGCTAGAGATAGTGATGATAAAAAGAGATTCATTGTTTTCCATAATGAATTTAATGAAAAAACTTTTGTTGAAAGAAGATCAAATGAAAGTATTAATGATAGAAATGATAGAGCCATTAGAAAGACTTGTGAATGGTATGCTCAACATCTAAAGGAAAAAGGAATAAATATTGTTTTAGTTACAAATGATCGGTTAAACAGAGAAGCAGCTGATTTTGAAAAGAAAGAAGGTACTCATTTCCATACCAAGAGTTTATTCAATTATGTTGATTTATTACCTAATGCTGATGAAATTAAGGATTTGATCCCAAGTTCAGATCCTACTGCTACTGATAATAATTTACCAGGGGAAGAAATAGCTGAAACTGCATTCCCAGAATATTATTCAACAGCTAGAATTATGGGTGGCCTAAAAAATGGCTCATTATATCAAGCTAATATTCAAATCTCAGAATATAATTTCTTGGAAGGTTCAGTAAGTCTTCCAAGGTTTTCCAAACCTGTTCTTGTTGTTGGCCAACAAAATTTGAATCGAGCATTTAATAGTGACCAGGTTGTTGTAGAATTACTTCCTGAATCAGAATGGAAAGCCCCATCAAACATCACTTTGGATTCAGAACATTTTGATGTCAATGATAACCCAGACGCAGAAGATACAGACGTAAAGAATGGTACACCAACTGGCTCTACAGTCATGTCTGATAAACAAAGAAGATTGTTAGCCAAGGAGGCAATCATGGCTCAAAAATCTAAAAAGGTACAACCTACAGCTAGAGTTGTTTCCATTGCCAGAAGATCATGGAGACAATATGTTGGTCAAATTGCACCAAGTTCCGTAGATGCTCGAACCGGAGGAATTCAAAATGTTTTCGTTATTTTAATGGATAAATGTCTACCAAAGATTAGGATTCGCACTAGACGTGCTAATGAATTATTGGGCAAAAGAATTGTAATTTCTGTTGATTCATGGCCAGCCACTCACAAATATCCACTAGGTCATTTCGTCAGAGATCTAGGTGATGTAGAAGCTGCTGAGGCCGAAACGGAAGCTTTGTTATTGGAACACGATGTTGAATACAGACCATTCTCTAAAAAGGTTCTTGAATGCCTTCCTGCCGAAGGCCATAATTGGAAGGCTCCAGTGAAATTAGATGATCCAGAAGCCATTAGTAAGGATCCTTTGCTATCAAAGAGAACTGATTTGAGAGATAAATTAATCTGCTCTATCGATCCTCCTGGATGTGTGGATATTGACGATGCTTTACATGCCAAGAAATTGCCAAATGGTAATTGGGAAGTTGGTGTTCATATTGCAGATGTTACTCATTTTGTAAAGACTGGCACTTCACTAGATGGTGAAGGTGCTTCCAGAGGAACTTCTGTTTACTTAGTTGATAAACGTATTGATATGCTTCCGATGTTGCTAGGTACTGACTTATGTTCATTGAAACCGTATGTCGATAGATTTGCTTTTTCTGTTCTTTGGGAACTAGATGAAAATGCTGATATCGTGAACGTAAATTTTACAAAATCTGTCATCAAATCTAGAGAGGCATTTTCTTATGAGCAAGCTCAATTAAGAATAGATGATAAGAATCAGAACGATGAATTGACTCAAGGTATGAGAGCATTACTGGCTTTATCTGTGAAATTAAAACAAAAAAGATTGGATGCTGGTGCATTAAATTTGGCCTCTCCAGAAGTCAAAGTCCATATGGACAGTGAAACTTCCGATCCCGGTGAAGTTGAAATCAAGAAACTTCTAGCTACGAATTCTCTTGTTGAAGAATTCATGTTATTAGCTAACATTTCTGTTGCAAGAAAAATTTACGACGCATTTCCACAAACTGCTATGTTAAGAAGACATGCTGCACCACCTGCAACTAATTTTGAAATCTTGAATGAAATGCTACAAAAAAGAAAGAATCTGTCTATTTCAGTAGCTTCATCCAAGGCTCTTGCAGATTCTCTAGATCGTTGCGTTGATCCAAAAGATCCATACTTGAATACATTGATTCGTATCATGTCTACTCGTTGTATGATGGCAGCTCAATACTTTTACTCTGGTGCATACTCTTATGCTGATTTCAAACACTACGGTTTAGCTGTAGATATATACACTCATTTCACTTCTCCAATCAGGCGTTATTGTGACGTGGTTGCTCATAGACAGCTAGCAGGCGCAATCGGTTACGAACCATTAGCATTAGAACACAGGGATAAACACAAAATGGACATGATTTGTAAGAACATCAATAGAAAGCATAGAAACGCACAATTTGCCGGTAGAGCTAGTATTGAATATTATGTTGGTCAAGTTATGAAAAATAATGAAACCACTGAATCTGGTTACGTTATCAAGGTATTCAATAATGGTATCGTAGTCTTGGTTCCAAGATTTGGTGTCGAAGGTTTGATAAGATTAGAGAATTTAACTGATGATGCCAATTCAGCAGTATTCGACGAGATAGAATTTAAGCTTACTTTTATTCCAAAAGGTACTAAAACAACTCGAGACGTGTATGTTTTTGATAAAGTCGAAGTTCAAGTCAAGTCTGTTTTAGATCCAGTCACAAGTAAGCGTAAGGCCGAACTATTATTGAAATAAAACACTTTTACATTTACTGCTTTACAATCAACTCTGTATATTATTCAATTCATAATTAAGTCACTGAAGAAAATCAATCTTCCACTTTCAAAAAGCAAGATAATTCTGTATGTTGGAGCTATATATATATATAGTATTAAATACAAATTATCTAATGGAAAACACTAATGCTTTTTAACGACACCTGCTTCATTAGCAGAAGCAAGAATATAATCTCTATAGCCATAAATGTCACCATCAAACTTTTTAACAGTACCGTTTTCAGATACCCAAATCTCTTTACAAACTTGGTCAATAATAGAAATATCATGAGAAACCATCAATACACCACCGGTGAAATTCTTCAAAGCGTCAACCAAAGCTTCCAAACCGTTTGTATCCAAGTGATTGGAAGGTTCATCAAGAATTAGTATATGTGGATTGTTAAGACATAGAGCTGCAAAGGCAACACGAGATTTTTGACCACCAGATAGCAATTGCATCTTTTGTAAACCTAAGGTACCTGTGATACCAAAAGAACCTAGATGACGTCTGTATTCTTCATCTGTCTTACCTGGATATGCCTTGGCCATCCAATCGACCGCGGAAGAATTCAAATCCATGGAATCAACATGATGTTGCGTGAAATAACCAATACGTAACCTACCATTTCTAGAAACGTAACCCTTTAATGGCCTGTACTTTTCCATCATAACATTTAACAAAGTAGTCTTACCACAACCGTTAGCACCAACCAGGGCAATTCTAGAATCCATTTGCACATCTAAGTTAACATCATTCAGTAATAAGTTCTTTTCGTCGTAACCAAAAGAAACATCTTGTAATTGAATAATTGGTGGAGAAAGTTTTTCACAGTCTGGAAAATGGAAATTAATGCTTCTTTCTTCCTCAGGTGGCTCTAAAACAGGTAATTTTTCCAATTTTTTGATTCTTGATTGAGCTTCTGATGATTTTGCTGCATTGTATCTAAACTTATCAATAAATTCCTGTAAATGCTTTCTGTAAGCCATTTGGTTCTCGTATTCCTTTTGAGCAGTCTTTCTACGTTCTTCCTTAGTGGTGTAAAACGTATCGAAATCCTGGCCTCTGTAATAGTCCAGTCTTTCATTATGTTGGTAAATGATATCAGTCGCAACCTCATTTAAAAAGGCACGGTCATGTGATACAGTTAACACAGTGGATGGATAAGTTTTTAAGTATTCCGATAGGTATGCAATCGACGGCACATCCAACATATTGGAAGGTTCATCTAATAATAGTAAATCTGGTTGACAGAAAAGAGCTCTTGCTAATGAAAGTCTCATTCTCCAACCACCGGAGAATGAATTAGTTGGTTTTTGTTGAGCTTCGCTACTGAAACCTAAACCGTATAGAATAGAGGCAGCTCTACCTTCAGCCTTATCAGATTCCATATCAGCTAATTTTTCATCAATTTGGATCAAATGGTTATCTAGATCAGCACGTTCATTATCCAACTTCTTAACTTCCAAACTGTCTTCTTCAAACTCAGTTCTCAACTTTTCTAGTTCTGTTAATCTTTCATTAATCTTGGATTCTTCTGTAAGTAGTTGTTTTCTCCAAACATCCGCATCTAGAACACTTTGTAAAGCTAATGTATCGTCACCTCTCAATTCTTGTTCCACATGCAAGATGGAAATATGTTTTGGGACATTTAATTCTCTTCTAGATAAAGCTCTTAACAAAGTGGATTTACCAATACCATTTTGACCAACCAAACCGTATCTGTGACCAAAACTTAAAGACAAAGAAGCATTCGATAAAATTCTTTGGCCATCACCAACATACAGATCAAATGTATCAATATGAATATCCTTTGATTTACCGGCTGCAGAACCAAAGTCTAGTGGGTTAATCTTCAGGAAGAAGGAATCATAATCCTGTTCTACTTGTTCATTGATCAATTTGGAGGCTTCATATTCAACGAATTTATTGTTTCTTTTGGCCACCTTCTTGGCGATTTTCTGTTCAGCCTTGGCTAACTTCTTCAAATCAACTCTAGTCTCCATCTTTCTACCAGTATGTTCAATATCATTACCGTTCACACCTAGTAAATTCAAGGAAGCGTTAATGTTGGCTTTATCATTGTGACTTTTTAGAACATTGATATCTAATAGTCTCTTTGAAGTATCACCAGTGACTTCCAGTTTGGCTTGATTTTCTTTCAACTGCAAACTTAGTTGTTCAAGAATGTTTTTAGCCAATGCTTCAATTGCATCTTGTTTGGCGCCTGCGTTTACTAATAAATCACTAACAAATTTAACTTCTGTAGGTAAATCTAACTGTTTACTCTGAACAGCATCGAAGGTATCCTTGGATAAATGTTTGAAATAACCGACGGCATAATCGGTAACAATTGGATCCACAGAAGTGGCAGCCTTACGTACTTGGGTACCAATAGAGGACATATAATTTATGTTTGTCTTACTCTAAATCTTTTGAATCAATAAAAAGATATAGAATTGCTGACTATTTAAATTTGAACATAAAGTGGAAAAGTTTTCTATACTGCGAAAATTACAAATCTGGGAAAAAATTTGTAATAAAAAATGCGCAAGCCCGGAATCGAACCGGGGGCCCAACGATGGCAACGTTGGATTTTACCACTAAACCACTTGCGCTGATAACATTGAGTTTTGTTATGTTATTGTAGTTTTTTACTATTGTAAAGGAAGTAATTTTTAAAACTTATTGTATTGTTTTGAGGTTAATATCAAGTTAAACTATCAACAGAATGAAGCCCAAGTCCAATTATGAAGGAATACTATCAATTATATGATTATTATCAATGTTTTACATTGTTTTGTGTCATACCCTTTTAAGGAGAATTAAGGGTATTTGAGGAAAGGACACAATAAGAAAAACAATTATATAAAGCGATGACTTATTATAACTTATTGATTACATACATTACATAAGAGAACGGATCATATTTTATTACTTAATTATACTACAAAGATAATCTTAACCATCAGACTATTGGAAGTAAGCTTTACGGACCTTATTTCACATTATTATAATTAATTATTAAAACTATATCTTTAACCAGAGCTCAAACAATACATTATTTGATTTGGATACCAGTCTATGTAGTTCGAAGTATTATTCAAGAGCCCTCTTCAAAACCGCATGTTTTACATGTTTGTTGAAAAATTGAAGTGACGGAAATGATATTGTAATGTGACAACACTTCACAATCCATGTATGAGTATGTGATAACTAAAATTAGTACAGCTTCTTTGATGTACACAGAATGTCCATACAAGATTTCAACAAAGTCATATGATCGACCGAGCGATTTTTATCGAGATGAAAAATATTTTTTCCACTCATCTCAAATATATAAGATGAAGGAATTTGACAAATCTATTTCATTATTCTTGTCTGTTTTCATTTACTATTACTTTGTATTTTTTATATAAGATCTACAGATCAAATATAAATACTTTTTATTATAATTCTTATTCTAACAAATGACATTAATTAACATTATAGTAAATGGAACAGCCTCCAATTCTGACTTAGGTCATGAAGAGCCACGTTTATTAGTAGACTCTTCTGTCCTTTTATAAGATTAATTTTCAATTTCAAATATCTTTTTTGGAGAGAATTGATCTTTTTTTTTTTTTTCAATATATAAATTATAAAACAAAGTTACTTTATTTAACATCTTTCGTTTTACTGTGTCTTAAACATCTCGAGATCAGCTTTATTGTTTATGAAAAGTTCAATTCCTTTCTGTAACTATTCCCTATTTCGGAAAAGCATGTCATAATTAATGTAATAAAGTCTGTCTTTACAATAAGAAACACCATCTTATTTCTGACAATATTACATAATTCCTGTGTTAAACGATTCTTTGTCGATCCTTTATGTCTGATCATCCGATTTATACCAGATCCTCCATTATTCGGGATCTGTCCATTTAAACCTTGACTCTCACGATATTTGAACTTACGAACGTTCTTATACTTCTTGATTCCTTTTTCATCACTTGTCTTATGACAACTTTAATAAACTTTGGAGATGGTAGAGCCAATTTTGGTGTCTACTACGAGCACTCCTTTATCTCAAAGAATATTAAGTTGACCACCACTGACAGATAAATGTATTCTGAGTTCACGAAAATCACAGTTTTATTTCCGTCAGTATTACTTTGAGACCCTTAAGAACATTGAAATGGCAAATCCAGTAAGTAATGACGAACCAGAACTTTGTAAGGAGATTCAAACAATTTCAGTGCCAGATGAAATAGCATATAACAGAAGTTCACTGGCGTTGCTCCAATCGACCAATTATAAGACTACAGTTTGTCCAATCTCTGAATAAGAAGTTTAAATCTTTGAAACATCTGGGGCTGACAAAAAACATTCATTACATAATCGACTAACGAAGCAAAACTCAGCTTGGATCACGCTATTTTTACTAACTAAACAGTTATATCTTGAATTGCTTATGATATCTATGTATTGTATGTATATATATATATATATATAGTGAATATATAATTGTGAGCCACGAATCTTATGAAACATCAATTCTGATCAAAAAACTTAAGCCTATCATACACATCCTTCTTAAAATCTTCATACTCAAAACTACTCTTACGTCTAGTTAAGAAAGGTGGTCTTATTTGCTCTTCTCCTGTATCTTCCTCTTGATCCTCTTTTGAATCATTGAAATCTTTACTTTCCCTATATTGCTCCTTGAATAAAGAATCACTGGCTCTGCGAGGAGAAGGAGCCACTGGTGCCTGAGAATATCCCTTGTTGGTTCCAATATTAGTCCTTCCCTTTTCTTTAGTTATCTTGTTGCTCTTGGAACTTTCTCTCCTCTGCTGTGCATCTCTCATCTCCAAGGCATCCATATAGTTGGTCGAACGTCTTCTAGGGAACAGTCGGGGTTTAGAGCAAGATTCATCAGGTACCGTACTCATATGTGTATGAGATACATTATATTGTTTGTCAAAAATGTTGGGAGTCTCCTTGGGTTTTGGTGGCTCTGACAGATTGATAAAGTCCTCTGACTTGTTATGTGGTTGTGGTGTATATATCTTTAGATTTTTGGTTGACATATTAATGAAATATCTACCAATATGGTTTTGTTGTTGTTGTTGGCATATAAAAATAATATAAAGACTATATTAGTTCCAGCTCTTTTTACTCTACACTTCTCTTCATATATATCAATATATATATATATATCTATATATATATATTTATATAGAAATGATAAGATATCTATTTATGTATAAAATGTCTAGATAAAGTTAAAGGAAGATCGCGTGATGCCAGAAAGAAACAAAACACCCCTCTTAACTCTAAACTCAACAAGGGATTCACAATGAATGAATTTGGTTTGGTTTTATTTTGCTTCAAGTTGTTGTAAGATAAATTTACAAAGCAATATTGCCCATTTATCAATCTCCGCTTGATCAAGATGAGCAAAATCATCATCAATTGTATGCCATGTAGTTGGAAATGGATAAGGGATCAAATGTAATACAGGTATCCCTGCAATGTAGAATGGTACATGATCATCTTCGATAAGTACTCTATTCATCATTGCATACATTACATCCATTGGATCCAATTCTTTGCTTTCTTTGTTATGTGTCTCTAAATATTCATCTTCTAATTTACTTAGATTTTGATATGCTTCATGAGATCCACTATACCAACTTGGAATCGTAATGTTCTTAGATCCTGTTTGAACAGATCCAAGTAAATCACAAAGTATAAATAATTCAAGATGGTCCATAGTTCCATCTTCGGTCCATTTTTGAGCTAAATGACGACTACCGTAGATACTATCTTCTTCAGTCCATTCAACAAGAGCTTCTTCACCGTCAAAGAATATAATCTTGACTCCCAATTCATTATTTCTTAAAGTTTGATCTAAATACCCACCATCTTCATTGTCCCATATATGATTAAGGAATTTTCCAACATACATCAACATTGCACAACTAGCAGCACTATCCACAGCACCAACAAATCCGTCTGGTTTCAATAAAGTATCATAATGAGCACCCAGAACAATAAATTTCGTACTGTTGGGATTTAAAGTGAATATCAAATTCGTGAAATTATATCCAGAGGACTCAAAGTTGTCAGTTTCAATAACAAATGCAGTATCCATGAAATGATTTAAAATATGCGATTGAATTTCAATAGAATTAGCACTTCCTGGAATACGTGTCATGTTGAATGGCAACAATACGTTAGACCCATTATCTACAGTCAGAGATAACTCAGATAGATGCTTCTTGTGGTATGCATCATAATGAGCAATTACTAGCACAAGCTTGATCAATCCAATTAACAAATTCTGTAGCTTCATCTTAAACAGATCGCTAATCACACTCTTTCTTGCTACTATCTACTTGTTTCCAACAACAGGCTTACTGTATGAATTTAACTACATAAAAATATACGCGAACCTTTTGATAACTAAATAATTAGAGATGTTGACAATCATTACAGAACAATAAGAAAACTTTGAAGAAGGTAGGGACTGGCACCCATTACATACATACAAAGGAGTAAATGAATTCCGAAGAGACTTTGAAGAGTAACAATCCCATCGAGAACGAAACAGATCAATGTTCAGTATCAAAAATCAGCACATCATCAGTGCACACACAAACACAGACACAGATACCCTTACAATTACCCATTTTGAATAAGCCAGAGTTTTTAGCGAGACCAGTGGCAATGTCACTTAAATCAACAACTGATATAGATACAAATCCTGTGCTGAGTGATATCTCAATTCCAACAAAGATTCATTTAGAGACAACTCCAAACATCGCCACGACGACTGTTCCTGTACGAATACCATCATCAAATGATATGACACATACCATTTCCACACAAACACCTAACAGGCATCCATCAGCGCAACTTAATAAACTAGTATCTCCCGATTTTAAGAACCCCAAACAAACTAACTCACTGAAATTTTTCTTATCTAATAATGCAACTTCAAAGAGATCAAGTATATATGCATCAAAGTCAACGGTAACAGCAATACCCATTAATCAAAAACAGCAACTTCAGGCAGATGATTCTGCTTCCGTCAAATCCACTTCATCTTCAATGGCAACCTCATTATCACGCTCATTTCTATTTGGATTCTATAATGATAAACGAAAATCTAACAAACAACCACGTAATGTCATTTCAAAGCAATACTGGATGGCGGATTCCTCAGCTCGTGAATGTTTTGCTTGTGGATCCACATTTAACACCTTTCGTCGTAAACATCATTGTCGTATCTGTGGTCAGATTTTCTGTCATGCATGCACATTGATTGTTATGGGTGAACGTTTTGGCTATACAGGAAAAATGCGTGTATGCCATGCATGTTATGATCATGCAAACAACTATGAAGATTCTTCAGATGAAGAACAAGACGAGATAGATGGTCAAGAAGTTCTCTTACTGAATGATGATGAGGATGTTCAAAGTATCATGACGTCCGGGGAGGACTCAAAATTGTTTATCTCAACACCTCCACCACCTCCAAGAATGGCAATACCTGCCACTAGACAAGGTGAGTCCTTAGAAATATCATTCAAGACAAACGAGGATTCTAGACACCCCAAAAATACACAATCTCCATTGCACAATAACATTTCCAATGACTCAGACAATCGAAATACTCCATATGGAAGTCTGGGAAGAGATAGATACACTTTACGTGATGTAGATATGCTGCAGTCCTCTACATACAAAAATCACTCAAATCATAGGGATAGCAGACACAGCCTAATAAATAAACCAAAAAGTATGAATCAATTGCGTAAATCACTATTTAACTATGCTTCCTCGTCGTCATCACATTCGTCAAATATTAGCACTGGTGCAAATATTGAAGCTAACAGTGTATTTGGTAACTTTTCAAATAGAAACTTTAAATTTCAATTTAATTTTGGTAAGAAGCCTAATCAACATTCATCTCCAAATATTCAGGAGGTTGATGAAAGTGAGGATGATATCAAAAAAGAGGAACATGAAGTTACTCAACAAACAGCCAATGATACAATTGAAGACGAAGGAACAATGTCCATATACTCCTCTCTTAATGATAGTTTCAAATCTGACAATCCCATCAGATCAACCAGAAACTCTACGAAATCATTTCAAAGAGCTCAGGCTTCTTTGCAAAGAATTAGGACAAGAAGGAAAAGTAAAAGTAGACTGAACATGATGTCTTTCGATCCAGTGTACAGGGGAATTGACCTCTTAACCAACAGCACTCCAAATCTGCTGTCAGTTGTAAGTGATTTGGATCTAATCTCAAGTTCACTTTCTTATGAACCCACCAATAATAGGGACTTGCACAAAGCTGAAACTAATTCAGATTCTACCTTAGAATTACAACAACAGAATTATGATTCTTCAAAATCAATCAATACTATTCCCAAAACAATAGCAAGTAAAATCCCCCAAATCAATCAATGGAAACGAATATCTTCACTTTCAGGACTCAAACTACAAAATGGTAACAAGAATGAACTTAACGAGGTTGCAAATATTCATTTGAAGCAACTTCTAATACAAGTATTGCATGATCAAAATTTGCCAGGTGTTAACCAGTGGCTCGAGATTCTCCAAGATTTTTCCCATCGCAAGATTCAAAATATTACCCTAAGTGCACGAGATTCTAATACATTGGATTACAGACAGAAATATGTCAAGATTAAAAGAATAGCTGGTGGCAGTATACATTCTTCTGAATTTATTGATGGTGTTGTATTTTCCCATGCATTACCATGTCGTGAAATGCCTAGATTTTTAGATAACCCTAGAATCTTATTAATAATGTTTCCGTTAGAATATCAGAAGAATGAGAATCATTTCCTAAGTATTGAATCTGTGTTTGCTCAAGAAAGAGAATATCTAGACAAACTTGTTTCAAGATTAATGTCAATGCATCCAGATATTATATATGTGGGTGCGAATGTCAGCGGATATGCACTAGAGCTATTGAATAAAGCAGGTGTAGTTGTGCAATACAATATGAAACCTCAAGTACTCGAGCGAATTGGTAGGTTGACAGAGGCAGATATTGCAGTATCTATTGATAAAGTTGCCTCAAATATTAAGATGGGAGAATGTGGTTCATTTGAAGTCAAAACTTATATTTATGGAAACATTAGTAAGACGTACACGTTTCTTAAAGGGTGCAATCCTTCATTGGGTGGTACAATTTTACTAAGAGGTGACACCGATGAAAATCTAAGAAAGATTAAACACGTTGCTGAATTTTTGGTCTATGTCGTATTCTCATTGAAACTAGAAAGTTCATTTTTCAATGATAACTTCATTCAACTTTCGACCACCTTCTATGAAACTCAAAAACAGGAAAGAGAAGACCGAATTGTAACAGGCTATTTTGCTGATTTTTTGAATAAGTTCTATAAACGTATTTTAACAGTTTCACCAACTGTTGAGTTTCCGATGCCGTTCTTATTATTGAAAGCCAGAGAGTTTGAAAAGAGGATACAAGAGAAAACAAAGGAGTTCAACAATTTAGAGGATGGTTCAATTACAGTTAATAACCCCGAAGTGAAAGATCTTGGTATAGAGTCAACTTTAACTTTTCAAGATATGGAATATATAACAAAGTTTGTTCGTGAGAAAGAAATAGAAGATCTGAAGTTACAATTCATGAGGCGCAGCAGGCACTGGGAAGTTTCTTATTCATTAGCGAGTAACATGCTTGGTACAGGGTCCCATCAATCGATTACTGTATTATATTCCATGGTTTCAACTAAAACTGCGACACCTTGCATTGGTCCCCAGATTGTTACAATTGATTATTTTTGGGATAGTGATATCTCTATTGGTCAATTTATTGAGAATGTAGTTGCTACTGCATGGTACCCATGCCAACAGGGTTGTGGGGGTTCATTTTTTGATCATTATAGAAGTTATGTACATGGTTCAGGGAAAGTTGATGTACTGATTGAGAGGTTCCAAACTAAATTGCCAAAACTGAAAAATATTATCCTAACATGGAGTTATTGTAAGAAATGCGGCACTTCCACACCAATCTTGCAACTGAGTGAAAAGACTTGGAATTATTCTTTCGGAAAGTACCTTGAAGTGATGTTTTGGAGTCAAAAAGGTAGTCTGTCGGATATTGGTAATTGCGTACATGATTTCACAAAGGACCACGTAAAATATTTTAGTTACAATGATTTAGTTGTTAGAATGGAGTATTCTGATTTGGAACTATATGAATTGGTTACACCACCTCAAAAAATTATTTGGAAACCTGCTCTTGAAATTAAAATGAAGGTAGAGCTATACTACCAAATCTTAGATAAGATTAATACATTTTATACCAGTGTGATCAATCGTTTGGATCGTGTTAAATTAGATAGTGTTACTGATGAAAAGTTATTGGCGGGGGAATCCAAGCTTTCACAATTAAAGGAAAGAGTTGAAGAAGAAAAGAAAAAGTTATTTGACACATTAGAGGTAATTTACCGGCAAACTGCCGGAGACAACCATTTGGAATTGAATGCGATGATAAAAACACTTTATGACAAAGCAGTTGCTTGGGATACAGAATTTAATTTATTTGGTAAAGATTATCTACCATCCGAGACAGATATTTCTCAAATTACTACAAATCAATTGAAAAAACTTTTTACAGATTCAAGGAAGAATGAAACTATTAACGAAGAAACTAATATTCCTGATATAGTCGAGGAGGTTATTGAAGAAACAATGGATAAGACGGACAATAGCCCAACGTTGCCTATACTTCCCCTACCTGAGAAGGATCGATCAGATAATGTGCCATACAATATAACAAGTGATGCAAAACTTGAACAAAATAATGATGAGATCAATGACGGAACGATAGCTTCATCTGAGCCTCAATTATTAGCAGAAACAACTAACTTATCCACATACTTGAAAAAAAATAAGTCATTATTAGCACTTAATGATATTAGACGGTTTAGTACTGGAAGTAAAGCTAGCAATTCATCTAAACAAGATAGTGCACATACTAGTAGAGTAACTCAACTTGCAAATTTTTTTGATCAAATGCATCTGGATTCTATATCCAAGGAATTTGAACTTCAGCGTGAACTACAAAGATTACAATTGAACAAGAATAAATATCAAGGTTCAAAACATCAGAGAACCAAACCTATTGTTGAAATCTATAAGAATGTCAAGGATGCTGTTGACGAACCATTACATGATATTAATCCGGTCAACAATAATAATATAATCATTGGTAATAGTGTTGAGGCACCAGATAAATCGGAATCAACTACATCACAAGCAAAAGTGAATCCGACATTAGTGGATAAATTGGAGAGTTCAATTACCGAGTGGGGTGAAAATGTATTCCAAAAACAAACTCAAAAGAATGCTAGTGATTCTAAAATTGAATCTCATAAGCCTGAACCACCAACTTCGAATAATTCAAAGAGGATTTCCAATGAACCATTACAGCCTATAACGACTAACAAAACTGTCAATAAGGATGATATTTCCAATCAACCAGAAAAATCATTATTAATGAAAGCGCTAGCGAATTTCTGGGCAGACAGATCACCATATCTTTGGAAACCACTTACATATCCAACATCATCATCAGAGCATGTATTTCCTGATAACAAAATTATAATTCGAGATGATGAACCTAGTTCATTAATTTCATTTTGTTTAAATACATCTGATTACAAGAGTAAGATTTTCAATATGGAGTCACAAAAATCTCAACGACAAGGACCAGCACCATTTCAAACAACCAATGAAAATACTAATGACATAGAGGCAAGTTATAGCCACAACACAACTTCTTCAGAGATGGAATCCATGGCAGACACAATTAAAGAAAAGGCATCTGGCTTTAGTGACTTTGAGAATTCTGAACTAGAAAGCATTATGACAAAGAAGACAGCAGTTCATTTACGATACCAATTTGAGGATGGTATGACTGTAATGTCATGTAAGCTATTTTTCACTGAACATTTTAATGCATTTAGAAGAAAATGTGGTTGTAATGATAAATTTATTCAAAGTCTCTCTCGATGTATTAAATGGGATGCAAGTGGTGGTAAAAGTGGTAGTGGATTCTTAAAAACACTTGATGATAGATTTGTTATTAAAGAATTATCACATACAGAATTAGATGCATTTATTAAATTTGCACCTAGCTATTTTGAATATATGGCTCAAGCAATGTTTCATGATTTACCTACAGCCTTAGCAAAAGTATTCGGATTTTATCAAATTCAAGTTAAAAATTCATTATCAGGTACCAAAAATTATAAAATGGATGTAATTATTATGGAAAATTTATTTTATGAAAAGAAGACAACAAGAATATTTGATTTGAAGGGATCAATGAGAAATAGACATGTTGAACAAACAGGTAAAAAAAATGAAGTCCTTTTAGATGAAAATATGGTTGAATTCATTTATGAATCACCAATTCATGTACGTGAATATGATAAAAAATTATTAAGAGCATCATTATGGAATGATACATTATTTCTTGCAAAGATGAATGTAATGGATTATTCATTAGTAATTGGTATTGATAATAATAATTTAACATTAGTTGTTGGTATAATTGATTTTATTAGAACATTCACATGGGATAAGAAATTAGAAAGTTGGGTTAAAGAAAAGGGTTTAGTTGGTGGTGGTGGTAGTAGTAGTAATAATAATAAAAATATTATTAAACAACCAACTGTTGTTACACCAAGACAATATAAGAATAGATTTAGAGAAGCAATGGAAAGGTATATATTAATGGTACCAGATCCATGGTATCAAGAGACCAATTAAAAAGAATCACTCCGAGAAAACAAGATATTTAGTCATCTTAAAAAAAAAGCAGACTGAATCATCCTCTCTTCCCGGATATATCAAACCACCAATCATAAATAAGATACAAACAGTTGCTATACAAAGAACGTATCCGATCTCTCTATTGCTTATAGTACTATAATACTATAGTAACCATACATTAATCATACGACGGGTAACACATTCAATAATTTCCAAATTAGGAAAGACCGAAACTGCTTATTAACCAAAATAGGAAACTCACTACATATTTCTGATAGTCGTTTTTTTCCTTATTGTTAATAGCGCGGTTGCTTAATATTGAATAATCATTGAACCATCAGTTAATAATACATTAATATATATGTATATAGTATATATATTTTACAACCATTTTAGTTTGGTTCAATCATCTCTAATCTTATACTGTTTTATACAATTTTTATTCTGAAGTTGTTGAAAACTATTATTTTCAAATTTTAAACCTCATTATCATTCACAATTACTTATAAAACGTCATTTTTACTAGTTGCCTTTTTATATTATATTTAACATCTTTCTTTAGACAACTCATTATTTTAAAGAATACGAAAAAGAGCCAAAAAATAATGGGTTTATTATTTAAAAGTGTTACAAATCAACCACAGTTAGATATTAAAGTTAACGGTTCAGATTATGATGATAATGTCATTATAATTAGGGGATCTCCATCACAAGCAAATTCTGTCTTATTATCTGGTTCAATTATACTGAAATTAAGAGATCCCATAAGAATAAGTAACGTATCACTTAGATTAACTGGTAAAATGAAATTCAATCAACCTTGTACAGATTCAAACTCTTTTGGTAAGAAAAAATATCTTAATGTGGATAATATTATATTTCAACATAAATGGGATAATATGATGTATGATGAACCCTCAAATACAAATATTGAATCTATTTCAAATAATCAAGGTAATATTTTGTCACGTAAGAATGGAATCAAACCATTTAATAAGAAACAACAACAAAGACTTCGAACTTTGAACAAATCAAGTTATAATTTCCCATTCAATGTCATCTTACCTGGTAATTTAAATGAAACAATCGATGGCTTGAAAGATGCTTCTTTAGAATATTTTTTAGATGCAAATATTGAAAGAACAAGTGGTAAACCTGATATTACTTGTAGAAAATCTATTAGATTCATTAGAACAATTTCTTCGGATATTGTTGAAATTTCTGAAACTGTTAACGTTACTAATACATGGCCAAATAAAATTGAATATTCAATCTCAACACCAGCAAAATCTATTGCAATTGGTTCAGAAGTTCCTGTCAATATCACGTTGGTACCATTGATTAAAGGTTTGAAATTCGTTACAATGAGAATGACTTTATATGAATGTTCACAATTTTATCTCAATGGAATGAATTCAAAGTCAGATAGACCAATATCAAGATTAAAGATAACAAATCCATGTACAGATTTAATTAAACTCATTGATGACAATAAATTTCAAGAAAAATGGATATTTAACACTTCATTTAAGATTCCAGCTAATTTAATCAAATGCATTCAAGATTGTACAATCTTAAATAAAATTAAAGTCACTCATAGATTTAAATTCACAATTAGTTTACGAAACTCTGATGGTCATATATCTGATTTAAAAGCAAATTTACCAGTCAATTTATTTATATCAGAATTTGTTCCATTAAAAGTTAAATCTGTTACAGAAGAAGAAAAAGAAGAATCAACAACTATACTTTTCAATAAAAGTCCAGTGACAGGTTGGCCATCATTATTATCATCAGATAATTATTTACCAGTTAAAGCTATGAAAGATCTATTAGCACCACCAAAATATCAAAGGCACATCTTTGATAAATTATTCACATCAACGAACTGTCAAAGAAATAACTCAAATTATTCTATTAGTTCGATGTCAACTTCATTTGGTGATTTAACGCAAGCTGAGTCAATTATCAACAACAATCGTAGAAGATCAAGACAATATAGTGATGCATCATATTATCATATGTTAGAAAATGGTTTAACTAACATTTATAGTCGTAATAATTCTATCAAAACTGATAATGATTTATCAAGAGATAGTTCATCTATCATATCTACTCCATCAAGTTATGCAACACAAGCAACTTCTTTTAATATGGCCGATTTTATGAAAGTTCCATCATACAAAAACGCAATTGACTCAAATTGTATTCAAGAAGAACTACCGCCATGTTACACTGATTTTGATACCCTACAGACTGAACTTACAATGCCAAAGAAAGTGCATGCAGCTACATTCAATAACAAAAAACATGATATTGTAAAAGAATCTTTCTGTTTAGATTGCCCAACTTTCAATATACCATTTGGACCACCAGATAAACCATATACACCACCAATGCAACAAGGATCCTTTATATCATCATCTGCCTCATCCTCACTGAAGAAAAACTCAAACCCATTCCATTTCTCATCATCAAATCCCTTCTTTAATAATAAATTTGATGATTTCGAGATCACACTTTACAACCCAAATGAAAACTCGTTGATAAGCACAACTTCTGAAAATGATACAAGGCTGCATTACTGGACGACAGAACAATTTGATGCCAGAGAAAAGTCAATAAGTCCAGCTACTTTAGTGAATGGCACAAGCACTCCAGATTTCGCCAGAAGTTCCACCTCTATTATGGGTGTCAGTCCATTAGCTTAAGCAAAAACCAACTTGAGATCACGTCGCATTATTCGCATATTAGCATTATATATATATATATATCATTAAATACCCATGCCTTGTTTACATCAAAAATTACATTGTATTCACATACTGTTTCATCATATCTACATATCCATCTAAATGTTCATCTGATATATGGGTTCATTATAATTGCTATATAGCTTCAAGAAGCATTGGGTGTTTGGGTCTTAAGAATTTGTGTCAACCTGAATGACATTAAACTATATTACAAAGTGTCTTCATAATCTGGAAACCTTTTGAGAAATATTTCTTAGATCCTATGGAAATAATTCAATAATGACCCAAACGATGGAAAAACAAATAGAGCCTCTTCTTAGGAGCGACATTGAATTGAATTCAGTTAGGCTCGGAAGAACTGTCTCTCCAGTGATAAATGAATTACTAGAACCTAAGGATGATTTATCAGAAAGTAGTTCAGATTGCTCTTATTCTTCCTCAGATATTTCGGATCTCGTTAGTCTCAATGGAACATTGTCAACAAGAAAGGAGAAGACAAGTGCTATTCTTCATAGTGAGAGTTTAGCTGCATTATTCATCGGTGACTTACATCCAGAAGTTACAGAACAAATGTTAACTGATATCTTTTCCAAATATCCATCATTTGTTTCTGCTAGAATATGTTATAATTCAAATACCAAAATTTCTTTGGGCCATGGTTACTTGAATTTCAGTAACAAAGAAGAAGCTGAAGCAGTAACTGAAGAAAATAATTATACAAACCTTTTAGGGAAAGAAATTAGAATAATGCCATCCATGAGAGACCCTGCATATAGAAAAAAAGTTGGTACCAATGTCTTTTTTTCTAATCTTCCAATTAGTGATCCAATATTTACAACTAGATTTTTCTATGATATGTTCAAAGTTTATGGCAAAATTCTTTCATGTAAGATTGAGAGAGAAAAGGCAATTGGATTTATTTATTTCAAAAATAGAAAGGATGCAGAGACTGTTGTCGAAAAAAAAGATGGTTCCTTATTATTATTCAATTTGATTCATTGTGAACTACATTACGACAAAAAACATAGAACACGTCCTGAACATAACGATAGAACCTTCCCATCACCGTCAGAAGAGAAAAACTTCAGATTCAATGACCTTGACCCAACGATTACGATAGATACTCTTCCAGAAAATACATTGTTGGTTAAACACCTTCCCTTAAACACAAACGAGGAAAGTGTAAGGAAACTACTGGAAGATGAAACAACAATAACATCAATTCAGATATTAAACAAACCATTTTTGAATGAAGCATGGGTCTATATTACATTTGAAGAGGCTTTCTATCTTGAAAAAGCAGTTCAAAAACTCAACATTTACTTGAATAAAGCAGAAACACATTCAATAAACGAAACAAATTTCAATTCATCTTCATCACAGTTCAAGACAATATTCTTATCAAACTTGTGCATTCTAGTTAATGAGAAATTCTTAAAACAAATCTGTAATCAGAAAAAAATTGCTTATAAAAGAGTCAAAGTTTTTGAGTTGAATCTATCTACTAGTACATCAACTGGGTTGATCGAATGCAAATATGATGATGATGTTCAGGTGTTGTATAAATTTTTGAATGGTAAGATAATTGGAGGTGATTCAATAAAAGTGTCTTGGACAAATCCATTAGATCCAATTAACAACCCATACAACATTTTAGAGGATAATTTAAGTAGCCAACCAGTACTTTCTCAAACAAATGTATCCTCTCTCTGCCATGACCACTATCTTTCTTCTTTGATAAACAATCCTCATTCTGATATTAGTGACAAGAGTTTATATCAAAAATTTGGTCACACTAACAATAAAGATTTACTCAATACCAATCTGTTTGCAGTGTTCAAAAAACATCTTCTCAAAAATGTGGACTCTCAAACTTGTCCTTTTGTCTTTAAAGAAAGTAATATATCCTGCCTTTTAAATTACATTCTGTATGTATTTTGGAAAGGTGATATACTTAATTTTTCGAATTTTCTTCAAGCTTTGAGAAATCATCCTGTAATAGTATGTCAGTTTAGAAATCAAGTAAATGTTGCGATAGATTCATTAGGTCTCGGTCCTCAACTTTGATTCAATACTCAATGATTATAAATCCTACATATTTTACTATATTTTATATGAACTTTAATTAATAACCTAGAATTACAAGTCGTTGAAAACTCTTCTTTATTCCGGTCAAACGTTAAATCAGCTTCTCAGTTGGAGTCGCAAAATGATAGATCCTGCTTCTGACATATATCGCATCAACCAGAGCTGATATTGATAATTAGTTTACAATTACGGACTGATTTCGTTGTGATAAATATTAGAACAAGCATATAATTATACTAATTCAACATAATTAGCTGGGAAAATTCCTTCTCTACCATTAATTTTACCAGTCCACCAATCATTTTGTGAATCAGATTTCTTTATAATTGTAATAACGTCACCCTTTCTGAATGACAGATCATCAGCTTCTTCACCAGCAAAACTATATAGGGCAACTGCTTTTGGAGCCTTTTCTGATAGTGATGACCTAGGTGGTGGACCATTTTGTCTAATAGAGCGATCGCCACTAGATGAGATTCTTGATTTTGAAAATCTGTTTGATAAATCATTGACATCATGATCATCATAACGAGAGCTAGACCGTTGATTACGGTCATATATATCGTCTTCCCAACGAGATTTTGAGCTTGGATTACCAGACCTTCTTTGAGAAGCATAATAGTTGCTTGCACTATTTGGATCACTATCTTCAAAATCATCATTGTATCTACTACTATCATTATTATCATAATATCTACTTGAACCTCTATTACGATCCCTAGAATTGTTATAGTCACTTCTAGATCCACGATTGTAATCACGGTTGTCATAGTAATCGTCATCATCAGAATCATCACGATAAGAACCACTTCTACTTCTGTCACCTCTTCTAGAAGACATTTCTGATGAACCAAATGAATCTGGAATATCGTCGTAAAATCCATCAGTATCATCATCATAATCTCTTGTATTGGTTCTATAATTAAATGCTCTGGATTCTAAGATACGATATAATGGTGATGTAGCTGGTGGTGGTCTTACTCTACCTGATAAAATCATCTTTGTAGTACAACTTTCACCATAAAATTTTCTATTTGCTTCTCTTCTTTCAACAATAACTGAACCTTCAAGTGAAACGCCCGCATATAGACCTTTACTCTTAGAGTAAGCAAATACAGCTGAAACACCACCTGTAGATGCAGAGGCAGCTGCTTCAGCATTTCTACCTAATGGACCAGCAGATACTGATGCATTACCACCTAACGTAATTGTACCAAATTCTGAAAATGATCTAACAGCTTCCTCTGAATTTAAAATAAAGACAAAATCTGTTAATTCAACACCAACCATACCACCTGCACCTGCACCTGCCATGGCAATTGCAGATGGTGCAGACCAAGATCCATCCTTCAATCTTGCAACAATCACACCTGAACCGGCTCTACCAGAAAATAGGAAACCTGCTTTGAAAACGGTGATGACAGCTAAACCTTTGGCTCTCTTCAAGACATCTGGTGGAATAACTTTATCAGCACCAAATACTTGATTTGGTTTTACAAAACTTGATAGAATCTTTGCAGCTTTTCTTTATTATATAAATTGGTGAGTTAGTAAGACAATCTTTCATTAATTCCGTCACTGACAATATCTATCCCTTCAAAAACTACAATTGTCTCTGAATGTCAATACTTATTCACATAATATATAGTATCTCATGAAATGGATCGATTTATCAGCTAGTGTTGATCTAAGGTGTGAGACCTAAATCTTTACAAAAAACTATTAAAAAAACATACTTTGATTCACTTTTTAAACTTCTTGGAATTGGATTATTAATACCCATTGCTAATGAACTACTATACTTCGTTATTATTCCCTCTCTTTGTCGAATTATTCAATCAAAACTTCACTGATAACTGCTGCTTTTAGGTTCAACTTCTTAACCAGAAAATCGCACTGACTGTCTTTCCGAACATCAAAGGGATTTTATGTAAACAAATCACTCAAAACGGAATGAATATTTATATACTTGATAGTTACTATATAGATGACAACTTGATAAAGGTGAACTGTTTGCTGGTGTTGGAGGTTATGGTATGTTTTCCCAGAAGTGGTTGCTTTTGAATTCATCTATTGTCATACTTCTGACAGCTACGGACCCATCCAGTTGCTCGATCAGATAGTGCATTGATTTGAGTTTGAGAACATCAACAATGTATACCAGTGCTTGAGTATAGCAAGTACCTACTTGTGAAATTCCATGAGCATCATCGCTAAGGACAAATCTACCTCGACAGTATTTCTTTACTAATTCAGCTATTTCTCTACCTGGATATGGCTCATTAAGTCCCTTTCTGAGGGCTGAAGTATTGATTTCAATTGTCCCCCCATATGTGTTAATATACCTGATATTTCTCTTTATGATGTTCCTTAGATCGTGCCAATGTCTAAGATAATCGAATTCGTTGATATTAACACCATCGTCTCCATAAGTGCAGTATCCAGTCGTTGGATCAACTCTTAAGTCATTTGGAATGAATAATTTATAGAGATCAAAATGGCCGACAACTAATGGTTGAATATTAGTTAGCATATAATACTGTAATTCATAATAAGAGATTAAAAATACTTTGAAATTGCCTCCAGATCCCTTAAGTGCTCTATTCCAATTCTCTTGATCAAAATCAATGGGTATACCGTTGATATGATGAAGAGATCCAACACAAAACTGTATAGTATTGGGAAATTTATTCATCAATTCCTTGGCAAATATAACATGTTCAATATCAGCAGCTTCAATCTCAGTACCAATCAAAATCTTTAGATTTGTAGTTGTATCTTTCAATTCTTTGGCTGCCTTTAAATAAGATTCAAACTGAGACTGAAGAAATCCAATATCCTTTCCTTCTTCTGGATATAAGTATTTAGAATTGATTCGAGGCATATGCTCAGTCAAACAATATGTGTCAAAATGCATCTTCTTTGCTTGTTGGACAATAGCATTCAATGGGTCAATACCATGAGCAATGTAGTCTCCAGAATGTGAATGATGTGAATGCATAGATATATTGCACTATTTGATTTCTTGGTCTCGTGTGAGACTAGATAACCTAGTTGCTTTTATCAGAATCTGCTTAAATAACGATATTGTCCAATTGATACTATATTGAAGAGTCATCGGCCGAAAAGTTTTATATAACAATTACGTTTTATGAAAATCGCTCACCATTTTATTGTCCATGAACCAACTATTGCTAGTACTGATAATAATGTATCATTCTCTTAATCACTTGCAGTAAATTTTTATTCAGACTTCTCGATTTGATGAGCTTTGCTGGTATACAATCGTATTTCCAGGTATTTTCTGGAGCGTACGTTATACATTAGTAGTATAAATACTTTCTTTGAACTTGACTTGATTCTTCATGATGAAGTAAGCTTTTAATAAAGAATCTTAAGTGTTAGCTCAGGAGTTTCACTCCATAAAACGTAGTAGTAGAGCGTGTATTTCATAAACCTTTGACAAAATGTCGGAGTTCTAGTATCACTTACAATTGACGACAATAAGGTCCGTGGTATTAGATGACAAACCTCTCGTTTCAGGATGACGTGTGATCTAATGACAGGAAACTCACCTATTCAGTAGGGAGCTGTTACCGTTGCTGCTGTAGTAGTGAAGACTACAAAAATGTGCTTTTTACCAAAGTGGATTGTCAGAATCTGTGATAGCTGCTGATTCATTTATCAATGCTACTCTCATACCAATTCTTGATATATGTACGTTAGTCACGTATATATATTGTTGTTCAAGTCTCAGCTTACTCAATGGAGTATGAAGGTACTCAGATGCCCGTGCCCATACCATTGGCAGTTATATCATTGGGTTGTGTGACCACTCCTTTGCATTACTGACTTATTCCTCAGTCCTAATCTGGTTGATGGCCATAAAAGCTATATCAGTGTCAATTGAGACTATTCAAGATGATGAATAATGAAACTTTTAAAGACTTTCTTGTGAATGAAGGACTTGTTTTGCACGTGATCCGTCGGAATAATGATTAGAAACTTATTCATCAAGTTGCGATGCTCTTAATATACCAGTAAAACTAAGAGTTGACTTATTAGACACAACGAAAAAGGAGGTTATCTTTGACTGAACTTATGACATAAAGTATAATAAACATATATACATCTGAAAAATGAAGTCAAAGTCGCTAAGAAGATCCAATTCAAAGAAATCTAAATATGTTCAATCGCATTTACAGCTAGGTGAACAGCTATCAAAACTAATTAAATGTCCTAAATGTGAAATGAGTTATAATCCATCATCGATAAATGATTCTAATTTACATGAGAGATATCATGACTTGCATATTAAAGGCCGAAAATGGTCAAAGAATTGGGGGAAACAAGTACAGACTGTCACAAATCAAAATACACCGCCTCCCTCACAGAACTCAATTGGTGAAAAGATTACAATGATCAAACCAGATTCCAAGGCAGAGGTTCTGGCAATGATGGAAATAATGGATCTTGTTAATAACGAATTGAATGCTCCACATGACGAAAATGAATTTTGGAATACAGAAAATGGTAAAGGTAAAGCGTTTGTTTATGTGATTAATGAAAGAGCAGTTGGAGTTATTACCATGGAAGAGCTAGAACCCAATAGAGGTAAATGGATGGTATACGATTCAAAAAAGATCGTTACGCATGTACAACCTAGGTTCCTATTAGGTATATCAAGAATTTGGGTGTCTAAAACACATAGATCAATGGGTATTGCTACTAAATTAATAGATGCAGCCCGTAAGAATACAATACCAGGAAAAATTGTACCAAAAGAATATATTGCATGGAGTCAGCCGACAGAAAGTGGTGGAAAGTTAGCCTTAAAGTATAACGGAGTGAAACACAAATCCGGAAAACTCTTGTTACGTTGTTACATATAACATGAGGAAGTGATTATTTTGTAGATAGTAACAACTACAAGTATAGAAAAAAAATAATTTCTTTCAAATTCTCTCAAAGAATTTAGTATATGCATGGTAACTAATTACATATTCTAATGACATTCATTAGCATTGACTTTTTTTATCATGATTTTCTGAAGTTTGCACTTGGTTTTCTGGTATTGCCTGAAGAACTAGTAACTCTCTTTGATGATATCGTTCTTCTATTTTTTGCCATAATAGATCTTATCACTTCCTTCGATTCATATGTATTTTCATTTGATCTACTTATGTGTCTTGCCTCTTTATGGCTTCTTGGGGAACCAACTCGGGAAACTTCTTCATTATTGTGATTGCTGTTATTACTATTTATGTTTTCGATTGTGTTGCTTCCGTTATAACCCTTCCTTGGTTGACCCGGTGATTGTTTGGGCACCGCTGTATCTGTTGAAGTAGTTGAGTATGAGGATGTCATCTTATTACTTATTTTCGCATTGATTGATAGTGGTGTCATATTTATATCATCCATATTTATGTCGTTAATATTATCTTCATCTCTGTCCTTCAATCTCTTCTTCTGTGAACGATATTCATCAATATCTACAAGGGGATACAGATTTCCTATTATCTCACTAGGTTCTAATGATAATCTCATATTATATTTCCATTCTCTAAAATCATTCTGATGTAAATATAACCAATGTTGTTGTGGTCCGACAACCATACCAGGTCTAATAAATCTAAGAAAACCAATACATTCATTTGCAGTAAATGCATAAGTGTATATTAAATGAGCACCAATCAAACAACCGGTTCTACCAAGACCAGCTTTACAATGAACAGCAATTTTGCCACCTCTATTGATGATCGTTTCAGCTGCACCAATAAATGATTTTACAATGGAAAGATCTGGACAGGAGCCATCTTCGAAAATCATATCTAAATGCTGAATACCGATATCCTCAAAATGTTTCTTATTGTATAAATGTGAATTCAATCTAACAACTAATTGAACATTGTTGCTTCCAAAAAAGTTTAATACACTTCGAAATGGTTGATTCAGTTGTGATTTCAAAGAGAGTTCTCCATTTCGGATATCCTCTTGTGGAGATGCAAATGCAATAAAATCGGGTGTCAAAACATTAAGGTCACCACTTTCAATCATTTCGTATCTTTCGTATGTCTCTAAATTAAAATCATGAAGATCAATTAACCCTTTCTTCTTTGCTCGCCATACACCATATACAACATCTTGGATAGATATTTCGAAGTCGGCATTGGAATAGCCAGCATCGCGAAAGGGCATGAACGGTGGATCGACTTGAGCTAAAGGTTGTAATACTTGGTGTGGTGCCCAATCTTGAATTAATATCATATAACAACACAAAAGACATGCAGAGTTTGACCTTTCTCTGGTTGACAAAGAAGAGTAAAATGCTATGGACTTTTCGGAATTTGAACGATCATTCAAAATCTCATGCAACAAAATAGCAAATCTATAAAGATGACCAATATTCAAGGGACCAAAATCCAAGTGGAAACTGTTATAGAATATAGTGTCTTCAATTGTGAAAAATACAACCTCATCAGTGTTAGTCGGCGTGTAATCATAAGCACCAAGGTAAATCCTACCTTTCAGGAACTCAATGGTATTATCTAATGTTAAATTTCTGGGCATATCGTAAAACGATAATGGTCGGTAACAGATATGCTCGAAGATATTACCTTGATTGTTAGGTTAAACTCAACTTTCCCAGTATGTTGTTCTTTACCATGTTTGAAATTGTAAATATTATTTTGGATTATCAAACCATTTTGGGTAATTTTTTTCGTTCTGGGACATACAAAAAATATGCATAAAAAAGTCTCCAGGGAGCGAGTCGAACGCCCGATCTCAAGATTTCGAATAAATTACAGTCTTGCGCCTTAAACCAACTTGGCTACCTAGAGTCACTTCATAAAAAAATGTGGTGATTATTTTCCCTCTTGAATGGTAACTTTTAAAAATATTTTTACTCCCCATGAAACCTGGGGTGATGTACATTGAACTTTGCTGAAATATAGTGTAGAAAACACATTTACTTCAATTTGACAATCTCTGTGGCCCACACTAAAAACAAACAAACCCTCGGCCGAGATGACAATTTTCAACATTAAAAGAAGATACAAATAAACTACATCGATATTCTATAAAACCTTCACATATCAAAAATATTGGTCAGATATTTCGTTCAAGTGGCTGATCACATCTCCAATGCACCAAAAGTTTAGCAAACTTTAGAAGTACCATATTAGAATACCTGTATGATAGATAAAGTCGTACAAAGCCCTAACTGTTACTGAGGAACTGAATCAAACATAAATTGATTAGCCATCACTGTTATGAAGTAGAGTCCTATTCACAGCGAGTTTTTTTAAAAAAGTTTATAAAGTCATAATAAAGCTAGTTTATTTTAATTAGCGTTCTCTGTTTGAATTAAATGAAAATGTAATCTTGAACTAAAATCTTTTACCCTGTACTGCAAGGTATCGTTCATACTCGTTTCATTTCAATTGAAAATAACCAGTTTCCACTTCTTTGTTATATGTGTATAACAGAAATTAGACAAATCTAATTCATTATTTCTGTCTGTTTCCATCTATTATTTACTATATAATTTATATAATGTCCTCACAGACATTTAATATCTTTTTTTTTTTATTATAACTAATATTCTAATAATAAATCCAATTCGAAATGCAAGTAATAGGAGGGCCACAAGTCTGACTTATGTCGCATTTATATTTTATATTTTTCTATATATTTATATTGTATGGTAAGATACTGCACCAGTATTCCAGATACTATATTGTTATTCACTTGAAGAATAAGTCTGAAGCATCTCAGAACTTATTAACTGGATCAAACGAACTGAGGTTTTTCACTCGTGGCTCTTTTGAAGTCGGTCCTGTTCGTACTGACAATGGTACTGAGTTTGTTAACACTTCCCTTCATTCGTTTTTTTACAACGAGAGGTATATCACACCAGTTGACAGTCCCACACAACAGTTTCCAGAATGGTGCTATTGAACCTGCTCACCGTACGTTGGAGGAGAGAGCCAGGTGTTTATTGGTTGGGGGGAGGGTTCCACCTTCTCTGTGGTCAGAGGCCATTTCATGCGCTGCTTATCTAATCAATAGAACACCGTTGACTAAACGCCCTGAGGTTATCCCTTATTGCTTATGGACTAACACTCCAGTATCTGATATCAGTTTGAAGCATTTAAGGATCTTTGGGTCCTGTGCTTATGCCACAATTCCTCCTCAGCTACGTGACGGTAAATTATCTCCGACTGCTCTTACTGGGGTCATGGTTGGTTACGATTCTGATCATAGAGGTTACCGTATTTATAACTTAGCTTCTGGTAAGATTTTTGTTAGTAACCAAGTTCGGTTTGATGAGTTCCGCTTTCCTCTTGCTGAAAGTAAAGAAACCAAATCATCTCCCGACTATGCTGTCGGTACACTCGGTGGTATTTCTGCTGCTTCTCAAGTTGGTTCGACTATTACAGCTCCAATTGTCACTCAGCCATCAAATCCTTTTGAAGTCCTCTCACCAAACGATGATAATTCGTCCATGGATATTGATGATGACGGGTCAGTTTCATCTTCCCTCGCTGATTCAGATGACAATATGGATATTGATTGTCCACCTATTCAAACTGTTCCTGATCTAATTCCGATAGTGACCGAAGAACCGGATTCCATCTCGACTCCATCTTCTCCAACTTTACCTTCCAGTACTGATACTGCTACTTCAAGCAATCCTTTGGTAATTACTGATCATTCTTCTGATCCTGATTACACACCGTCAGATAGTAATATTACTCCTGCACGGACAGTCGTTAAACGGACACGAGGATTTACTGATGATAGCTGTTCCGCTCTTGAAAAGGTCAATGATATCAACGACATTCCAGTGGCAAGAATTACAAAGTCTCGCCAGGTTCAACCCTTTCCCACTGCTAACCGCTCGTCTTTGGCCACTCAGTTGAGTACTATGGATAATGAAGATTTTAAACAAATGTCCCTTACAAACCCTAATGACAACACTGTAATCAGTGCTTCTGTCGATGAGGTTCATCATTATGTCCAGGAACAGTCCAGGATGCCTTCCACATGAAATGAGATTAATCTCGATATCTGACAACTATCCTTACCATTCAAACCCTCTCTTGCGTTAATTTTACCTTCTGGTCCAACTGGTGAAGAGCCTCAAATTAAATGAGATTTTCTCTCGAGCTCTTACCTACTTTATGCCATCATCACCCCCCGATCCATCTGACACCAACTCACCACCGCATCAGGCCTATGTCGCACTTTCTATTGCTGCTGCTTATATAGCTGCTTCTCAATGTATTCCTCAGAATATTGCTGACATCTATAATTTAGAGGATTCTCAGCCATGGTTTGAGGCATGCAAAAAGGAACTGGCTGCTTTTCGTTCTTACAGAACATTCAAGCTGGTACCATTACCTCCAGATCGCAAAGCCCTCGGTTCTCGATGGGTCTTTACAATCAAGGACTCTGGAAAAAAGAAAGCTAGGCTAGTTGCCCAAAGTCATACCCAGAAAGAAGGTATTGATTATCAAGAGACCTTTGCTCCAGTTATTCGCTATGATTCCGTTCGAGTATTTTTGGCTCTCGCTGCCTCTCTTTCACTTAAGGTCTATCAAATGGATGTTGATACTGCGTTTCTAAATCAAAAATCTCTGAATCGGTGTATGTTAAACAACCTCCAGGATTTACCAATAAACAACATCCGGATTGGGTATGGAAGTTGACTGGTGGTATGTATGGCCTAAAACAGGCTCCGTTGCTCTGGAATAACCATATCAATAAAACATTACTTGATATCGGTTTCATTCGTCATCCTGGTGAGAATGGTTTGTATTTTCATCATGCCCCTGATGGTCTGGTTTTACTTGGCCTTTATGTTGATGATCTGCTCATTGGTTCTCCCTCGTCACAGACATATGAATATGTTCGATCCCGTTTACTGGCAGCCTATTCCGTGAAGGAACTAGGTCCTGTTGCAAAGTTTTTGGGTATGAACATCCACCAACAACCTGACAAATCCATCACTTTAAGGTTAGAAGACTACATAACTGACGCTGCTACTACCTCCAGGATCCCACTTCATCACACTAAACCAACTCCTTTATCTACTACTACTAATTACTTTGATGTTACATCCCCACCATTTCCCGATGTGACTGCCTATCAAAGTATCATTGGTCAACTAATTTTGTTGCCAATGCTGGTCGTCCTGATATATCCTACTCTGTCTCCATACTTTCCCGATTTTTGAAAGACCCTCGCAATGCTCATATGAATGGTGCTCGACGTGTATTGTCTTATTTATACAACACCAGGTCGTATGGTCTTCGGTATCATCCGAAGTCTGCTATTCAATTAAGTGTCTATACAGATGCTTCACATGGTTCACTGGCAGACCTTCTGTATTCTACTGGGGGGTATGTCACATACTTAGCTGGTGGTCCAATCACTTGGTCCTCTAAGAAAATTAAGACTGTGTGCTTATCGTCCGCTGAAGCTGAATATATTGCTGGGAGTGAGACTGTTAAAGAAATTTAATGGCTCGCAAACTTGCTGAAACACATGAAATTGCATATGGATACGACTGACTTATGAATGGATAATGAGCCATCTATCAAATTGGCTAGATATCCCATATTCCACTCCAAAACAAAGCATATTGGCTAGAGGTATCATAGGATATGAGAGCTGGTGGATTCTGGTATAGTTAACGTAGGTTTTGCCTTTTTCTACCAAGCAGCTGATATATCAACCAAGGTGTCAACTAAGGATTCCTTCACAAACGGTAGAAATAATTGGTACTTCCCGTTGAGCACTAAGTAGATGCTATTCAGCTTATGGAGGGAAGTTGATAGATGACTAATCTGATAAGCATAATATTACTTGTTAAAGTTAATTGTTAAAGTAATATTATGTTCATCAGATTAGTCAGTATAGTACTACTTTCTTGCTATTTAATAATATGTAAAATGTATTATTTAATCAAGATTCCTTCTGTCTTATTTTCGACATCGTAAAATTTTCACTTTTGCGTGTGACAGACAAATCTGTCACAAGGCAGAAATCACTCAATATACAAAAAATGAACAAATACAGTGTAATTTCCAGCAATATCTTTACTTAACTTAATCTAATGATAATTTCCATACAGAAGCATTTGAAACTGAAGCCCAATATTTGATCTAGACAATTATGTTACTCAGAGGTTGAGTATTAAGACGTGTGTCACTATAATAATCATAGAGTAGGATCTTGCGGCGATGTTACCATGATATTCAGTTAAAATGCGGATCACTTACAGCAAACAAGTTTACAAATATGTATTAATAGACTACAAAACACGCCATTTATGCGGCCACTGAGTGAAATGTTAAACCAACTGGTTTTGCTTGGCTGAACTTCACAAAATAACGTATATGCTGATGTCTATTAATACTGTATAGATTTCACTTTCAAGTAGGTTCTATTTTGTTTACTTTTGTACACTATTCTCTCCCGGTTTAGCAACCTACATTGTTGGGATAGTTTTGCTCTTTCAATTGGACAAGGTGATTATTTAAAAATCTTTGTTTCCTGTAAATATATATTTCTCATCTTGAATTTTTGAGAGAAGAGAGAGATGAAAATAATGTAAAGAATTACATCAAATCGACAATGAAGATTGAAACCTGATGAAACATTTGTTAGGGATTTTGCAATAGTATAACACTTACAGAGTGTAATTTAACTGAAAATTCGAGTCAAGTTGTCTAATTTATAAATCAAGATGTCACAATTATAACAACCCTAGAGTAGTCGATCATATATATGTTTTCTATTCTATTTCTTATGGAATTATAAAATGTATAAAAATTAGTTCCTCAACAATTGAAAAAAGTTCTATAAGTTTATTTTTTGTAGAATGAATGTGTCAAGTTTGAATCATTGAACAAATCTAGATTTGGATCTTAAAAGGGCACCATATTTGTAAAGGAAGAATGGGATTGTTGCTAAACCGACTGTCATAAACCCAACAATTGTAGAACCCCAACCAACTGGATAACCATCAATAGCAAGATTATTATACATTGCTTGACCAAATAATGGGAAAGCACATGCAAATGATGCTCTACACATACCATTTCCAGCATAAACTGAAGCCACATGTTTTGGATAACTGAATGCTAAATAGGAGAATGTGACTTGGAATAAAAGAAAAATAGAAAAGATATAAAATACTTCTGCAATTATTGGAACGATCCAATGAGTACTAGCAGCCCAGCCAAATAAAAACAGTGCAAGTGGTTGAAGCCATGATGTATACATGGCAATAACTAATAGCATTTCTGGAACAAAAGTCCCTTTAACATGATGTGGATCAATTTTAGCACTCACAAACCAACATAGAATTGGGAAAGCTGCAAAACAACCAACACAAAATCCAAGGAAAGCTAATGAATTTTCCATCATAGTAAAGCCATAGACACCCATAAAGACAATTGGGAATGATTCAAAGAATAAATATAGGGCACCATAGATAACAGATAAATAAATATCAAATGCAAGGACAATCGGCTCCTTAACAATTATTTCAAACGGTCTATAGAAAGTTTGAATCAAGAATTCAGATAATTTAACTTGAGAATCTTTTCTTTCTTGTGAAGTATAATATCTATCATCACCAGTTTGTTTTCTGATTCTTGAAGCTTTACGAGAAAGAATTGCTTGAGCTGACGTTTCTGGTAAGAAAAAGATCAGAAAGATTAAATGAAATCCACTCATAAATGTGAGCAGCCAAAAGATCCATCTCCAACCTTTAGCCAAAACCATAGCGGCTCCTAAAATTGGAGCGAGAACGGGAGACAATGTAGCAGCAACGGACCATAACCCTATATATGGAGTCAATGATCTACCATCTATCATATCACTAATACTTGCACCACTTGTTGATAAAGCTGGACCACATAAAATACCTGTAAAAAATCTTAAGACTACTAAACCACCAATATTATCAACTGTAGCACAACCGATATTGAATAAAACAAAAGCAAAATAAGTATAATTGTAAATTTGTTGACGACCTAATTTTGCAATTTCAGATAATGGTGCAAAGATAACTTGACCAATACCATAACCTAAAACATAGATTGACATGTTCAATGTAGCTGTAACATGACCAACTTTAAATTCTTTTTGAATTTGTTCTTGACCAGGTGTAAAAATTGATGAACCCATATATGTAATACAAGACAAAAACATAATATGTGTGATAACAACTATTTTTTTCCATTGCGCCCAATTTAATGGGTTATCTTCATCATTTGGACCATTCCAAGATATAAGAAATGGATCCATATTTTGTAGTTCATTATTAATATTATTATTGTTATTATTATTTGAATCAATAGTAGACTTTTCAAGATCTTTAGATAGCGATTCTAAATTTGATTCCGAACTGGATTCTGAATCTGAAATTGTCTCTCGATTTTGTTTCTTTTCAATATTTTCAATATTAGATTCATTATCAGCTGTTTCTATAGTATTAATAGTTATTTCTTCTTTGATTGTAACTAAATTAAAATACTCTAGTACATCCACAAAGTATGAATTTTTAAAAGTGTGTAGATAACCTTTACTCATATTTGAAATATTTATCTATGGATGAGTTATTGTAGTTAGTATTCTTCCATGAATAAGAACAAATGAATATAATCATGTATATTCATTTACACCTATATATATATACATTCACTCTAGTTATTTTTTAGGAAATATCACAGCAGAGTACACTTCCTGCAGGAAAGAAGATGATTACAGAGCTCTACTGAAGAATATAAGTTATACAATGAACTAATATCTGATACTTGCATTTTTCTGTGATTCTTAACCAAAAAAACTATTCGGCCGAAAATCAAAAAGCGGCCGAATAGGTTGGCCTTCAACAAGGGCTTAATGAATGAAATTTTTCCCTCTTAGAACAAAATATTTGTTGTGTACTATATAGAATAGAGTATAATGGTAAAGCAATGAAAAGGGTAAAATAGTAATAAGGAGTAATAGTAAGGTTTCACAGAGTGAGTTTGCGTAATGTTAGCTTTAACCCTCTTTATATCTTTTGTCGCTAAACTTACATGATTCAATCAGATATATTATTCGGCCGAATTGAAGAAAAAAAATTTTCCAGTATTTTATTTCCATCAATAATCTTGATTATTCTCGGCCGGGAACTGATGATTAAAAAAAGGTTATTCACATTTTAAGTAATCTTAGATCTTGACTGCCTCTTAAAATACAATCTACAAAATTCTTTACATGTTACTGGTCTTTATCAAGAATTTCGATCCGTCATAATACTTATTTTAATTGTTATAATATTACTGAATACGGATATTGTCATCTATTAGAGTGGTTACTTGAATCAGTCACTGGTTTGAATGTACTCTTGTTATTCGTTCGAATAAGTATCTGCAAAATCTGACCGAATAGATCCCTTGTTGTCGAAAAACTCTCATCACTGAATTCTTTTCACTTTTATTTATTAGTTACCAACCTAAATACATATACGTATATATATATTCATACAATTAAGACACATCATTCATGACTAATACGGAAATATCTCGCTAGCTATTTTAGATCAAATCACTGGTAATTCCAAATTATACTAATTCCACGTTTTGTCTTTATATCATCATCGTATCTATACGTATTCATATATTTATCACGCCGATCTTTGAGCAACTATAGAGTTAATCAAATCAGTGTCTTTGATATCAATATCAAACTGATCAAACGCTTTCACGGGAAATGTATGATTGAATGTAAATCATCTAGATTGATCAGTTGTATTTGTCTTCACATGATCATATAATGATTGAACTTTATCTGTTGAATTACAATACAAAATTTCTGTTTTCACTCTTTAGATTTCACTTCCAACTCTTCTAAAGTTGATCTCATCTTCTGCATCCTTTCTGTATTTTTCAGGGCTGCCTTAATGAAAGCATCAATTTCAATACCGTCTTTATCTTCACTAATCTTTTTATAATTTTCCTTAAACACTTGAGCTTCAATAAGAGCACTTGTAGTTCCTCTATTCTTGGAAATCAAACTTTCATTCTGGTTTACAGTATCCTTTACAATTTGAGCGACCTTCTGTTTGATCACACTTTCAAACGTTCTATCATCTGATGTATCAGTTTCGACACTACTTATCTGTTCATTAAGAATGCTGTTTTTTAGCTTATCAAAGTAACCTTGCTTCTTGAATTCATCTGCAAGAACCTTTGCTTCATCTAGTTGGGTATTGGACATGAATACTTCTTTGTTTGCCATCCTCTTCATGATGAGCAGAATTTGAATAAAGGTTTAATATGAAAAATTTGAAAACTTCACGAAAAAAAAAAAAACTTAACTCTTCTTAACTATTCTTTATGAGCTGAATGCCTGAACTAGATAGAGCATGAAAGATGACATTATTTCCAAAGCTGATCCAAAGGACTCACAATTGAAACGGGAGTTTAAAAGATTACTTCAAAACGTCTACGAGTGTGCACCTCTTCAAATTAGATGCATCACTTTCTCGATCGAAAGTATCACTCAACGCATATTACAATCCACTAATCTAGATGAAAAGAAACTTGTGGCTGAGTGGCTGGAAAGCGAAATCAAAGAGGTGTCCAAGAAATGTATCAAACGATGGATAAATGATAATAATCTCGAAGGCCCGAATACATTAAAAGATATTTCTGCTTTCCAAAATAAGATTTACTCAATTTCAAATTCCTTGAACAATATAATCTTGATGATTCAACTTTATACCAATAGTAGAACCGAGATATATCCAGATCTAGATTTGTATTTGATAAAAAATTTACATTTCAAACTAGAGCGCATGTATTTTGCACATCTGAAGACCTACTGTTTTGAAACCAACCACAATGATATTTCAGATCTGAAATATGTAATCAATCTCTGGAAGAAGCAGCTTGGAACGAATCATGATTGTAGAAAAACTGTCAAATTGATTCATGATATATGCTCGAGATCGAAAGCAATAGTGAGTGAATATATTGATTCATCGAGTACTAACAAGTCACATCGTTCTTTGAATTGCTTTTATATCCATAGTAAATTCAAAAATGTGGTTTCGCTGTTTGGAGAAGATGCTAGTTTCGATTCAGTTCCAAAAAATTGTAACCTATTTTCCAACTATAGTTGTGAATCAATAGTGTATGAATTGAAAAAAATCAAACTGTCTACTAAAGCTTTATGTGTGATTTTCTCAAATATTGGGCCAAAGAAATGCAAAAAGTTTCAAGAATTGTTCATAAAAGATCGTGAGATATTATTTGAAAGTGATAGTTTCGAGAACACATTATATAGAATTGATCTAACTGATACCTTTGAGTACACGCATAACACATCTAATAATCAATCATTGAAAGAATACGCAATGGTAATTGATACCAAGAATAAGCTTAGGGAAACGTTTAAGATTAGTATTCCTTGTGATGCCGATAGTTTCCATGAGAGCTTGTCCAAATTATTAAGTCAAACACTGAAGCTAGCTTACGATATCCCCAAGGATTCTGAGAATTCAAGAGTATACTCTAATTCAATAGCGGCAATCATTTCATTATTGATAAACTATACACCTGATCTAGAGTCATTCATGGAGAAATATTATTTTCCTCAACTCATGAAAACGATTTATAAAACAGGACCAACCTGGATGTCATACTATAAGAAGACCTTTCGCAATTCTGAAGCTTCATCCGATAACTTTGAAGTAATTATAAAAAATAGTTTATCGAGTTCATTAAATAAGAAGTATGATCATATTATACAAATGGCAGTAGAAGCCTTTTCAGAGCCAAAAATTTTAACGTCCAGTATAGAATTCAGTAGTATGTTTTTCGAAGAAAGTTTATTCAAATTCAATATTTCGAGTAAAGAACCTATTTGGCCAGATTCTAATATACATAAACAATGGTCAGCTCAAAGGTCATCATTAAAAGGCAAGAACAAGCGTTTGAAATCGGACTCAGCTATACATTTCGTAACAATGTCAAGTCCGTTCAAAACTAAAAGCGGGAAAGATATTGAATTACGGATGTCAATGAGTAATGCTGCTATATTAAACTGTTTCAACGAGCAGGATGTGATGAGCTTTGAAACTATCAAACAGAAATTAAAGATTGTAGAACATCAAAATGAAATACTTCTCAAAGGCTTGAAAAGTCTTACCAACCATGGATTACTCTTGAAGCACAATTCAGTTTTTACATTAAACTCTGACTATACTGTAGCCGATTCCCTTTTGAATATTGGTATACTGAATATTTCTTGACTGCTCAAAAAATTTTCTCTTATTAATTTATTTACATTTTTTGTAACGGTTTTGTATGCATTCATTTATAGAAATTACGTTGTATTGATATAGTCCCTCATTAATACTGCTTATCCAGATATAATTCTTATTCCGGCTCAAATGCTTGATCAGTGACATTTAGCAATACTTCCATAGCTTGAATTTGATAATTAACATCGTTTGGATCCTCTTCGCTAGCTGGAATAATAGTTGGCCCCCAAATGATGCACAATGCCTTCAAATTCATTCTATTGTGCTCTTCCCGGCCCAGTATTCTCTTTAAATGGAACATCAACGATCTCAGTGTCCAGTATTGAGCATCAGGAAGTTTATATAGTAAACCATGCATATAGTTTTTCCTTGTCTTAGGATCTTCAATTGCTATACAAGTTTTTATTTCTGAAGCAATATTTCTTGGTAACAAAGTATCTGGTAAAGAGGCAAAGAAGGATTTTAAAAGCGACCCAATTAAATAAATATCTGAGTCAGAATAATTTTTAGGTGGCAATATCATTGACACATTGGATGGATCTTTATCTATCTCTTCCTTCAATTTACTAACATCTAAAACGTTAGCAGATTTCCTATATATACCTTCCAAGTCCAAACCATATTTGTCAATGACATAAATACATTGACGAACAATAGCAGGAACGCTATCTTGTTCATATTCAATTAACGTTTCTAACGGAACGCCAAACGTTCTAAAATTCTTTTGAATGCCATGAGGCATACTTGTATTTGTTTGAACATGTGATATGGGTCTATCAGAATCCTCTGTCTCGATTGTCATAAGTGTGTTTGAAATACTTGGAATTCGAGTATCATTTTTACCTGGATCTAAAGAAGGGAAAGAACCATTGTTGCTTACTGTGCTCATAGGATTTGTTGAACCCTGTTGACTTAACTTTGAAACTGTGGGAGACCCAGTAGTAATTGTGGACGGACTACTAATGGCATTTGGTGCGTTTAATGGGATAAAAGTCTTGGAACTGGAGAATGTTGAATTAGATGTGGTGGACAAATTCATCGGTTCTGAAGAAAATGTTCCTGATACGTTTGAAGCCATAGTTGGTGTACCATATCCAGATGTATTAGATTCGAATGGTGAACTATTATGAGTTGATATCATTCTCTTGGGAATAGAATTCCGTGATGGATCAACAGCAAATTTTGGTGGAGATTTATTATCAATATTTGAGTGTTTAGCCATAGATGGATGTTTTTTATATTCAACAGGTATTAAATTTCTATTTGTTAATAAAGATTTTTTTCCTGAACTGTTGTATTTGTTCAGATATGCATATAAATCTTTTTCATTTGTTACCGACGATGCGATTGATTTCATTGATTTATTGGAATTACCGAATGGACTAATTGTTACACCACTATTTAGAATTAAGTTTTCTGTCCAAATAGTATATTTTTGCAATTGAATGGCCATAGCTGTATCAATTTCCAAGATTAAATCTCTTAACTCGAGAACAATTCTTGGTCTTTCCTTTGACAAAAAGGTATCTCTCAAGGAATTTGAATGATCAACTTTTTGTCTATATTCAATATCAGCATTATCTATCTTTCTTAATAATTCTTCTTCTTGTTCTTTTGTAGTTTTAGAACCTCGTAAAGTTAATTTCGTCTTGTAAGGATCTGACATTTTTAGTTTATCCCAGTCTTGACAAAGTGAAATATAACGACTTTGTGCCTTTTCAGCACTATGAATTGAATCAGTGACATCCTTTTCTAACCTTCTACTATTTTCTTTTACTGATTTTCTCATCTTGGTAATAGTCAATAGCAAAGAATTGATCTCATCATACATTTTTTGTAAAGCTGTTAAATAACTTTGTTTAACTTTCGCTAACTTCCCATCAAACTCTAAAATATTATGAATCATCAATTTGAGTGATGTTGTATTTGAAGAAGAGACAAAAAAATGTTTATACTGTTTAGCTAATTCTTCAGTATGTTCTTCTTCATATAGATATTTCTTACGAATATATTTACTAAATTCTTCACATGTCAATAAAGATTGTTTAAGTCTTGACAAAAGTGCATTGATAGCTACATCTGAATCCATTACATTTTTTATCTCTGGCTCATTGAATAAATCTAAAGATGATGTGGGGTCTTTTGTGATTGGCTGGGGTGGTTGAGTAGAGATACTCTCATTAGCTCCTATTTGCCCATTCATATCTGTGTTGGACATTGAAACAAAAAAATTGTTGACTACTGGTTCCAATTCCAGTAAGTAATCAAAATAAAAACACTACCTAATTAAAAACTACAATAAATTGAAACAATATGCTTTATCTCCGTACAGAATCAGTGTCAATGACAATCCTTGATTTACCAGCGATGCTCAACTAATTGATCAACTTTCAACTTTTCACATAATCGTTATTTGTTAATATAGGAAAAAATCACGAAAATGTATGAACAAGTTGAGGGTAACGTTTATCATATATGATTTACTATATAGCTTATATACAATTCAGTGTTGTGTTCTGTTATACATTAGTTGATTGTTCGATTGGTTTCAATGCATACATTCTAACTGGGTATAGTTCCTTTGGAAGTCCCTTTTGTCTGTCGGAAGCGATGAGTTTAAGACCACTCTTTTGAAATAATTCCTTGAACTTGTCATCTGATCTGGTGACACTAGAATCAGTATCATCAAAATCATCCGTATTCGATGGTGTATTGTTTTCCTTGACAATGATTGTACCATTTTGTTGTAATCCCTCTATGCATCTTTTAAAGAACTTTATTAACTCTGCATCTGGTAAATGACCAACACACCATTGACACCAAATAATCCAATATTTCTCCTTCTCTGGAACCCAGTCCTGCATACCAATTTGGAAAATCTCACCAATTTTACCTTGTTCTTTCAAAGCAGCTAGTTCAATCTCAGCTTGTTCACAAAATGGTTGTACCGGTTCGACTAAATCAACAACATCACAAACTTTAGATAACATATTCTTTGTGACCCTACCAATACCTGCACCAATATCAACACCATATTTCTTATGATCTGAAGCTACAACCATTCTTGATTTCAATTTACGAAGAAAATGTTGGGAACCTAGTACATCCATTGTTGGAACAATGGTTTCCTCACCGTATCCACCTAGAACACCATCCACAGTAGCAGGTGTATTTGTCCAATACTCGATGGCATCATTGTAGTTAATTAAAGAATCAGGATTAGACATCTGCTGCTAATATGATTGCGATGAGTTGACTACATTGCAATGAAAAATTTCCACGCTAGCTAATTTTTCATATGCTTTTTTTTTTCTAACAGTATAATGCTATATTATATATATGTGATAGTTGTTCAGGTATATATATATACTTATATGCCATCCAAGTGTGTTGGTGCGGATGACTATGTATTCAGTATTATTTACCAAAAGAAAAAATCCAGTCAACAGTGTTTCTAATTTGATTATTCCACAAGTCCTTAAAAGTTTCTCTCGATGATCTGTAAATGAGTTCTCTCGAACTCTTGTCCTTCAACTCATCTTCAGTATCTTTGAAAACGCTTTCTACATTGTCATTGTCATCGAGCACATCCTCTACCTTATCATTAATTTGTTTTATAAACGATTGATTATAATATTTCCCGTTCTCATTGATGAAATAGAAGTAGTAAGATGCTGCCACAGAGCCTGCTATTAGTGAAAAGGATGTAAATTTAAGTAGTCTACCCATGATATAATGTAGTGGTTTTACCTGATAGTATTCTGAGACTATCCAAGTACCAAAGACTACTGCTAACACTACAAGTTGTTTTATTGTTAGCTCGATGTTTTTTGTTTCTCGCGCAGCTTGAAGTGATGGGATCTTATTGGTGAAGTAAGAGTCTACTGCTAAAATGCAGAGAATCTAACCTGTTGACACAGTGTCTGATTCTGCTATTTCACCTGAAATGAACGCTGACCTAACGATACAATAAAAGTGTCGTTGCTATGCCATTATCACACTTTTTCTTTGTAAGCCGACTTCTTTTCAAACAGAGTCTAAAACTCAATTTAGACAGTTTAGTACCGATTAACATCAAAGGAGATGATTATTGGTTTCAAATGTCATTTCGATTGCTATTACTACATATTTAGACCTCAATTGCACTAATAAGTCCACAAACCCATGCATCGCACATCGTTTTCTATATATTTTCACTCTTATCAGTTCATGAATTTTTCTTATATGGTTTATATAAAGGCTGAACCAGTGATAAATAAATTTGTGCATTTACAACTCATCGAGTTCAGTAGCAATGTTTTCTAAAGTTACTTTGACACCTTCAGTTAGGTCTTATAGCATTATTTACAATATTTCACGTACTCAATGTCGTACTTTTGCGACTAAATTATCTACACCGGATCAAATATTGCTATCGAAGCATGTTAATGAAGTAGATCCAGAAATGTATTCAATATTGAATAAAGAGAAATTAAGACAGAAACATTCAATTACTTTGATTCCATCAGAGAATTTTACTTCAAAATCTGTCATGGATTTATTAGGCTCAGAGTTTCAAAATAAGTACTCGGAAGGTTATCCACATGCTCGTTACTATGGGGGTAATCAATTCATCGATGAGATGGAATCCCTATGCCAGAATCGTGCTTTGGAATTATATAAATTAGATCCTGAGAAATGGGGTGTCAATGTTCAATCATTAAGTGGTGCGCCAGCCAATTTGTATACTTATTCAGCATTTATGGATGTTAAGGATAGATTAATGGGTTTGGATTTACCTCATGGTGGTCATTTATCTCATGGTTATAGATTGAATTCAGGTAATCCAATTTCATTTGTTTCAAAATATTTTACAAGTATGCCATATAGATTGAATTTGGAGACAGGTTTGATTGATTATGACGAACTAGAAAAAACTTCAAAATTATTTAGACCAAAAGTTATCATTGCTGGTACATCTGCTTATTCTAGACTATTAGATTATGAAAGATTTTCCAAAATTGCAAAGGATTGTGGTGCTTATTTAATGAGTGATATGGCACATATCTCTGGTTTAGTAGCTGCTGATATTATCCCATCACCATTTGAATATTCTGATATTGTTACAACTACAACACACAAATCTCTAAGAGGTCCACGAGGGGCAATGATCTTTTACAGAAAAGGTGTGAAAAAGGTTGTCAAGGGTAAAGAAATACTATATGATTTTGATAGAAAGATCAATTTTTCTGTCTTCCCAGGTCACCAAGGTGGTCCACATAATCATACTATCTCAGCTTTATCTGTTGCTTTAAAACAAGCTACCACACCAGAATTTGTTAAATATCAAAAACAAATTGTTTCAAATGCAAAAAGTTTTGCTAATGCTCTTCAAAAGAGAGGGTTTGAACTTGTCTCAGGTGGTACCGATAACCATTTAATCTTGATTGATTTGAGAAATACTGGTGTTGATGGTGCTCGTTTAGAAACAATTCTGCAACAAATCAACATTGCTGCAAACAAGAATACAATTCCTTCAGATACATCTGCTATGTTCCCAATGGGGTTGAGAGTTGGTACTCCTGCTATGACTACTAGAGGGTTCACCAATGACGACTTTGAAAAAGTTGCAGAGTATATATCTACTGCAGTTGACATCACAAAGGAATTAAAGGAACAAGAAAATCCATCTTTGAAAGACCATAAATCAAGAGTAAACAACTTTCAAAAGCTTTGTGAAGAATCTGGGAAGGTCAAGAAGTTGAGTAATGAGATTTATGAATGGGCAGGCGAGTTCCCTGTTCCTGGTGAACTATGATCATGTATCATACACTGAATTATATGCTTATATGAGCCAACATATCTATATATATTATTTCTCTCTTTACAATTACAGTCAGTAGTATTGTTATCACACTTTCATACTAGCAGCTACATCTACCCATACCAGTTTGTCTGGTTGTATTCAAAACTACGGTGTTATCAGTATTTGAAGTTTTAGAAACAAACTTTTCGTCTGGTATACCATTAATAATATCATTAAATAGTTCATCAATTCCCGAACCAGTCCTAGCACTAACAACTTTAACATTTTCACTAAAATTCTCATAAGTTGGATTCAAATCAATTTTATTTGCTACCAATACAATTACAAGAGACTCATATTGTTCTCCCTCTATATACAACTTCAATTCATCTAGCCAACTCTGAGCACGTTTCAGACTTTCGGGATTGGTAATATCATATACTACCAATGCAATATCTGTGCCTCTGTAATACATTGGTGCCAGAGATCTATATCTTTCCTGTCCAGCAGTATCCCATATCTCTATATTAACTTGTCTATTTCTAGCTAAGTCAATACTCTTTGTTGTAAATGCAGCTCCAATCGTCGCATTAGTTCTCTGAAACTTACCAGTGATATACCTATTCACAATAGAAGATTTCCCGACAGAAGAGTCTCCCAATAGCACCAATTTCAGCTGACAGTACCTGCATTTATCCTCATTGATTCCACCGCCGGAAACAGACTCACTCATTGAATCAAACAACCTCTATCACCACTAAGGTATACAATTCCTTGTAATGTTTGCGATGAGTTCCATTCAATTATACTGATGTTCCGGGTAAAGTAAACAACTATATATGATCTTTAAAGAAACGCGAAAGGTTTTCAAATCGAGCTTATGGTTGCCCATCAAGTAACTAGCAACTATTTGATAGACAACAAACAATTTAAACGGTGGAAAGATTCCACTTTGATATTAGCCATTGAACAACTGCTCGAAGAATTTAGTATCAATATACTTTTTTGACTTTAATTCTCAACATTTCTGTCAACTCATTGCAGAAATTCCTTGAAATATAAGGAAATAATAGTGTTTGCATAAGACTAGTATTACTTGTATTATATTAAATCCCAGTAGAGTCGAAATTTGGAGATTTTGAGATTCTTAATCAGGAACATTGAAAAGTATAAAATATGTCAAATAATAAGTCACTTGACTCGTCTTCTTCAAAAAGGAAGATCAAGACTTTAGAAATGTTGGATTCACATATCTCTAAAAAGTCAACCCCATCTGCTTTATCTGCCTGGATGAATAAAATATCCCCACAATTAAAGGCACCATACGTTCCATATGATGACACATCACCAACTCCAAAAAGTCGTAATAAATCAAATGGTAAAGATATTACTGAAGATCATTTATCAAATAGACCAAATTCACCGAATTTCTCTCACCAAGAGATAGATATTGTCTCTTCACCTACAAAGAAAGCGGTTACTTTTTCTGATAGACTCGACCTATCACCTTCTATTCAACCTATAACATCCTCACCTACATCATCCTCTAAAACCAAACCGCCAGAGAGATCTATCTTAAGAAATCGAATGACAACAATAAGGGGCAATAGTGATCTTACATTCAATAAACTACAATTCAATAATAATTCACCAATTAGAACACAATCCATGTCTTCTCCACAACGTACAGCCCATAGTGAAAAAGGGTTCGCCTCGACCTCAGAATATTGGGTTAAAGGTGAAATTCATGGTTTGATAAATATCAATGATATTTCTGAATTCAGAGAACTGATTGAAGGTGGTTTAAGTATGCTCTCGGATGCCAATTCAGCCAGATTTGAAATATATGCCACTTTCAACAATATTATCCCAGTTATCACTGAAGATAATTCCAACAAGAATCAACAAGGAAATAGATCAACTAATACTTCCAAGATATCCAATAGTAGAAAAATTGATGTCTTAATTGAAAATATGGAGAAAATCATGAAAATATGTCTACCTCATTTGATAGAAGAACAGAAAAGACTCTTAACTGGTGATCGAAAGAAGGATCCTTTTAGCACAAGACTCTATGTTCAAATCGTAAGATTTTTTGGGTCTCTACTGTCTAAGTTCAAGCTTCTTCAGTCTATGAATTCAAAAACTCTTGTGAGAGAAAGGTGTAAGATTATCTATAATTTATCTGTTGAGGCGTTGAAGAATGAAAATTCAAACAAAGCTATGATTAATGCACAAATTCTTTTCTTGAAAGACGAGAAGTTTGGAAAATACTACCTCACAGAAAAAGAACTCAAAGAAATAATTAATGTAATAACCAAGATCAAAGAAATCAACAGCACAAACTTGATATTTGAAAAGCTGATGTTGATCAAGTGCCTTCTCGCGAAATATCCAAAAATAATGATCCAAGAGGTTGTTGTTTGGTTACCAGAAGAAGTGCTACCGAGAATTATTTTTGATGATGGAACTTTTGGATGGAGGGTTGTAATTGCAGCAATATCCGTTCTTCTAGACCTGTTGAAAAAATGGTTAGATATTCAAACCGGTCGCGAAGAACTTTATGATTGCATAGAAATAAAACCTGCCATTTCAGTTCTACCAAAAAAGTACACAGAGAAGTTGAAATCAATTTTAGGTTCGAATGAATATGATAATATAGAATATGACACATCATCGACGCTGGGTCAACTAATTCGAAGTCATATCAAAAAACAAGCACTCACAGCACAAGATTATAAAGTTGCAATGGATTTATGGATTGCACTAGTGGGCCTCCTATACAACAATGAAGAACGACTGTTAAAGTTAGCGAACTCAACTGAACAAGACAACTGGATAAAAATAAATGAAACTTGCTTTAAATTAAGCGACTCTTCTATCAGATTACTTTCATTAAAGGTTTGGCGTATTCTCATTTATAATATCTGTACACAGATCGATAGTACTACCAAGGCAGCAGAACCATTATTTGCACTGCTGAGAAAACCATTTCAAATGGCAGAGTTAAATTATAACGATGGCAGCATTAAAACTGGGTTACTTTATTTATTGAATACTATCACATTCACTTCCATGGGCGTTTGTGCAAAGTCTACGAAAAATAAAGAGCTTTTTCTAAAATTTTGGGATGGTTTACTAAAGCCCATATTTTCTGAATTGACTGAGAATAGATCCAAAGTCTCGGACGATATAGAAATTAGAATCGCAAATTTACTACTCAGAGTAATGAATAGTGACTCCTTTCTCGATGAAAATAATACAAAAGTTGTGCAGCACCATAGGAAAAATTCTATTACACATATTGTAAAGTCAATTGCTTCGGTGGGCATTAATTTGAATGATATAATGCCGTTAGATGACGATTTGTTGAAAATAGCACAACCGCGTATCATTAACTTCTTGATTGATTTCATTGATAGTCACCCAACCACAAAATTCAGTAATTCTTTGTTGTTGAAGATCATGAAACTTGCATTGACTACTATTGAGGGAAGCAAAAACTTTTACGAAAAATATTTCACGCTAATTATAAAGCTAATAACCATTAGAACTAACAATGATTTAAATACCGAAAACATATTTGTCACAGATTCATGCTGCTTTTTGAAGCGGTTTTTACCTTTGATAGTTCATGATTATAAAAGCAATGTAATCGTTGAATATATATCAAACTTCAATGCTGTTGTAAGTAGGAATCCCGATGCAGTTGTATCGCTTCTTATGAGTTTAATCAGAGAAACTAGAGGAGAATTTTCGGAATTGATTATAATGGAACAATTTCTTAAAGTAAAAAATGATCTCACAACAGACTACATTGTTAATTGGGTTGGTTCAAGATTATTTCCGGGATCCATAAACCATAATGACCTTCTCAGTTTGATGAGAATCGTAGCGGTTATTCCAAAAAAGACCGTTCTAACAAACTTTTTAGATGCGATAGTGAGAATCCCTAACCTAAGTATAAATATATTCAACAGTATGGATATGCAAGAATGGGATACTCAAACCGTCGAATTTTTCATTCTGGAGTACATCAAAAAGAATGGAAACAAACTAGATATTTTGTTATCATCCTTTCTGGAAGAAACTCTTTTCAAAAACGAAGTTTTGTTCAACGGGCTACTTCTGAGTCTAATTAAACTCAACGCCACAGCTCTAATTCGTTATTCAATTCAACAGAATCCGTCCTTAATAAAATGTGAAAATATTTCAAAAGTCTCTTCAATTACCGAATTGTTAGCACCCGAATTGATTGACTATTATATGAAGCACTTCAAATCATATAATAGTTTTCTCCAGATGATTTTATTAGGCTGGGTTTTCGATTCCAAAGGTTTAAAACTTGTGTCAAACTATTTATACAATATCAAGGAATGTTTAATCAAACCAAACCTATCAACTAACGAGATCAATGCTCGAAAAATGTTTATCAGGGTATTGGCAACTACTTGTATAGACTCGAAAAAGTGGATCCTATTGAGCGATCTGTTGGACATGTGCTTAGAAAATGATTTGCTGGAGTACATTGGCTTGGAAAATGTTGATATTTCGCAATTTTCAAACTTGAGGAGAAAGACTTTAGCCAACTTTGCACACAGTTCCCTGCCACTGCGCCCTTCATTAATCTCTCTAATCAACGAGCTTTTCATCAATTCAGATAACGCTGCCATTCTAGAACTGATCTCTGAACTTTTGGTTTTGAAGGAGCATTCAGTACTCTCCGAATGTAGAAATAATCTGATCCTGTTCTTTTTGGATTTGAATGATAAAATGGATAAAACTAGAAAACTAGTTGCAACTATTGCATTTAAAAAATATATAGAAGGATTAAAAAATGAAGATAACAAGATCATATATCAGGTTCTTGATAAGTTTGTTAAATTACTTCCCAAACACCAAACAAGATATCACCGAATGTACGTTACTGAAATTTTAGATAATATAAATCCGACTATTGGAAGAGGCAAATACCAAAAAAAAATCAACAATGTTCTAGAGGCCCTAAATGATTGGAGATCAGCCGACAGGTTGTCAGAATACCCTAACTTACTTACTTCGACAGATAGCAGTATCCTGACCCCAGAAGGTATGAGTGGGTCCATTTCAGGTAAAACTCTACACAATGCACATCAAGATATTCAAATTCCCGCAACACAAAGCTCTAAAATTGGTTTTACTCAAAAGTCTTTGGAAACAGTTTCTCAGAACCCAGGAGATAATATTATAGAATCGGATTCTAAAAGTCATTATTCTACAGTTAACAGCGGTATAGGCACTAAAAATGATTCAGCTTTTCCAGGAGCAAACTTTGAAACTAATCCATCTGATAAATCCAACAATAGACATTCAACCAATGAATATTCCAGTACTGAAGAATTAAATGCAATAAAAAATAGCCATTTGGAAATGAACGTGCAACATCTTGCCAGAAGTACACAGATTGCAAGAGGAAATAATGTGATAATACCTGAACCAGAACTAATCTCATTAAAGCTACCGGTAGCTAAAACCGAAATATATGAAAGTAGCATAGATTTTGCTTCCGATGTAATTACAGCATCTCAAACAAACCATCCCAACAATGAACATATAGCTCAAAATCGTCTACCGAAATCATCACCTGCAAAAAATTCTGATTTCATTACAGTAGGAATGGTTTCGGTTAACGGTGAAATGAACCCATCTGACCCTTCAAAATTGTCTAAAGTTGCAACAAAGCAATATATCCAATGCTTAATGAGTTATCCACCAAGCACTCAGACTCAAAATACATCAGATACACCGAAAAAGTCTACAGCTGGGAAATCTCTTTTTCTTCAAGAATCTGATGAGTCTGATGACGATTCTAATGATGACTTTGTTCAAAACAACAATGCACAAAATGAAAGTACAAAAAATTCTGGCAGCCAAAACCTCAAGCTTGCAAACACTAATAAAAAAGAGAATCTTTCAATTGAGAAATATGCTAATGTGAATGAGGATAACGAAAACAGAGAAAAGGAAGACGGCGATAAAGAATCTGGTAGCAAATCCAACTCTCCTGAAGAACAAGATGAAATTTCATCCTCTCCTATAAAACGCGGTGCTGCAGAGCTGAAAGATATTCAAGGTGCCATCGGAACTTCATCACCAAATAAACGGTCTACTGGTGATGCCAATATCTCTTCATCACCATCAAGAAAAAGAAGGCTAACGTTGAATGATTTAGAAAAGAGTATTGACGAAGACTTTACTGAAGTTAAACTCACGGATGAAGATGATAAATTTCTTAAGCGGATGGAACAGGAATCCTCAGTTATTCATTCATCTCCAGCTTCAAAGCGCGTCAAAACTCTTGCTGCCACAGATGTTATCAATTCAAAAGAAGGTGAAATTCCCAAAATAAACTTTCCAATATTCAATTCTTTAAAGTTGAACCAAAAGAACATTAGAAATGCTACCATTGACTTCCGAGAAAGAGAAAACGAGAGTGCTATTACTGCTGCAAACAAAATGTTCATGATGACCAAAGGACATTATGGAAAACATTTGAATGATAAGAGATCTACCAAAAATCGAATGGAATTACAAGGGAAAAATTCAAGAAAGTCCCCCGTCATTGTAGGAAATGACCATCCAAGAATAAGATCGGAGCCAATTTTGCAAAGAGATGATTTCTCGTTTTTGGGTGATGACAATGATAATATGGAACTAGATGATGACTTAAAGGAAGAAAATCAAACTCTCCGTGACCACTTTCCTACCAAAAAGACAAGAAGGTTAGTTAGAACTTTAAGAAGTGTTGAAGATAATTTACTGGCTGAATTGAGACCAGAAGAGAGAAGGAACCTGAGAATAGAGCTATTAGACTTTTTGATGAAATTGGAACATTACATTATTTAATTTGTTACTATTTATATAAATATTCATCTAAACTACGAAACAAGACAATACACTATTTAATTTGAAATGTTTGACCTTTGGTAAATATCTAATTTAACTGTAGTATCTCAATAATGCATACTAGCAGGCCATAAATGTATTATTACTATCTTCCAAATTGTTGGCTGAGTGGATTGTCTTTATTCTTTCGTGTACTTAAAGTGCGTATTGTCTTTTAACATGTATGTTTAAATATTTATGTAATGGGTATCGTGTGCTCAATTAGAAATGAAAATAATGCTTCTGCAACATAGTGCAATTTTCTTAAAGAGTCTTCTCCATTCTAATGGATCACCTGATTTTCTTTCAAAGTTTATACATTTTAGATTATCGTCAACAATATGAATTGATATAGTACCAGACAAATTACTTCCTCTACGGTCCTTAGTCTTGATATTAATTATTAATGGGAAAACATTATCTAGTCCATACTCGTCGATCAGGGATTCAAAACTTCCAAGAAGATCTGGTTTAACTTTGATGTCGGCCATACTTAAAGATCTCTCTAGCACTGGTAATAAAGTTTCCATAGAATCTATTGAGTAAAATTTGGCTAATTTGATTGGATTAAACTTCAAGACCTTAAAGTTTGTCAAATCCTTATTTTGATTGAATTGTTGCGTTGCAATATCATTTTCCACATACTGAGTCCATTTTATCTCTTGTGTCAAATATGTATTGTTATTATTATAGTTTTTATTTGTTGAAACAAATTGAGTGAATGCAGCAGATTGTGAATTTGCTAAATTACCCTTGATATTATGAGTATCATGTTCAATCATGGCAAAATCGTTACTCAATGGTTGAGTTGAAGCAAATATATTTTTCCCAGTATTAAGGGTGTTTGCATCTTGAGTAAACTTTTCATAGCTTTCTTCACTTAGCGATACATTCAAATTAGCATATAATTTCTTGGCCAATAAAGTTGGATTTGAGCAGAGGCCCTTAGAATTTACAAACTCTATAGGTTTTGTATACCATGGATGTAACTTCAAGTTATCCAATGTTTGTCTCTTCTTTGGGTTCGGTTGTAGTATCTTTCTTAGTAGGTTCAAATGACTGAATTCAATTTTTGCCCAAGGTCCCAAATTTAAATTACCACTATTCATTATAAAATGTTCAAAATTAGAATCATCATGTGAAGGAAACTCCCATGGAATTTCTCCTGTAAGTAAGACAAATAAAAGAATACCAATTGACCAAATATCTGTTAAATCAGCGTAATATGATGAATTATCAGAGTCTAAAATCTCTGGTGCCATATAAGGTAAAGAACCTCTTTGATCCATTGAAACTCTTTTTGTTCCATCTTTTCTTCTAAATTTTGAAGCTAACCCAAAATCTGCTAATTTTAAATTACCATTTTTATCCAAAAGTATATTTTCTGGTTTAATATCTCTATGAGCAACACCACAATCTCGATGTAAATATAAAATTGCATTAACAAGTTGTTTAAAATAAAATTGTGCAACATCAGTATCGACTCCCACATCCGGTTCAATCTTATCGAATAGATCACCACCATCTGCCATTTCTAAAACTATCCAAGTAAAATCATTAGTTACATTACAATCAAGCAATTTGAGTATATTTGGATGACTTGAACATTTCTTATGTAAAATAATTTCAGATGCAATTTTTCTTTCATCCATCCCACCTTTTGCTGCTGTAGGCATATGAATGAATTTCACTGCGATGATGACACTAGGATTACTGTTAATGTAGGCACTTTTCACACAACCAAAGGCTCCTTGACCAATAGTGTTACCCAGCGTAACATTCTTTATTGTAGGCAAGGTTATTTCCTTATCATCAAGTTCCATACTTTATTTTAGCAATTTTTCCTTCTAGATCAATTCATCGAGCAACAGCACTTTTTCATTGTTTTGTTCACTACAGAAACCAAAAATGATAAATTTTTCACTCGGTAAATTTAAAGCATGGCGCTATCATTTTCTGCTTATTTTGCTTGAGTTTTCATATTGGAAGTTTCTGATATTTGATGGTTTGATGCTTGAAGTTGTGAGTGAGTTGAGAAGGATGATTACTCTGAGAGGTTGGTGTTGACTTGGGGTGATAGTTAAATATTGGTGTAGAATATTTGGGTGACAAAAGGAAGAGGTCGACATTCAGCGACAGTTGATGTACACCATTGTCCATTGTGATTGGTCCGGATGGGATCTGCGAAAATCATAGAGGGGTATATAAGGATGTAGATCATTCAACTATATCTCATGATTCAGTTTGGACAAGTAAACCCATCGAATCTTATTATTGTCTTCCACATGCGTTATGAATATAGAAAACTTCATTATAGATGGTTTGAAAAGTGATTTAACTGGTGCTATATATTTATCTGTGCAAACCGATAAACCTATCGTGGTATTCAATTGTCCTTCCATAATTATTTCTTTCCTGATTTCCAAACTTACCTCTCATCAAGTTGAAGATGCTATATTGCTTAGAATTGACGATGGAAGCCGTGATATTCAGTTATTTGAACGTCTATTTGAACGGACCCTATTTCCCGGCATTTCCTTTATCGTTGAAGGTAAAGTACTGAGGACTGTACAAACCAAAACCAATGGATCCCAATCGGTATATTGCGACAATGAAACCTACAATTTATTTGTGTCTGCTTACGACGATTTGATCCCTAAATGTGAGTCTGACAGGACTCAACTTATTGAATTACAAAATAAATCATTGACTAACCCTAAGCAGGTAACTCTTCAAATTGAAATAGATGGATTAACCCCGTTGATTCAAACATTTAATGGCATCGACAATACCCTTGAAGATATCAGGTTATACGTGCAAGAAATGACCCATATTGATAATATATCTTGTTATTCAATTCAGAAAATGACTCCAAGAAAGGATTTCAGTCAGTTGGATGAAAAGAAAACTCTTTATTCTCTTGGTTTATCTCCATGCTCAACCATTCTACTATCCAAAGAAAAACAATCTCAATTTGAATCTTCATCCATTACAGTCTTTGGCCGTTTTATGCATTACATCTCCTCATGGACGGAGTTTCAAGAGAGGAAACCTTCAAGTATCAATCGTACAGGATCAAGCTCGTGCTTGCAAATGAGCCAATAGCCTCCTTCACCTTCCCAAAACTTTTCAATATTCTTTTAAACACTTACATATAATATTCAACAACAACAACAACAACAACAACAACTCTAATAACTAATGTAACATGTCAACTACTAATCAATATCTTCAATGATAGTACAGTTCTTACATGACTTGTAGTTACCTGTTACCCGGATACATAGATCGAACAATTCTTTATCCTATTACTAACTATATTTTATTAGATGATAACATATAGAGAACGATCTTTAAAGTCTAAATCAACAACCTGCTACGAGTACTAGTCGGTTTATCAAGTCCATTTTAAAGTGCTTTTGATCAAACAAAAAACCTCGTCACTGAAGAAAATGTCAACAGAGAACACTACGAATCATATTACCACCCTACTAGAAGAATTAAATAATGCCCTTATAGAGACTCAGGATAATATGTCAGAATTTGATCCCAAATATATTGATCAATTGATGGAAATGTGCACATTGAATCTTAGCACATTGAATAAACTGCCAGAGGCTCCAATCACGTTGCTGCTGACCATCAAGGGCTTATTGGTTAGTGATGAGGCAACTTCAATAGATTACTCAATTTTACTACAATTACTTGACAATTTGATAAAGTTAACGCCTTTTGAAGATCTTTTGATTGTTTTCTCTATAAAGGATATGGACAATGCTTTAGTTTCGGGAATCACACCCTTGATTAGATGTACATGCAAGATTATTTTGAAATCATATCCAAAAGATTTTCTACTTCAACATGATCAAGAAAACGAGATCTTTAATTCATTGTTGAAGATATATTTTGAACCAGAAACAGAAATATCAATTGTTAATGACATCGAGGTAGTTTTCAAAGACTTAACATCCAATGATAACGTTAGAAACTTCATTTTATTACAACACTCTCATCTATTATTGAAGATCAAAGAGAATTTTGAACCCATCTCAATAACGAGACTCTTTGAATTGCTAACAATTGAATTTGAAGGAATAAATAGCCCTTCTGAATTCAATAGTTTTTTATTTATCTTTAGTCGTGAAGAATTAAACAAATCCATTGATCTAGATATATTTCTTTTCATAAACATGATAAGATATTATATTGACCTATTTGATTGTATTGAACTGTCTGCAAAAGAGGTTACATTTGGTCAAAACAATACCCATGCAGACAAGAGTTGGGTTCTTCCTTATCTGCTTCCAGCCATTCAGGATTTCGGTAAATTATACGCACGAGATATTGATGATGTAAATACCTTTGCAATACCATACCTCTTCAAATTCTTTGAAAAGATATCTTATTTAAGTCAAGTTGAATACTTTCGCGAATTGGATACATGTTATCTCAAAATTTCATTGGAGAATAGATATTTGAATGACTTTCTATCATTTGTGAACCCATTTTACCTTTTCACTTATCATAAGCATATAATAAAGGATTATGTTCGTGTAAAACCTTCTCATCTATCTATACTTCGGAACCTAATATCAAGTGCAGATACTTTCAATCTGATCAAAAACAAATTAACATCAAATAATATTCTGGAAATGCCTTATCCTGAGCAAATGATTTTACTAGAAAAGATGTCCCAGTATAGATACAGTACTGAATTTTTGATAAACTCCTTACCAAAAGTCATGTCAAATTTAACCGATGATCAAAGTAGTCAAATGGTAGTTGAACCGGAAACAGTGAATTTGAGACAAACAGTGATTACAAATTTATTGAAGTTTGATGAGAAGGATCTGAATGTGTGGTACTCAATATTAATCGATGAATATAGTAAATTTGCAAGTATGGCCTCGGTCAATAGGGTTCCTCAAACTAAAATTGCCAGTTCTTTTATGTAACATCTGAAGCATTGTTTACAGCGTTTCAGGTTCTATACGTTATTTATTATGACTCGTTGATAATTTCTCTATAGTAATACTGAACCAACCCCCAATCGTCTCTTCCTTCATCATATCGTTCGTTGATTACTTTGAGATTATTATTTATCAGTAGAAGTTTTAATATTTCTCTTTCTTTAACATATTTTTCTCTGATTGGAATCTCTAGAAAACATTTGCCTTTTGGAGCTAAAAATTTTTTGATCATATTAACTACCCATTGTGGATGATTAGGAGAATAGATAAGATCTGCAACTAAGATAATATCAAATGAATGATCTTGTGCATCGTATTTTTCTGTGAACTGAGTACAGTCTGTCCAGTCCAAACTATCTGCAATAACAAAATCATCTATTTTGTTTGTCTTAACATTTTTTTTGAGATTATCTATAATTTCAGGCAGATCAGTGACATACATTTCTATACCGGTAATATCTTTCATCTCTTCTTTAAATTTACAGGCCCACGAAATACCCACTAGACCAGTACCAGAACCTAATTCCAACACTCTTAACTTCTCAACGGAGTTCCATTTCTTTTTGATTTCCATGTCAAAGTTATCGACCAATATCCTGGAAAGAATTAAAGATGCTCCCCATGTTTTCCAGCCAAGATTATCTGCTGTCAATGAGGGTTCGAATAATTTGACAATATGCTTCATTTTATCAAATTGAAAGTTTCTACTCATAGAGGGTTGGGCATTTCTACCACATGATTCTGCTATTCTTAAGCTAACCTCTTTCGAAATCTCATTGTGCAATGGGGAATTATCGTTTTCATATTTTTTCAACAATGCAGTGTAATAGTTCAATAAGTTTGTCTTTTCTGCTCCACTTGATTGGGATAGTAGAGGTATTTTGCAACAAATTTTGTCCAATGTGTTTAATCTGGGGTTTGGGAAGGTAACATTAAAAAATTCTAATATAGATTTTTGTAATTCAACTGTTAAGTCTTTTGCTTCACAAACCTCATCAGTTGTAATAATCCTAGAATCTTGCGATTGAAAGTTGATCTGTATATCTGGTCGAAGTAATCTAACAATACAGAGTATAACCTCAGGTGAAGCAAATTTTGGAAGTGGAAGATCTAAAATATCTAGTGGAATTGCATCTTCATTTTCGTTTTCTTCGTCTAGAAACTGTTCTTGTTCTGTAACTACTGATTCTTGTTTTGGAACAAATGCTGTGACAAAGGATTTGTCAATGATTTTAGATCCTGTATCAGGTTCATATAGGTCCAACGGATCAAACATAATGGTAAAAGATCTTGTCTAGTTTGGAAGAACTAAAGTAGTGCTCTCATGATCATGATACTTCTCGAACTGAAAATTTTTTTCGATGAGCAAAATAATTTCTCAATGCCAACTGTTGCTTATATGCACTATAACCAGAACAGAGAAGAGGGACGTTTATAATGGTCGGTCTCTCTAATATAATACTGTTGCTCATATAAGTACTGAATCAAACTGCTTTGGAAACTCATTTATCCTGACAATAGTTTTGAATGCATGGATCGTCTTCACAGCTAACAATACATTTAATTCAAAAATTACTGTTAGTTTACATCAATAACATCATGTTATGAACATTATACATTAGTAACTTGTCATAGTGTTTATTGCTAACCTCTCTTATCTTTCATCTCTTGCAATAAGTAGATTTCGGGTTATCTTCATAGTTAAAAATCGATGGTGAAAGATAAACTATATGCTGCACATGAATATAACTGCGATAACTGTCATCCAACGAGTCCCAAGTACACACTTGATTATACTGTGTGATGGCCCTTCTCAATATAAATAACGGTAGCAACAGCAGGTCTTCAATCAACCGTGCAAGAAGTAAAACGTTATTCCCGTTAACAAGCTTTCATCCTGATAAAGAGAATGATGAATTGACAAAGTCTGGGATTTCCAGAGCATACAGTGTATCATCTGAAATTGTACCTCAAACATTAACTCAGCCTGATGATGTTGATTCCTTTAGTCTAAATAGAGCCAAAACTTCAATGGAGAATACTACACCAAGATGGTCTCATGTAGGATTCCAATCTATATTTCAAGGTTCAAATTTCAGGAAATCATCACATAGTTTGATATCTAACGACTCATTAGAGGAGAAGTTTCCATTCATGAAGGATGACAATGAGGATAACTTTGAAAGAAGGAGTTCAGTAAGTAATGACAAGGTTTCTGATGATAATGATGACAGGACCTCTAGCACGAGTCTACTGACAACAATATCTGGGCATAAACACAAACATAAAGGTGCAGGATCTTTATATGGATCATCTTCTTTGAATATTACAAAAAGTAATGGACCAATCGTTCATTCAAGTTCAAATTCTGGTATTGATAGATCGTCCAATTTGACCAAGACAAGTTCTAACAAGAGTTCAACCAGTCTGGCAAATACATTAGGTAGCAAATCAAGACCTAAAAAGAAGAATCAGTTCTTATCAGTGACAAGGAAATTATTTCGTCCCAAAAATTCATTACATAGCGCTGATAATACAGAACCAGCAATTCCGAATTCGTTAAGTCAATTTTTACATTCATCTTATAATAAGCACAGATCACCTGTACAATTTATTCACAATACCACGGGCGGTATCATTGATTCAGGAAAGTCAGTTTATTCTTTTAATCCATCAATCCCTAATAATACCAATGACGTTGCATTAGCGATAACACAGCAGGATGACAGTTTTGATGCAGCCAACGTTGCTATATTACATGATCTTCTGAAGAATCTTCCATCGTTAGAAGAAAATTACAAGACTTTTTCCACTCAGGAACTACATATTTTAGCAGGGAATGTCTGGGGTATTTACTGTAGTATCATCATTGAATTGTTCAAAAGTCAAAGATCATGGCAATTACCAGCCAAGATTGAGGACATAAATAGACTATTAGAGTTTTACATAACCCTGAAGACAGAGTCTAAGGTTGCATCACCTCATGGGAAATTTATTGCTGAGGTAGAGGAATTCATAACAACCTCTCTATATGTGTTTGAAAATCAAATTGTTTTCAACTATACTAATGAGGATATTATGAATACGGCCTTGAAGAGATTAGGTGTTATCTGGCAGGTATTTTATGAACAAGTTTACTACGATGTAGTTGCTGTTTTGTTGCCTATTCAGAAGCATTTTAAATTGAACTCACAACATTGGTCAGATGGTGCCTATGCAAACAATGCGATATCGAAAATGCTCTCTGTTGATTATCTAATGCTGAAATGTTTCAGAGACTCGATTGTATTGCCATACTATCAAAATTTCATTCATAGTAACGACGGTGCTAGTAAAAGTTTTCAAATGTATATTTTGAATGAAGAAGAAGAAAATGGTGTCAATGAACAAGACAAACTAACTCTTTTACAATGTTTCGGAGTATTGAGCACAATACAGAGCAACAATAGGAACCAACAAGTCATCGAAGAGCTACTAGAGGGTGTCAGAATGAGTATATAACAGTCTACTACACTATACACTAACGGACGTTTTATTAAAAGTTACCCGCATTGTAGATCATTTATATAATGTGGCTAATCCATCATTTATTACAATCTGGAGCACCATAGATTTAAACTTACTGTACATGATGGTTACGGAGATGGGACTTGTTATGCCAAGATATATTAAAGGCAAGCATATACTCTCTAGACAGGCTCTTTATGTGCGTTTCCCTGTCTACCGTTGCAATAGCAATAACTATATTGCAATGAGAAACCTTAACACAAATAGAATACCCAGTCCACCCACTTTGCCCAAGGAGGACCAACTGGAGTTTGAGAGATTGCAGAAAGTTGCTAATTCACAAGCAGCTATTGATGAGTACAATGCCAAGATTAAGGGTGATCACACTAAGGAGAGTTTGAACTCCAAAATATTGACTAAGGATGATATTGGTGGATTCTCTCCTGAGTTTAGCAAGACAATTCCAGAGTTTGAAGGGGATATTAACCCAAAGACTGGTGAGGTTAATGGCCCTAAACAAGATCCTCTTAAACATGGTGATTACTCATACAATGGCAGAGTTACCGATTTCTAAAGCTTTTTGTTTGTTTCTTGTTCAAAAATTAATATTCCTCAATATTCATATTATGTTAGAATAATAAAAGAGGTTGTATATTTACATGTATATAAACATATATGTACACTGCTTACACATATACGTGTGAAGTCTATAATTGACTAATGAAATTGTTCTGTTTAATCTTCTTTCTATTCTCCTTACGCAGTGTTTTCTTACGTGCCTCTAATGTTTCAGCAGGAGATACTTTTTGAGCCTTATCCTCTTTAGGTGCTCTCTTATCCAGTATGGTCCATAACCATTCTGGATATTCGTTATCAGCAAGTGCCACTGGGCCCTGTACACCCTTCCTGATCCCAAGATTCAATGGAGTACCTATCTTACATGAGGACTTGATGGTTTTAGCTGCCACTGGAGTCTCCTGTAAAAGAGCTCTAGAAGTGGATATAAGTCTAGAAGGTATTAATCTAAACATTGATAGGATCAAAAGTCACTTGTTTAAATTGTCAAAATGGAACTATGTGTCTCTTTGCAATTTTTGATAAACACATTTACTGTTTGCTTCTTATGATTTCTTCCATTAAGAAAATGTTCGCGCAAAACAGTAATGGATAAGACAGCGTAAACAGATGAATAGATTGGTCCAGTGCACTTGATGGTCATATTAAAGATGGTACTGACTGGTATCAAGAAGTCTTCGAAAAATAATATTTATGTAAGTTTTGAACTAGATCAAATAGAAAGGTTATTAGTGTACAGATTTGTATATAAAACGTGTTATATGGAGTATGCAGAGATGTGTGAAGTGACATATATACCTTTTTATAAGGCTTATTGAAGTAGTTGATCTCTATAATAAGGTTGGTTATTAATAAATTTGGCAGCTCTCTTGTCGTGAGTCTTTGCATCTCTGTTTTCAGTGAGCCAAACTCTCTTTTGAGTAGCAATTTGTTGTCTATTATAAGTAGGTAAGAATGTTCTTGTTTCAGCAGCGACTAATGTACCTTGACCCTCTGTAAGAATAGTTTCTGGTCTAAGATTCTGCTTATAATAACGTTGAAGAGATCTGTGACCCACTTTGATACCAGTCGGTAGATGTAAATCGATACCATCGTTGTAAAGATACTCCTTTGGTAGAGATTCGTCTTGTTCATCCACGTTATGATTTGCACCATTTTCTATATTGTCACATTCTTCATCAACAATATCTTCCCATTCGCCATTGTCTTCCATGGGTTCACCAGCTTTGACAACTTTGATCTCAGATTGATTAAACTTCTCATACGTTTCAGTGAAATCATAAAACTCAGAAATTTCAAGTTTCTCATCCTCATTCTCATAGGGAATTTTACAATGTCTCTTGGAATTCATGTGGGCTCTAACTGCTTCAAGGGATCTACCTTGATAGTTGCAGACAATACAAACGTTACCTAAACCGATCTTTTCAGACATATATCGGATAAGACCCTCCTTATCAGTCAGATATGTCTGTTCGGGGATATAGAACCCATGACTTTTAAACATGTGGTTCAAATTTGCCTCAAGGGTATCAAATCTATGGTCTCTACAGAATAGACATTGTTCTAGAGGGATATCTATTTTTTGTGCAAGCTTCTCAGTCATCATCTTTTCAGCAATTTGTTCCTCAGTTAAATTATTCTCTGGTTGTGGTTCCTCAGGTTGATCTATCTCCTTTTGTGAAATTGGTTTATTGTTCATTACTTGTTTCTCAACAACGGTACTCTTTTCATCATCAATATTAACTTTAGCCATATTCTTGATCATACTCTCTTTTGCTAGGGCCAAAAGTTTCCTTTTCTTCTCCAGGAGAGCCTCCTTCTCTCTTCTCTTGATCTCCTTCTTTGTCAGTTGTCTCTTTGAATCCTCTTTGACCTCAGTAGCAGAGGTTTGATCCAAAGATATAACTTTTGATTCGAACGTATCCATAGAGATTGGAGGTAATGAAGCGACACGTCTCTTAAGGTTGTAACGATGCCAATCAGAACGCATGTGGTCCCTTTGTTCTTGGGAAAGCTCAAATTGTAACACACAGGAATTACAAGTATACATTTGATCGTAATGAGGTGTTTGTTTTGTTCTTGTCTCTTTTATTTTTGAGTTGATGAATAGGTGATGAGTTGAAAATTTTTCATGAATTTCTCTTATATAACTAATAAACAATTTTATTGCGCGATGCGATGAGTAGTGATTAATGTATTGAAAAGTATAGTGTCGGTGGTTGTGTAGTGGATTATGTCTGTTTGCCTTGTTTGTTGTTCCATCTCTTGATCATTAACGAACACACTAACATATAGATAGGGACAACAATCAGATTACCAATAGCTCCAACAATTAGCTGTAATAACCATAAAAATGAATTGTTATCATGTTTGTTAACTCCCATATCGAGACTCATCAAAAACCAACCAACTGTATCTGTTGTAATATCGTCATAGCCTAACTGTAACCACCAAATGATTGTATCACAACATTTTTCGCATGTGATTGGAAACGATGGTCCCTCGATATCTCTAGTGATATCTGGTTTTGTGATTTCTTCTAATTCAAACCCTTCTGACTGAAAGTTGCCTGGAAATATACACGATACTCTTGCATTAGAAAGTTCGTGTCTAAGTATGACCACTAGGGCCTTGAGACTTACCTTTAGAGGAGCATATTGAGAGTATCCTATAAACGGAAAAAACGCAGTCACTGACGAGACAAGAATCAGATGTGCTTTGGGTGTATACTTGGCAACTTGATGAGATAAATAAAGTGCTGTTAGATAGTTCATACGAACCCCCAATTCTAATTCAATACCAGATAAGTCCTTGAACAATTTCGGTGTCGATCCACCAGCACAGGAGAAAACTTGAGTAGGTAACAAATTTAGTAACGTTAGTGTTTGAAACAACTGTTCAACCGAATTGTAGTCAGACAGGTCACAAGGCATATAAAAAAGTCTATGATCTGCGATAGTAGAATGAGCTGTATGTTCACTGATACAGATCGGTTCAGCTATATGTTGCGTTTGGGAACCCTTATTACCATTAGGTAGCAAATGCTGAGTAGCAGAATCAGTTTCAGTTCCTTGAAAAGTAGCATGAGATGAAGCAGATACGATTTCAGTGAAGGCAGTCATCAATTTCTGTTCTGATCGAGAAACGATAATTATCTTTGAGTTGATAGTCTCTGTATAATATTTGAGTGCAAACTGCTTTCCCAATCCCTGGGATCCACCAGTAATAAGCACAATCTGGTTTTCCAAAGCGTACTTCATGTGTTTCTGTCTAAGGTTTTGCAGCTTAGTTAATAGTTTGCAGTTCCAAATAAATTTCAATTTTTTTCTTAAATAGAAAGTATATACAAGTATAAAGACGTTGGTTGATATGAAGTTTCTTAGTTGTGAGAAAGAGAGAGTGTTCGGAGTTGTTGTTGTAAGGGTAGTGTAATGGTGATGGTATGGTTATGGTTCTGACTTTCGATAAATCTTTGTTTTTTCAAGCATTTATATCTATTTGCTCTTCTTATGTTGCTCGTATTCCAATTTCAACTGTTTCAACTCTTCTTCACTAATAGGAGGCACAGGTACATCACTAAAGTCATTATCCTTATGCAAAAACTTATATGTATAGGTATAGACACCACCGGTGATACCTAATAAAATAGCCATCCCAATCATGTTCTTGACAAAGAAGGGTTTCCGAGCACGAATCATAGCTGGCGTCATCTTCCATGTTCTTGGGTCTTGGTATTTTGATGTTTCTAAAGGCATATTGAGTCTTGATTTTATCGATTATTGAGCTGTTATTGTACTGTTTGTAGTGATTGTTTGTTATAATGAAAGGGGGATTTTCTCGTCTTCAAGACAAAATTATTTCGACGAAAAGTTTACTTTGATGTTATTGAAACGATAAAGAATATTTGATAAAGACAGTAGATATAGAAAACACTAGAAAAATCATATAATTCTAGATGACAGCAGGACTCGCAAGGAAACTATCACGTACTAAACCACATAGAGAAGCTTTGCTTAGGAATCTTGTCTCACAACTCTTTCAACATGGATCTATTATTTCTACTCATGAAAAGTGTAAAGAGGCCTCAAGATTAGCTGATAGAGTTATTTCAATGGCAAAGAGAGCCACCGTTGCGAAGGATTCAAATGTTAAAGAGAAATTGGTTGGTAATATTCAAGGTAGACTCGTCCTCGCAGGTGACAATAGACATTTACTTAATAGATTGTTAAATGAAATTGTTCCAAATTACTCTACAAGAAATGGTGGATACACTAGAGTACTTCATTTAGAAAACAGATACAATGATAGAGCATCTCAGAGTATTTTGGAGTTGACACAGAGTCCCATTGTTGATGGATCAAACGCTATACAGAGAGGTAATTTGAAATTTTGGTTGCTAGTGAAAAATGCAATTACTGAAGAATTGCGTTCCACTGAAAGTGAGTTTAAATACAATTCTCTTACTCTTATCAACTTGAAAAAGATTAAAAACTTCAAATCCCCAGAGGAGTTCAAAAGAGATATTTCTATAGTGAAAAGATGTATCATGGATCAACAAGGTGACACCTGGGATGAACAAAAACAATTGACTGCCATCAATAATCTTATCAAACAAGTGGATGAAACGAAGCTTCCTTCTCATAGCAAAGAAGAATCACAGCAACTGAGATGTTTACGTGATGGTTTCGAGTACGTCAAGGAAAGACCACAGAGACCAACAACTATATAAACACATCCCTACTTAATATTCATGTAAATAAATAATATATCATGTTACTGACATACATATATAAAACAAAACAGTTCAATCTTTCCTATCTCACACAATCTATAAATACTTCTTATTCAACTCACTGATGTTAAGGCAGATAACTCCCCATTCTATCTTACGTTCCAATTTTATCACTTCTTGCCATTTCATTAATTCATACATAAACATTAGATTTGGTTGTATGATAATGTTTAATCGACGTACTCTAACATATAAATACGCTCTTGATACATCGCATTGTAGTCGTTTCATACATTCAGCAATACACACTGTAGCTGAACGAGAAACACCAACCATACAATGTATCAACACTTTACCACCAGAACGAACAGCGTCATCAATAAAATCAAGGATCTGAGATAATTCTTTTGTAATCGAATCTAGTCCATTATCCTGTAAATTACTAATCTTGAATATCTTGAATCCATCACGCATATACTCCTGACAAGTTGTCTCAATTGGAGTTGTCCCTGGGGCCGTGACCGTAGCACTACGTTGTGCTCTTGCCAGAACATGTGCAGGCAAAGTAGTCGACACACTCATAGCACGATTCTTAGGTTGTATCGATCGAGACGTCCACGATACTGTTTCACCAACTGAGACAATATGTGTCATGCCTAGTCTTCTCAACAGATCAGGTGATTGAGCATGCTCGAGGGATCCCAAGTATAAATGGGGAAGGATGCGTGAGGGTAAAGGACCATTCATTTTGTTATAATCAGTTGTGGTCTTGGGCACTTTGATCAAAAAAATATTACTAAACATCGCAGAACTTATCTCCAAGAAAGATGGAAGTTTACCTGTATGTTCTGTTGCCAATGTTAGTATTTTGGAAGGACTGAAATGCCTTAACAGAAGTTGTAAATGACCCAGCACTTGCAAATCGGATGGGAAAAGATAGAATGGTCTCTCACACTCTATATGCAATTTGAATAAAACATCCTCCAGGGATATATCCCATATAAATATACAGTATGCCACAAGTAAAAACGCTGTCTCTGTGTATCCATCATTACAATATAAGAGAGTCTTGAAATCTGTCTTCTTGCTAATCAAATACATGAAATAACAAGTATTCAAAATTGTACTGACAGAGCTGATACTAAGACTTCCTAATCCGATGGAACCAGAACTTGGAAAATTTATACTGATATCCTCATAACTATCATCAGAAGATTGTAGAACGGTGTTTAAAAGTGTCCATAACTTGTCGGTGGACGTCAGGGAAGCATTTTCGGAGCATTTAATGTAAAGATTCTTGACACTAAGATACTCTTTTGTATCATTAATCGGTTCTAATGGAATATTGAATAATATCTTATCGTAATACACTGGATCTGTGTTTTCATCATAGACTAACTCTGGAACAGTAATTATTGAGTTTCTAGGATCATAATATGGGTATCCTTTATCATTGGTTAGTCTTTGTTTCGATTTATTAGTTTTGAAATGCTGAAGTATTTTGTAATCTGTTGTATTACCACACCAAAGAGAATGATCTAAATCAATACATGACCGCGAGGATAACTTTGTTGTTTCTAGTTGTTCATGTATGGATAAATCGGCGTCCCAACTATTAAACACAGCAATATCGTAATGTGTAGCCAACTCTATGGACTTATTGCTCTTTGAGTCTCTACCCAGAGGTAATATTCCCATACATTCGCTGTCCAACTCTTGAATTCTATCAAAAGATAGCACCAAGATTTCATGCCTATAACTGTAATGGAAATCTTCCCACGACGTCCTTAAAGAATTCATTGCCAAAGATAATAATATTGCCATATGTTCACAATGTTCACAGGTTTTGTGGTCATTACCGTTTATACAATACAGTACAATCTTTTCTGAAAGTTCAACTTGCTTAGCACACTGTAGATCAAACCTTCTGAATGAAGTTTTGTACTTGTTCCATATCGTGTTAGCATCTTCATTCATTGCGAGTTGAGATGATTGACAGTATTTCTTTATAGCAGTAAGATCAGTCTTAAGGAAGGGTAAGATCTTGAAATGGATACATTTCTTTGCAATGTTTTCGACATCTGTATAAGCCAAACTGGTATTTGAAGTATGTGCCTCCTTGATAATCACATCAAAAAGGAAAGCAAATATGGACCCAAAATTGTCAATGATGGATGTATTGGAATGATAAAACTTGAGATTATTTTGATTGGATGTTTCATACCATGAAACAAAAATTGATGGTGGATTCATTGAATTTTTCAAAGTTCCTGTATCCTGTAAAATCTTATCCACAGGAAGTTCCTTGGATCGTATAATAGAGAGTGTGTTCCCTGTGTTTACTGGTGGTGCTGTAGTTGAATAAGAATGCATCCAGGGAAACACGCTACAATACTCTGGCAAGCTGTTGCGCTTGTTATCTTGTATCAGAGTTTTTAAATCAGTTGGACTAATTGTCTTGATAGCAGCGCAACTATGATCAGTTAGCTCATCGGTTGAATTTACCATTGTTTCATGAGATGCTTGATTCTGTAACCCTAACTTTGAAATAAGTAAATCAACATGATTATCTAGTTCACCAATATCGTCAGTTCGTGGACGAAATAGGCCACTGTTACTCCTGTTTTCGAGGATATTCGAGAACATGTTGAGTGTACTGGAGGCTCCGCTGTTGAAGGGGCCAGATGTACTTACAATTGAGCGTCAGCCCTTATCAAAATACCTGACAGTTACTAATTTAGTCTGACTGTGATAACTGGTAGTCTAAACTTTTTAACTCTTTTACCTCTGGCAATACAACACATTCATTTTCATCAATAGTATCGAATATATCAAACTTGATTAAATAATCGAAGAGTGAAAAGTTACACGCGAATCAAAATATTCAATGAATGATCACTTAAAGGTATCAGAGGCGTGAATAGGATAATACAGTACTATTAATGGAGACCACAGGAGATGTTATAGAGGTAGCTGATGCAGTGGAAGTTCCTGCTATGAATAATAAGGATTATTTGCCTAAGTTGCCGATCTCGAAAGTGAAACTAATTGCTAAAGTTGATCCAGACTATATCATGACAGCTAATTCAGCTGTAGTGATGACTGCATTTGCCACTGAACTGTTTATCCAGTCCTTGACAGAGAATGCATTGATGATAAACCAGTTGAATGCTCGTAAGCCCAGCAAAGTCCCTAGAGTCACATACAATGACTTGGTTGAAGTTGTGCAGAGGAATGAGGGTTTTCAGTTCCTACAGGATGTGATACCAAAGAATGCCGTGATGCCTACTCCAAAAAAGACAAGTAAGAGGCCTGTCGTTAACGATGTTAAGGGACAATCCACATTGTCTTTCTTGAACAAGAACAAGACTTTGGATGAGGATGCTATGGATGTTGACAATGTCGATCTAGGAGAAGACGAAGAAGAAGAAGGAGAAGAAGAAGAAGGAGGTGATGATGATGATGAGGATGAGGATGAGGAGGAGGAGGAGGAGGAAGATAAGCTGGATGAAGACACACAGAGACAACTTAAGGAAGTTGAACAGTTGAATGTTGTCGAGGACCTTGACAGCGACACAGTAACCCAAAAAATAGTCACCTTGAACAGGAACATAGAGGAAAATGGTGACAACGACTCAGGTAGTAACTCAGACTAACAATATCGCAATACAGTCTCGATACTCCATCTTCGTGTTCATCTAATCATTCTCATATCATACTATATAACTAGCCAAAAGCGTTACCCTCTCTCGAATTTTTCAAGTGAAAAATTCATCAATAAATAACTTAAACATGAGAAACTATCAATGAATTAGTTTATAGTTAGAAAGCCAAGCGGTATGTCTAAGAAGCAGGAGTATATTGGGAAGGTCAGATATTTCAATAACTTGCCTGCACCGTCAGTTAATCCGAAATTACTCAAATACATTGTCAGCGGGGATGAGCAAGCGGACTCACCGCAACTTATTACATCTCTATATGCAAAGACAAATGTCACCCCACTGATTAATTTAAACAATGATTTAGGAATGCCAGTTGATCTGATGAAAATTCCAGGATTGTTAAACCATAATGATACTACCTTACTATATGGGTTCGAAAACGTTAAACTAGACCCCGAAGATAGAATTCTTTTGAGGGATCCAAGAGTTGATAGGCTCACAAAGACAGATATGTCAAAGGTTACTTTCTTAAGAAGAACAGAGTATCTATCATCCACAATTTCATCTAACACAAGCTCAGGTTTAACAAGAAAGAGGAATAGAAGCGATATAAACGGTCAGGGTGATGATGATGACTTATTAAACGCATCTGAGATCGTCACTAGAGTCGAAAATACCTTTGAATCTACGAATGATGATTTAAAGAAACTCAAGCATCCAATAAAACGTAATTTGAAAGCTGTCAAATGCTGGAATCTTTTACCAGATACTGCATCCATGGACCAAAGTTATTTTACTCTAAGAATGGTAGGTTCTGCTACCTTAGACAAGAATGAAAGAGAAAAATTGGCATTAAAGACGGCAATCTTTAGACCTGTTGAATTGGAAGAAGACGAATGGATTTCCATGTACACAACTGATCAAAGGGATTCAGCTATCATGGAGAAAAACGTCGAAAGAGTCATTGATGAAAATTTGGAGACTGAAGAGGATGATAGCAAGACCTTCAAGTTTAAGAGGTTAAGAGATTTTGACATGAAGCAAGTTCAAGCTAATTTAGAAGGTGTTCTTAATGGTGAAAAAAATGAGGCTAACAAAATACAAGAATTAGCCATAGTATTAAACAATGAAAAGAAGATTGCTTACTATAAACCATTACGTGCTAGAATTGAATTGAGACGTAGACGTATTGTTGATGTATTTAAACCATTAATTAGAGAACATAATATTGATCAAATCAATATCACATTGAGAAATCCTTCTACTCGTGAAGCCAATATGAGAGATAGATTAAGAATGAAATATGACCCTATCAATTTCGTTCCAGTTGATGAAGACGAAGATGATGATGACAATGAAGATGTTGATGTTGATGAAGAAGAGGAAACTGAAAATAAAAAGGATGATGTCGATGATGAGAATGATAATGACGTTACTGAGTCACAGGAAAATGAAGAAACGCATGCCACTCAAGAATAAAAATAAGGTAAGTGAGCAGAAAGCATTGAATACTGACAAATATATATATATATATGTAGGTTTTTTCCAAAAAAACAGATAAAACACACCAAGTGTTAAAAGTATGTAATTTTAATTGCGATAGTAACGTTCTATAGTTGTATATTAAATAACATTATTTCTTAATAATGAGCGCACTACTTTGCCAACCACCAGCTGCTATACCCACACAAGTATAATCATCACCGATCATGATTTTATGAGGTTCTCTTACAAGAACATTTCTTCCACCATTCCAGCTACCAATTTGTAGTGTATCTACTATGTACTCCGGTGCACCAAGACCTAAACATCCACTGTTTTGACTGTCGATGCCCCAGGAATATATCTTACCCTTCTTTGTTAATGCCAATGTGTGATAATCAGCACCACTTAAGGATATTATATGATCATCAGGATCATCTATTCTGAGCAACTGTAATGTATTGATCTCAAGATCACCATCTTTCAAATGGAATGAATAACAATGATTCATAGAAAATAGCACAAGACTAGTATAACATGCAATCACTTTAGACAACTTAGTGTGAATTGGAAGAGAGATCTCCGTGACAGTTTCATGTGCATATTTGTAAAGTTTATCACCATCATTATCAATAAAATAGACAATCTTATCAAAGAGACAAGTAAAGTCAACTAACCTCTTTCCACCAGTCAGAACACCTGTACCAGGAATGATTTTGTAATGTGCATTAACAGACTTGTCACCTTTTTTGATAGGGTCACGTTCTTTCCAAACAATTAAACCAATATCATAGATGTAAACACAGTTGAAATCCCAACCACTGGATATTTTGAGAATTGGGTTCGTTTCACGAGTTGGAAGACCATCAAATCTAATCCTAACTCCGTGATTCGACTCTGAGCTGTCCCATGAATACAGTTCGTTATCTTTGGACAAACCGAGGAAATGACTTCTCCCAGAGCTCACAGCAATGAATTTGATCGACCCAAGCTTATGCATATCAACATGAAAATTATCTATTTCTCCATTATATATGGGGAACGAATCTCGAGTAAACATTCTTCTAATGTGGGTATTTCCAGGGACTTGTTCAGTCGCGTGTTGTTCCATATCTTCAATCTCTTGATACATATTTCTATGTGGATCACTTGTTCGTACCGGCATTGGCGGTGAATTAATCATTGTGTTCACAACTGTACCACCAGGTGTACTAGTTCTATGAGGTACGACAAATCTTGGATATGAAGACTCTAATCTATGAATAGCCTCCCTAAATGGGTTATAATCATGCTCATTGTCAGCAGGACCTGGACCCTTATGTCCACCAGTGAATGTTGCACCTGTTGTGAAAATCTTTCCTGATTTTGTTAATATTTGAAATGAATAACCTCCAGCAGAAACATCAACTATAGTCTCATCCTCATGTTCTGCATCTCTAGGAAACCAAGGAATCGGAGTTGGTTGATTTACGCCAAACTTGAATCTTGTTGCACCATTCATTACTTCATCTGTAAGGTTATCATTAGATGTAGCTGTGTAGCCTAGCCTAGCGTGCTTGAAAGAGCCCCAAGTATACAGCTGGGTTTCGAGGGTCCTCTTGTTAAACAATTCATGCCAGGATAATGTGGGGTACTCATTCGACATAATTGTCTCAGCACAGGTATTAAACTCAGTCGTATGCTGGCTTTGAAAGGGTTCCCCATTTGTCGTCAAAGTACCATATGCTTTATGGAACAGCTCATGCCATAAAGTCTTCGATGATTCAAAGTCAAGCAGCTTGTTGTAATATTTGTTAGTCAAGGAAAGGTTTCTAAGATCCTCTGTAGAGAGAAACGGTAATGTATTTTGCACTATATCTGGTGGAAGGGTACCACCGTCTACTAGACTTTTCTTGGACATTAGCAGCAGTTAGTTATTTTGGAGTATCCTTTCTTTTGCATTGTGACAGGGATATGTTGTCTTATATAAGAGCAGAAAACAGGTAAAAAAAAAAAATGCGATGTTTGATTTTAATGAAGATGACAGATGTCGTTATTTATGGCTACATAATGTTTATTATAATTTGTTGAAGACATTAGAGAGTACCTCAGCCATGGTGGCCATATTCTTGATGCGTAGATTCTCATTGTCCAAGTGGCAGTTATCCGTAGACTGCCCGCAGGGAATTTGAACAGCCTCTGCCTGGAATACTCTTTCCAAGGTCCTGATAGAAGGAATTGATCCTCCCTCTCTAACAAACAAGGGTTCTATGCCCCAGGCAGATATTAGTTCTTCTTTCAGAATTTGGTAGGCAGTGTTACTTGGGTCACCTAACCAAGGTTCAGCTTCGTTAAGTATTTCTATTTCTAAATGGTTGGGAGAATTCAGTTTGGCGAAACAGGACTTTACGTATTGAATCAAGTCATTTTTGATGATATCGATACTTTGGTCAGGAACCAAACGGATGGACAGACCTATGGATGCACTTTTTGGAATGACAGTGATATTACCTGGACCACTTGTCTCTAAAGTAGTGATTGACAAGGATGGCTTTGCCCAATTGGTAATTAGCTCTTCAACACACGTGTGTTTCTCCAGTCTTGCAAGTTCGGTTATATTCTGGAATCTGCTATATTCCTCATCACTTATTTCCTTCAACGTTGAATAAAAATTTGGAATCATTGTTCTTCCTTCTGTATCTTGTAACTTGGATATGACGTTGATCAAGTCAGTAGTTGGTTCCCTAAATACACCACCACTAACACCAGAATGGCTATCTGACCTATCAGAATACACCTTGATTCGTGCATTAATAACACCTCTTAACCCATAATTCAGGCATGGATGATCACGATCGACCCAAGTAGAGTTACTCAAGAAAATCCAATCAATATGTTCACCAATCAACTTCTTGTACTTGATACAAACATCAGCAAACCCAACTGAACCAATTTCTTCATTACCTTCAACCAAAAATACTACATCATTGATCAAATTTCCTTGCTGAAATAACATAGAAACACTATGAATTGCACTGACTAATGGACCTTTATTATCACTGACACCACGTCCCTTCATATACCCATTCTCACAGGTTAATGTAAATGGATCGGTGTTCCATGAATCTTTGTCACCAACAGGAATGACATCGTAATGACCATACCAAAGTAATCTTTTTTTGTCTGGGCTTGTAGAATTACCTTGAAAACGAGCAAAAACAACAGGATTTAGACCATTTGCTATTGGTAATAATCGAGCCTCTGCCGCACCAAATTTAAAGAATAATTGTTGTAAATGAGTAGTACAACGTCTTAAATCCAATTGAAAACTTGTGTCAATATTAGATATCTGTGAAACAGTTTGGAGAGATATCAGATCTTTCAAAGTGTCTAACATATCTTCTGTATTTAACTTCTGAGGTTGAGCATTCATGAAAGAAGTCCATGAGTTAGAACGACCATATGCATCAGAGTTGGTTCTCCTCTTTAGTGTATGTGATAAATCCCATAACGTTAGTGAGCCGTCATTACCACCTGTCAACAAGTTAGCATTAAGCTTTTCAGATTTTGAAAATCTTTGGAAAATACCTGAGCTTAACATCTTACCTTGATTAGGATTAATGTGTATGATTTGATTCTTGTGAAATAATGTAATACCTGTCTCATTGATTGCAAAAACATAATCGTTGTAAACAGATAATGAAATGATATCAGATTTTGTGTGCGTATGCAAAGCAGATACCAGCTGTAACGTATTCAAGTCCCAAATTTTGACTATGCCATCTGCTAGCCCACAATATAGAAATGGGAATTCAATGGATTGTGCTAGAACACTGTCTTCATTATCTACCTTATTATCTTCGCAAAAATATAAGTTTACTGAATGATCAGGGCGTTTGATAAACGACCAAATCTTGCTCAGACCATCACCACTACCGGTTATTATGTGTTCAACCAATTCACCTTCTTTTCTGACAATATGAAGATCTTGATCAAAAAATTTATTAAATGTTGTATAAAGTTTGCAAATAGAGTAAATAAACCCGTTGTGGGCATATTTGACAATATTCTCGGCAGGTATCTCTAATATAGCAGCACTTGGGATATCTGAATGTGTCTTTTCGCATACTAAAGATTCTTGAGAAGAGGGAGATGCTGAACCAGTTGGCCCATATGAATCGAAGAACTTATCATAACGACGATGAGGTAGTCTATTACGATGTGATTCTATATTGCAACGAATGCCCCGTAGTCTATCAAAGACATTATCCAAATATAACAAACTTGCATTTTGACATCCAAATACCAATGTTTGAATGGAATCCAAGTACTGAATTGAAAAGATATCGCCGATATCTGTCACTGAATATACGGTAGCCAGTTCCTTGACCTCAAGACTCTTCTCTCTGCCAATATCACCAATTGACCAGATTCTTACCAGAGAATCTGCACCTGCAGAAAACAAATGGTGTTCATCATGAGACTTGTCTAGGCAAATCACACTTGATCTGGTGTTCGTTTCTTGTGATTCTCCCAGTTCAATGGTCTTAATCAGATTGTAAGTGGTAATATTAAATACGAGGATCTTGGAATCCTGTGTCCCAGCAAAGAGTAGTCTTTTCTTGGGAAATGGACAAGTAGACAGAATTGAATATGTATGATTCCATCTATGAATAAGTTCAGGTAGTTCTGACATATTTGAAGTGGTGATAGTTCATTTAAAACTCGTTAATATTGATTCATTTCACTTTATTGTATCTAAAACGCAATAAAAAGTGCGTGGAAAGAGAGTTGAATATAGTCACGTGAAAACAGAGTATATTGTAGAATGAAGTATTCAGAACAAATCTGAACACGGATGTGACCTCAGTATGTAACAAAATCAGGCCTATGAACGCTTTAAACTCTTTTTAAAAACATAGGTACTCTAGTAATCGCATTCAATTCTTTAAAGTTGTCAGTTATGTTCCTTTATTCGACATAAAAGTCTCCGAATATCAAAAAATTGAATCTTGAAATTCGACAACAACTTAGCAAGAAAAGCTTTGATAAGCCAAAACAATGAAATCAACAGGCATCAACCTATTTCAAGCCTCCACATTAGCTCAGTTGACACGTCCCTGGAAGAAGTATCGTGATGGGACGCTGTTCTACGGGTTGACCAAGTCTGGTAACAAGCGTACTCCTCTAACAACAAAGCAAGGCAATAAGACTATGTATAAAGGTACTAGATCCTCTGGTATTGGTCAACATACAAAGTTTGGTGAGTATGTGATCAACTGGGCTCGAGTTAGAACGTATGTGGTTCCAGACTTCCCAAATACTGACTTAAAACCACTTGTGAGTGGTAATGTCCCTGTATTGAAGCAAACTTTTGCTGGTTACAAGAAAGGTCCACAGGACTCTAGGTTATACATTGAGAAATTGAAGTCGTATATTACACATGGGAAGATAGCCAGTGAGGCTAGTGATGCCAATTGTCATGTTGAAAGAGGATGAGTCCACTCGACAGCATATTGTAAATAGTTTAGAAAATCACATAAGGAAATTATATACCATGTTTCTAATGAAATAATATTATATTCTAGGATATAAAAATATTGTTGAGCATTTTACGAGGTATGTGAACAGGGTCACCGGTCAATGTCCAAACTAAAGTGTTCATATGCATCGTATAGATTAAAGACTGTCTGATCACAAATAATACGTATCAACTTATTTATTTAACTAGAACTTAGTAGTCACTCTAGGTTACATGTAGGAAGATGGAGAACCTAAAACAGAGGAAAAGGCACTTTTACCACCAGTTTCTTGGTATTCAATGGTGGCTAGTTCAAGTAAAGCAAAACCACCAGCGATACCAACAACAACACCAGCACCCTTTCCCTTCAGACCAAGTAATTCACCAATAATAGTGACTAAGGCAAGAGAAGCAGCACCAGTAGTTGCAGCAACTGGAATAATTTTGCCAAGCTCCTTGATCATACTTTGTTCTCTACGACCAGCTAAAGTGACTTCTTTGTCCTTGAAATCGGCAGCAACATCACGAGCAGAGGAACCGGAGATTAAGTACCACTTGTAAGCAAACCAAATACCAGTAATCAGAATGAAGGAAGAGAAAACAATGTATGTCAATGGTTGGGCGGTAATGCCAGATAGTAAAGATATTGGTGGGGTTAGCATAGACAATGGGAAACTTGGGACATATAACAAGTTGTTCACAACTTCGTAATGTCCTAATACCTTGCAAATAATGTTAGATGGATCGTTCTTAGCAACAAGTTGAATTAAAGCAAAGGAGACAATGTGAATATAAAACAAACAGACATAAGAGAAAATGACGGATAGTGCACCAGTATATAAGAGATGTATTGGATAAGTTTGAGCTAAACCACGGGCTTTAGTAGATCTGATGGACAATTCGTAACGGCAAGTTTGTAAGTAACAAATGGTGGCAGCAATGGCAATAACAATAACAGTGGTAGTTAAGTTTGGTAAATAATCCCTGCTGAAAGCAGAAACAATACCACTTAAGAAAGTTCTGTGCTTGGCTCTGAAGCCTTGGAATAGATTGACAAGGGAACCTTGAGCTTCAGTGTTACCTTCAGCATCCATCTTGACTTGAGAAATACCAAAGGTGTCAGCAACTAAATTAGTAGCAATGACAACTGAATTAATGACCATTGCACCAGCCGTAAAACCAAAACCCTTGTCAATAACTTCAGTTAATAAAGTAGCAAAAATACCGGCACCAACCAATTCAAAGTTCAATAAAAGAATGTCGAAGAATGCTAAGTTTTCACCATAATAACCAGAAAATATAAAGACGTTGGCAAGCACAAAATATTGGAAAAAAGCAAACAGTTTCGTAAATGATTGGAATAATTCTCTATCTTGCTTTAACTTGAAGTTGACTTTAATAACTTTCAAACCAGCCAAAAGTTGCATGATGATAGCGCTAGAAAAGACTGGGAAAAGACCGAATTCCAATAGAGTTCTTGGTTCAGCACCAAAGACACCACGTAAGAAGTATATTGGGTCATAGGCAACTGGACTTAAATCCTTTGGAATACCAGCTAATGGAAATTGGGCAAATAAATAGATTAAAGCTGAAAAGCAGGTGTAGACAACTTTATCATCAAATGGAATCTTTTCGTATGGGATTTCAACCTCTGGAAGAATTGGTATAAATGGTTTTGCGACATCAATTAGACGGAAGCCGGCCATTGTGATCAAAGTATTATATGTGGATGGATCTTTTCATTTTTGTAATTACTGTTGATATCTTCATCTTGGTATAGTATTTCAAATCGACACCGACGAAGCTACGCTGTTTGTTGTTGCCAACACGTCGATTCAGAAAATTTTCACCTTTCTTACCCGGAAATGTGATGTGCTCGTAATAGCGAAACCTATAGACACGTCCTTGTTGTTTTACGTTGAGGTACTGTCAATTCCTAATGATTGATTTTGATCAATCAATTGGAAACTAATATAATATGTTTTTAAGTTCAAAATGAATGAAATAGTTGGGTTTCCAATGTTGGCTTGACACTTTATTATCATCGCCCCGCGTAATTACAGTTAAAAAACTACCCCCACTTGGTATTATTCTTATGCTGCTTTGTCCCAAAAGTCAGATCAAGAGTACAATCGAAAGAAATAATAAATTATAATAACCTAGAGCAACAATGTTTCACCATGATTGGAATATAGGCTGAGTATGAAACTAACAAAAGAAGGCAGTGCAATATCACTTATATACGATGAGGATTCTGTATCGCCCCCTATTGTATTACCCATAAACAATCAATCGATTGATGATTATGATATGATGTCACTCAATACAGCCTTTGACAGACAAATATCTCGAGGAGTTCCAATGTCAATTGACCCAATTCAACGTGGTAGTACAGTCTCTCTTGCTAGGTTTGTGGAATCAAAATCATTTCTCGAGAATAATAGCATAGATTTTATTGCGAAATTACGTGAAAAGTATATTGTTGGTTCGCGACAGGAGGCACTTTCTAATTGCAAAAACTTTAAGTTAAAGAATGAAATTAAGTCAAAAGCTATCAATAATGATCTCTACAAGAATAGAAAAAACTTGTATCTTGGAAAGAAGTTGGAAAATATTGAAGATAGAATACCTAGTTTTGATGAATTTTGTGAAGATTTCAAAAGCTTAGTTGACATTTCTAATTCCCATCAGTTTGAAGTTATTTCTCAGAAACGGTTGTTATATTTATCGGAAAAGTTTAATTTATTTCAGGATTTAAGTAGTAGAAGTGAAAATCTCGAGATACGAAGAGTGGCGCATCGTGATTTCTATAATGTTCATAAAATTGATTTGAATGTGTTACTTAGTGGGTGTATATCAGCTAGACATTTAAGTGAGTTTATTTGGAAGAAATTGTTAACTGAACCGGATAGAGTTGTTTATATTGGACATGACAAAACCGAGGTTTCATTGCATGATATCTTCAAACTAGGCGGTTATGATGAAGAAGTTGTCTCTGTGAATTTGAAAATAATAAATGATGAATTCTTAGAGTGGTATAGAAATTTGTATTTATGTACATTCCATTTGATGCCAAACACTCCTGAAGAAGATAAAATCTTTCAAGGGAAAGAACTGCATTTTTATTTATTGGCAAAAGTTTTCTTTGAATTTGATAATCATATTGATGGTGAGTATTTAGCTGATTTGTTGAAAAAATATTTCTTTGAACCAATGGAAAAATCAAGATATCAGCTGTGTCAAATATCTGTCCAATTTCAATTTTATCCATCCAGTGAAGAAAGTTGGTGGAAGAAATTTTCAACTTGGTTATTTAAATGGGATCTTCTTGATTATAATAACAATTGGAATGTTTGTATATCTCGTGTTTATTCCAAATTACATTTTATCAAACGGATAACAAACTTTCAGGAATATTTAGATCAAATATTTGAACCTTTATTTGATCCAGAAGGTTTCCAAGATTTTGCATTACAGTCATTTTTAACAAAAGTTAGTTCCATGGATTTACATATTTCATCTGATGATGATTATATTTGGAGATCATTTCCATCCATTGATACAACCTCAACGGAATGGGACTGTGGAGATAATCCAACTGTGGCACATTATCTTTATTATATGTTTGTTAATATATCTCGCATTAATCATTTACGCAAAAGCAACCATCAAAATACTTGGACTCTTAGATCGAATTGTTCTGATTCCAGTGTTCGAACTTCTCAATTCAGTATATACGAACATTTCACTGAACAAATGGAATCAATAATCTGTCATTTACTTCTTTGTAACGGTGAATTGCTTGAAGCTGAACCACTCTGGAGTGTCTCTTCCGTATTAACGTATGTCTACTATCTTCTACAAATTCCAGTAATTGTATCACCATTAAGTTTTATGTCGTCACCAACACGTAGAACACATCTCCATTTGAGAGCCAGATTTGGTAAGTGGGTAGGCAAACGTGATATAGAGCTGGAGGGTTCTCGAGATTACATGGGGAATCCTTTCATGAGACTATTCAAAATTGGATTGAGAGTAAGTTTATCGACTAGAGCTGTTTTATTCAATAGATCATTCACTGAGGAACCTTTAATTGAGGAATATTGTGTTGCGGCAAGTTTATATCGATTGAACAGTAGTGATCTATGTGAATTATGTCGAAATACAGTCATATCCAGTGGATTTTCAGGTCTTCAAAAAGATAAGTGGATTGGAATTGGTATTGAGAAGACACCATATCTTAGAGAAACTATTGGTGGAGTTGACACATGGTATGATATACGTATAGATAGTACCTGGAAGCACAATGTTCCTATGTTAAGGCGTTATTACAGGGCAGATTGTTTAAGGAAAGAGTGGACATTTCTCAAAGAGTTTAAAGAACAACATAACTAAAAATTATTTCATGGAAATAAAACACAATGTTGAATCGAACATTTTATTAACTTATAATAAATACATTGTAGTTTTATGTTTGGTGTCTTAAAGTGAAAGAAAATTGAGAACTAACTTATCTTTCTCTCTGCCTTTTATATATTTGCCACTTTGCCGCCCACCGCCCTTTTTATTTCCCGATCGGTAATATTTGCCGCTCGACCCGCATATTTGTGTTATCTCCTCAATAGAAATAAACTATAAAGAAACAAGTAAAACTAACTGTTCGAACAGATAGAAATTTGTTAGTACTATATAAAAGACATAATTATCAAACATATTAACATATATATATATATATAAATCAAAATAAGCAAAAATAAGAGACATGTCATTATTCCGCAAGTTATTCAAGGGTGTATTTGAAACAGAATCCAAGAAGGAGAGTCTACAATCAAATATTGTGTTAAGAGACAACGACGGTGAAGTGGGAAATGAAACTCAGAAAGAACAATTTAGTTTTGAACAAGATCTACCATCTTATGTGATTGTTGAAGCAGCATTTGTAGAGGATCCAACTGAAGCAGACGTGTCCATTGAGGAGATGGTACAATATTATCTTCAAAGACCTAACGTTAAAAAAAATTGGTCTCCATTCAAGGAAAATCCATAAAAAAGCCTTCTATAAGCAATTACAAGAAAAGAGACCCAATTAATAAAAATACACAAAGGGATAAATACATCGTAGACTCAACTGATTTTGAGAAATTCGATGATAAGTGGAACCGTATCCGTAAGGGCACTAGAAGAAGAAAGTACCGTCATCACAACTACTCGTAACCAGACTATTTGATGTTTATACGCTCACTCTCTTTCTTCCAAAATCAAAATAATCATAATTTAATCTATACTTAAATAAATACATAGTCTAATTATTCTATTAGTAAGGTGTAACTGGGTAACAGCGCAAATACCCCAAATAAGAGTCACATCATCGCATTTTTTTTTTCAATATATAAAGTCATAGTATCCCCTTTATCGTCTCCAAGTTTCAAGTAAGTTTCCCATTTGATAAAGAAAGCCAAACTATATTATTATGTTATCGCTTGCTCAGATTGCAACGTTATCTACACTCCTTTTATCTGCTACGGAGGCTTATATTATTCCACAGGGTATCTTTTCCGTGGATGGCATCACTAAGGGTGTGAATCAATGGAAACCACATATCCCATATTTCCTTAAACCTCAAGTTGAATCTGATAAACTTCAGGAAAAGATTGAATTAGATGATCTAAATTCAACTGCTAGGGATTTTTATGATTTAGCAAAGAAATCTATCAAAGAGTATGGTCATCCAACAAGAGTCATTGGTTCAGCTGGTCATGGAGCCACTATCGATTACATTTTGGATGCTTTGGATGAGATGTCAGATTATTATGATGTCTCACTTCAGAAATTTGAGGCTCTATCAGGTAAAATTATCTCTGTTAATGTTACTGATGCAAAGACTGGTATGCCTATCAACAATGTCACTGCGTTTTCTTTGTCACCATCAGTAGATCCATTTATTGGACAATTAGTTGAAATTCCAAACTTGGGTTGTAATGATGCTGATTTTAAAGCTGCTGCTGCTTACTCTACAGATACTAAACACAAACAAATTGCTTTAATTGAACGTGGTAAATGTCCATTTAGTACAAAGAGTGAATTGGCAGGAAAACATGGTTTCCATGCAGTTATAATTTATGACAATGAACCAGGTAAACCTGATGGATTGCATGGTACCCTTGGGAAACCAAGCAACCATACTGTTGCCACAGTTGGTGTTCCTTATGAAATTGGTATTGCATTAATTGCAAGTATTGAATTAGATAGAAATTACCAATTATATTTTGCATTGGACTCCATAATTCAAAAGATTAAGACACATAATATTATTGCTGACACTAAACATGGTGATGAGGATAATATTGTTGCATTGGGTGCTCATTCTGATTCAGTTGAAGATGGACCAGGTCTTAATGATGATGGTTCAGGAACTATCTCTTTATTAACTGTCGCAAAACAATTAACTCATTTCAAAATCAATAATAAAGTTCGTTTTGCATGGTGGGCTGCTGAGGAAGAAGGTTTATTAGGATCCAATTTTTATGCCTATAATTTAACCTTGAATGAAAACTCCAAGATTAGACTCTTTATGGATTATGATATGATGGCATCACCAAATTATGAATACGAAGTCTATGATGCAAACAATGATAATAATCCACCTGGATCTGAAGAGCTACGTGATTTATATATTGATTATTACAAGAAAGCGGGCCTCAATTATACATTAGTTCCATTGGATGGTAGATCGGATTATGTTGCATTTATTGAAAATGGTATTCCATCAGGTGGTATCACTACTGGTGCTGAAGAACATAATGTCTTCAATGGTGATATTTTAGATAAATGTTATCATCAATTATGTGATGATGTCTCCAATTTAGCTTGGGATGCATTCATGGTCAACACTAAGTTAATTGCTCACTCTGTCGCAACGTATGCTGGCTCGCTAAAGGGATTCCCAGAGAGAGCTGATATCAACAAGACTACAGAAAGTGTTAGTACAAATGAAAACTTCCAAGAACCAACTGTCCCACTCTTCAAGTACGCAGGTAACTTCCTTGTCTACTGATCGTCTCACTCTCGCATTTTTGCTCATTCTTCAACAGTTTTTATCATTCAAATATATATATATATATTCCCAATTACATGAATACTTCTTTTTTGATACTGAGTCACATCTCAGCACGTGGATACACGTGATATATACACGCTTGTATTACATTTATGTATATAAAGTAAACGGTCAATTCAATTACTCTCTCTTCACCATTCATCAACATTTGCGAGTGATCCAAGTAATGCTACATCACTATTCCTACTATCTTATCTTTCTTTATCAGATACATTTTTCATTGTTTCAGTAGCGCACCCTTAACAATCATCAGAGCGTATTTTTTACTCATCGCGGAGCCTCGTTTCTCCCTGTGGCATAATCTGTCATATATAAGAACAGCATTTTTGAACCCTGAGATACTATTCAACTAAAACTTCTTTTACTTCACTATTTGGAAGACAGAGTAGCAGAGCCACACTTTATGTCTTCTAAAACGACTGAAAATTTTTCTTTTGCACATATATCCTATTTAGTCTTTGAATCTGTTCTTCAAGTTGTTTTCATTGCATTAGCTGGTTTTTGGTCGGCGCATTCAGGTCTTCTCCCCAAAAATGCTCAAAAGATCATTTCAAGTCTTAATGTTGATTTATTTACACCATGTTTGATCTTTAGTAAATTGGCAAAATCATTGTCAATGGCAAAGGTCCTTGAAATTGGTATCATTCCGATTTTTTTTGTAATAACAACTATTATATCTTTTTCTAGTGGGAAAATAACATCGAGGTTATTATGCCTCGATAAGGATGAATCAAATTTCGTTATTGCTAATTCCATCTTTGGGAATAGTAATTCCTTACCAGTCTCCTTAACTTTATCCCTGGCTTACACATTACCTAACTTAACGTGGGATCAAATTCCTAATGATAATAGAGATAACGTCGCTTCTAGAGGTATTTTATACCTGTTGATCTTCCAGCAGTTAGGGCAAATGTTGAGATGGAGTTGGGGTTACAACGTTTTATTGAAATGGTCAGGTGAAAATACTCAACATATGCCTCAATCTCAAATTCTCGCCATGCAAGAAGAATCAAGTGATACTTTAGATGTGCAACAGAATTTTGACTTGCCACCATCTTCATCACCATCTTCTGCTTCTATCGAATTCGAACTTGAAAACTCACCACTACGTAATACATCTACAGTATGGTCAAAGGCTTTTAATCCAGTCATGAGAGCACTATCTACAGTTAATTCCTATATGAATCCTCCTCTTTACTCTATGATTCTCTCTGTTGCAATCGCTTGCATTACACCTTTACAGCATGAACTTTTTCATAAGAATGGTTTTTTAAGTAACACAATTTCCTCAGCCATCACACAGCTGGGTTCAGTCTCGATTCCATTGATTTTAATCGTATTGGGTTCAAATTTACATCCAACAGAGGAGAATTTCCCACCTACAGAACATCATAACAAACTAATAGCTGGTTCCATCATTGGTAGAATGATTCTTCCATCTTGTATCCTACTACCTATAATAACACTTACTGTTAAGTACATCAATGTAAGTATTTTAGATGATCCTATATTCCTTATTGTTGGTTTCTTATTAACAGTGTCTCCACCAGCTATCCAATTGACTCAAATAACACAGATAAATGAATTCTTTGAAAGTGAAATGGTTGATGTATTGTTTTGGGGTTACGTTGTACTAAGTTTACCAGTCTGTATAGTTGTGGTCTCAGCAGCCATTTATGTCCTACAATGGGCGAACCCTTCAGCATAAACGCTTTGTTTTTCCTCCATGCCTTCGTTAAATAGCATAACGAATAAGTTTATAGAGTTCACCGTTTTTTCATACGCCAGTTTATCTCAATTGTTCTTTAATGCATCCGTATGCATACTATGTAATGTTAACTATCTAAATCATACCCACTAATAAAATTTTATCATTTAGTATCTATCATTTTTTAAGTAATCTACCAATATACAGTTTATGCAATTTATAAATAAATATATATATCTATGTGTTTATGGGCTTCTATATGTCTATGGGCTTTGAATATACTACTTCTTTTTGGAATCAGCAATCAATGATGCAAATAAACTTTTGGCCTTACTCTTTTTCTTTTTCTTACCTAATGCTGCGCTGGCGCTCTTGGCACTGATGAAAGTTGCTTTATCATCGTCAGAGTCGGAATCGGAATCGGATGAACTGCTGGAGTCTGAATCAGAGTCGGAGTCAGAATGCGATGAACCATTCGAGTCAGACTCCGACTCAGACTCGGATTCAGAATCAGATTCAGAACTTGGTGCTTTGTCCTTCTTAGTTACTGGTACAGACAAAGAAGTTCCATTCATACCTGTCTTAACGTTTTTTTCCTTAACGTCTGGAATGCCTCTTGAGGCTAAATCCACTAATGAGCTTAAAGCTGGACGAAACTTTGGTGGTAATTTGGATGTAGTACTGTTTGGAGATGTTTTGATTTCAGTTGATTTCTCAGCAGTGCTAACCTTTGTTGGCATCGTAGGTGCGGGTTTGTCGTGGATCTTTGCAGTTGAAGACATGTTCTGTTGAGATGAGGAAAAATTTCTGATGGATGGTTTTCTAGAATTGATGGCACCTTTTGGTGGAGCAACAACCATTCTTGACTTCTTTGATGACGAGGAGTCTTCTTCATCAGATGACGATGCAGAGGATGAATCGCTAGAATCACTAGAATCACTAGAATCACTAGAATCACTAGAATCAGACTCACTAGAGTTTTCAATACTGGATAAGTTTTCGACAGGATGCTTTTTGACATTTGACGAAAGACTAGAATGCAAATTGTCTGTAGATTCCTTTGAATTGGAAATACCATTAGCATTATCTCTAGAAGAAGACTTTGTAACTGAAGTTGAGCTTGATTCAGAAGCAGTTTTGGCATTCTTCGATAATAAAGGTGGTTTGGCAGCATGTGAAATTTTATTAGATGGGCTATCATTTTTTTGACCGGTTTTATTAGGCAAGTTAGTTTTATTTTGTTTAGCTATTTCAGGCTTTGTGATTTTATTTGAGGAAGATTTGATATCAAGTTTTGTCTTTTCTGGCTGAGTTTGCGTAGATTTTGATTCTTCTTTCTTGCCTTCTATTTGTTTAGCTACCACTTTCTTTACCACAGACTTTTTAGCGTTTTCCTTCTTAGCTTCGGTTGCCTTTGTTCCAGCCTCTACGCTTTCGTCTGCTACCTTATTAGAAACGTCTTTTTTCACTGCAAGGTTTTTAGCAGTTTCCTTTTTAGCCTCAAGTTTCTTACTCTCATTTTTGTTAATCTCAGCCTTTTTACCAGCAGTCTGCTTGACTTCAGTCTTCTTAGCTGCTTCCTTCTCTATTTCTGCTTGTTTAGAATCACCTTTCTTGGCATTTTCTTTCTTAATATCTCTTAGCTTTTCAGCTACTCTCTTGATTTCTTCCTTCTTGGCTTCTGCTCTCTTAGCAGTAATACTCTTCATGGCTACTTTTGAATTGAGGTCAGTCTTATTCACTTCATCCTTTGCTACTGCTGTTTTTTTAGTACTTTTGACTGTAGAATCATTTTTGACATTCAGTTCTTTTGGTTTGGTAACAGATTTACTTGAGTCTTTTTGAGAATTTGTAATGTCAGGTTTTTCTCCTTCCTTATCATTTTCAGATTCTTCTGAACTAGAATCCTGGCTTACGAATTCCGGTGTTTGATACACCGGTTGTTCTTTTTTCTTTCTATTTGCTTTCAAGTTACCAGCCTTCATTGAACTTTTTTGTGAATCTGGTTTTGGTTGAGATTTTGAATAATTAGAGGTGGTGGGAGTAGCATCAGTTTTGCTAAATTTGGGGACTATAGGTTCTTTATCAGATTTTTTAGGAGGCAGAATCTGGCTGGATATGTCCAACGGTTGAATATCTTCCTTTAATATTGCTTTCTTCTCTTCAATTGGCGTCGGGGAATCAGAGAATTTTACTTCATGAAGTTCTGTGAGCACTGGACGACGCTTTCGTGGAACATTAACCACCCCACGCAATAGTACTTTTCTGTTATTTGAGATTAAATCATTGACAGGTTCATCAGAAGAGCTAGATTCAATAGATGTGTCACTGTCACCATCGGAATCTGAATCTGAGTCTGATGTATATACATCCTCAGTAGTTTCAATCAGCCTCTTTGTATTGCGAACAATGAATTTGGGATCCGCTGGGATAGAGCCACCAGTTGGCGTGTCTACTACCGGACCGACATACGCCGGACCAGGAGTACCATCTTTGTTAATACCATTCACTTCAGGAATAGGAATGTTATTTCGTACATATGAACCCACCTTGGGATGATCTACCAATTTTGTTCTTACCTCAAAATGTTTCTTCTTTCTTGACGATTCGTTGACAGTCGATATTTTCCTTTTCGAAAGATATTTCTGTTTCTGGGACATAGTAATTCCCTTGTTCGTTTCGGTAGAGTCACTCTCTTTATCTTCCTCATCATCACTAGAGAATGCGACTCTTACATTTGGATGATTTGTTGCATTTCGCTCAATGTTAATTTTGAGTTTTTCTCTAGTATCATTTGAAAGCTCTTCTTCCATATCTTTTGATTCTTCTGATCCACTATTCTCATTTGTTTCATCATCATCCTTAGACCCATCCTTAGTGGTTTTTAACTCATCATCTTTAGGTTTGACAACAGTAGAAGTTTCATTAATTAATCTTGAAACAGTGTCCCTAATATTTTCTTTGCTTATTTGACTTCTTTGATTATCAACAATGTTTCCCTTTAACTGGTTTATATTTAATACATTGATTTTTTGATTTTCAGTTACAGTGATGGGGTTTTCAGCAGAAATTTGGGCATCAAATGCAGTGGGTGTTGGTGTAGGTAGCGGACTTGGTTTCGCAAGTATTGGATCAACCTCTTCTTCAATAAAATTATCCTTTACCATCTCTACCAAATCTGTTCTGTGAATAGGTTCAGTGTTGCCAGTTATCAAATTATGATGTTTGCCTTTAGTGTCATGTATACGAACAGAACTGTTGGCATCAATATCAGTTCTTAAAACTGTATCATTGGCTTCCTCGTAATCGTCAGCTTCATTAATATCGGCCTGATGTGATTCATAGTCAGAGTCTCTATTGGTGATTGGTTTATTATTTCCGTTTATAGGGTGCTTTCTTGTTGATGGAAATTCAGGAACATCATCCTCGATGTCTGAAAAGTGATCAATTCTTCTCACTTCATCTTCATAAGAGATTTGTGAAAACACGGACGTTGACTTATGTCCGACCTTTTGTTCTAACGATGTCTTTCTTTCTGTAATCCTGGTATTTGCTAGTCCTCTTCGGCCAGACTGACTATTCGAGGACTTTGCCAATTCGTAAGAGATATGATTGGAAGAACCACTGCTATTGAAAGGACTTTCATTTGAAGTAGATTTTTCGGCATATTTTATTGATGTGGAATCTAAAACATCATTTTTTTCATCTGTTGATTCACTTGAGGAGTCAGTATCTGGTGTTGATGATTTTTCCACATAAGATTTCTTTATAGGATTCCTATTGGATTTTGCTGGCAATAATGATGCAGGGCTTGATGGACCTTCTTTTAATTCCCTTTCAACCTCTGCAATTTTGGGTTCTGGGATAGAAATCATTCCTGATGTAATTCTTGATGTTGCTAGTGGTTTGTTATTTGATTGAACACTAGTATTTGTGAAAACTAATCCATGATGCGGATGGTTGTTTTCTGAACTATGATTTTCTGATACAACACGTTGACCTGTTAATGTAACTCTATTTGGTGTCATTACAGTTCTAATTGGTGTACCTGAAAACATGCGTTGTTGTTTTGATTTATCTGGATCAACAGTTTCAGATCTGGACACAGTATCTTCATTAGCTGATTTAATTCTTTTATAATTATCTATACTTGAACTAATTCTAATAGGTGGTGATTGTGGTAAAGTTGGTGGTGGTAAAAATGATCTATCGCCAACGTCATCATTTTCATCACCCGAATTGTTCCCATCTTTATCTTGATTGTAAAGTGGATATATTTGATTGGCTAATGGTGTTGATATTCTTAAATTATTATTTGTAACATTTTTAATTGATGGAACAGAACGTTTTTTGGCAATATTTAAAGTACCATTAGGATGTTGTGTTGTATTTTGAATTTGTGTTCGATTGTTCGAAGAAATTTGAGAATATCCATCATTGAGTTTCCTTCTCTTTCTAGTTTTATAAATGGATGTATTAAAAGCTTCATTTATCTCTAATTCATTCTTAAGAATGACTCTTACAATGTTATCCATAGTGAAAACATCTTTAACTAAAAAATCTGGATCAAGATCACAACCAGTACTATCTTGAACACTTAGAATTTCAATTTCATCAGTGATGTTTGGGTACATTTTTTCACATTTGGCTGAGATCTCTTCTGATACTTGTAATAGTGAATTTGTTGGTTTAGTGAAAATTAAGAATTTTTTAGTATTTGGATGAAATGACGGCAATATAATTGAATTGCTCATCATACTATTCATAATATTATTGGCATTGTTGTTGGCATTATTCTCTGTATTATTAGGTAGTATAGATAAATTTTGAGTTTGTTGATTAGGTATAATCATTTGTGATGAATCGGCTATAGTAGATACATGATTGAAAGGTAGTAATCCATCTCTAGCACTAGGTGGGACTAAAATCACTTGTAATTTATACATGTCAATTGTTAGTATGAGTATTTAAAATCACCTAATTTATAATGTAGTAGGATGAGTTTATTATTTACTCGAAATATTGAAGATACCAATTTTTTTTCTTGGGCTAGCTTGGAAAACTGTTCGTGAAGGATGATATGGCAACTGAGAGAGTATGTATAGAAGAATCATTGGTAAACAACCTACAATTGTAGTCAAATATGTAGTTGATGCGTTGAAGGACTCTGGAGTTAGTATTATTTTCAGTTGTTGATCAAATATTTTTTTTTGTTTTATATTTTTTCAATGAAGAAATGTAAAGAAACTAAAAAAACAAGTAAATAAAAGTCGAGAAAATGTAGAGTTCGAATATCAATGACTTTAATATTTACATTTTGAATAGATTTATATACTTTTTATTAGGTTATATATTATTTAATTTTATGAATGCGATTTGAATCAGTAGAATTCTTGTATAATTTTTTCTTTCTTCTTTGTTGTTGTTGTCTTTTTGTAAATTTAGTATGAAGATCAAAAATTTCATAATCTTCAGCCATGATCTTGAAATGATTATTGAAATTTGTGATAATCAAGTTATTAATTGGGACGACACCCGAATTTTTTGAATCGTATGTATAAGAGTTTCCAAATGATGATAATGGGAGATTATTTGATGGTGACCTTGAGGAATCTGGTGATTCATTCAAAAAACTTTCTTGTGATGATTCTCTTTGTGAATCGTATTGAATATCTCGTTGTTTTTGTTGAAATTTCATTAAATTTGATTCTAGAGTTTTTTTATTCTTTATAACTCTTAATTTGATCAATGTCAATGTAATTAAATTCATGAAAAAATAATCATTTTCTAGTAATTCACCTTTATTACAAAGATCATTGAGGATTGAATTGAAATTTAACCAAAAATCGTTCATATTAATCTTTTGCCAATCGATATAATTTAGCTTAATCAAAGCATTTTCAATGAAAGTTCTTTGTTTATGTTGTTTAAAATTAATATCATTCAACCAAATTGATTTCCAATCATATTGTGTCTTTGTCATGTTGGTTGGTAATTTTCTATTAATCTTCCAATTACCATCAGTCATCCAAATTGAAAAAATATTATCTATTGGATCGAAATCGATGATAAAGAAAGGTTGATTATGTTTTGAAATACAATAAACTTTTAAATTATCTGTAATTGTTTCACATGTATCAAATTCAACATTATATTTATCTTGAATATTATGGAAATAAGCAACTAATTTGGTTAAATCGTTAAATTGATCAATACATGTCAATTTAACCTTTTTTTGATTTTCACCAGCTGGTAAATATAAAGTATCTAATTGTTGCATTGTACTGTGTTTCACTACTTTATTGTGTTACTAAAGTCTCGAGGATTTATCTTATATATTTATATATATTTATATGTTTACATTGAATCTAATAGAAAGTCACACCCCTTCTTGACTGCAAATCTCTATTAACAAAGTGTTACCCGGATAGCTACACCGCACAATCACGTGAGACTTCATTAGCTATGTTGTATTTATAATATATCATATTAGTGAGACTAATGAGACTAGTATTGTAAGACTACAAGACAAGACAAGACAAGAGAAATAATAATAGCGTAATCTCTGTTCTATAAGAATGTTGTGTTGTTATTGTTGGTGTAAGATTTTGGATATGAATTGGTATAATACTATAACATAATATGCTTATCACATAGTAAACTCATCTTTGTATAGTATTATATATAGTGAGTAAGTAGAGATATGTTTCTTCCATATCGGATTCCAGAGTATTACGAAATACAGTATTTCATTACCCGTACCCGATAATACATTACACTATTAACATTATAGAATGTACTATACAAACTACTTACACAATCATTATATATCAACGATCTAGACAATACTACAATCATAATATGTTTTATCACATAGTAAACTCTATCATCTTTGTTTCATTCATTTTCGTATTTCGCGAATTTTCGTGTTTCAAACCGATTGAGAATCATTCGAGTTCCGAGAATATTACGAGATGAGCCTCTCTTTTAATTCTCGAGGTATTGAAATTTTACAACTAATTAGGTAAGTCTATGAATGTGTTTCAATCACATCTTTGGTGTTTGTCAATTGTATAATTATTTATATATAAATCGTTGTGACATCTTTATAATAATTCTCTTATCATGTAATAATAACACATCACATCACAACACAACAAACCATTCCATTCCTTTTACGATGAAATTATCCACTCTTTCTTATCTTACAGCAACTACATCATTGGTCTTAGCTAATCCAACACCTGCTCAAATTACAATCACTCAAATTGTTCAACAACAAGAAACTATTACTGTTAATGGTATGGTTTTCATTCAAAATGGTCAAACTTTTACATCTTTAAATACTTTATCACCAATTCAAACTCATGAATCATCTACTTTAGCTGCTGTTATACAACCAACAACATCATCATCCTCTCATACTACAACAACATTAGCACCATCATCAAGTACAACTACGCCAACTACACCAACTACACCAACAGCTTCCTCCTCAGACTTTGAATCAAAAATGTTAGATGAACATAACAAGAAAAGATCATTACATAAAGATACTCCGCCATTATCTTGGTCAAATGATTTAGCATCGTATGCACAGGCTTACGCTGATAAATATGACTGTTCAGGTTCTTTAGTTCATTCTGGTGGTTCATATGGTGAAAATTTAGCATTAGGTTATGGTGAAATCGGTGCAATTGATGCTTGGTATAATGAAATATCAAATTATGATTATTCCAATCCAGGTTTTAGTGAAACTGCTGGTCATTTTACACAATTGATTTGGAAAGATACTAATCAAGTCGGTTGTGGTGTTAAAATTTGTGGTGGTATTTGGGGTGAATATGTTATTTGTTCTTATAGTCCCGCTGGTAATGTTATTGGACATTTCCCAGAAAATGTTCAACCATTAGCTTAATCAGGTTCGCTTTAAATATATAATGCAATTGTGTGTGTGTCTACGTATATTATGTATTATGTATTTCAACTACAACATCCAGTAGAATCATTAGTTGATGGTCTTGGTAAATTGATATCAATTCGATTTGAATCATCTGTTGTTGTTCCTGTTTGTCTATTATCAATTTCATTCTTCTTCAATTCACAAAGTCTTTCACCAATCTTTTGAAATATTTCTTTGATACCAAATCCTGTCTTTGCACTAACTTCATCAAAGAATAAACCTTGTTCATCAGCATATGTCTTGGCAATAGAACTTTCAACAGCTCTTTTATTTGCATCTTCTTCACAAAGATCCAATTTATTACCAACAAGATAAATAACTAAACTATCATCATCAACTTTATTCTTTAATTCTTCAACCCAACTACGTGCTTTACTTAATGACCCTTCTTGAGTAATATCATATACAACCAATGCAGCATTTGCATTTCTATAATACATTGGTGCCAATGATTTATAACGTTCTTGACCTGCTGTATCCCAAATCTCAAATTTAATAGTCTCTTCATTACCATCTTCTTGTTGAATCTTAATCGTTTGTGATAAAAAAGCAGCACCAATAGTACTTTCACGAAACTCATCAAATGAATCTTTTACAAATCTATTCACTATTGAAGATTTACCAACAGATGAATCCCCCAATAACACTAATTTGAATTGTAACATCTTTCCTCTTTACTATCTCTCTTAAATCTTACTTTCTCTTTATCTTAATACTCTTCCTTTCCTTTCTTATATATTCAAAAACAATCATTATTTTTAGCTCTCAAAGGGGCACGGGATCTCACTGTTGAAATACTGAAAACTCATACTGATTTTAACATATTTTAAACAGAAACAACTATATAATCATCACAACTTAATGCTTCAACACTCTAGTTTGTTTACTGTCTGTTTACTGTCTGTTTACTGTCTGTTACAACTATATAGAAAGAATATCTTGTTAAACTGGTGAATCACGTGATGTTTGGCCAATAAAATAACTAAACATCAAAGTGAAATTGTTTCAATATGGAATAAATATAAATCTAAAATATCATTAGAAGGAGTTGCTACTAACAAAACCAGGTGAGAATATCAAGAAAAGGGTTAGTTATGTTGAGAATAATTGGTGCACGGAGAATTATTGGTAGTAAAGGATATGCTACTGTTAATACAGGAACTATTGTTGTTAAGAAAACGCATAGATTGCGTAATGCTACTTTATTGCTTTCACTTTCCTTATTGTCTGTTTATGGAACAGGTATTGCTTTAGTTGAAAATACTCATAAATATGGTGATTGGTTTTTGGATAATTTACCATTAGCTGAAGAAATTACAGAATTTTTTGAAGATTCTCAATTATCAAAGTATAGCTCTTATATTACTGGTAGTACTTTAGGTATACCAACTCATAGACCACGTTCGGGTCAAATTGATCCAAAGAAATTGAAAAAGACATTGAATTTGAAATTTATGGATGAGTCCAAATTGAAAGAATTAGATCCCAAATTTGGTGCCATCTTAAAGGAAATGAGATCCACTGTTGATTCTATTAATAATGAAGGAATCACTTTATCTACAACTCAATTGGAAAATGTTTCCAAAAAGGTTAATGATTTATACGAAACTATTTACAAATTTAATGAATCATTAAATGAAGATATTAATGAAAATATAAAGAATGGTACAAAGGATAAAATTGAATCATTAGAAAATCAATACAAGACTCAAATCGAATCGAAAAAAGGGAATTGGACGCAAAATATGCCGAACAATTCACCAATTACAAAGATGCTCTTGAAGAAAAGACTTCTGAAATTTTACAAACTAATTTGAAAGCAAACGAAGAAAAATTAGTCGCTAAACAAGCTAATGAAATTTCATTATTATCTATTACTCAAGTCAAAGAATTTAATAAAATCATCAGTGCCAAGATTGAAAAGGAAAGAAATGGTAAATTAGCAAACTTAAAGGAATTGGATGAAAGAGTAGCCAAGATTGGTAAATCAGTCAACGATTTAAATTCAATCCTTACAAAAAATGAAATTTTAACAAAACTTTCCTTTATGGTCAATGATTTGAAAAACAAGTTTAATTCAACTGAATCTTATAGTATATTCATTAATGATAAAATCGCACATATGAAATTGTTAACTACTATTTTACCAACATCTGGTGGTTGTAAATGTTGTTCCTCTGGTAATTGTAAATGTAAAAAGGGTGCCTGTAACATGAATAAGAAAAAAAATGATAGTGATGTTAAGAAGACTGAAAAGAAGGCACCATTGCCTAAATTATTAGACGTTACATTAAATGAACTAGAGATATTAACTAAGGATAAGCCAATCTTATCCAATGAACAACTTTATAACAGATGGAACCTACTAGAAAATGATTTCAAGACTGCAACTTTACTTCCACCAAATGCTGGTATTCTAGGTCACATTACAGCCAAATTTTTCTCTTGGTTCCTTTTCACCAAGGATGGTATATCATCTCAAGAGAAGGACTTTGATGCCTTATACGCTAGAGTTCAAACTAATCTGAAGCTTGCTAAATTAAATAATGCAATCGAAGACGTTGTTACTTTACAAGGTTGGCCTCGTGTGCTTTGTGAAAATTGGATTGAAGATGCAAGAAGAAAATTAGAAATTGAAACGTTAATAGATGTTCTTGATAATGATCTCAAAACACTGTAACTAGTCTCGATTACAGCTAATTAATTGAATATTCATACTTGAAATAATAAGTAAATGTACATAGAAGGAAAATATATATATAATTCTTTTATTTATTATTATTTATTTTTTTTTGTTTACAACATGTTCGACTGCCACGACGTACTACTCTAACAAAAATTTCAATAAGAACTCTAAAGTATGTTTTAAAGGCCTGATTACAAGTAGTGTTATTTACTAACTCAAGGTAGGAAGTTCTCAATTCAGCACTTAGTTTGCAAGAAAAGAAGGGGCTTTTAAAAAGGATATATGATAATTATGATGTTGGTATAACTTCTAGGAGGTATGGGATTACCAAGTCTACTAGATTATTCTTGGAAGAAGCTTTCAAAGAAAAGCAATGGTTAACAAGAGAAGAAAGACAACTAATAGCAATGAAGTGTGGTATCACTCCATTGCAAGTTAGAATATGGGTATGTATATATTAATTAACATTTATTGTGTTATCAAAGTTTTACTAACAAAATTTATATAGTTTATAAATAAAAGATCAAGATCTAAATAGCGCAACAGTATGATATAATGAATTGAATATAGAAAGGTATATATTTATTTATATTTTTCCAGGCGCGCTTCCAAAGAACTATTGACTTTGCGTCCTCAGACGAAAAACTCATCACTTCTGAAAAAATGGTGCTTCACGACTCACTCTGTAGGTTTACATATACCCTTGCATAGCAAATCTCTACCACATTCCATCAACGCATACGTTCTGTTTTCAACATAGCCCGATTTGTTATAAAATTCTGGTTTTCGTTTCATTATCAGCTCTGGTTCCTTGATTTGTAATAATTCTGATAAATCTTCGACAGCTTTGGACAACAAGTTCTGGTTATCGACAAAAATCTTGGTTAGATTGTGTGAAGCATCCGAATAGAACGCTACCGCAAATGACCATTTCAAAGCAGTACGACCTTCTATCAACGTCTTGATGCTTTCAGTCAAAAATTGTCCCTCGATCCATGAAACGCCTATTTTCTCTTGTAAAGCTTTGACCTTGTTCCCAACAGTCTGACCCAATTTCCAATCCAACTTTGCTGAGAGCTCATGCTCATTAAACATACGATA